>CM066997.1:5000-1205000 GCA_033977485.1 Hydrangea macrophylla | reverse complement strand
ATGTGAAACCAAAGATAAGGCTTTTATTTTTGGTTTGTTGAAAGAAGTGATTGAGGAGGTTGGTCCCGATAATGTTATTCAAGTGATCACCGATAATGCCAAAAATTGCGCGGGTGCGAGACTTCTTATTGAAGGTTTATATCCTAATATTGTTTAGACACCATGTGTGGTTCACACACTCAATCTTGCCTTGCAAAATATTTGTATAGCAAAGAATCTTGAAAATAATCGAGTGACGTACGAAGAGTGTAGTTGGATCACGGACATTGCGGATGAAGTGATGTTCATCAAGAATTTTATTATGAACCACTCCATGAGATTGGCTATGTTTAACGAGTTTGTTCCTTTGAAATTACTTTCAGTTGCAACTACTCGTTTTGCCTCGGTGATTGTTATGCTTAGGAGATTTAAGCTCATAAAAGGTAGTCTCCAAACCATAGTAATTAGTGAAAAGTGGAGTTCATATAGAGAGGATGATGCGGGAAAAGCTAGAACTATCAAAGAGAAGGTGTTAGATGATGTTTGGTGGGACAAAATAGATTACATACTTTCCTTCACTTCGCCTATATATGATATGCTTAGGGCTTGTGATACGGACAAACCTTTTCTTCAGTTGGTTTACGATATGTGGGACACAATGATTGAAAAGGTGAAGGTTGCAATTCATAGGCATGAAGGAAAGCGGCTTGAAGAGTCATCTACCTTCTTTGAAGTGGTGCATCAAATTCTCGTGGACCGTTGGAACAAGAACAACACTCCCCTCCATTGCTTAGCTCACTCACTAAATCCGAGGTGACTTATAATTTCTAAATTCTAAGAGTGAGTCTATGATAACTTGTTGAGCGTCTTAGACTCTTCGTCATAGACTTACTTTAATTCTTTTTCTTCTATTTAAGGTACTATAGCGAGCAATGGCTTAATGAGGATCCCCATCGAGTTCCTCCACACAAAGATGTGGAAGTTGCTCGACAAAGATTAAAATGCATGAAAAAATATTTTTGCAAATTCGGAGGATCGAGCAAAGTTGTTTGCGGAGTATGTTGATTTCTCAAGTAGGTCGGGAGAGTTTGGGGATGTTGATTCCATTCACCATCGCTATGAAATGGATCCTAAAAGTTGGTGGGTAACCTATGGTGCATGCGCACCTTTGCTTCAAACCCTTACTTTGAAGCTACTTGTGCATCCTTCTTCGTCATCATGTGCTGAGAGGAATTGGAGTACATACTCTTTTGTGCACTCGATGAGAAGGAATAAGATGACACCTAAACGTGCTGAAGACTTGGTTTTCATTCATAGTAATCTTCGCCTTTTATCTAGAAGAACTCCACACACCTTCGAGGAGAAACCAAAATGTGGGATATTGCTGGAGATGCCTTTGATTCATTTGAAGATGTTGGGGAGCTTGAGATTGCACAACTCTCCCTTGATGAACCGGAGATGGAGGCAATGATATTTACTGATGATGGGGATGAGATAATTAAAGAATGAGTTGATGGAAATCATTTTTGGGATATATATATATATAGTATTTACTATTTAGTAAATAGTAATTTGCAAATATCTTTTGGAACTTGATTCATGATCACAAACATACTTTTTGGGTTATATGCTAATACTAGTGGTTAGAAAATATCTTTTGCTTGGTTGATGTAAATGGACATATTTTTTAGGACAAGTTCATATATTATTTAGTAGTTAGCAATATCTTTTGGAGCTTGGTTGATGTAGATAGACATATTTTAGGGGACAAGTTCATGTATTATTTAGTAGTTAGCAAATGTACTTCAACTTGGTTGATGAAATGCTATTGGCCTATTAATGAAGATGTATTTGAATTTTATTTATTGGCTTTGTTGTCATAATATTGTTGTGATTTATGTGCTTTTATGCCAATTTTGATTAGACATGGTAAATATATATTTTTAAAAATATTTAAAAAAAATTCGTGCCCCCAACGTATCGTATCATGCTTATTTGAGAAATAGCGCGTCGCCGTATTCGAGTCGTGTCGTATCCGTGTCGCGTGTCCGTGTCAGTGCTTCATAGGTTATCAAAAACAAATTCATCTAATAGTATAAGGGTTTGGTATGGTTTCATATTTCTAATGAATGAAAACTATCACAGAAGTATAGCCGGAATTAAAGGTAAACATGAACACAGAACACAAGCATAAATTTTATTTTATATATAAATTAAACTAAGAGGTTGGAAAATCCTACACCAATTTATTTTGAGAACACACCTTCTAAGATTTTTATACTACTATGTGGCTACGTTTGGCCTTGTGTGCGAAGCAATTGTAGAGCTTTAAGTTCCTCTCTAGGTTGCTCCAATTCCTGCAAAATTATAAGACAGAAAAATCAGCCATCTAAACAGACTAAATAGGAAATCAACATGTTTGCAAATGAAATAAATCCAAACAAAAAATCAAACAACCAAAGTCATAGTCATTGTAATGACTGACATTTGCACAAGCTTAGATCAACATTGTAAATCTTGTGACTCAAGTTCACACCACACACAATGGTCAAAACAATGACAATATGGTCCGTAAGTGAAATAAATGCATATGAAAAAAGAATTATAACAAACCACACACCCAATCTCAGGTCAAGGAAATATGTAGTGAAGCCACAAACACAAATCTTAACAAAATCACAAATCCTGACACCAAATCAAACAAAATCATAAATCAAAATATAAAAAGAATCACAAACAGACTACATAAGCACATGTTTGATTTAAGGTGAAATTATTCATGATGAAATTGTGAAACATTAGAATACATGATGAAATTGTTCTCAAGTCAAAAAAATACTAGCATGAAGCCATAAACACAAATCTAAACAAAATCACAATAAATCGAACAAAATCTTAAATTCTAAAAATAAATCAAACATGAGAAGTTGGGTTTTTCAGATAAACTGAACAGTGAGGAAGACAGCATGTGACCGATTGGTGTTTTGCGATGGAAGATTGAAGGAATTGACAGTGGAAGAAGAAGAAGGGTGTGAGAAGAAAGGGCTGGTTTGTGTCGTTTCGCATAAAAGATAAGTGTTGGGTTGCTGTATACAAAACCCTAGATCAACAGAATACTAGATCTTCAAAACTCAAAACCCAGGTTCTAGGGATGGTTACCGCAGATCTAGTACAATCTTCAGTATAGAGAGAGATCGTTACCTGGAACAAACCCCGACGGTGTGTGGTGAGGCGGCGTGTGGTAAGGCGTCGGCTTGGTGTGGTGGTGAGGCGGCGTCGGCGTGGTGTGTCATTTGATCTGTCATTTGTTTTTTGGGAGTCTTTACTCTTTACCCTCCAATACAAACTCAACGTGGTCAACACTTTTTTTCACTTGGCACGTTTTTTTTTTTTTAAAAAAAATACATATTTGGCACGGCTTGAAACGATTCCAAATTTGGCTTCCAAATTTGGCAAAGTTTATAACCATGCCAAATTTACCCAATACCTTTTCAGATTTTGGCACGGTTTTAAGCAATTCCAAATGAAAAAAATGCGAAACATGCCAATTTGGTTTTTTGGTGTAGTGAAAATTTATAAATAAACAAAATGAAATTCATTCAAAGAAGAAAAAAAGAAGGAGAAAAGAGCACCCACATAATCTGACACCCAGTTCAACACAAGCCTCAACAAGAATCAAGAATCTACAGAAAACCTAATTAAGAATTGTGAGTTTCCCTTCCTAGGTTCGAATTCCTTCAATTTCTTAGCAACCAAACAACCAATTCAAAGAAGTAGAAGGAATTAGTGAGAGTGGATGTGGCAACTCGTGACGGTAGTGGTGGAGACCCGTGGTGGTGGTGGTGAAGGTGGCGGCCCGGATTGGTGGTGGTGGCAGCGTGGTTGCAGCACTTGGCTCAAATCGCGAAGGGAGTTCAGAGATTGACCTGAGCGAAGAACGTGAGGATCAAGACCCAACTTGATCCGTCTCTGGTCGCTGGGTTCATGATAAGGTATGGGAACTCTGGTTTGAATGATATGAGTATGAAGAAACAGTTGGAAGAGATTGAAGCTCAGCTTGATCTTGGTGATATTCAACTTGTATGATTTTTGAAAATTTCATTGAAAAAAAATGTGTTTCCGTTTGGGGTTGAGAGAGAGAGAGTAGATATTGGGTAAGGGTAACATGGTCTTTATACAAGAGAAATTAATAGTGTTAGGCATATAACTCTGTGGGGGGGGGGGGGGGGGGGGGGGTTGGTTTCAGTGTTATGTTCCAAACCTCAAGAGAGGTTTGTGATAAAATGCCAAACCACTGGAGGTGTCAGTGTAATTTACCCTGTTTTTTTTTTTAATTTTTTTTCTCATTGTGGCCTTTTGATCTAAAAAAAGAAGAAGGGGTAATTACACTAACCTCCCTCGAGGTTAGGTCTAATTACACTGACCTCTCTTGTAGTTTTCAAAATTACACAGACCTCCCCTGAGTTTAGTGTTTAGGTAACAATTTGCCCCCTCCGTTAACTTCCGTTAGTAAACCGTTAAATATAATTACACAGACCTCCCCTGAGATTTTTAAAAGTACACAAACCTCCCATAACTTTAGTATTTAGGTAACAATTTACCCCTTTTGCTAGTAAAAGACCATAACAAGATATGCTTAGGCCAGCAAATATTTGTGTTATTTTTTCCAAAATACCCTTATAAGCTTTCCAAACTACCCTTACCCTCGTTTTACGGTTTTTTTCTACCAACCAACAAAAAAAAAAAAAAAACTGCCATCCACGTGTCATGATCCCATGCAAATATGGGGTAAATGTATGGTTAAGATTATAGGGTCACACCATATCAGCATGCTAACATAGTGTGACGGACTCACTAAATTTGAAATTTTACAAATTAGTCATGACCCCTTTGGAAATAGGGGATATATGTGTTGCCTAGATGGATATACGTCTTACAAATTAGTATGTTGATGTGGTGTGACCCTCTAATCTAGGCAAGACGCATATCCCCTATTTCCAAAGGGGTCATGACTAATTTGTAAAATTTCAAATTTAGTGAGCCCATCACACCATGTTAGCATGCTGATGTGGTGTGACCCTATAATCTCAATCATACATTTACCCCATATTTGCATGGGATCATGACATGCAGATGACAGGTTTTTTTTTTTTTTTTTTGTTGAGCAGAAAAAAAAAAACATACAACGAGGGTAAGGGCATTTTGGAAAGCTTATAAGGGTATTTTGAAAAAATTAACACAAATATTTGCTGGCCTAAGCATGTCTTGTTATGGTATTTTACTAGCAAAGGGGGTAAATTGTTACCTAAATACTAAAGTCAGGGGAGGTTTGTGTACTTTTGAAAACCTCAGGGGTGGTCCGTGTAATTTTATTTAACGGTTTACTAACGGAAGTTAACGGAGGGGGCAAATTGTTACCTAAACACTAAACTCAGGGGTGGTCTGTGTAATTTTGAAAACCACAAGGGAGGTCAGTGTAATTAGACCTAACCTCGAGGGAGGTCAGTGTAATTATTCCAAAAAGGAATGCAAAGGCCAAGAGTTAAACTAATTGCCCATCAAAACAAGCCTGGCCATGGAGTGGAAGTTTGTGTGGGCCAAAGCCCAGTCTTCTATGGCCACATAAAACAATTGGTATTTCAGTATGAGTAATAGGAGTAATTAAATTGCCCAATAAAAGAAGGAAGCCTACTAAAAAAACACTTACACCCACAAAAAAAAAAAAAAAAAAAAAACATGTGGGTTCCGTGGAGACCATTGCTGCTTCCCAATATTCTCTCCAACACCATCAAACCGCCGGAGAGTTGTGTCGCCGTCGCCGTCACGAACAAGTTTCAACGGCGATCGCCGCCTCAAACCATCGAAGACGACAATGACCCCAACCAAAATATCGGCGGTTTAGGTCAGGCCGTCCTAACCTCCTTGGAATCTGAGAAGAAAACCTCTTCATCTTCTTCAATCAGAAAACCAAAACAGAAACAATCAGAGAGAGATTTAACTCTAAGAGTAAGTGGGTCCGATGTGTTATTGGCATTACAAAGAGCCACTGATCAGAAAATCATCAAGAGAAAGAAGAAAAGGGATTTCTCATCATCATCAAACTCTACGACTGCTAAGACCACTGAGAGTGAAGATTGTTTGGATTACAGCCAAGTTCGACCATTGTCTATAAGGAGCGATTGGGGTTCTCGTTTGGATGAGCTTCAAAGCCGTCTTCAGGACGACTTCTTTATTAATACTCCACTTGATTGTTGAGGTTTGTGTGTTTTTTTTTTTTTTTTCACTTCGCTTCATTTTTATTTTCCAAAACTACTTTTTGATATCATCAAATTCAAACACTTGTTTGTAATTTGGGTGTACTTGAAAGTTGAAACCTTCATAGTATATATGTCACTCATTGCTTTGCTTTGCTTTGCTGGGTATTGAATGGATACAAGAGTGTTGATAAATTTATAAGTCTCCTTGATCTTGAGGACATACCCAACCCATTTTAGTTCCAGCTCCTAAAAAAAACTCATTGAGGACGAAAAAAACAAATACATGGGGGGCATTCCATGAAAGAATCCACCCCACTTACAAGATACGACACATATTTCCATTTCCATTCCGTAAAAAATAAAAAATATAAACCACCAATGGAGAATTCACCACTCACCAATCATAATTTCCGCTAATTAATGAATGCAATAACATCAGCAAATAGAAAAGCACTAGCAAATGTTTGCCAGAATCACCCAAATGTCAAGAACAAGAGCCTTGTAAATTGATTTGTACGTTTAGAGCATGAATTTTGAATCACAACTTGATCAGCTCCCTGGAATCTTCATACCACAAAATCGGATCTGAGCTTGTCTTCACCATCAAGGATAAACATACAGCAACTAATAACACATTTTCCCCACATTTCAGAGCCATAATTGAATACTTGACTGAACTTGTAAGTAACCGTGATGACCTGGAGCAACCATGATATTCAGAAGAGCAACAAGATAAAAAGATAACCAAAAAGCACCCCACAGCACACGCAAAACAAAAGACACCCCCACATGGAAGGAAACTCACACACCCAAATAGAAAAAAGAAGCCAAACTCACACTAACACCATCGAGAACAATAGAAACCCCACAACACACAAAAGTGACCTGACGGCATACAAAACTAGAAAAAACTCACACCCCAGCAAGAACTCGACACACACCAAAAAAAAGAAGAAATAACAGAACTCACACCCCCAGATGTCGACTCGACTACACCACATACTCACATCAACACACACGCTCCCCCCCCCCCCCCACCCCCCCAACACACACACACACACACACACATCCATAAGAGCACTACCCACATTTGAGAGGCACCTAAAACACCCACCCACTTCAAAAACCTCAAAATCTACTCCCAAAAAAATAGAAATTTATACAATTTAGCTCTAAATTCCTCCACCCTCTGCAAAACTTGTTTTGCAAGCCCATCAGCAAAAAAGTTGGTTTCCCTGCGAGTGTGCACAAATCGAACTTCCCCCAGTCCCATCTGCAGGTTGTGGATCCTATTTAACATTGCTAAATACTTCCAAGCCACCCTTATTGAATCATCAATCAATGAAAGAGCCGTCATTGAATCACTTTCTAACGATAAGACCCCTCCTTTCATTGCAATCCAAGAAAAACTCCAATGCTTCCAAGAATGCCCTTATCTCAGCTGCTGCACCATTACAGTCCTCTATTCCAATGTTGCAAGAGAATATACCTCGAACAATGCCCAATTCGTCACGAAGCACCCTTTAATTCCAGCTGCCCCGGTTTACCAATTACCGATCCATAGACATTGAATTTAAGAAACCAGGTGGAGGAGGGGACCATAAACATTAGGATCTTTCCCTACGGGTTACAGATGACACAAAAACCTCTTTGAAATTAATCAACATGTCTGATATAGATATCACCCTCTCCGCATTCTTAACTTTAAGCCACCACAATAATCTAACTTTTAGTAAATCACTCACATTACATAACTTAGCAGCTCATTGAAAATCACATTGTTTCTACACATCGAAATCGACCACACAACCCCAAAAAATAATATTATCTTTGGTGCCATTTAATATTCTCAATTTGAAATAATAATGTGTCATTTCGTTGAACCTTTGGTGCCATTTAATATATCTTTTCTAATGTGCTATTTGATAATTAAAATGTGGCATCTAGTTGTAATTTTTAGGTGTCATTTGTTAGTTATGACTTTATATTGGATAGTTATAGATCTCAAAGTGTTGCAACTTTGATGAACGTATCATACAATAGGAGAGAATTTTTTTGTATAATTAACATGTATAGGATTATCTTATATCATATATCCAAGAATATGCATACAAAGACACCCCCCCTCCCCCCCCCCCCCCCCCCCCCCCCCGCCCCCCCCCTAACTTGAAATTTCTAGATCCGCTGCTGAATACACTCTCCCTAATATTCATCCCTACCAAGCAACTCTTGGCAAAATTGATCTTCAATCCAGAAACCACTTCAAAACCGTAATATGAGCTTAATATTCTAGACTTGTTCACCGTGCTTCATTGAAAAACGTGTCATCCGCGAATTGTAAATGCGAAATCCACAGATTTCGTCCACCAATGTTGTACCCCTTACAAAAGCCACTTTCCTTGGCCCTATTCACCAACACACTCAGTCCCTCATCAACAATATTGAAAGAAACGAAGATAAGGGGTCCCCTTGCCTTAGACCCCTTTGAACATGAAACTCATTCGTAGGGGACCCGTTGACCAAGACATAAATTGTAGCTATTGACATAGTATGATGTATCTTGGTGCTTTCCACAGCGCCAATGGCTAGTGGAATTATGCTAGCTTTATCGCACTTGTTCCCAAATCTGATTGCTCTGTGGGGGTTGAATGACTATCGGCCAATAGTCTTGTTGGAAGCTTGTACAAAATTCTTGCAAAGGTTCTAGCAAACAGGTAAAAGGTGTTATGGGGGCTCTTATTTCAGAACATCAGTCTGCATTTATAAAAGGAAGACGGGTCATGGACAGCATTATTGTAATTTGTTGCTTTGGAGGTGATGGACTCGATAAAAAATAGAAGTGATGGGGGTTTGTTTTTCAAGATTGATTTTGAGAAAGCATATGATAGTGACATAGTGTTGATTGGGGGTTTCTTGATCAAGTATTGGGAATGATGGGGTTTGGAATGAGATGGAGGAAATGGATTCCTGAGAGTTAAATTAACTTGGGATTCAATTAAATTTGGAAATCATTGCTTTATAACTTGTTGAAGGAGACAATTAATTTTGGGCCTAATTGCACTTTACCCCCTCGTACTATACACGTAGTTTCAATTGGGTACATGAATTTTTTTTTTTGCAATTGGCCTCGTGAAGTTTCAGTTCCTTGTCAACCCCATACATTCATTAATGCCGTTAGTTTAAAACTAACGGAATTGCCCAAAAATAAATTTTTTTTTTGCAATTGGCCCCTTGAACTTTTATCTGTTTTCCAATTAGATCCACTCGCTAACGGCGTGAGATTTTGTTGGACAGAATTGCCCAAGTGCCCTTCCCCTAAACAAACCCATTTTTAATTCCACAATCCGATCCATCTCCCAATCAAAAGGCGGCCTTCTTAATCCCACATTCCAGATCTATACAGTCCCTTCCCATCTCCCATATTCACAAACAAACCCATTTTTGTTGAGAGCTAATGCAAAAATTCTTGGGATTTTTTTTTTTCAGTTGAATATTGCCATCCACTTATCGGACCAGAATTTTGTACGCTCTCTGTTACCAATTGCAATACCAAGCCCTTCTTGGACAACTTTGGAAAAAGGAAACTGACCCCAAAGGAAGGAGTGACAGGACTTCATTAGTTTAGACATCCGGCCTCTAAAATTTCGATGCATACACAATGCCGAATCTTGCATGTCATACTTCATACACAATACTTTCTTCCATAATAAGCCATTTGCAAATCCGAATCTCCACAGCCATTTATCCAACAAGGCACAATTCTTGTCGATTATTCTACCAATTCCTAACCCCGACTTATTTTCCTTTTGTCGCTGTAATGTTTCAATTTTTTTCTAGCTATACCAAACCGGGATTCGAAAGACCAACATGAAATACAACGAGATGCTTCTAATCACTGACTTTATTAACGTAACTCTCCCGCTAATTGATAGAAATTGATTTTTCCACAAAACCAACCTCTTCTCGATCTTCTGTATCACTAGGTTCCAAGCATTAACACTACTGAGTTGTCCTCCCAATGGAACACCCAAATAATTCAACGGCAGCCAACCCCATTTACACTTGATAAGCCTTGCCCATCCGGATAATACACTCAGGGGCGGATGTATTGAGAAAATTTGCTTATACACTCTAAAAGAAATTATATTTTTACACTCAAGCCCCCTAAAATATAGAAACTCCTTATTTTCTTTTCTTTTATTTTTTTTGAGGAAATTTTCTTTTAATTTTTTAGTTTTGAAAAATTCTACAATACATCCAAGTATAATACATGCAATTTCTTGGTCTCAATTTGAAGTAATAATGTGTCATTTTGTTGTACCTTTGGTGCCATTTAGTATTGTCTTTTCTTATGTGCTATTTGATAATTAAAATGTGGCATCTAGTTGTAACTTTTAGGCGCCATTTATTAGTTATAACTTTATATTTGATAGTTATAGATCCCAAAGTGTTGCAACTTTGATGTACGTATCATACAATATGAGATAATTTTTTGAGTTTTCGTATGATTAACATGTATAGGATTATCTTATATCATCGATTCCAAAAATAAGCCTCCCTAACTTGAAATTTCTAGATCCGCCCCTGAATACACTCTCCCTAATATTCACCCTACCAAGCAACTCTTGGCAAAATTGATCTTCAGTCCAGAAACCACTTCAAAACACCGTAATATGAGCTTAATATTCTAGACTTGTTCACCATGCTTCACTGAAAAACGTGTCATCTGCGAATTGTAAATGCGAAATCCACAGATTTCGTCCACCGATGTTGTACCCCTTACACAAGCCACTTTCCTTGGCCCTATTCACCAACACACTTAGTCCCTCATCAACAATATTGAAAGGAATAGAGATAAGGTCCCCTTGCCTTAGACCCCTTTGAACATGAAACTCATTCGTAGGGGACTCGTTGACCAAAACATAAATTGAGGCCATTGACATAGTGTGCTGTATCTTGGTGCTTTCCACAGTGCCAATGGCTAGTGGAATTAATGCTGGCTTTATTGCACTTACTCCCAAATCTGATTGCCCTGTGGGGTTGAATAACTATCGGCCAATAGTCTTGTTGGAAGCTTGTACAAAATTCTTGCAACAGTTCTAGCAAACAGGTTAAAAGGTGCTATGGGGGCTCTTATTTCAGAACATCAGTCTGCATTTATAAAAGGAAGACGGGTCATGGACAGCATTATTGTAATTTGTTGCTTTGGAGGTGATGGACTCGATGTTGTTTTTCAAGATTGATTTTGAGAAAGCATATGATAGTGACATAGTGTTGATTGGGGGTTTCTTGATCAAGTATTGGGAATGATGGGGTTTGGAATGAGATGTAGGAAATGGATTCTTGAGAGGTAAATTAACTTGGGTTTCAATTAAATTTGGAAATCATTGCTTTAGAACTTGTTGAAGGAGACAATTAATTTTGAGAATATGTTCCTGAGTTTTTGTAAGGCAGCAGGGCAAAAGGATGCTTTATTTCATTAATACATGTTCATTCTTTGTTGGTGCCTGGGCTGGAAGACCATAAATGTATCAGCTTGAACAAAGTGATTGAAGTAAATGAGAAGTATTAATTCTCTCCTCACTTTAATCCCCCATCAGTGTTCTTTGACATTTGATTCTTTAATCCTCATTTTTCAGGCAAGATGAGCTGCTGACGCAAAAAAACTTCAATTTATCTACTATTAACTAGAATCATTATGTTGTGCCCCAATCTTGATTTGACAGGTTAGTATGTTACCCACCGGACCCCACCTCACCTAACGCTTGATTATCTTGCTTGTTTTTAGCTCTAATTGTGAATTTTAGTTGCCCAAATTATAATACCTTGCTTTGGGAAATTATGACAAGCTGAAGGTATATAAAACTTGAGAACTTTCAGCGTGCAAGCCTCACTTAGATTACCTAGTCTGGTTGTCACGTCAGGTTTCTTGACAAAATAGAGTCGTCTTAGTGTGTGAAAACCAGGTAGTTATCAGTTGATTTATACGTCTATAATACATACATCAGCAGCGAGATATGTTCATCATATCTTCTTTTTGACTTGCACACATTTTATTTATTTATTTTTTTTTCATTTTTTTGATGGAGACTTGCACACATTTATATGAGAGAAACACAAGTAATTACATGTGGTATCCCACGTTGGTTAGAAAACAAACTTTTGGTTATCTTATTAAAGAAATTCTACGGTGTGGTTCCACTACTATATGCGTTAGGAATCAAATTTGTGATACAAATTTAGACACCATAACATTTGTCATTTTATAATATAACCACCATAAAATTGCTAGTAGTAACTTAGGATTAAGCATTTTGTGTCACATTCTTAGGCCATTTTTTCAATTTTGTTGGCTAGTCGGATTAGGTCTTTAGAAATGGTGTACCAAAGTCGACCCTAGTCCAGGCAGACACGTGGTGTATCAGCGTGGTGGATCGTGTCACGAGTGGGATCAACACCGTAACGGCGGGAGCGAATGTGTGTCCTACATTGGGCAAGGATGGAAATTTACTGGGTCATGTAGGCCAAGTGATGCGACGAAAAAGTTGTGTATTTGAGTGGTAGAGATTATAATATACCACATTGAGTGGGTAAGAAAAGTGTGGTCGATTTATAAAGCACCATAACTTTCTTTCTTTTTTTGCCTCAGGCAAAGATCCGGCAGGCCCACCCACATACACAAAAAAAACTGGCTGGGGGAAAGGCCCCACTTCAAAGGCCATAGACGGTTAAAGAGGAAATAATCTCCCACAAATACTCACAGTGGGAGTTGAACCCTCGTCCTCCCACTTGGAGGAAGGAGGATTGATGTCACTAGACCACAAACTAAAGCACCATAAATTGCAACTAGTAAATTTGAGTTTAAATATTTTGGACCATGTTGTTACGTTACATGCTGGTCTTATCTCTTAAAAAGTACAGATGAGGAAATATCTCAAGTCTCCAGTTGGCTAACAAATTTAGAGATTGAAAAAGAAAGTACAGAAAAATTATTTTCCTAGCTTTTTCCTCTAAGATTAAATACATTTGAATTTAAAACTGACAAAATGTAATGGACACTCAAAGAAAAGAGGATGAGAAGATACTGATTAAATTCAAAAGAATCAAAACTTCTACATCTGTTTTCACGACATTTTCTTTTATTTTATTTTTTTATAACTTAATTTCTTCACTATTGTCTATATATTGTTGCCTAAGGTAGCCTTTCCCTTGTTTTATTTTTCTAAATTCATGAACCAAACACAATCCAAGTTCAACAAACACAGCAAAATTTTTTTTTTCCCCCTTCTAGTAGTTATGATTTTTCTTTTGCCCAGTCTTTTTGAATATTAATGATTAATTATATATCTCTACACAGAAAGAGAAGAGCTGTTGAAAAAGGCTCATCATCAGTGGTGGATAGGGGAGGAGTGGGCATCCCTAGCTTTTGGGAAATTACATTTTTATATATGTAGTTTAGGTAAATTTCCAAATTTTATTAAGCTTTGTCCCCGGAGGGGCAGTGGGCCAGTGGCCATCCTTAGCTTTTGGAAAATTACAATTTTATACATATATTCCCCCCTTCCTAAAATAATTAAACTTATTATATACCCTCCAAAAAAATATTAGTTAGGTTGAAAAAAAAAATTAATATAATATGTTGGTCCAATTATATTTTTCTAAAAATCAAAAATAAAAAATAAAAAATAAAAAAAACTTATTATATGTAATATATTGGCCTAATTACAAATAAATCCAAAAAATTTATCCCGGAGCGCTACCCCGAACCCTCGTGTGACTCTAAGTTCTTGCATACATGCAAACCCCTAGCTGAGATTCCTGAATCCGTCACGATGAGTCATCATGGCGATACTCTTTGGGGAAATTATTGTGCACACGCGGTGCAATGGACATGACAAAAAGGGTAGGGAGATCAACCACGTTAAAGAATAAAGATACTGAAGAAGATCAATTATTAATGTGAGCGTGGTGTCTGTTAATTCATGATACCAACCTCATTATTAAGTTGGGGAATTATGGATGGACTAGTTCTTAAAAGAGCAATGCTAGGGGCACAAACAAACCCACAACTTTTTGGACACAACCTAAATAATGTGTCTATCTCTCTCATGTGTCACTGTGGGGTCCAGTGACATCACAGGAGAGAGATAGACACATTATTTAGGTTGTGTCCAAAAGGTTGTGGATTTGTTTGTGTCCCAATCTTTACTCTTCTTAAAATTCAATCATTCAGGTCATTCACCAAAAAACAAAGAGCATATTTTGGCTCCCACGGCACGTACAAGACCAAACTGGAAAATTGGACACAGGTTTCCGTTGGCGTGGTAGGTTGCATGGCCTGAAACTAGGCAACCCTTTGTGTTATAATTTTCGAACGTAATTGGTTTCTTGTTGTCATCCTATTTGTACTGGGTCAGAATTTGATTCAATCCTATCGCTTTCTTTAATAAATTAAGAAAAAAAAAAAAAAGGGATAAAGTTATTGTGAGATACTTCTCATATGAAAAAACATCTTATGACGCTTGGATGAGAAAGCAACCCTGAGAATTAATCTCAAAATATATTTATGAAAAATTATAAACTGTTTCTCTTAAAAGTCAAATCTAATGCTTCGGCGCAACTTCACGGGACTTTAGTCATTGTTGGCCTTCTAAATATGGAAGATTATAAACTGTAAATATTTAATGGAGCGATCGAGGTGGTGATATATATATATATATATATATATATATATGGCCCCCCAACATAATGATACGTTAAAGACACGCATCAAATTGATCGAAATATTAGGAGACATGGTGATTAACAACCCATAATGCATGGCTGAAAATTCGACTCTCTATCTTAGAATCATCATTATTCATTTATTTTAATTACATGTTGTACGTGTGTAATATCGATCATCTCTATTCTATGGAGTACTATCACATGCATATATACTCTCACTTTTTGTGAGATAATACGTACTGATCGATAGTCATTTGGACTTTAATGCAAATGGACAGTACGTATGGATCATAACTATACAACCAATATTAATGATACATGTACCCACATCGATCTCCAAAACCACATAGGGTGGATTTATCATTATTGTTGCTATATATATATATATATATATACACACACACAGACACAGATAGATAGATAGATAGATGGTCTTTAAACTGGAGCATTGGGCAAATGGCATAGAGGTTCAGTACTATACGACGACAAAGATGATGTTCCCGAAAAGCTCCAAATATCCAATTCATGATTGTTTTGATGGGTACTGTTCAGTGGCGCCGAAGATATTGATGTCGACGATGGTACCGTTGATGATCTTATAATTGGCTGTAGTAACTGAAAATCATGATGGTTATGATGATGATGATGATCAACGGTGGAGCAGAAGGGAGTAATATTTTTGGTGGGGCCATTGAGTTGTGAAGCTATGATCAGCTGTTCAAGGTCTGACCAGTTGTTAAGGCCTGTTTGTGAGTAGTAGTGATTAATATTATAAGCCGCCGTGTTTGGATCGGCGCCAGTGACGACTTGGACGTCGTTGGTCGACATAGAACTACTACTACTATCAATAATAATATTATTATTATTATTATTATTATTATTATTGAAGTCTTGGTGGTAACAAGCTGCTTGGGTGGTGGTGGTGGTGGTGGTGGTTGCGTTGATCATAGAGTAGTCGATTGGGCTTAATTCTAGACTTGGAAGAAGCTTCATATGGAGCTGGTCCATTGTTGGGCTGAGAAATCTTTTGCTATTCTCTAGTACTACTGCCACCTCATCAATATCATAATCACCTTCTTCATCTTCATCTTCATCTTCATCTTTGCAATTACTTATTGATCCCCCCATATACTGAATTATTTGCTCCAATGTTCCTTGGTTCTTCATCATCATCATCATTTGCCTTTGGATTCTTGTTTCTGCTGCTGATGACGATGAAGTACTACTAGTACTAGTACTGATAATTGGGGTCTCAACAAGGGCTTTGTGGTAACTTTTCTTCTTGAATATACGACAAACCACCCACCCTTCTTCCGGTGTTCCCTGACCTGATCCCATGCCAATGGAAACCTGATCGATCCATTTTTTGATATATTAATTAATTAATACAGTATCATTTTTCAATTCCCCTGTATACATATATGGTACTATACTATACTATATGGTAGGTTGCTTCTTGTTCACCTATGGGGATATATATATATATATATATATATATTCATAAATAAATAAATAAAAAATAAAAATAGAAATAAAAAAAATCAGGTGTAATAGTTACACGTTTGGTTTGACATAAAAAGAAATCATTTTCAAGGTGATTTTAGGTAAGACATATACTCCAACAAAAAGACATTTTCAAAACACATTGATCAATGTATAGAAGCGTTCAAATATTAACCCCAAAACTTTAGAACTATTAAGTGATTCAGTGCCATATATTCAGGTTTACAATAATATTTTTTTGTGTGTTCAACCTAAAAAAAATTTAAAATAAATTCTTTATCAAAACACCAACATAAACATATATAGGATCGCGCGATTTAATAACTGGGATCTTCTTTGATATATACGTGTATACGGTGAGACTCTTAAGTGAACATGGTTGATCAATGAACAAATTCCCGAGGCGGAGGCCCTTGGATTTTTTTATGCAAAAAAAAAATATTCACTGAGTATGTTCATCCAACTGTTCATTTAAGAGCCTCACCGTACATATATATATATATATATATATATCATAGTGGTTTTGGTTGAAAACCACTTTTGGTATTTGTGTTGGAACCAATTGAGTCAACAACACATTGGACCAAAATTAGTTGAATGTACGGTACAACCAAAACCACTAGAATATTATATCATAGTAGAAATTTTTATGTTACCTCACATTTTGCAGCCTTATAATTTGGCAGTGATTTTACTTTGGTCCATATAGTTTCGATTTTGCTATTTTAGTCATTACAGTTTTATTTTAGGTTCAATGTAGTCCATTGATGAAAGTTTCCTTCAATTTTTACCAACTTTAGGTTTAATGTAGGTGTGTAAAGTGTAATCTCTCTAAGTAAATTTATCATTATACCTCTAATGATACATGTGCATCACAAGAAATATTTATGTCAAAAATTGAAAGAAATTTTTATGAATAGACTGCATTGAATATAAACTAAAACTGTAATTAAGGACAAAAGTGACAAAATTAAAACTATAGAGACAAAAGTAAAAAAAAAATGACCCACAAACTATAGTGTGTAAAGTGTAATTTATCCAATTTTGAAAACAAAATCCAGAGAATTAGAGTATGAAATAACGTACGTGGCTGGTATGAGGGACGTTGACGACGTCATCTAGTCTGTATTCATGCATGATCCAATCAGATTTTTGGCCGTGAGGGGCTCGGCCTTTGTAGAAAACCAGAGTCTTCCTCATCCCAATCCTTGTGCAGTTACTGTGGATCACCTTATCACGCCCAGTAGCCTTCCAAAAGCCAGCCGCGGTCGCCCGATTTGTCCGGCTACCCGTTGGATACTTCTTGTCTTTGTGGCTGAAGAAGTACCAATCATTTTGTGGGGTTGATCCTATTTTACACCTTTCTATATGTAGTGTACAAAACGCACGTACAACCAATTAATTAACTAACTAACTTGAAATTAAATCAATTGTCACGACTCACGCACGTATATATATATATATATATATATATACAACAAATCATTTTAAATATTACTCCAGTAAACATCGATCTATTTTAATTAAGGGGCGGCCGGATGGAAGGAAATTAATTAATTGATCGAGTAGTACTATCTATATATATATATACTATACATGAATGTACCAATTAATTACCTACCCACCTTGTATATCCCATGGCTCGAGCTTATTGAGATCGACTTCACGAATTACATCAAGATCGATCTTCTCATAAGAAACCTTCTTCCCCAAGTAGTACATCAACAGTTCCTCTTCTGTAGGATGGAATCTGAATCCTGGAGGGACCTGAGATTGTCCATTTACACATATACTCATCATCTCTTTTGCCATTTCAATTAATTAAAATACACATATATGCATATATATATATATATATATATATAGAGTGTGTGTGTGTGCGTGTGTGGTCTAGCCTCTTAACAAGTTGGTGTCCTGGAAAGGGTATATATATGGTGTTGCAAAAATAGGAGAAGAAAGCCAAATTAAGACGCATGGATGGGAACAAAGTTTTTAGCATGTTTCGATCGAGAAGAGCCACCTTACCTGCTAGATAGAGAAAGGTTACAACTGTTATGTTTTTTTTGGTATGAGTAATGTTAGTTACGGGTACAATTATTTTTTATAACTCATTTACAATCATTTCAATTTCTCTCCTTATTAGTATTGAGTCTTATTGAAATTTAACGGACCTCACAGTACCACTTAAAAGAAAAAAAATACAAATAATTATATATATAAATAAATTATAAAAAATAATTATACCCCTATTATTGTACTTTTTTAAAATGTTAGCTGCCCACAAGTTGTGCACAACAAGTGGGGCCCCTTAAAGACGTTGTGGGTAACAATATTACAGACCCCACGCCCACATCCTAACTACGACCCCCGACCTTAAAATTTCCTCCGATCCTCGATCTCTCCAAAACCACACCATCATATATACTCTCTCTCTCTCTCTATATATATATATACACACACATTATATGCAATAAGATACATACATTTTGTCTTTACATGCACAACCACCGTAACAAGAGGAGAGTCTGGAGAGATGATATGTGTTCGGAGGCATTGAGCTTTCAAAGCCCGTAGGATGCAATATATATATATATATATATATTGAAATAAGTTGTACGTTTAATTGTGGGAGATCTGCTCTCATTTACTCGATTGGCATTTTATCTGTATTTTTATGTTTATATATATATATATATATATAAATCTGTGTGTTAATCACCTACATATACAATAATAATACAGCGTAATATTATATAAGTCAACAAACTCTTTCCGTGTCAGATTATATATTCCATTGTTTTTTGTCGTTTTATTAACTATATAATATTTTGTGGACTTCTGCATATGTAATATGTATTAGGCTATGCTATTCTAAGATTGTACTATGCTAACTAACGTATGCAATTTTTCGTTTCTGTTAGTTGAAATAAACATCATATACCCAACAATCTCACCTACAATTTAGAGATAAAATAGGCGTGTTCAATTCTAATCTTAGGCCTAACTGGGCGAAATCCAAATATATTATACTATACAATTGCACATGCATGTTCATTATTGCTATTAATTAAAGTGACTCTGTTATGGGCGAAATCGTCATGTGATCGGTTTTGGTGTGACCGATCATATAGTGAATCGTTGATTTTTTTGTGAGTCCCACATTGATCAAACGGTTCACGATAATTCGTCACACTAAAACGCGACACAGAGGATAATTTCTCATGATATGGGGGACAAAATATATAAATTTACATGCAAAAACTATGGTAACTTTACATATGTAGGTTATCCAAATAAGGTGTATGAAGGTGTTGGTAAGAAATAAAAACACTTAGACTATGAAGCTTGGACATGGACACTCCGACATGGATATGATACGACATCGGCACGTTGACACGATAAGATCTTAAAAAATTACATGTCAACACTACAGAAAAAGTGTCAATACATTATCGTGTCCATGTGTCAGACACAGTAGTTTCTTAAAAATATCAATGCTTCCTAATAATAGGAGTATGAGGCAGGGTAAGCAAATTTAGTTAGGGGGCTTTTAGAGGTCTCAATTGTAATCATGGAAGTTGGCACTCCAAATTCTTTACCTCTAATCATTATTTGGGAAATGGAAATTGACACAACCACCACCTTACAATTTTAAACTACTTACTGACCTGCACTGCACTGAAATGCTGAATGTGTGTTATGTACCTGTTTTTTACATGTTTGCCAAAATTTGATTTGTTATTATTAGTTGGTGTTAGGTGGGGCAATATATAGTATGATGTTAGTGGATTAGTCAGTTTTCAATGTACGGAGTAGTTGCTAGTCAGTGAGATAGTTAATGTTATCATGGGTCTCTGTGTGAATTTACGTCTTTAATTATTTTTCATGCATAGCAAAAAAAAATTTTTTTTTTTTTTTTTAAATTTTATGGAAGAGGGACTGATATGTATTGAACTTTCATGTGAAAAGATTTACAGGTCTATTTGTTCTCCTGAAATTGAACCATCTAAAAGCTACTGCCTCCCTTAAAGTGGGTTACTCTCTCATCTTTTTGTTTTGTCTCTCTCTTTCTTCTTTTTCTTTTTCTTTTTTTTTTTTTGATTTCTAGGTTAACACAGAGTTCCTTTTCCTATTTCTTTTCTTCTTTTATTTTCCACTATTTTCACATTTAATATAGTTAGATTGTGAATACCATATGAGAAAAGACATGGGTAAATTTCTTTGGGTGATGCTATTGCTACTCCATCATTGAACTAATGCACTCTATGATACCATTCTTAAAGCATGTGATACATGCATGTCATGTATTATATACATGGTACCACATGCTCTGATAGTGGTACCATGGAGTGCATTGGTTCAATGATGGAGTGAAAATAACAATTCCCATTATATACATGGTACCACATACTCTGATAGTGGTCCTCTCCACTTGGGGCCGGATCCTCCAAGAGATTAGAAGTGCTGGGATCATCCACAATCGTTTCTTCAATACTCTCTTCGACTGATCCCGTTGCAATAGCGGAGTCAACCCGATCAGTCATAGTATCAACACCAGTCCTTTCTGGCATGTCAAAGGTTGATTGTTCTACCTCTTCTCCGGCCGTCTCCAACGTGGTGTCATCTTCGGGTAACTCCTCACTGCTAGAGGAAAGTACCACTTGTTCTGGTATAGACCTACCATCAGGGTCAACGTCATCATCTTCATCTAAAGGGGTCAGAGGAGGTACAATTCAGATGGGGATCGGTCCCCTTTCTACAACCTGTTCCAGAACGGCTTCTGCCCGTTCAGCAGGCGTAGGAACTTGAATAGGAAGTAGCACTATTCGCAGTCGAGCAGGAGTTGGTTGAGTTATTGGCACTTGGGAACTCTGCCAGGCTGGCAATATCTCATCTTCAAAATCCACATCCACTAGCTAGAAAGAAAATAAAGGGATAGAATAAGGACAAGATGAATCGGACAGAAAACAAAAAAGGCAGAGAGTTAGAATACCCGAGTGGACGGAGTTGCAACCTTTTTCTTTTTCTTGGCCGGTTCTATGCCCACTGCCTTTTTTAGGGTTGGTCTCTTACTTGGTTGTTTTATACGAGCTGCAGCTAGTGTAATGATAGGTTCATCGGCCACAGTGGTCAATGATACAACAAATTGAAGAAGTACCTTGGAAGCGGTACTCCTGAATATCTGGGTGGTCCAATCAAATCACCACTTCTCAAACTCTTCAGAAATTACCGCTCGGGCTGAGTACGGTTGGAAAGCAAAGGATGCTTTGAACAAGTCTGATCGGTCTTTTATTTTCTTCACTTGGTCTTCATTCACTAATCAGACCCTGCTCTAACCAATCCACATTTACCGTAATGGCCAGGGGAACGGGTACCATTTGGGAAAGCCCGAACTAACGGGCGTAAAGAGAAGTAAAATAATATTCTGCCCCACACTTGTTGTTGTTGGATGGGATGCTCGGACTAAATATAATGTCTCTAGCCACCAAGTAGCTAGAGAAGATTTCGTTATAGGTGGTTTGAGTGCCCGAGCCCCAGTTGGCAGGATTGTTAGAGAGTTGAAAAAAAGAGCAGAATTGAAGAAAGAAAAAGGGGGTAAAGAAATGAAGAGTCCGGTTGGAGCACCCTTCATAGAATAAGGTGAAACATTCCTCAAAGGAGTATGAGGAAGGCGTAACATCCACGTATTGGACTGCAAAAATGGGAATATTAGCTAGCTGACGGGCAGCTGGCTGAAATTCTAGAAAATATGAGTACAACTAGAGTTGGAGGATCCAAATCGGGCTCCCTCCAAAACTGAAGTCTGAATGCACAAAATCAGTCATACCTCAAACTAGGTGTTCCATACAAGAATGGATAAGAACAAAGGCCTGCCAGAAGATAAGGCCAATGCTAGGGTAGTGTGCTATTTGGTAATGGCCTGACTGGCCGAGCAGAAAAGATACCTGTTCAGCTAGTAGATAAGGAAATCATACGGACACAAGTGTCCCCTCCTTGCCCATGGAAGCAGCCAAGAAACCTCCATAAGCCGTAATGGGCTTATTGGACACGACCCCATCTCTAACGGACTCCTGTTGGGGGTAGGAAAAGCTGGTTATTCCAACATCAAGCCCTGGAAGGATTTCTTACCCGTGAGGATGGAGCCCGAGCAAATAACTTATATCTTTGACAGTTGGCCCCATCGGTCCACAGCAGAATAGGAATCCATTGTAGGAGGAGGACCAGAAGAGAAGGGCAAAGAAGAAGAGAGATCAGTCTATGTCCAGTTTAGATCGACTAAGCATAATAGCATCATAGATGCTTTTCCGTTTCCAGAGATCGGCTTTTGAGCCTGAAACCCTTGTCACCCATTTGTCCCAGTCTGCGGCAGGAGTAGGCTAACCCCTAATCGAATGGAAGGCAAACCAGACTTTGCTCTAATGGGTTGGAAGTTGGAGAAAAGACTCATTAGCAACTGGTGAAAAGTAAGGGCTGAAGGCGGCAGGAGGATCAACGCAAAACACCATACCCAGGCAAGGTGCCGCTGGTGAACCGTCGAAAGTGCAGTAGTTGGTAAAATAATTAGTGGAAATGTCTAGAGCATTGGTTTTAGCCAATTTACGGACCTTTCTGCACCAATTTGAGGAGGAGGAGCGTTTAAGAATGACGTTTTGGTCTTAGATGATGCTGCCGGAGCAGTTTTGGGGGCCATTTCAGTAGGGAGTGATGGAGGTTTGCTCGCCAGTGAACATGAAGTTTTGAGAAAGAGAGAGAGGCTCTGAATTGCTGATTCTAGAAAGGGAGAGGAAGACGAAGTAGAGGAAAAGTGAGGAGGCTTTTGAAAAATCCCATCATTTTATACGTTTCAGCATTAAATGGGAAGTGACTAGTGGGATTCTTGAGATACCCTGCATGACAGACACGTGGTAACTTTTAAAATTCAAAATGTCACATCAATCAAGGCGGGACGTTTGATATAACATTTTAGGGGGCAATTGCTTGCATCCAAAAACCGTCAAAGGTTTTTGAGCCCGAGTAAGTTGGAATGGGCTTAGATCTGGCCGGCCCAATGTAGCTGTCACGACCCATCCCACTACGCGTGGAAATAGGACACGTGGCACGCCACCAAGGCTCATCCAAACATCCTCTAACGATACGCAGCGGAAAGAACTTTAAAACAACCCTGAGTATTATAAAACTTTAGGGAACATTACCCTTTGAATTGAAATTTCCTTGAAATCAGAGTTATAAAAAGTTTTAGCCAAGTGGAAACACATTCAAAAGAATCAGTTTTGAAAATAGAGGTTCAGTCAACTGATGAATGGGTCCAGTCGACTGTACCTAGCAGAAGCCAAAACCTAAAATTCTCAACAGATGTCCAGTCGACTGATCAGGGAACCCAGTCGACTGTATTATGCAGAACCAAAATTCATCAGTTTTCTAAAGGGGTCCAGTCGACTGAGTTATGGTACAGTCGACTGGTTTTGCCATTAATAGAAGCAGTAACCAAAAATCAATAGTGTTCAGTCGACTGATAAATGGGTCCAGTCGACTGCTACTCTTACTATTCACTTTCAGTGTCTCAAACACATGGGATTCAATCGACTGATCCTGGGTCCAATCGACTGCTCCCCTGCTGGGCAGCCTGTGATGAAAAATACTAACACATGCTTCTCCAAACCTAACACCAATACAACCACAACTGATTTTCAACATTTGAAACATAATCACAGGTGTTCAATTACAAGATTACAATACTATGAAACTAATCTATGGTTCTATTACAACATATTACCAATTCCCAATCCTTACACATGTTTTAGGATTAAAACAAAAGCATATACAATTGTGGTTCCCCGGCGTTCCTCGGCCTCACTCCTCACGATTCTTCTTCTCTTTCTTCTTACCTGCAATGGAGTATATCTCCACTGCTCAACTATATGCTGAGCGTACAATTCTAAATGTATGCTTATATGACAGTTCATGGTTTAAGCATCTAAAACACATAGAAATAGTCTCTAGGGTGAGTGGTACGCATTCATCCGGTCGATGCCGTAGGAGGCCCACCTCTCCCACGCATCTCGTACACTGGTTGGGCCTTCCTCCATACCAGGTACCGTGTCCTGGTTGGGCCCACCTCCAATCCAGACACAACCACAATTCCAAATCCATTACACTCACAATCAAAATCATAATCCTCAAGGTTCGAGGAGCTTACCCCGGATGAATTGGCACCAAACTCCCCTTTGACCCAAGTAGACACATAACATGCTCACATAAATAGTTATACGTGCTTTTCATGTAATTTCACGTGCATAATTAACGGGCCTAATTAATACATGAATTTCGCCCGGTTCCAAGGATATCAAAGTTGATGTTCAAAACATGAAAATCCATATATTTCATAGATCTAGAATTCATACCTCGTGCGATTCTCTTCAAACTTTGAAGGATCGTCTAGGGGGCTAATTAATCGTCGGATTTCAAATTTGAGACGATTCCTACAAGTTTTACTGGGTTTTTTACAAAAATTGGCTAAACACGACCTAAGTGGTATCAAAACGAAGATCTTACCTTCACGAGTTCAAATCTTGAATTTGGTGAAAATCTGACAGACGAAAGGTTGTCGATCGGCGTCGCAAAGCCCGTTGGCTCCAATCTCCCTTTCTCTCTCATCTCTCTGGATATTTTTGGAAAGTTTGGATGAGAATGAATCTCATCCACCACTATTTATATAAAAACTTTCTAGGAATTACGTTTACCTCCCCGCTAGTTTCTCAAAACTTCTCATTAGCTCTCGAAACTTCGCACACGTCCATTTTATAACTTTACAAGTGAAAATAATAAATTTCAGAAGTTTCCGACTAAGTCTCGTTTGGTCCAAAATAATGTCGAACTACTAAATTATGTGAAATCTCTACACCACCTACCTTTTTTATTTAACGTGTCACTCACGTTCTCACCACAGTTCTCAAAATGATATATAACAATATTAAGATTACCAGAAACTATACTACACAAGTATAATTCACTATTCACAAAATACCAGATATATCAAATAATATTTAAATCATATAAATGTCATTTAATCGTGCCAATGCAACATGAAAGGCCATGTTCCCGTGTCCTCACTGACACCTTACTGTTGACTCACAGTCAACTTCAACTCAATCCAATTATCAAATAACATTGATAACTCACAAAAGTCAATATACATGATAAAATAATGATTTTCTGGAACGGGTATGATAACTCTCCCCTCCAAAAAGGAAGTTTGTCCACAAACTTAAACCATCTTCTCAAGTCACCAAGACTTCACGCAAGTACTTCCAACATTTGCCACATACACAATCCACTTCACTGAGATGCCACAATCTCATGAGGAAAATAAATCCTCAGGCTCTTAAGGAAAATAAATCCTCAGAGTCCCCGCCTCAATCTGATAGAAGATTCAAACAGAATCCTAGCAATACCCCAAAGCATCTTGATAATTGAGAACATCGATACCTGAGTAGAACATACTCTATAGTCAACCCTGACATTCAATACCACCGCGATGTCACAACGTCAACTCCCATATATCTTCATTTTACTTGTCACATTTCATATCCAAAACTCAAAAGCTTCATCACCTTACTCAAACCCAATACAACCATTCATCTCTCATTCACCTATCTTGATTTTCGACTAAAAGTCGTTGACAACACGTCTTAGCTGGTGCACAATCATACACGATTCTTTATCTCGAAGTGAACCAAAATCAAGCACTAACATATACGTATACCTCGTCGATAAGCCAACGCTTCAATCAACTGTTTCGCACTATAGATTCGATCCTTCATCCCGTTAACCACAAGATACTTGTAGAACGATAATGTGTTTTTCTAACGACTTTCCATTTCTTATCGAGTAACACTCTTTCTTCCCCAGAACGTCATATCACAATAACATCAGTTCAATGAATAGCACTTAGTCGGTAGTGCGTCGCACTAATATCCTCTCTATTTTTCATAATACTTATCATTTCGTTTCAATTTAACAAATCCTGTACCATACTTTTAATCACACGTGTGTAGACACCCCATTTTGTCGGCTATCAGATTTAGGAAACCCATAGCTTGGTGGTTCACAATGATCGTAAAAGACCCAAAAGGACTCCTGGAAGTCAGCTCTATCTCTCAGAATGCTCAGATTGACCAAAATGCCCCTGAAAGCCCGAAGACTCCCAGATTTAGTCCCGAAGTTCTGAAAACATGCTATGTCGTAAGAAAAATGATAAAATGAGTTTTTTAAGTAAAACCGGAAGAAATCGTCAGCTCCCACAGACCCCCGGAAGTCCCGGAAGTTTCCTGAAAGTCCCCGTTGACCGGTTTGACTAAGGTTTGACCAGGTTTGACCAGAGTTTGACCAAGTTTGACCGAAATTGTCCGAATTCACCGAAATCATTAAAAAAGTATTAAAATGAGTTTTAAAAGAGAATCGAGCGAAAACGTCGGCTCCTGGGAGCTCCCGGAGGTTCCCAGAACTTCTCGGGAAGCCCGGGTTTGACCAGTTTGACCAAGATTTGACTTTGGAATCGGGGCACCGGAACAATTTTCAAATATTTTTCATGGATACTAGAGGTCAATAGCTTTCCAACGGTATATCGCACATAATTCCTGGATTTAAAACGAATTTATTTTGAATTTCCGAAGGCGAAAAAGGCGATCAAATCGACTTTTATCGCGAATACCGCAAAACTTTTCAAAGTGACCTATCCATGAACTATTTTTTATGTAAAGTAGACTCCATTACCTTTCCAGCGGTATATCACAACCTCAGTTTGGAGTTCGCGTGCATTTTCTATGAATTTCGGACGAAATAGGACCTTTTCGCGAATACCGGAACCTCAGGGGGCCTAAACAGCATTATCTGGACGAGGGAGGAGCAGTGCCGCTGCGGCACTCCCCTCCAGAACAGTGTATTTTTGTAATTTATTTTGTGGTCCCATTTTGATTAATTAAAAACCAAAACGACATAGTTTTATGATTTCAGATGCTTAGAGCAAATGGGAGTACTTCTAAAACCCCAAAATCACCCCAAGTTGGCCTATATAAACCCCCTATTGCTCTTCATTTTGAGGGAGTCAAATGCAAGTTTAGAGAAAGTTTGGGAGAGAAAGTTGTAGAGATAAGGTTAGAGTAGAGAGAAAAGAAGCTTTCTTCTTTGATTTTCAAAACAAAAGTGAGTTCTAAACTTTGTTTCTACCTCATTACTCCTATTTACTTCAACATTCAATACACCCCAACCACCATTTTAGTGAGCATTTAAGAGAGTGGAAGCTTCTTCCATGTCCAATGTCATTACATATGAGTGAAATACCATGCTACAAGTTCAATACTTCATGAATATCATCTATTGATCATTATCTACTTGCTTGTTTATTCATTGTTTATCTCTTCTTACCTCATTTCTTTTTTATTTTCTTTATTTACTTACTAGTTCATCATCATCTAGATGATGACATGAAGTTTGGGGTGAGTGAATCCTTATGGATAGTAGCTCTTGACCTCAAAAACATGTTTGATAGATGATGATCATAACTTCAATACCTCCAAGGTATCCTTGAAGTGTATTGAAGTTATGCTCAAATAAAAATAAGTTTCTCCAACAATCTTGGAGGTTCTTGATGATGAGTTGAATGTTGGCATTTTAAGTGGTTATAATCTTTATTGAGTATTGAAAATACACTTTCAAAACCTCTATTTCAAAACCCCCCTCAATCCCTCTCATTTTGATTTCAAGAAAGAAAATCTTGTTTTCCCCAAAATCTTCAAAACAGTGAGTTAAAACAGTGAGTGAGCTGAGTTCAAAGATTTCTCTAGAACTCAATACTCAACATATAGATGCAAGGCCACTTGGAAAGTCTTCCTAACTCATTGGAGAACACCCATGATTTTTGGTTTGACTTGAAAGTACTTGAAAATGGTCCATTTGGACCCAAACATTCCTTCCAAACATTTTGCCTCTGCTATCACAATAGCTTGACTAACTTCCAACTTCTTTTTCAGAAATATTTTCCAAAAGGGGTGGTCCCAACTTATTTGTCCCTTAAACTTCAATGTCTTAGGGAACGTTCTGTATAAAATGGGCCTCTAGATCATTCGTTTTCATGTTCTAAGAATTTTCAACATTTCAGTCGACAGTACGGACTCTATTTCTGAGTGACCTCTGTTGTTCATATGATTTCTCTCAATATGTGATAGTTATTAAAGATTGGCTTTTTGGGTAGTGTTCTAGACACAATAATGAACATCTCCATAAAAAATCATGCATTGAAAGCATTCCTAACCCCTCTTTTCCATTTTTACAAGATCATGTTACTGTTCTGTCCACTATTCACAGCAAGCACATTTTAACTTTCATTCTTTGATTTGATGCTTATATGCCTTCCAAATTAGTTCATATCTTAGGAAGTAGTTCATACTACATTTGTACATATCCCATATTGATTTCATCCATCCATTGATGCACATTTTAGACTTTTAAGTCATCCTAAGAATCCATGAACACAAAGCACACTACAACCTTGGCACATGTTAGATACATACATTGCATCCATGCAAAGATTTGGGGTTTTGTAACTCCTAATCTATGAAGGTTATAAGGAATGATCATGATCACACGTTCATGCTTCCCCTCGATCTAATCATCATTTCTCATCCGTCCCGGGGATTGAGAGATCTTCTCTTCTCAAAGAATAACATGCATCATTTTAACTTGCCAAGCATCTTTGTTTTCTTTGATTTATTTGTTTCAAGAACAATTCATGCCCCCCTTTAGATTAGGAAGTCTTGATTATTTGATACATGATTAGACGATTTTTCCTAAGTTTATTTGTGTGATTTTCACTTTACATTGTATGATATTTGACTTAGATCTTATGAATGATATCTTACCTTTTGATTTTCAATTTCAAGATTCTTATGTGATGTAATATACTATCATAGTATTAATTGCCGAACCATACATAGTACAAGATGATTATTTGGATGCTAATTGAGGCCCGTCGAAAGACGGAGCGAGTTGAGGGTGTTTTAGTCGCGACAAAGGCTCCTTCCTCTCTCGTACCAAAACCCGAGCCAAGTTCTTTAGTTATGAAGGACTAGTGCCCTTTATCCGTTTAGGTGAGTCAAAATAAGGTTTCTTGGTTCCTTAAAGACTAAGTGGCAACTCTGTATCTGTTTTCAACAGACCTTTTCTCTTTCCTTGATTCAAATTTCAAACAAGTTTCAAAAGCAAACAAAGCGGTGGAATCTCGGTATCTACAATCTGGCGACTCTGCTGGGGATTTTTTATTTTAAAACAAAATAATACAGAGGTTTGACTCATAAGAAGCATCCTTAAAATCATCTTTTTACTGTGTTTGGTTCACCGTATTGCACTCTTGCATTTTCTCCCTCCGACTGTGTCTGAAACGCGGCGCTGACATTGTTCAGGTCTTGCTGTGCCAGGGCACAAGTCACTGTTGATACTGTATCTTCTAAGGTATATCAAAAAGAGTAAAAACCTTCGTACTGTTTCTCTGACGGTATATTGGAACTCTCGTCAACGGACCCTCTTTGACTAAACCCAGCCTTTGCATATAGATTCCTGTAGAACATTTCATAGGACTGTTCATTTATCTTTTCAGATAGGACAATGTGATATAACTGCCGTATGCCCTGATGAGATTACCTGAGCGGTGTAGACGCTTATGTGGCATAGAACAGAACCTCTTTCTTATGATTCCCAAGGCAATCACTCACATGTGATTACATTGAGTTGACCTGCCTAGGCACCATGACAAGGATGTCTGTTCCATGCTCACAAAGATATACACCGCAAACCTTGTTTATCGGTCCTAAGACATAGGAGTATGAAAACCTGCTAGACGGTATGATCACTATCACCATATTGACCAGTTTCTCCCAGAAACTCTGTCCAGATATCCCAGATATAACCATGTTAACCAGTTTCTCCCAGAAACTCTGTCCAGATATCCCAGATATAACCATGCTAACCTGTTTCTCCCAGAAACTCTGTCCAGATATCCCAGATACAACCACATTAACCAATTTCTCCTAGAAACTCTGTCCAATTTCTCCGAAGCATCCCAAAAATCCCAGTTATCCCTTGGTGGTCATACTGGAAAGTAAGGTTAGCACACTCTGTATGGTTAGGACCTTATTTGTTTAACTGCTATCTGTTAGAAATAGAAGCATCATATAGATTAGGGCTTACATCCGCATGCTTGTCCCATTTGCATGCACCATTTCCCATCAATCTGCACGCACTGTCTTGAGTCGGTCCACATCACTGTCTTTGTCTGTCTAAAGTCATCACTATCAAAGATCTAATCTAATCCTCTCAAAATCTGTCAGGTCAGTATAGATTCCCAAGGTCAGCAGTCAGGGTCCTCTTCGTGGGTCAGGAGTTCAGATAATCGATTGATCAGAATCAATCCGACAGCTTACTTCAACATGAATAGGGAAGAGTTGGAAAACAAGGTTACTGAATTGGGAGCGACCATAAGCCAGCAGTCCGACAGCCTAGCCCATGTTCTGAAGTTCATGGAAGAACTGAAGCAACAGCAGCCACAACCTCCACCCGGGTTTCCACCACCAGAATTTGAACCTCCCCCGCATGAGAATAATAGGGAAGAAGACTGGTTTCAAGGGGTCCCACCGCTTACGTACGAGAAAAAGCTCCAAGAGAAAATGGACAAGGTCGACAAGCTAGAAAGCGTACTGAGAAAAAGCAAAGGGGTCGATGATTACATGCTAGACCTGGAAGGCCTCTTCGAGCCTGTCAAGCTGAAACTGCCAGAGAATTTCAAGATGCCTGCCATCGACCATTTTGACGGAACTGGGAATCTGAAAAGTCATGTGAAGCTATGTATGAGTATCTTCCAGTCCATGGGTTATACCCACGAACACATTGCGATGTTGTTCCCGCAAACCCTTGCAAAGTCTGGACTATCGTGGTTCCTAACCTTGGAAGCCTCCAAAACCCGAGCCTGGGAAGACATCGTTCGAGTCTTCGTCGATCACTACTCCTACAATCAAGAGCTGGATGTCACCATTAGGGATTTGGAAATAACCCAGCAAAACAACAATGAATCCTTCGCTGCATTTCTGAGCAGATGGAGGAACAAGGTAGCCCAAATGACCCACCGACCGATTGAAAAAGAACAGGTAAGGATGCTCATCCGGAATCTGCAGCCCCTCTACCATGAGAAATTATTCTACCAGTCCATCTCCACCTTTGAGGAGTTGTTTGAAGTCGGAACCCGGATTGAAGACGCTATCAGAGAAGGAAAGATAAAAAAGGAAGAGCCCCCGAGTTAGTCCAGAAGGCCTAACTACTCCCGAAATCCCCCGGATGTCAATGCCCTTAGCAGCCAACCCATGGCGTACCCTCTTAGGCCGTACCAACCCTCCAGCCAGGCAAACCCCTCCAATCGCCCCTTCCAGAAAAAGCCCCCTCGCAACTTCGCCAAGTTAGAAATCTCTCTCTCCTCAGCTTTAGACCGCCTCCTCAAAAAAGGCCATCTCCAACTACTCCAACCCCGAAACACCCCCCTCCTGCCAAACTGCGATATGTCCAAGCGGTGTACCTACCACCAAGCCCCGGGCCACAACACTGATGATTGCGTGCGCCTTTGCCACAACATTCAAGACCTTATTGACCAGAACATCATCGAGCCGCCACCAAAGCAGCCCCATATCACCCAAAATCCTCTACCAAACCACCAAAATGTCAACCTCGTTGAGTCCAACCCCGTACCCTTCAACCCTGCTACTTATATCACCCCCCTAGGACAACCCTTGCCTTTCATTGACATCCCGGATTCTGTGGGAATTCATCTGATTGAAGGGGAGAATGACGAGTGGCAGCAACAGCTAGACGATGAGCAAGACTTATTCTTTCTGGAAGAGCACGATCTGGGGGTGGTAGACCTCAAATGGTATGATCCCAATGATGAAAGTGATGCTTCTATCTGGGACGAGCCGGAGAAACCACATGTGGGAACGGATTGTGATTGGTTCAAAAAAGATGGGACTGTAGAAGGGCCTACTCCTGCTGAAATTGATCACCTGACCAGGTCAGGCCGTCACTACCAGCCTCTGCAGCCTACTATTGAAGCCATCGAGAAGTGTCCAGTTAAAGACAAGGGGAAGGGTAAGATGGATGAGATCATCGAAGAGGATAATGAATTGATAAAACAGCTGAAGAAAACCCAAGCACATCTCTCAATGTGGGACATCATGGTAACATCCTATAAGCATAGGCAAGCCGTGTTGAATGCCTTGGCTGGAATTGAAGTCCCCATCGACGCCGCGCCGGAGGACATGGTAGCTTTCTTGGGCGCGCTTACCCCCGACCCAATCATTACATTTTCTGATGAGGACCTGCCACCAGAGGGATCCGCACATAATAAGGCATTGTATATCACCGTGGGATGTAAGGGACAACAGGTGCAGTTTTATCTAGTCGATACGGGCTCGGCCTTAAATGTCTGTGCCCTAAGGACTGCCACTGCCTTGGGGGTCAATATCCTTGACATCACACCAATTGTGCAGTCTGTGAGGGCCTATGACAACACCAGGAGAAATGTGATGGGAACCGTTTCTCTCCAAATCCGGGTAGGATCTTTGGTGAGCACCGAAGTCTTTCAGGTCATGGACATACCTGCCTCTTTCAACTTGCTGATCGGAAGGCCCTGGTTGCATGTCAACAAAGCCGTATCATCCACTGTGCATCAAATGATCAAGTACATCCATGAGAAGGAAGTGAAAATCATCCTCGGTAATAATTGGGGTAATGAAGCTTTCCCGAACTACGCTCCCGTCTTTGAAATCCAAATACCTGAGTTAGAAAAAGGAAAAATTGGGGGATTCTTCATGGAAGAAGTCCACATGATCAATGATGAAGACAGGTTCCCCGAGATCCACTCTGCGGTTGTCAACATCGTCCGCAAAATGAACTACTTTCCTGGAATGGGATTGGGCTGACGCCAGCAAGGGATTCGAGAGTTCCCTCGGATCAAAGGACAGCAATGTACTTTCAGGCTAGGATACAAGCCCACTGAAGAAGACATCGAGCTACAAAGGCCATGGAAGAAAAGGGTTAGAGGTCTCCCACCATACCGCAAGACCTTGAATGGACAATTCATCAAAGAGGGGGATGACTTCCCTTACTTCGGGTTCCCCGAGCCCTGGATCCATCAAACCACTTGGAAAAGGCACCCCGGACTTGAAATCTTCGCTGACTGCGAGAGGCCTCCATACCAAGATCCATTCTATCCCAAATAAATTGAGAAAACCCCGGAGGAAGACTGGTTGAAATACCTTGACACTGAAGCCATCGAGAAAATGTGGGAGGAATCCGCTGAGAAGAAGGAAGAAAAGAGGGCCAAGAGCCAAGATGATCAGATCAAGCCAACTGATGAGGGTCTGAGCAACCAGGCTGTAGAGTCATCTGTCTGTGTCTCCCTATCCCCTATTCTCCCAGAGTCTGTACTGCCGATTATCGAGTCTGTACCAGAGTCGGCTGTTGTAAGCCCACCACTGTCCAATGTAGTCACTTCACCTATCATGAATGAAATGAAAGACGATTCTGCTTACTCCTCTGTGTCTGATACTTGTGAATGCACAGATCCCTCCGAGGATCTCCCAATTGAACTTAAGCAACTAATTGAAAAACCACCTGCTTATGAAATAATCGAAGATACTTTATCAGTTAACCTAGGTGAAACAGATAATCCCCAAATTGTGCAAATTGGCTCAACTCTTAATAAAGAAGAAAAAGAAAAATTAACCCTCTTGCTAAAAGAATTCAAAGATGTTTTCGCTTGGTCTTACGAAGACATGCCTGGGGTCGATCCCGACATTGTCCAACATCATATTCCCCTCCTCCCTAATTCTAAACCTGTCAAGTAGAAATTGAGGCGCATGAGGCCGGAGTGGGCACTCAAGGTTAAGGAAGAAGTAGAGAAGCAATTCAAGGCAGGATTCATCATTGTCACCGAATATCCAGAATGGGTTGCCAATATCGTGCCAGTCCCGAAGAAGGATGGAAAAGTTTGTGTGTGCGTCGACTTCCGTGATCTAAACAAGGCCAGTCCCAAGGATAACTTCCCGCTTCCCCACATTGACGTTTTGGTAGATAACACCGCAGGACATGAGCTACTATCATTCATGGAGGGTTTCTCAGGGTATAATCAGATTCTTATGGCGCCAGAAGATCGGGAAAAGACGACATTCACCACCCCCTGGGGGACCTACTGTTATAGAGTAATGCCTTTCGGACTCAAGAATGCTGGGGCAACCTACCAAAGAGCTGCCACCACTCTGCTGCATGACATGATTCACAAGGAAGTAGAAGTCTACGTAGATGACATGATCGTGAAGTCCAAGGATAGAGAAGGACACCTAGTGGCACTAGAAAAGTTTTTTGAAAGGTTGCGTAAGTACAAGATGAGGTTGAATCTAAAGAAATGCACTTTCGGTGTGACCTCCGGTAAACTCTTGGGTTTCCTCATCACACAAAGGGGGATAGAGGTGGATCCCTCCAAGATCAAGGCAATCCTAGAAATAACACCACCACGGAATGAAAAAGAGGTAAGGGGGTTCCTCGGAAGAATCCAATTCATCAGCCGCTTCATTTACAAACTCACAACTACGTACGACCCTCTGTTCCGATTATTGAGAAAAGGGGAGAAGTTCCAATGGGATGACCAATGCCAAGCCGCTTTCGACAAAATAAAAGCTTACCTTCAAAATCCGCCTGTCCTATCACCACCAACGCCTCATAAGCCCTTATTCCTTTACCTATCCGTCTCCGAAAATGCCATGGGTTGCATGCTGGCCCAAGAAGGAGAAGAAAGCCACTCCGAAAAAGCCATATACTACCTCAGCAAGAGGATGACTGGGTATGAGCTCAACTACTCTACCCTCGAAAAAAACATGTTGGGCCTTGGTTTGGTGCACCCGCCGACTGAGGCACTACATGCTAGCCTTCCCGGTTGTGCTCATATCCCGCATGGATCCTCTAAAATACCTCCTCGAAAAACCCGCCCTGACCGGTCGTATATCCCGTTGGTTACTTCTACTATCCGAATTCGATATCAAGTATGTTACAAGCAAATCGGTAAAAGGGAGAACCGTGGCCGAGCATCTTGCGGAACACGCCATTGACTCCAAAGAAAGTGGAGACTTCCCATTCCCGGACGAAAATATCATGGAGATCAAGGAAGAACAATGGAAGTTGTACTTTGATGGAGCAGCCAACATGAAAGGCTACTAGGGGTGCTCACGAGTCGGGTGAGTCGGGTTTGGCCCTCATCCGCTCATCCATCCGAACATAGTCGGGTTTGCCCTCCTTCCACCCGTCATCCACTCGCTTTGTCGGGTGACCCGACTCATCGGGTGGTTGGGTGAGTCGGGTCGAGTCGGGTGAAACCCGACTATCTTATTTGTCTCAATCAAGCATTTGCTTTACACATGACTTTGTCTTTATTTTCTTATTTTCTTTTTTTTTGCTTTGAATGTTTTTGTCTACATAGTCATGGGCTAACTAAAGCTCTGACCAAACACAAAATAAAACTATAGTCATGTACTAGTTTGATGGTTTTAATGTTTTTATATCTCCGTTAGTGACATTTATATTTTATTGATACAAGAATATAACATATATATATATTTAAAGACTATATAATACATATACTGATATAAGCATATTACATATATATATTTTTATATTAAAGACTATATAATACATAATGCATATATTGATATAAATATATTACATATATATTTTTAAAAAATTAATTGTGTTTCGAGTCGGGTCGGGTGAATCGGGTTTTCACCCCCCTAGACCCGTGACTCCACCCGAAACTGTCAGGTTTCCACCCCCAAGACCCCTGACTCCACCCACATTGTTTAAAAACCAATAAAAAGGCTACGGGTGAGTCGGGTGGTCGGGTGAGTCGGGTGGGCGGGTGGATTTTGAGCAGCCCTAAAGGCTACGGAGTAGGAATAATCCTAGTGTCACCAAACGGGGACCACACCCCACTGGCGGTCAAGCTCAATTTTAACTCCACCAACAACACCGCTGAATATGAAGCGTGCATTCTGGGGATGGAAGCGGCCATAGAATTGAGAATTCAAAAGCTAGATGTCTTCGGAGATTCGAATCTCATCGTGTCACAAGCCAGAGGGGAATGGAAGGTGAAGAAAGAGAGGTTGAAGCCCTACCATGACCATCTCGATGGACTCAAGAAGCACTTTAAGAGCATAACGTTCTTCTACTTGCCTAGGGAAGAGAACCAGCTAGCTGATTCGTTGGCTACCTTAGCCTCCATGATCAAAATTCTTGTGAGAGTCAGGATGATGCCTTTGGTAATTGAGCAAAGGTGCGAGCCTTCGTTCAACATGATCGCCACAATCGAAGCAAAAGAGAATGAAACACTGTGGTATCAGGATGTCTGGAACTTCATAAAAAAGGGGACATACCCCCAAGAATCTACCGAAAAAGACAAAAGGGCCATTCAAAGATTCGCAGCGCAATTTATCATTTGCGGGGGGAAACTGCTGAAGACAAGATACAACGGTCACAACCTGACTTGCTTGTTTGGGAAAAGCTCCAGAAGAATGATGGAGGAAATACACGAGGGGGTATGCGGCCCGCACATGAACGGTCACATGCTGGCCAAGAAAATCGTAAGACAAGGGTACTACTGGACAACATTGGAGAAAGATTATTGCGAATACGTGAGAAAGTGTGTAATACCCGTACCCGAAAAAGGTAGTAATATTTATTTTATATGCATTAATTAATTTAATTAATTGTATGTGATGATTTGGGTAAATTCCAATTACCCTGATGTGATGAGTGCTTGATAAAGGGCACAGTTGAAAGTTCCACTAGAGGTGGGACAGATATGAAAGTGTGACCCAAGAGAGGTTTGAATAATATAAATTGCATAAATGTGCATTTATGTGATTAAGTGGTAGACACGTAAATGTAAATGTTTGCTTTATAATAGTTATTGATGCCATATGATTGTTTAATTGATAAAATGTTAAGTGTTTTAATATTCCATTATTGTTCATGTTTATTTATGAGACCAGTTTGGGTACCCTTGTGAGGACGCAATTGGACACATAGTATAATTGGTAGGCTAATTAGTGCCTTCATATAATATTTGGGACCACATTTGGGGCGTATACGTGATATAAATATAGATCCACTTAGATATTGGATTGTAATATAATTAGGTTGGATCTTATAATAAAGTTTTAGGAATATTTGGGGTGTAAGTGTAAATAATATTGAATTGTTATGAGGTGAGATGCACCATAGCATCTCCCCATCCTCATCTTGTAAAAAAAAAAAAAGATCAAACGTGGACGTGTGAATAGCGGGCGGCGGCAGTGATGTAGTGTCTATATATATATATTATATAATATATGTATATCTCTATTAGTCATTTAGTTGACAAGGATAGGTAAGGTAAAGAAAAAAAAAAAGAGAACAGTAAGAACAGAGAGTTCATGAGAGCTGCGAGAAAGAGAGAGACAGCAGTGGGGTTTTACCTTTCTGGTGCCATAGCTTCATCATACGTTGCCCAAATCGTGATATGAAGCCATATTTGAACTCGTAGGGGTAAGCTTAACCTTATGGTGCAATTTATTTTCAGTTTAATCGATAGATTTTTCGTGACCCAAATGGGTTGGTAATATATAGTTTACCAAAATTGTATAGGATTATCATTGGAAGCATTAGAAGCTAGTTTTGCAAAGGAAATTTGGGGTTTCTAAGCTTATTTGGTAATTCATAGAGGTGAGTGTCCTAATCTCAAAATTGGATGTTTAACGTCCTTTAATTATTATTAAATGCTTAGAATGCTTAATTTATAATTAAGTAGAAAAGCATGTGATAATTTATTATTTAACATGTTCAAAAATGTTGAAATTGCCATGTTAACATGTTGAGCTGCTTATGTGCTTATTTGGGTCAAAGGGTGTCAATTGATAGTCACCATTATTTAGCCCGTATATAAGGGACGCCATTCCTCAGAGAAAAGGGGGGATGATGATGAAGTCCTCAGAGAAAAGGGGACGGTGGTGACGACCACAACGAATTGGCTACAGGAGAGTGAGTGATATCGCTTTTAAAGCGACGACAAAGTGAGAATGGCCCGGAATCAGGGGTCCAGAACGATGGTGGTTGATTACTTGACACGCCTGCGACCATTTATTGTTGTGAATGTTTAATTGGTGTTATGAATCATTAAATACTCCAATTGCATGATTAGCACCACGTACTCACTAAGCGAAAGCTTATTCTATTTTTGTGGCTAATGACCACGCAGGTTCAGATGAATACCACAGTGAGAAATGATCGAGACTGCGGGGCTGAGTTTACTAAGATGGGTTTTGTATTATTTATTTTTAAGCTGCTAGTTGGAAATGATTTGGGAGTTATTGTATATTAGTTATGGAATACATGTAAAATGTATTAGAAAATATGTTTTAATTCTTTAGTATGTTAGAATGTATTTATATATTTTAGTTGGGTTTTTAGTGTTTTGGGAATATTTAATGAAAGAAAATATTACAGGGGTTGAAATGTTTTAGTTTATAAAAACAGGGTGAATGGTGCTGTAATAGGGGAAACTTTGCCCAAGTACCATTTGACGGTTTTAAAACTTTATTTTATTCATTTTTATTAATTTATTTGATTAAATGATATTTTACCCCTTGTATTTCAGTCAAAATGTAAATTTTGGAACGTTAAAAATTGATTGTTTGGTATTTGTTGTCTTTGTTACACGTGTCCTAGCCCGCGGGGGCGGGTTGGGGTGTGACAAATTTTGGTATCAGAGCAATAGGTTAGAGCCTTTGGGGACGAGAGACGAATACGACACGTAAAAAAAAATAAATTGCATGTATATAATAATCATGGCACGTAGTTACATGTAGAAGTATACATGTTTATAGCACATGATTTAAATATTGTTGAGCATACATATCATATTGCATATATTCTACATATTATAATATGTGGAGAGATGGTTGGCAACTTCATTGTGATAAAATGGAGTATAAGGGGGAATTATTTTCCCATTTGTTGAATTTGTTCAGTTGGAAAGGGTAATTTGTGAATTTAGTAAGAAAAATCCGAGTTTGGGAATATTTGTGAAATTTGGGTTCAAAAATCAAGGGTTGAGTTGGTCATCCTATAATAATTTGACTGGTATTATTTTATCAAGGGTATTGACTTGATAAAGGGTTATTGAGTATTGGGTTATGATTGTGGGTATGGATTTCTTTCCAAATATTATTGGATATTATTATTAGTGAAGACTCTTCCTTATTTTCTGTCAAGAAAATGGATTTCTGGATTTCTGGATTTCTTTATTTACGGTGGGTCTTCTAATATTCAAACATTATAGTTTGGGAAATTTTGGATTTCTTATGATTTATATAGGCCTCATGAGCAGATATGGTATTAGTATTATATCTTATTTCTCCATTTATTCGGTAATGGCATTTGGGAGTATTTATCAAACTCCTTATATATTCTCTTGGGATTGAGGCTGAATACTTAGTTTGTCAAGGTGACAAGATATTTAGGGATTTACCAGTCGCTTGACTTATCATGGGTTGTTGAGGAATCTCTCAACTCTATTTGGGTAATATCGGCTTGTTGAGGAATCTCTCAACATAAATCTATTTATTGATATTCCTTGAGATCTCTCTCTTATTATCAAATAATGATTGGTTCTTCAACGTATCAGTATGAATAGTAGATTTGGGGTTAACAAAAAGTATCAGACTTTTCTATTATGTTTTCCATCGATCTGGGTATCACTACGATTATAAATTATTCTTTTCTGCTTAAGGATATGGTTGATTGGGTCAGGACTAAGTAGTTGTTGTACGGATAACGAATTGGGTTGATTGGCTATACGGGGGGTATCGGAATTTCTACCAGAGATCTGAATTTGAAAATGGGTTTACCAGTTTAATAAGTAGTAATCTCTTTGACATCCAAACCACTCCAATATTTGTTCAACCACTATGTGCTTCAGGTAATAATATTTTTATTATTTCTTCGTACTTCTTTATGTAAGTAATCGAGATCTGACTATTGCACTGCACTGTAGCAATTGTCAAGTATCCTAGCATATCACTAGAAACTTTCAGACTTTGAATTTAGCTACTAATAATGTATTCAAAATTTCAGAGATATTTGAATGACATTAAGTGAGTTTATATATATTTAAATGAGTAGAAAATATTTTGAAATCATCTCTTGTGGAAAAAAAAAACTGATTATTTGTGAATCAGAAAGTATTTAAAAATATTTTGATAAAAGAAGATAATTGGATTTGATCCAAATGCGGTAGAAGGAGGAAACTAGTGAAAAGAGCTTTAATCAAATATGGGTATTTCAATTGTTGTTTAAAAGAGTTATTAATGGAAAATATTTTGATTATATGACAGTTGTGTAAACGTTTTTTTTTATTCTATGGAGAGAGATTTTAAATAAATACTATTGGACCAGTTAGGAAGCTCAGCTATGTACATTACTTTTTACTTTTGTTTTAAATTGGAATATTATATTTTGAAAGGAATTCCAAATGACTTTGGTAAAAAAAAAAAAAAAAAGGTCTGAAAGTAACTTGTGATATTCTATGTATTATTCTTAATACTGTTTGTTGCGGATACAAGATTTTGGTTGATGGATTGTAAGAAGTATCAATTTTTTTTTTTTTTTGGAATTGAGTTGGGATATTCTTGATTATAAGGAGAGTATGACAGAGCAATGAAGCACTTTATCTTAAAGACATGTTCTGGATATCTTTAAGTAGGTATTGAGTTGCAATAACTGGTGAGCATTGTATTCCTCGAACATATGATGATGTTGCTTATTGATTGAGAGCATTGCATACTTGGGCAAATAGGAAAAACAAATTTGATGTGGAGCAGTGTTGGATCATGTTTGAGTTTTATCGCGACAAAATCAGTTTCTTATTGATTGTAAGTGCTATAATGAGAGGGCAACTGAGTATCGATTTATATATATTGGGGCTTAGACAGCATAAACCGGAAGACGAGTAAGTTCTATAATCTGAAAAGTTTGAGAATTGTGAAGCTTTGCTTCATGTTGAACATCTGGTATTTACTTGTATTTTTGGAATATGTTATTTAAGAAGACAGAGATTTCGTGGGTGTTATTAGAAATCAATCGATCAGGGACTTATGAACGTGAAATGGATTTGAAGTTACAAGATTTACTAGGTATTATTAAAAATTTGTTGAAGATATCTTTTCTGTGCAAGGTCACGTGTGAAACTTATATCGATTACAGTGAAGTTCTCAATAAGCAAATAAACATCGATCTATGATGATACTGGTATTGGGATTGCAAAGGTTTGTGTTGAGATTGAGTTATATGTTGATGCAACAGTAATTTATGCTGCATATGGTCGGAATTTTATAAAATGAATTATCTGGCACAAGATTGAAAATTCATGATATTCTTTCTATATTGAACATTTGGCAGTAATATTCTTACGAGCTGGAAGTTTATATAAATTGTCATGACTTGGAATATTTAGTTACACAACGACAATTGAATACATGGTACATATGACAGTTGGAACTCATGATGGGTATAGTTTAAAATTTTATATTAATCAGGTGAAGACAAATAGTCGTTGGTGCTCGAATTAGAGATCAACGGGGGTTTGTGGGCGCGTTGACTATTCAGAAAGGATTTGAATCAAGAGTCAAAATTTATTAGAAACTGCATTTGTTCCGAAATTTGGGCAAAGGAGTGATGATAATAAATTGAGGTCAACCAGCATTACTATGATAGATGAGTGGAAATTGACTTGAAGATCAATTTGGGTTTTGTTTTAGAATTTTGTGATAAGGTATTGAAAGGAAAGTGATTGAGCTCTTATCTATCTCAAGTTCAAGTACGTATTTCGAGTGCAGATAGCTCAAGGAATGGATTCTAGAAGATATATTGAAGCTCAAAACAGGATTGTGGAAGAATATGTTAATAGGCAGATATAAGACCACGCTACTTGTATTTTATTATACATGACAACTCGTTAATCGATTATAGGGAATAAAAGCTCCTGAGAATATATTTGGAATTCAAGTATCACCAATTAGCAGTTAAAGCTACATTATTGAGAAGATCACCTTCAGATGAGAATTATAAAACATACTAGGGATGTGTGATTCAACAGAAAATAAAAGCATATATATCGAAGAGTCATGGGGTTATTGTCAATGATGTTAATGACCAAGTCGAAATAAGTATCTGTCGTGATAAACTTCGTGATTGGTTATTAAAGTCAACAGTGATTGATTCTTGATAGGTGAATGATTGAAGATAGGTGACCGAATTCGATTATGTTCATGATTAGAAATACAGAATTGCTGAGGTTAATCGATTTATTTGTGAAAAGGAATTGTGAAATTCTATGCTTACTGACGTCTATCATCATAAAGTGAAATATTTGACTTTTACTGATGTTTAGAAGTTCGCATGAAGCAACAGGAAAGAAATCGAATTTTTGAAAGAATGTCTTTGACAAGCTGACAATGGGTTGAGAATACACCACTGGTGAGTAAGTCTTGTTTCTAAGAAGTTGATAGAAATTAATATCTACTACGGGGACAGAAATATTCTAAATGTATTATCATCATAAAATGATATGGATTGTAGAACTGAGTGATTCGATAGGATCATTTGAAATGTTGAAGAGAATGCGAATCAGTAGACAACCAATTGAGATCGTAGTTTGTATTAACCAATGGGCAAAATGCATTCTAAATTACGTATTACACTATTGAAGGTCAGAGTGGAACAGTGAATTGCAGGTTCGAGGGAATATATTTGTATGCAATCGGTACTTGAGGTAAGAAAAGTTTGGGGACAAACTTCCTAAAAGGGAGGGAGAGATGTAATACCCGTACCCGAAAAAGGTAGTAATATTTATTTTATATGCATTAATTAATTTAATTAATTACATGTGATGATTTGGGTAAGTTCCAGTTACCCTGATGTAATGAGTGCTTGATAAAGGGCACAGTTGAAAGTTCCACTAGAGGTGGGACAGATATGAAAGTGTGATCCAAGAGAGGTTTGAATAATATAAATTGCATAAATGTGCATTTATGTGATTAAGTGGTAGACACGTAAATGTAAATGTTTGCTTTATAATAGTTATTGATGCCATATGATTGTTTAATTGATAAAATGTTAAGTGTTTTAATATTCCATTATTGTTCATGTTTATTTATGAGACCAGTTTGGGTACCCTTGTGAGGATGTAATTGGACACATAGTATAATTGGTAGGTTAATTAGTGCCTTCATATAATATTTGGGACCACATTTGGGGCCTATACGTGATATAAATATAGATCCACTTAGATATTGGATTGTAATATAATTAGGTTGGATCTTATAATAAGGTTTTAGGAATATTTGGGGTGTAAGTGTAAATAATATTGAATTGTTATGAGGTGAGATGCACCATAGCATCTCCCCATCCTCATCTTGTAAAAAAAAAATGATCAAACGTGGACGTGTGAATAGCGGGCGGCGGCAGTGATGTAGTGTCTATATATATATATATTATATAATATATGTATATCTCTATTAGTCATTTAGTTGACAAGGATAGGTAAGGTAAAGAAAAAAAAAAAGAGAACAGTAAGAACAGAGAGTTCATGAGAGCTGCGAGAAAGAGAGAGACAGCAGTGGGGTTTTACCTTTCTGGTGCCATAGCTTCATCATACGTTGCCCAAATCGTGATATGAAGCCATATTTGAACTCGTAGGGGTAAGCTTAACCTTATGGTGCAATTTATTTTCAGTTTAATCGATAGATTTTTCGTGACCCAAATGGGTTGGTAATATATAGTTTACCAAAATTGTATAGGATTATCATTGGAAGCATTAGAAGCTAGTTTTGCAAAGGAAATTTGGGGTTTCTAAGCTTATTTGGTAATTCATAGAGGTGAGTGTCCTAATCTCAAAATTGGATGTTTAACATCTTTTAATTATTATTAAATGCTTAGAATGCTTAATTTATAATTAAGTAGAAAAGCATGTGATAATTTATTATTTAACATGTTCAAAAATGTTGAAATTTTCATGTTAACATGTTGAGCTGCTTATGTGCTTATTTGGGTCAAAGGGTGTCAATTGATAGTCACCATTATTTAGCCCGTATATAAGGGACGCCATTCCTCAGAGAAAAGGGGGGATGATGATGAAGTCCTCAGAGAAAAGGGGACGGTGGTGACGACCACAACGAATTGGCTACAGGAGAGTGAGTGATATCGCTTTTAAAGCGACGACAAAGTGAGAATGGCCCGGAATCAGGGGTCCAGAACGATGGTGGTTGATTACTTGACACGCCTGCGACCATTTATTGTTGTGAATGTTTAATTGGTGTTATGAATCATTAAATACTCCAATTGCATGATTAGCACCACGTACTCACTAAGCGAAAGCTTATTCTATTTTTGTGGCTAATGACCACGCAGGTTCAGATGAATACCACAGTGAGAAATGATCGAGACTGCGGGGCTGAGTTTACTAAGATGGGTTTTGTATTATTTATTTTTAAGCTGCTAGTTGGAAATGATTTGGGAGTTATTGTATATTAGTTATGGAATACATGTAAAATGTATTAGAAAATATGTTTTAATTCTTTAGTATGTTAGAATGTATTTATATATTTTAGTTGGGTTTTTAGTGTTTTGGGAATATTTAATGAAAGAAAATATTACAGGGGTTGAAATGTTTTAGTTTATAAAAACAGGGTGAATGGTGCTGTAATAGGGGAAACTTTGCCCAAGTACCATTTGACGGTTTTAAAACTTTATTTTATTCATTTTTATTAATTTATTTGATTAAATGATATTTTACCCCTAGTATTTCAGTCAAAATGTAAATTTTGAAACGTTAAAAATTGATTGTTTGGTATTTGTTGTCTTTGTTACACGTGTCCTAGCCCGCGGGGGCGGGTTGGGGTGTGACAAAGTGTCACAAGTTCTAGATCCATGCAAACATGATGCATGTACCACCATCCCTTCTATACAGCATGACCTCACCTTGGCCATTTTCCACCTGGGGAATCGATATTATCGGTGAAATCATTCCGAAAGCTTCAAATGGAAATCGGTACATTCTGGTGGCCATAGACTACTTCACAAAATGGGTAGAAGCTGCATCCTACACCAAGTTAGGAGCCAAGGAAGTGGCCAAATTCATCAAGAGAAATCTCATCTGCCGTTATGGAGTTCCCCATGAGATTATTTCGGATAACGGAAGTCATTTCAAAGCAGAAGTTAGGGATCTGTTCGAGGAATACAAAATCACTTATCACAAGTCATCACCATACAGACCGCAAACTAATGGGGCGGTCGAGGCTGCAAACAAGAATGTTAAGACCATACTGCAGAAATCAGCCGATACTTACAAAGACTGGCATGAAAAGCTACCGTTCGCACTTTGGGGATACAGAACCTCGATAAGGACATCCACAAGAGCAACTCCTTACTCACTAGTGTATGGGATGGAAGCGGTACTTCCAGTCGAGGTAGAATTACCGTCCCTACGCGTGATGGCAGAGTGTGAAAATTCGGAATCAGATTGGTTGAGGGAAAGGTATGAAGAATTGGCCCTCATAGATGAAAAGCGCCTAGCGGCAGTCGACCATGTTCGAATCTATCAAAAGAGGATAGCCCGTGCTTTCAACAAAAAGGTTCGTCCGAGGAAGATTGTCAAGGGTGACCTTGTCCTTAAGGAGTTGCGAGCTCCGATCTTTGATCCCCGTGGGAAGTTTAAACCTAAATGGGTCGGCCCTTACATCGTCAAGACTGTTCTTTCCGGAGGAGCAACTTATCTCATGGACCTCGATGGTGTCGAATTCAAAGAACCAATCAACATGGATCGTCTCAAAAAGTACTATGCTTGACTATTCAATAATCTTTTCTTTCAAGCTTTGGCCCTGAACTACGCTCGACCTGATTCCCGCTTGGGGATACGTAGGCAACCACATCGGTTCGGTCCCTCCACCAATAAAAATAACCATTTTCTTTCAAGCTTTGGCCCAAACTACGTTGGACCTGATCCCCACTTGGGGGTACGTAGGCAGACTTTTAAAAAAGAAAAAGAAGGATGGCTCGCTAGGTCGAAAATCCGAAAGGACGCCTAGGCAAAAATTAGAGCTAAATCCAAAGTGAGCAATAACAAAAGAGAGAAAAGAGCTCGCTAGGTCACCTCACTGGTGTCTAGGCAAAAATTATGAGCATTTGAGAGAATAAAGTCGCGGTCCTTACCATAACCCCGAAATAACCCTCCACACTAAGGGCAAACTCGGCAACTCGCCTCGTTCGCCTGAACCTCTTCTAAACTAGGGGCAAACGTCGGTCATCTACCTCGTTTGCCTCACAACCATATATGTCCCAAACTAGGGGCAAACTTCGGCCACCCGCCTCGTTTGCCTCTAATCGTCCTAGCATGCCCAAGCAAGTGCCAAAAGCAACATCTAATTGAAATCTCGATTACAAAATGTTTTTAAAGCTAAAATGCATAGAATGAGATTCCCAAAGTGACCAAGGTTCACCGATAAACAAACTCTGAATATTACATAAGCAGGAAAGATCAAAAAATAAAAAGTCTTTTGAAAAGCAATCACACATGTTCAAAGACACTTGGAGGAATGAGCAGAATCAGTCAGGTCTAGTTTTATCTTTGTGTCTTTTATTTCTTCAAAGGTCTTTAGAAATAGGCCCTTGCTCGGCTGGCCCAGCCCCTGATGAAAGCAGCAATGGTAGTGGCTCTGACTCTGGAAGCAAAGACCCTCTCAGTAAACCCCCGGGGGACTTCTTGAACTTGCCCATACTGTCTGGCCAACCGACGAGGATGATAGAAGGAGGTCTCTCTCAGTCCCATCAGCCACACCCTCTGGGAATCCCCAAGACTAGTGGTCACAGCATAAAGGCCCCAACGCCTCACGATCCGACAAATGTCAGCCTCAGATAAGGCACCCATCATACCCACGCAATCAGCAAAAGCAAAATGAGTATGAAGCACAGCTCTGCGACAATAAACTGGCGGCACATTACCGGTCCATAACTGAAGACGCTCATAGTGCCAAGCCTGTAACACCAAAGGCGCCCCAGAAAGTAGAAGCATTCCCTGACTTGAAGCGCGATCCAAACCATTCAGGGTCTCGGCCAAAACCATAGCCATGGGGTTCTTACCTGCCTTCAGTCCGAGACATACATGCACTAAGTCGCTAGAAGCACTCGAGAACAAGAAGTGTGAAGTCATACACAGAATCAGAGCAGCCCCACGAGTAGCATCATACACGCTGGGATTCCCAGGACTGGCATATCGAGCAATTATGGAAGCAATGTCAAGAACTTCACCTTGAAGCAGCCAACGAGAAATAGTGATGGAACAATTCAGATACTCAGTCAAGCCTCGCATAGGACTGAGGGTATCAACAGAAGGGAGAATCAGGTCCAAATCAGAATCATAGCCAAGAATGGCACAGAACTCCTCAAACAAGGGGCATATCTCCAAGCCATTTTTTCGGCTATCAGATTTAGGAAACCCATAGCTTGGTGGTTCACAATGATCGTAAAAGACCCAAAAGGACTCTTGGAAGTCAGCTCTATCTCTCAGAATGCTCAGATTGACCAAAATGCCCCTGAAAGCCCGAAGACTCCCAGATTTAGTCCCGAAGTTTTGAAAACATACTATGTCGTAAGAAAAATGATAAAATGAGTTCTTTAAGTAAAACCGGAAGAAATCGTCAGCTCCCAGAGACCCCCGGAAGTCTCGGAAGTTCCCCGAAAGTCCCCGTTAACCGGTTTGACCAAGGTTTGACCAGAGTTTGACCAAGTTTGACCGAAATTGTCCGAATTCACCGGAATTATTAAAAAAGTATTAAAATGAGTTTTAAAAGAGAATTGAGCGAAAACGTCGGCTCCTGGGAGCTCCCGGAGGTTCCCAGAACTTCCCGGGAAGCCCGGGTTTGACCAGTTTGACCAAGATTTGACTTTGGAATCGGGGCACCGGAATAATTTTCAAATATTTTTCATGGATACTAGAGGTAAATAGCTTTCCAACGGTATATCGCACATAATTCCTGGATTTAAAATGAATTTATTTTGAATTTCTGAAGGCGAAAAAGGCGATCAAATCGACTTTTATCGCGAATACCGCAAAACTTTTCAAAGTGACCTATCCCTGAACTATTTTTTTATGTAAAGTAGACTCCATTACCTTTCCAACGGTATATCAAAACCTCAGTTTGGAGTTCGCGTGCATTTTCTGTGAATTTTGGACGAAATAGGGCCTTTTCGCGAATACCGGAATCTCAGGGGGCCTAAACAGCATTATCTGGACGAGGGAGGAGCAGTGCCCCCGCGGCACTGGCCCACTGCCTCCGCGGCACTGGCCCAGTGCCGCCGCGGCACTCCCCTCCAGAACAGTGTATTTTTGTAATTTATTTTGTGGTCCCATTTTGATTAATTAAAAACCAAAATGACATAGTTTTATGATTTCAGATGCTTGGAGCCAATGGGAGTACTTCTAAAACCCCAAAACCACCCCAAGTTGGCCTATATAAACCCCCTATTGCTCTTCATTTTGGGAGAGTCAAATGCAAGTTTAGAGAAAGTTTGGGAGAGAAAGTTGTAGAGATAAGGTTAGAGTAGAGAGAAAAGAAGCTTTCTTTGATTTTCAAAACAAAAGTGAGTTCTAAACTTTGTTTCTACCTCATTACTCCTATTTACTTCAACATTCAATACACCCCAACCACCATTTTAGTGAGCATTTAGAGAGTGGAAGCTTCTTCCATGTCCAATGTCATTACATATGAGTAAAACACCATGCTACAAGTTCAATACTTCATGAATATCATCTATTGATCATTATCTACTTGCTTGTTTATTCATTGTTTTTCTCTTCTTACCTCATTTCTTTTTTATTTTCTTTATTTACTTACTAGTTCATCATCATCTAGATGATGACATGAAGTTTGGGGTGAGTGAATCCTGATGAATAGTAGCTCTTGACCTCAAAAACATGTTTGATAGATGATGATCATAACTTCAATACCTCCAAGGTATCCTTGAAGTGTATTGAAGTTATGCTCAAATAAAAATAAGTTTCTCCAACAATCTTGGAGGTTCTTGATGATGAGTTGAATGTTGGCATTTTAAGTGGTTATAATCTTTATTGAGTATTGAAAATACACTTTCAAAACCTCTATTTCAAAACTCCCCTCAATCCCTCTCATTTTGATTTCAAGAAAGAAAATCTTGTTTTCCCCAAAATCTTCAAAACAGTGAGTTAAAACAGTGAGTGAGCTGAGTTCAAAGATTTCTCTAGAACTCAATACTCAACATATAGATGAAAGGCCACTTGGAAAGTCTTCCTAACTCATTGGAGAACACCCATGATTTTTGGTTTGACTTGGAAGTACTTGAAAATGGTCCATTTGGACCCAAACATTCCTTCCAAACATTCTACCTCTGCTGTCATAGCAGCTGGACTAACTTCCAACTTCTTTTTCAGAAATATTTTCCAAAAGGGGTGGTCCCAACTTATTTGTCCCTTAAACTTCAATGTCTTAGGGAACGTTCTGTATAAAATGGGCCTCTAGATCATTCGTTTTCATTTTCTAAGATTTTTCAACATTTCAGTCGACAGTACGGACTCTGTTTCTGAGTGACCTTTGTTGTTCATATGATTTCTCTCAATATGTGATAGTTATTAAAGATTGGCTTTTTGAGTAGTGTTCTAGACACGATAATGAACATCTCCATAAAATATCATGTATTGAAAGCATTCCTAACCCCTCTTTTCCATTTTTACAAGATCATGTTACTGTTCTGTCCACTAGTCACAGCAAGCACATTTTAACTTTCATTCTTTGATTTGATGCTTATATGCCTTCCAAATTAGTTCATATCTTAGGAAGTAGTTCATACTACATTTGTACATATCCCATATTGATTTCATCCATCCATTCATGCACATTTTAGACTTTTAAGTCATCCTAAGAATCCATGAACACAAAGCACACTACAACCTTGGCACATTTTAGATACATACATTGCATCCATGCAAAGATTTGGGTTTTTGTAACTTCTAATCTATGAAGGTTATAAGGAATGATCATGATCACACGTTCATGCTTCCCCTCGATCTAATCATCCTTTCTCATCCGTCCCGGGGATTGAGAGATCTTCTCTTCTCAAAGAATAACATGCATCATTTTAGCTTGCTAAGCATCTTTGTTTTCTTTGATTTATTTGTTTCAAGAACTATTCATGCCCCCCTTTAGATTAGGAAGTCTTGATTATTTGATACATGATTAGACGATTTTTCCTAGGTTTATTTGTGTGATTTTCACTTTACATTGTATGATATTTGACTTAGATCTTATGAATGATATCTTACCTTTTGATTTTCAATTTCAAGATTCTTATGTGATGTAATATACTATCATAGTATTAATTGCCGAACCATACATAGTACAAGATGATTATTTGGATGCTAATTGAGGCCCGTCAAAAGACGGGGCGAGTTGAGGGTGTTTTAGTCGCGACAAAGGCTCCTTCTTCTCTCGTACCAAAACCCCGAGCCAAGTTCTTTGGTTATGAAGAACTAGTGCCCTTTATCCGTTTGGGTGAGTCAAAATAAGGTTTCTTGGTTCCTTAAAGACCAAGTGGTGACTCTGTATCTGTTTTCAACAGACCTTTTTTCTTTCCTTGATTCAAATTTCAAACGAGTTTCAAAAGAAAACAAAGCGGTGGAATCCCGGTATCCACAACGTGCCTCATCAGATACCATTCAAATTTCGAGCTTACATACATCCCAAAGCACTCACAATGAGGTCAAACATATTCATCATTTAGCTCTCCAAAGTATGCACCCGAACTATTGCCGATTGAAATAGAAGATCACACCTAACAGTTTTGATTTAGAACTTTCATCAAAGTCAAACACATTTCTTCCATGTTGTTCTTTTAAAACAAATTGATTTAAAATTACGCATAATACTTCATCTTCTTCTCAACACAATTACTCCCAATATCCATCGTAACGAATAGCATTGTTAATCAAAATTTGACTTAGCCAATCATGCACGTAACACAAAGTGTATCATAACATATCCTCTTGTTCAAAACATACCCTGTTCCTGTCCCAAACCGTTGATCATTTACAATCCATCATGTTCACCTAGTGTACTCACATTCTGCACCAATCACTTTTCTTTCGAAGATCTCAACCGCAATGTAGTCCATTCTCATATCAGTCTAGGTAGATTCACTACCATTTATGTAGTTTACAACTCTATACGTCGCTGATGTTTCACTTTCACCGTTGCACAAGTCCATATCGCTCACACTTCTATATCTCAACTCTCACTGAGTTCTTGACAACCGTTCACACCAAGTGTATATTCTTCGTATAACATCTCAAGGAACCATACCTTATTCCGACATTCAATGTTTCATAACCGTAGTTGAATCTGACTCAATTTCCAATTTAACTTTCTAGTCCTTTATTTATGCTATCCGGGTCTCCAATCCATTATTCCTGAATAACTTATTGCTCACAGCATTAATACAATCCCCACATACAATCTTAGGATAAGCCGGTAATTAAATCTTTCCACAAAGTATTATAGCCTCACTGTGTTCAATAAATTCCATATCGACTTCCAATTTATGTGTGATTGAATGATTGATCTAATCGGGTTCAATGAAGATTTCTTCATAAGAGTTGCAGCTTGACCATAATAGTGGGATTCCTATTTTATTGTGGTTTCCTTATTTATGTGTGATTGAATGATTATTATTGTTTCATGTTTAATGAATAGAACAACATGGATAATTGTTCCTAGACCTATTTCAGATGTCTAGCTGCATGTTTAATTTATATTAATTTAAAATAATGGACAACTACATGTGTATTTATAAATAAAACTAATTCCATAAATTGAAAACATAAGTACTTATTTTCTAAAATCATGAGAATAGAATAATTTTATTATCTACACATGTGAGTTTCACAAGTAAGGATGAATTAATCCTTGTCAAGTATTCTATTATTTTTTATTAATTAAATTAAAAGTTTTTCTAAAAAATTATAACCCTCAAATTTTTTTAAAATTCTAAGTGGGAGAGGGAATTTATCAAGTATAAATCCTATGGTCTCCATCACTGGTTTGTAGATGATATGATTAATTTTGTGTGATGGCTCTAGTGTCATCCTCCCTATCGGATGTAGTTGATCATGGAATCATCAGTACAACCTTCTTTAAAAGAATGTTTTGGGTGATTCTTGGTGTGGGTCACCTCTCCATCAGAGGTGTTCCTCATGGAACTCTTGACCTAGAATTAAGTGATGGTATACACTTAGATATAAATAATAATATCCTCTCCATCTGAGTCACTGTTATTATTTATAGGACCAAAGCAAGTCAGCAGTTTAATTTTATTAGGCAAAGTACATTGCCTGGATATTAAAATTAAAAGGCAATTGTCTATCTAAACAAATGATGGATAGTATATGGCTTCCCATCGAGTCATACTATTTGCGGTGTATCAGGTTGCTGGCGGATTTCTTTCAAATATGGTAGAGGGAACCAATATTTTCAACTCGAATCCATAGTAATTTTTGCCCAAACGTAATTATTTATGTTATGTGATTCTCAGGCTTTTAAATGGGTACTTTCAATCCACTTGCTGTTATACTCAAATAAAACAAACTTACTGCACCAAACTATGTAGACTGGAAAAGGAATTTGGATATTGTGTTAACTGCTGAAGAGTACAAGTTTGTGCTTACTCAAGAATGTCCTGAGCAACCTGGTGAGGGGGCAACCGACGAGGAAACCCAGGCTCACAAGAAATGGGTCAAGGCTGATGAGATGGCGCGGTGTTACATTTTGGCATCCATGTCAAATGTGTTGCAACATCAGCATCAGTCAATGGCCAGCGCCTATGACATGATGAAGAGCCTCCGAGAGATGTTCGGGGATCAAAGTCATGCTGCTAGGCAGGTTGCCATGAAAGACTTGATGAACACAACCATAGCTGAGGGGACGCCTGTAAGGGATCATGTTCTTAAGATGATATCTCTTCTTAATGAACTAGAGATCCTTGGAGCTACAATCGACGGGGAAACCCAGGTCGATATCGTACTCCAGTCACTGCCAGAGTCTTTTAAGCAATTCTGCCTCAATTACAACATGAATAAATTTAAATATACTTTGGCGGAGCTGCTTAAAGAACTCCAGGCAGCTGAGGGTCTCAACAGAAAGTTAGGGAGTGCTCTTGTGTTTGAGAAAGGTTCTGCTTCAAAGCCGAAAGGCAAGAAGAAAATGAAAAAGGCTCAAAAGAAGGCCGCGGGTCCTTCGCCAATCCAAAGACCACGAGGACAACCAGGAAAGCCTAAAGGCAAATGTTTTGTTTGCAAGCAGCCAGGATACTGGAAGAAGCAATGTCCAGTTTATCTCGCCAGACAGAACAATCAAGGTAAATCTCATTTACTAGTTGTTGAATCGTGTTTAGCGGTCCGATCTACCGACACTTGGTGTGTAGATACGGGAGCCACTGATCATGTATGCAATTCTTCGCAGGGGTTCCAGGGAACCAGGCAGCTCAGTGATGGAGAGATTTATCTATATATGGAATATGCTACGAGAGTAGCAGCAGTTGCAGTAGGAGACCTACATCTTAGTTTTGGTAGAGATAGGATTTTAATATTAAGAAATTGCTTTTATGTACCTTCTATTAGAAGGAATTTAGTTTCAGTTTCTAGTTTAGTAAAGAATGGATATTCAGTTCATTTTAATAAAGTAGTAGTTATTAAAGAAAATAAACGTTTTATTTGTTCTGGTCAATTGGTGGATGATCTTTATATTATAAATCATATCTCTCATATACTGCAACTTAATGAATTGAATAACACAAATAGTTTGCCATTTAAGAGAAAAGAACCTTCGAGGATGAACCAAACGCATCTTTGGCACTTACGCCTTGGTCATATTAATTTGAAAAGGATTCAAAGACTGGTTCAAAATGGGCCATTAGGCTCATTGGAAGTGGAGGCACTTCCAGTTTGTGAATCCTGCTTGGAAGGTAAAATGACCAAGAGGCCATTCTCGGCCAAGGGCTATAGAGCAAAAGAGCCGTTGGAACTGGTTCACTCTGATTTGTGTGGTCCTATGACTGTCCAAGCAAGAGGGGGATTTGAGTACTTTGTCACTTTCATCGATGATTACCCAAGGTATGAGTACATTTATTTGATGCGGCGTAAGTCTGAATGCTTTGAGAAATTCAAAGACTTCAAGGCTGAAACGGAGAAGCGTCTAGGTAAATGTATCAAGACACTACGATCTGATCGTGGTGGAGAGTACCTCTTGGGAGAGTTTAAGGAATACTTATTGGAGCAAGGGATTACATCCCAATTGTCTGCACCCCGTATGCCTCTGCAGAACGGTGTAGCAGAAAGAAGGAACAGGACTCTCATGGATATGGTAAGATCTATGATGAGTTACTCGGATTTACCAATTTCCTTTTGGGGACACGCATTAGAGACAGCTGCATACATTCTAAACTTGGTACCATCTAAGTCAGTACCTACTACTCCTACGGAATTGTGGACTGGGCGAAAGCCTAGTCTGCGGCATGTTCGAATCTGGGGTAGTCCAGCACATGTGCTGAAAGGGAACACAAAAAAGTTAGAATCAAGAACAGAAGTATGTTTCTTTGTTGGGTATCCAAGAGGAACTAAAGGTGGTCTGTTTTATAGTCCTAAGGATCAGAAGGTTATTGTTAGCACCAATGCCACATTCTTAGAAGAGGACTATGTTATGGGCCACAAGCCCAGAAGCCATATTGTTCTAGAGGAAATGAAAGGAGAGACACTGAGACATACTTCTTCGATACCAACAGTACGAGAAGAAACACCACAAGAAAGAGTTATCGATATTTCATTACCACGTCGTAGTAGGAGGATTATCGAAACTCGTGTAGATCCCGAACCAACCATTAACACGCAGGTTCCTGAACCAGTACAACGTGTAGATAATGGTGTATTAAGTTTAGAATCTTCACAACGAAATATCAGTGATACACAGACATGGGTTGTGCCTCGTCGTAGTGGGAGGGTTATTATTCAACTTGATCGGTATATGTTCTTGGGAGAGTCTTATGACCGGGTCCCTGATGAATAAGGTACCAACCCCTGTAACTACAATGAAGCACTCCAAGATAAAGATGCAGATCTTTGGCAAAAGGCTATGAAATCTGAAATGGAGTCTATGTACTCCAATCAAGTCTGGGATCTTGTAGAACCACCCAATGAAATAAAACCTATTGGATGTAAGTGGATCTATAAGAAGAAGAGAGGAGCAGACGGTAAGGTGGAAACCTTTAAAGCAAGGCTTGTTGCGAAAGGGTTCACTCAAAAAGAGGGAATCGATTATGAGGAAACCTTTTCGCCGGTGGCCATGCTAAAGTCTATCCGGATTCTCTTATCCATTGCTGCATCCATTGCTGCACATTTCGATTATGAAATTTGGCAAATAGATATCAAGACAGCATTTCTAAATGGGAATCTTGACGAGTGCATCTATATGATGCAACCAGACGGGTTCATTACGAAGGGCCAAGAACACATGTTGTGCAAGCTTAAGAAGTCCATTTATGGACTTAAGCAGGCATCTAGGTCTTGGAATATCCGCTTTGATCAAGCAATCAAGTCTTTTGGTTTTGATTAATGTACGGATGAATCTTGTGTGTACAAGAAACATGATGGAAGAGTGGTGATGTTCTTAGTACTATATGTGGATGATATCGTGCTAATCGGAAATGATGTGGGGGTATTATCTTCTGTAAGGGTATGGTTGTCCAGTCAATTAGATATGAAGGACTTGGGAGAAGCCGGTCACATCCTAGGGATCAAGCTTATGCGAGATCGCAAGAATTGGATGTTGGGCTTGTCACAAGGCACTTATATTGACAATATTCTTGTAAGGTTTAGCATGCAAGATTCCAATAAGGGATTCCTTCCCTTCAGACACGGAATTACTCTATCTAAGGATCAGTGTCCTAAGACACCTGATGAGATAGAGAAGATGAAGGCAATTCCTTATGCCTCGGCTGTAGGAAGCCTAATGTATGCTATGCTATGTACTAGACCTGACATCTACTTTGCTGTTGGCATGGTTAGTAGATATCAGTCTAATCCAGGGCAAGAACATTGGACTGCGGTGAAAAATATTCTCAAGTACCTGAAAATGACTCGAGACTATATGTTAGTTTACCCAGCAGACAGTCTTGTACCCATTGGGTACACAGATTCTGATTTCATATCAGATAGGGATTCCAGAAAGTCTACCTCAGGATATGTGTTTACCTTAGGAGGTGGAGCCATTACTTGGAGGAGTATCAAGCAGTCATGTATTGCTGATTCCACCATGGAAGCCGAGTATGTGGCTGCTTCGGAAGCCGCTAAGGAGGACGTTTGGCTCAGAAACTTCCTTATGGATCTAACAATAGTACCTGCGGTACAATCGGCTATTACCCTTTATTGCGATAATAGCGGAACGGTTGCTAACTCAAAGGAACCAAGGGCTCATAAGAAGGGAAAACACATTGAGCGTAAGTATCACCTGATACGAGAGATCGTGCAAAGAGGTGATGTTGAAGTGACCAAGATAGCATCAGCAAATAACCTGGCAGATCCTTTCACCAAGAGCTTACCGGCCAAGACTTTTGACAGTCATGTAGATGGGATAGGAGTGAGGTGTGTCGCATCATGGCTTTGAGTCTAAGTGGGAGATTGTTAGGGATATATACTAAAAGCCATGCTTTATGTAGTTGATTTATTATTCATTTAATAAAATCAGTTAATCCATTTTTTTTATGAGAATCTGTGTGGCAATGTTTGTATTATATTATTTATTTAATATTATGCATGTGTGTCTCTCATTCTATATAGTAGGTGATTTGGTGTGTAGAGTTCGGCTTACACACGGAAGATCAGGCCATCAGATATTATAGAATGTAAGATTTTGGTTTACAATCTTAGATGGGATTGGACACACCATCGGTAGGACTGCAGCATGGTGTTGTAGTAGGTTTGTCTTGACTACGGAAAACGGTATAGTTTCAACTCACTATGCTGGTACACTTTGTGTATTAAACGGGACTGACTTGGAGTAATTATTTGTATACTGACTTATAAGATAATTAATACCTCATGGCTATTATGAGTGCTTATGTTCTAAATCCTAAGTTAATTTGTAGACACGTACATTTGATATTTACACTTTGATCCCTAAAAGGGTGAGATCCTTAAATGGGTCAATATCTCATTGGATTGGGTGGCAATAGTAATTGTGTGGTGGATATTAATTAATGATGGAATCCATGTCTCAATTTTGGGATTGATGATATCCCCTTGAGAAAGCTTATAAGTTTTGATTATGTCAAACCCTGCAGGTGGATTTTGTATCCGACATATCAGATAAGTTAAGCAGAGGATCTCAAGGAATTTTAAGCAATTAATTAAATATAATTGTCAGGAATTATATTTAATTAATGGATATCTGTAATCTTAACATGGGGAGATAATAAACATTTAATAACATGGAGCTCGAAATATATTTTTGAGATAAGGGTAGGAGTGCAATTATAATTCTTTAGTGGTATGAATTATAATTTATGAAAATAGGAATCTGATTAAGTTCGAATTAGGGTTTTCTAATTCCATAAGGAAGCCTATTCCTTATTGACTTCTTATGGTCCCTATCGTAGCCTATATATATGCTGCTTTGGCTCTCTCCTCAGCTAGCGTTTTTCTATATAGAGAATTATAACTCAGAATAGAAAAGAGAGCGTATAAGAGGGAAAGCAAAAAACAGAAAGGATTTCAAAAGAGCCCACACTCAGTTCGATATTCTGGCAGCAAAGGAATACGGTAGAAGATCGTGAGCTGTTATCGATCCCGTGTTTTCGATTCGTCTACTACAGCAATCCGTTTTAGCAGTTTAAGGTAACCCTAGTTCCGCCCTTGTAGGGTTATTGTAGTTTTCACGTAATTTTTTTGCAGTACCAACATATACGCGCTGTCAATGGATTCTGGGAACACAGTTTCCTAACAGGTAGAACATAGTTTTTCTTCTCCTAAATCTCCAATAACCACAAGTCACCACTCCTGAGTAATTAATGCCAATTGGATCCACAATAAACAACTCTTTCTTATTTTCCTTGACTTTCTCAGTAACCAAACAATCAAGAAAAAGATCGAAATCTTTAATATCAATTAGTCGATCACGACTCCTAAGAAATTAATACCAATTGGATCCACAATAAACATTTCTTACTCAATTTCCTAAACTTTCTTAGCAACCAAACAAAATCACAAAAAGAGATAATACTTATATATATATATGCATATATATATATGACAGAGTGAGACCTGATTGGAATGCTGAATAGCCCGAGATTTGAAACTTTTGGAGAGATTAACAGTGAAACGGAACCTCCGTTTGCGATTCTTAACAATCCAACACAGCTTTCTTCATCTCTGAAGCGCCTACTCCGATGATATATATATATATATATATGTTATACATACAATTAATATTACGATACATAACTTGTGAAGTACTGACTGAATAGAAGAATGCAGTTGAAAATCAAATTCGAATGCTAAAGGCATGACTAATCTAATATATGCAAAAACAAAACTAATCCAATCACTAAAAGCCCTAATAACAGTCAATTACGAACAATAAACAAAATGATTCAACACCAAAATAAACACAAAGAAATACAACAAATGCAGAACAAACACTCAATCCTAAACAATTTGAAGCGAAATTTGAAACTAAGCAATCACCATAGCCGAAGATGGGAAAATAGAGACAAAAGAAGCAAGTACCTTTGCAGATCTGTGCAGCTGCTGGATACATATCAACCAACGCGTTTGAGAGAGAGAGAGAGAGAGAAAACATATAGACATATCGAAAGAGAGAGGAAGAGCCGCTTCGATTTCCGGAGGGTAGAAGGGAACATAAATAAGAAGTTTGGGGATGAATTGTCAAACTAAAAGGCACAATAAAGGGGGAGAGAATATAAAACGCACAATAAATGGAGACTAAGGAGGCGGTGGCTTCAAGAAGAGGACACACAGAGAGAGAGAGAGAGAGAGAGAGAGAGAGAGGGGGGGGGCGTTAGGGGAGAAGATGCTTGTGAGTTTGCCAGGTAGGATTTTTGTGAGAATGGTAGAATGTTGATTTGGACAGTGTCAATAGGCTTCATTTGCTTCAACTTTTATATATATATATAATAGATATATAATCGAAATTCAAAAAAATTGACATGTGGCAGAACTTAAGGATTCGGATTTCATATATATATATATATATATATTTGACTAAATAAAATAGAGTAGGACATGATGGAAAGTGGGAATTTGGAAAAGCTAAGCTCAATCTCTAACCTACTTCTTGATGACTGCCTCCCACTTCTTGATGACTAAAAAAAATACAGCAGATAGTAAATGGACCAAAATACTGATATTAAATGGACAAAAATATAGTAAATGGACCAAAACACTGTGTCTAGCTTTTTAGAACTGATTGCATTAGAAACATCAACGGTTAGGAAGTTTTTTTTTCTTGGCAGTAACCAAAAAAGAAAAAAAAACATGGTGAGGCTTTTTCAGAAAATGTGAACAGTCTAAAATGAGCAAGAGTGCAAGACAAATATATAAAGAACACTTGAATCGAACCAAGATAAGCAATAAAGAACAGTTGACAGATCAACTAAGTTTATTAAAAAAATTCAACAGACCCAAAAAATGATGAGACTCAGACACTTGATGAGTTGAAGGGGAAAAAAAAAAACACCCGATGAATACACAATTAGAATATAGAGAGCATACATGCTTAAATAAACAGATTGGTTAAACATAGAAATTAGAAAGAAAATGAATTGAATATGCCAAATGGTTGGACACAACAATTTTCAGTCCATCCACCTAATAAAGGCACAACAATTTTTTTTTTTTTTTACCTTCACTTTAGAATGATGGATGTGATATGTTTATAACACAAAATTTTCCTCCAATTCTGAATGGCCTTGCATCCACTTGGGAATGACTATTAGACTACTGGGAAATTTTCCCAAAGCTTGCTCTAATTTACCTAGACTACTACATACTATAAGGAAAACACACTTACCAAATCATTAGTTGAGAATTCATAGTGTTTCTCAAACTAAATACAACCAATGATAAAAATGAAATCCATGAGTAAGTATTTTGTAATTACTATTTTGGGGAAGTAAAATGCCTCAAAACCCTAGAAACCAAATGAACTCCAAACACTAATGCCATTCTAGTGTATGATGGATTGATGTGTAGCTAAATGGTCTAAATCATATATCAATGTTTCAATACCTTGTTGTGATTAATTGCTATAAAAATGTTTCAAGATCTGGGTGTAAAATTCATCAATATACTGAAAAGAAAAGCTAGTAATTGCCAAAATTCCATATACATATCTGATACACAGAAGTAACGATCTGTAGAACCAAAAATAGTCGTAGAAAATATATCAAATTCTTCTGACCTGTGAAAGCCCTAGAACACATTCAATACCCTCAAAGCCCTATGTGTGCAAATTGTAGAATTTCAGATTTCAGAATTTTCTCACCTTAAAAATTGAAAGCCCTGGAACACAATCAAATCATCGAGATCGAGATGATTGAACAATTTCAAAATTTCAAAACTCGCATGGAGATCTGCTTCGGAGTTCGGTTGATCCCCAGCGAGCCAAATCGCCCATTGGTGAGGAGAATTTTGTTTGACTGAGCTGCGATTCAGATCTGAGGAGCCGAACAGAGAGGGTCAGAGAGAGAGGAGCCAAACAGAGAGGGTCGGAGAGAGAAAGAGAGGGAATAAATGGAGAGAGAACTTGAGAAAGTGAGAATGGAGAGGGAGAGAGGGTAAGCTGCTGAGAAGATGAGAGAGAGACTGTCAAGAGACGTGATGAGCAGAGATAGAGTCTGAGAGAGAGATTATTGTGTGTGATTACACTTAAATTTTACGAAAAATTTAAGAGCTACATTTTGAAAAACTCAGTTAAAGGCTGAAATTGTGGAGAGACATTTGTAGTGAAAGAGATTTTTCAACCATTAGATGAGATTCATTAGAAGATCTAACGGTTTGAACAATTAGCATATAAAAATATTATATTAAAAATACTAAAAGCTCATGTAGACTGCCACGTGACAAAATTCAGATCTTCCTGTTTCATATATATATATATATTAGATAAGCCATTGAGAGTGATAACGATCATGCTGCCGGTTTTGTCGATTTGGTCGTAAGTGGTAAATAACCTCTGTTCAGATATCTATACTAATATAGAAAGAGAGCGGGAGGGGTACCAAAAGAAAATTTTGTAACACCAATAATTATATTATATCCATTATAGTTTTTTTAATTAAAATTATTTTACAAGGGTATTGAAATGTCCTCACAAAAAAGTTTTTTTTTTTTAAATAAACCTTCCTTCAACCACCCACTTGTACTCATAATACACTAAATTATAGAGAGAGAAATAAAAATGTACGCTTAAGCTCCCTAACATTACAGAGAGGGAAATGAAAATAAATACTTAAGCCTCCCCCTCCCCTACTTTGGAAAAATATATATTTGATTAGATTATATAGTATATATATTGCAACACTAATTGTAATCCAAAACCATGAGTCAAGTCATAGATACCAAATAAAGAGCAACTGAATTAATATTAACACAAACTCATCTTAAATATTTAGTCAAACATTTTTTTCCTTACTTCTTAACTTAATCTAATCCAAATTTATTAAAATATCATTTCAAGTTATACAAAAAAATTCTACACAAAAAATGTGTATCAGCAGACCAAAAAAATTGCTTAATATCATTTCAATGCTTATGATTAGAACTAGCCATTGAATAAAGTTGGATTTCATGCTTAATAGATCTAAGCTAGAGAATTGGGATTGATTTCTTTTATATCATATTATTATGTGAAGCATGTGGACTAATCTTTGTTTTGTAGCGCGTTTGAGGTACAATTTTTCATCCCCCTTCTAAGTTATCTCATTCCTTGATTTTATTGATTTTCGACCTCATGCGCGACACCGTAGGATTAGGAGCTTGCCTTATATGTATATGTGATTAGAGACTCTTTTTAGGATTTTCTTTTGTTTGTATGCATTGCACGTTTAATATCGCTGCTGGATCCCGGGTAAGTTTTCTTGTTTTCCCTATTGCATATCATATTGCTTGCTACTTGGAATACGTGGCTTTTGACTGATATTTTGTAAATTGGTAATTTTACACCATTTTGACATGTTTGTGTAATGTATACATATACATATACATTAGTTGAGGGCACATTTAAATTAATAATTCGATTAAAAGGATGTTGAGTAGAGGCCTATCGCAAGATAGGATGAGAGAGGGTGTTTTAGTCCGACGGGCTCTTTCCTCTCTCATTCCATAATCCCCGGACCTAGTTAATCTCTGGTTTCTAAAAAGATCAGTTTGCTTTAAAAATGGTTTCTTAATTATTCCTTTTAAAAATTAAGTGGCGACTCATTTATTTTTGAACTCGAAATGTAAAAGAACTTTAAAAGAAAAAACTGTGGGTAGGAAAAATTACGATATCCACAGGTACCAACAGAAAATTTAGTAACACCAATAATTATATTATATCCATTATAGTTTTTTAATTAAAATTATTTTACAAGGGTATTGAAATGTCCTCACAAAAAAAGTTTTTTTTTTTTTTTTTTTTTTTAAAAATAAACCTTCCTTCAACCACTCACTTGTACTCATAATAGACTAAATTATAGAGAGAGAAATAAAAATGTACGCTTAAGCCCCCTAACATTACAGAGAGGGAAATGAAAATAAGTACTTAAGCCTCCCCCTCCCCTACTTTGAAAAAATATATATTTGATTAGATTATATAGTATATATATTGCAACACTAATTGTAATCCAAAACCATGAGTCAAGTCATAGATACCAAATAAAGAGCAGCTGAATTAATATTAACACAAACTCATCTTAAATATTTAGTCAAACATTTTTTTCCTTACTTCTTAACTTAATCTAATCCAAATTTATTAAAATATCATTTCAAGTTATACAAAAAAATTCTACACAAAAAATGTGTATCAGCAGACCAAAAAAATTGCATCAAGGTGTTGCCTCCTAATTCTAATAAACTTTGCCCCTAATGTTTCAACCATTGTCAAGGTAAGTATCAAAAACAAAACAAACAAAATGTGTCATTGCCAATTGCCATATTCATCTCAACTTCAATTTTTTTGTATCCAATCCAGTCACTAGCTTGCTAGAATAAGAATTCAGTAAAGTTGTTTCAGTATGTTGTGTGAGATTAATCTTATAGTTTTTAAAACTTTTTTGGATAAATTACTGTAACACCCCTTGAATTATGACCGTTTGTCCCTAGACTTTAAAATTGAATAAACTCACACCCTAATCTATCATTTGTTGACACTAAAACCCCTTATTCAGGGGTGAGCTTGTTCATTTTGGATAATTCAGGGGTGAGTCTATTTAGTTTTAAAGTTTAGGGGGTGTTAGTGCTAAACGGTTATAGTTCATGGGGTGATGATGTAATTGACCCAACTTTTTTTAAAGGGAGAAAAAAAAAAAAAAAAAAAAAAAAAAAATTTGAGAGTAACTGTACTGAAGCATCCAGCTTGGCATATTTTGGGACATATTGTGCTTGGGAAGCAAAACCAAAAAAGCCCACAGTTTGTTTTGTGGGCCGAGAGGATAAAAAAGACTCGACTGTTGCTCTGCTCTGCTCTGAATCGGCAACGGCGAGAATGGTGAAGTTCTTGACAAACTCACACTGACAAAGGCAATGATTTATTCGACGACAGCACTCTCTCGTCGCCAAGTACTCAGAAGAAGATGATTTGCAAGGCCGATCAACATCTTTAATCGAACAAGGTAATTCCCAATACATATATATATATATATATATTGATGTCTCTATATTTCCTCGATTTTAATTTATTTCTTGGTTGTTCATATAAAACACTGTAAATTTGTTGTATTTGTTTCGGACGGCGATCAAATATATATGATCCCACCCACCCCATTTAAGAATTTTAAGTTCATATGAATTGTCTTATATTATGTTCCCTAATTCCAAAATTAAATAACTTGAACAACTATTAACTCTTTTATGTATCAGATTGTGGTGACCCATGCCATAGACCTCATACATCTATCTGGTTCAACTATACAAAGCCTATTCTGAAAAGTAAGCCCTTCAAATTTATACTACTGTAGTATTCTCTGCAGCCAACCCGACAGAAGTAAAAGAAATTCAGGACCACAGCATCAATGACTACTCAATAATATAATATAATGATGCCTCTTACAATTGTTTCTCCAAAATTGAGAAACATTTGAAATAGTACTAAAATGTTGACAAATCATAACCCATTAAGGATTTAAAGCTAGTGTTTGATGATTGTTTAATGAGAAGCAAGAATGTGGATTTTGAGTATAATTTTGTTGCATCTGGGGGGTATTTATGAACCTCTTTCTGTGGGGTATTTATGAAAAATAAATTAATAAATCATTCAACAAGCATCTCCTGCATGTACCACCTTAACCAAAAGTTAGCATGAAATCAGGAAGGAAAAGTTGCAAACTAGCTAGGATGAGTTTCTACAAACTTTGATTCTATTTCGGTCCATATAAAGAAGAAAACAGCTTATAAATTGAACTGTTTAGAATATATTTTGTTGATTATTTACGTGCACGCACACATGCATATTTATACTTCGCAAATGTTAAACATGCTTTGACTTGTTGGATCCAAATGATGTAAGAAAGTTACCCTTGATTAAGGACCAATAGGTTTAGAAAATCACAGTACTACGTTTCTCATCCTTGTTTGCAACTTTTCCTTCCTCATTTCATGCTAACTTTTGTAAGGATATTACAGGAGTTGCTTCTTAATTGATAAATTCCAAATGATGTAAGAAAGTTCCCCATCTCCTGTATTACCACATTTCTTTTACTTCTCTGCAACCCCACAGAATTAAAAGAAATTAAGGACAACGACATCAATTATTCCTTAATAATATTTTGTTTACGCCTCTTATATTTGTTCTCTCATTGTTTTTTCAGAATTGTAGTGAAAAATTCCTCATTTTGGATTAATTAAGTTTAAAGGACATCCCCTGTTTTTTTTTTTGGTCAAAACTCCATGATTAGTAAAACTAAGTCAAATCAAGTCTATGTTTTAAACAAATTATGTGAAGTTTCACATAACAATTTTTACATAAATTATGTGAAATTTCACATAACTTTTTCTATTGAGGGACTTTTTACTACAATAAAAAACAGGTTCGACCTAAGACCAAAAAGTCCATTTTAGAGGACTTTTGACTAAAATTCCGTTGTCTTTTTTTTTTTTTTTTTTATATATATATCTATTTCAGATTTGCAACAAGTACGCTCGATCTTCTCTCTCTTGGTTGAGGCAGTTCTCCGCATAGATGCAGTGAGTGCATCTTTTTCTTATCTCTTTAATGATTTTAGGCCTTACTAGTATATCATGTATTGAATAGGTAACTATCCATAATTTATACTCCAGCTTTGAAAGGTAGGTGGATTTTTTTTTTTCTATTAAGAAGGTGTAGTCAATGATGAACTAGGGACCAAGCAGGACTAGCCCAATTGGTATGACCTCTCTCTCCCAGTGGGGAGATTGAGGGTTCGAATCAACTTGGGAGGATTCCTTTGCTTACCCCTTGTTGTTCGTTTGTCGGAATGAGTGGCTCTTGTTGGGTTTTGTTGTGGCCATTATGGGGCTTCGTCTGGGTTGGGTTGGGGCAGGATGTGTGTGTGTGTGTGTGTGTGTGTGTGGTGTGTATGTATGTGTATGTCCTACCATAATTCAGGTAAGTATAAAAAAAATTATGATGAACTAGGGAAATTTAGCTGTATTAAATACCAAGGTGGTGAATTTTCACCTTCATTAGATGTGATTTTCTAAACAAATATTAGAAGTTCCTCATAAAGTAAAATTAGGCACTAGCATATATGATATATCTGACCATTCATGTTTTAGGAAGGTGAATTTTCAATAATTAAATTACCTTTTGCGTGATAATAGTCACTTCACTAAGACTGTTTGGTTCATGGATTTGGTGAGAGAAAGGAAAAGAAAGAACTTTTAGTAGGGAAACCACTGAGTAAAATATGAATTAAAAGAAAATAGGATAAGAAGTTAAGTCAAAGTTTGGAACTTTGTGAGTCACTCTCCTTTTTTTTTTTTTTTTTTTTGAGTTTCTACTATTTATTAAATAAAAAAATTGTTTTCATTTGATCCAAGAAGACGGTAGAACACTAAGGTAAATGACAAATAACTTTCCTTCTTGTTTATAAGACTTAACTTTATTTCTTGTTTATAAGACTTACTAAATGATAAGAGACTTAACTAAATACCGTAATGTTGTTGTTTATGCCTAAAACACCCTTAAAATATCAAGAACATTACCTCAAGGACCTAAGGTGATTCACTCAATCTCCCCTTCTCCCCCCCCCCCCCCCCCCCCCCCCCCCCCCCCCCCCTCCCTCTCTCTCTCTCTCTCTCTCTCTCTCTCTCTCTCTATGTATCGCCCTTGGATATATTTCCATTCATCATGATCGAGCGATTCCACCTCGCCCATTACACAAGCATCGACAACAACATCAATTCAATTTTGAATCTTGATCTCTTTCTCATGGTTCTTCGATTCATCCTTGAGCTTCATGGCCCGATCTAGTCTCAATAAAGATACTTACGACCACTCCTCAAATCACATTCTTTCTCCATCTTCTTGGATGTGTACGCTCCATATATGTGGTTGTATTAGCTATGGATTGTATTATCCTGCTTAGATAAGTTCACAATACTATTTGTATATTTAACGGGAGGGATAAAGTACTATTTTCAAATTCAAAATCAAACTCAAATTTGAAATCTTCTCAGAGTCACGTGCCTGGGATAGTTGCGGTGACATAACCCGGGTCCACCAGCGGGGCCCCACAATGCCTCAATCTTGAACATGATAGTGGGAGACTACAGGAGAGATTGGGCTATGTTAAGAAGCCCAAGTTTCAAGTGCTCAAACGTGGTGACCATATTGAAGGGACCCATCTCTTCAATTCCTCCAATATGGTTCCAGAGAGTTTGTGTTTGGGCTCAGCCCAGCCCAAATCGAAAGAAAAGTCTATTCCTGTGGAGCAGCCCAAGTCTTTGTTTGGTAACTTTGCTGATCAATAGTCTAGGCCCAAGTCTTTTCCTTTGGAGCAGCCCAAGTCCTTGTCATGCAATATTGTTGAACAAGAGGCTAGGCCCCCAATTCTGTTCACAAATCTACAATCTGACAAGATGAGATGTCATCCTCTACCTTTAAACCTAATTGTTGATCTTAATCCTAGGGTCTCCAAATCAGATTCTATAGCTTCTCAAATGTCGTGCTCTTTGGAGAATCCGAGTAAAGGGAAGAGAGGAAAAGGAAAAGGGTAACATAGAGCTTTGATGAGACACCCGAATACCAGAAATCTTTCCATGGGCATTTTCTTTGGCAATGCGGCAACAACTCATAGCAAAGCTAAAAGGATTAAGGGTTCTCAGTTCTCTACAGGTGGAGAGAAGTTAGGAGGGAGTATGCATTGTCTCCCAACCAGTCAGGACATCTAGCATTGAAGAGGAATCTATGAATACCATCGAAGTGGGGAGGAAGCTTGGTATTGGCATCAGGGACACTGAGGTAAGAATCATGGACAACGTCAAGGTGCGGGAAAGAGAAGATCGTGACAAAGCCGATGGGGCTGCAGAGCCCTTTGAAGGGATTACCGAATTTAGAGGTCTGGGGGTTGTATTTCGTTTATTCAATGAAATTAATATCGTGGAACATTAGAGGTCTGGGCAGAGGAGAGAAAAAGCAAGCCATCAAAAACTTGATTTGTAAGTGAAAGGCCAGGGATGTTGTTAATACAGGAAACCGAAATTTCTGGGGTGTCTGAGATTATTCTTAGATGTTTGGGGGGTAATGGGTTGAAACATAGTGCTATGGTGGAGGCTGATGGGTCAGCAGGGGGGCTACTGTGCCTATGGAATCGCTCTTTTTTTGATGCAACTGATATTAGGCTCAGCCCTAGATTTATTGTGCTGCGTTGGCGGTTGGTATCTACGGGTCTATAGTGCGTTATAGCAAACGTGTATCAATTTCATACAGATGTTGAGCGAAAGGAAATATGGGCCGAGTTGAGAGCTTTGATGGTCAGCAGCTAGGTGCCTTGGGAGAGGTTTTAATGCGGTGCTATCCCAAGAAGAAATTAGTGGCGAGGCTTCTCAGAGATCATCGATTTTGAGAAATTTGTCAACTCTTGTGGTCTAATTGACCTCCAAATGGCTGGCAGGAAATTTACCTGGTCCAATAATAGATCTCTTGCTCGTTTGGATAGGTTTTTATTTCAACCAGGATGGTGTCAATGTTTTCCCTCTCTTCGGCAGTGGACTTTAAAGAAAAATATTTCGGATCATATTCCGGTGGCGGTTGGAATTGTGCAAACTGATTGGGGTCCAATTCCTTTTAAATTCTTTGACCGTTGGATACATTTACCGGAAGTGGTCGATGTCATTGGGAAAGTTTGGCGGCACAATCCGGTTATTGGTGAAGCCAGGGTGGGGGTTCTCAAGGATCTCAAAGAGACTAAGATGCAAATCAAGGGTATTATGCAGGCTGCTCACAAACATTCTATCATGGATCTGACTACAACACAAGATAGATTAAATGAGTTGGATATTTTGCTAGAGGGGAGGAACCTGTCTACACCAGAAAAGGAGGAGAAGACTAAACTTGTATGGAAGCTGTGGCAACTACTTAGAGTGAAAAAATGTTCATTGCGGCAGAAATCTGAAGTCAAGTGGCTTGCGGAGGGGGATAAAAACACCAATTTTTTCATACTATTGTAGGTAATCGTAATCGAAGGAGCTGCTTGTTAAAGATTCGTATCAGAAATCAAGTCTTTGAAGACCCAACAAGGTTGAAATCTGTAGCAGTTGATTTTTTCCAAGAACATTATGATCAGGATTGGTACGAGCGACCTCGTATGTCCGAACAGGGTTTCAACACGATTTCAGAAGCACAAAGGGCGTCTTTGGAATTACAGTTCACAGAATTAGAGGTTTTGGAGGTCATTAATTCCTGTGACGGGTCGAGGGCGCCGGGTCCGGATGGATCAATTTCAACTTCCTAAAACAATATTGGACTCTCATCGAGGGCGATGTTATGCCTTTTTGTCAGACTTCCACTCAAATAGCAAGCTAGCAAAGGGTATGAATTCTTCTATAATTGCTTTAATCCCTAAAATTTCTAATCCTGTCTCCATTGGTGATTACAGGTCAGATAAGCTTGGTGGGCAGTCTATATAAAATCTTGGCGAAAACATTGGCAAATAGGCTGAAAAGGGTAATCGGCAGAGTTATCGGGCAGATCAATCGTCTTTTCTTAAAGGTAGACAAAATTTTGACAGTATGATGATTGCTTCCAAAGTACTTCATACTATGCAACAATCCAATGAGGGGAGTGTTTTGTTCAAACTTGACTTTGAAAAGGCGTACGATTCAGTTTGTTGGGAATTTCTTGAATTCATGCTAAAAAAAATGGGATTTGCAAACGTATGGATCCGATGGATGGTGGAATGCTTTTCCACGGTTAGAATGTCAGTTCTTATTAATGGATCTCCATCTAGAGAGTTTCACATCAAAAGGGGACTTAGGTAAGGCGATCCACAGTCACCTTTGCTTTTCGACATTGCAGTAGAAGGTCTAAGTATGCTTCTATCTAAAGCTAGGGAGGTTGGGCTAATTGAAGGAGTAAGGATTGGCTTTGAGAACCTAAGGATTTCGCACTTGCAATATGCTGATGACACCCTCCTTTTCTAATTTTGATTAAATCAGTGGCCTCTAGCATCCCTTATTACCTTTTTCTCTTTCTTCTTGGTCCCCAAGATGATTGGTCACAAACTCGAAGCAATATACATAAAATTTTTTTGGGGTGGAAACCAAGATGGTAGAAAGATACATTGGGTAAAATGGGAGCTAATTTGCCAAAGTAAACAAGAGGGGGGCTGGGCATTGGCAATGTGCTGGACAGAAATAGAGGGCTTATGGCGAAATGGGTTTGGAGATTTGGGTCCACTTCTTTGGCACTTTGGAAGGAGGTTTTATGCCACGTGTGTGCTATCAATCCGGGTTCGATTTAGTGGGATGCTTTAAAGTGCAGCCGTGAATTGTATTTTATTCAGAATATGCGTAAGCGACTTTCAAATGATGATAAATATACCAACGCCATCCGAGATGGATTTGGCTTTTGTTTGGGTAATGGGGAAAAAACATATTTCTGGGTCACAAGGGGCTTGAAGACTTTACATTGCGACAGCTAGTTCCGAGAATATATGCCCTTGCCACACCAAATTCTAGAAGTGTTTCGTAGTTTGGGTCATGGGTAGGGGAAGCATGGTTATGGTCAATTATTTTGAGAAGAGGTCTATTCGGATGGGAATGTGAACAGTGGAACACACTGTGGGATTGCCTACAACAAGTACGTATCAGTCGAGCTACCGCTGATCGAATGATATGGATGGGTAATCCGAAAGGATTTTTTATTTTATTTTTTATTTTCCTTCTGTTAAGTCTTTTTGCAGAATGGTAGCGGAGACACTACCGGTCTTCGCTCCTCAGAGGGGCCATGTTATATCTCAAATTTGGGGAGGGAAAGTGCCGAAAAAGGTGGAAATGTTTGTATGACAGGCTATGGAAGGGAGATTGCCCACGAAAGATAACCTATCCCGAATCTGAATGCTTGAGGTGGAGGCTAATTAGTGTCTACTATGTCAAAAGCATCCGGAGACAGCAGACCATCTTCATTATTATTATGTGACAAAGCTTGGATAATATGGGGAAAGGTTTGTAGTTGGTGGGAGGTTTCTACAGTGATGCCTAACTCCTTATTTCAATGGTGGAACATGTGGCCAGTTTTATGTCCGAAATTGAATTACATAGAGGAGTGGAAACTAGTGTTTTTTGCTACTATTTGACCAATTTGACTGGATAGGAACCATTTATCTTTCAAAGGGGGTACACATAATGAAGATAATACTCTACGCTCTGTTAAATTGTATCTAGTGTGGTGGTTCAAAGTATATGTAGACAAGTCAACTATGGCAATTTTCGATATGATGATCGATGTCAAGGAGGCGTGCAGCAACGTCTCAAAGCCCACAGTGCGTGCGTGTGTCCTATGGTCTGCTGCACCTATTGGTTTCCTAAAACTCAATGTGGATGGTTCGGCTGTAGGAAAACTAGGCCCTGCCGGAATCGGGAGCGTTTTTCATGATGATAAAGGATACATTGTTGCTTTGTTCTCGGTTCCAATTGGACAACAAGAATCGAATAAAGCTGAGTTGCTTGCCATTCGAGAGGGCTTAAGGATATTTCATGGGAGGGGCAATCTCAAAGGTACTGATTTATTGGTGGAAAGCGATTCAAAAATTGCTATCACATGGGTCAAGGGAGACTCGTCGGAATGTTGGAGACATTATTTCATTTTGAATGAAATCCATAATCTTATTGAGAGCATTGAAGATCCTGCTAGTTTCCGGATTGATCACATTAACAGAGAGGCAAACAACGTCGCGGATAATCTAGCTAAAGGTGGCGTACATAGAGTGTCCCCGTTTGTGGGATGGATAGAGTGTCCCCGTTTGTGGTGTGGCTATGAGCAAGCTGACTACAATAGGTACTGATGGCAGTTTTTGGTTTTTGTTTGTCTTTATGAGGTTTACATGGATTTGTATATGGTATATGGTTTTTTTGGGTTTTTGGTTTGGAGTGTTGGTTGTGGCTCCTCGTTTGAAACTCCCAAATGAAGGTGGTTTCAATTGGGGAACCTTTGCTGCGGATGGTTCTTTTTTTGGTCTTGGGGCATATTAATGGTGTATAGTGAGTTTTTTGTAATGCCTCTTGGCAATGTGACTACATTACTAATGAAACAAGGAATTTGCTGTTAAAAAAAAAACCTACTTAAGCGTGTCTCTAGATTTAGATTTTTTTACAACAGAAATAGGTGGTAATTAAATCACTATTTGTACCTCGTATTTTGCAGCTAATTTTACTTTGATCCTTGTGTTTTTAAAATTGACACATAAAACTTGGGATTTGGTTTAAGTCTCAATCAGTACAATCTTTGCATTTCGTTCAAAAAGTTGAACAAAAAAAATGATGTTGTCTAGTAAATTTTTTGCATCATTTATGGTTGACATTTTGGATGGAATTTGAAGAATGGACTGAATTGACACTTAACTAAATATCAATGTTACACATGTCAACTTTTGAAAATTCGGGGACCAAACTGGAACTAAATGCAAAACTTGAGGGTGTGAAGTGTATTGAACCCAAAAAATAGTCTTTTTGAGTATATGAATTTCATTTCTTTGGAAGAACCTTTAATCCACAATAACCAAAATGAAAAAAACGAAAATCGTTAGGAGACAAACAAAGGCATAATGTCGTCCTAGATCATTTCACCCTTAGATCTCTCCATCCATTCATCATTATCGTGTGATTCCACCTCGCTCGTTATACTACCATCGACAACAATACTAATTCAATCTTTGAACCTTGATCTCTCTCTAACAGTTCTTCGATTTATATTTGAGCTACCTGTAAGTATTCATGCCCTATCTCGTCTCAATAGAGATTCTGACGACGTCTCCTCAAATCACAATCTTTCTTCGTCTACACGGATATGCACATCCGTACTATGTTACCCGGACTCGGGTACGTGTGTCGGGTGTGGATATGAATCTGGGAGTCGGACTCGGTAGATCCCAATATTTTATGATAAGGGGACTCGGCCATAAAGGATCCAAAATATAAGTACGGGTACGAGGACATGTCAAACAAGAAATAGAACAAGACACATTCTTAAAATTAGCTATACTCCTATGTTTATAAACCTAAAAGCACAACATTACTCTTATTCTTTTATTATTTCACACATGATTTTGATGGAGTTTAAATAATTTTTGGCAAAGTAGCTCTACTTAGACGTCTATAATTTTGACGGAGTTTAAATAATTTTTGCAAAAGTAGCTCTACTTAGACGTCTATTAATGTCAACACTAGGATATGAGCTATTAAATGTACTGACTGTTGAGAAACGTTTTATTATTTAGTTGTTTTCTCTTTATTTCTTTTTATCCTTGTGTAGGGATTTTAAATGTAATTAGTAATTACTCTTTCTTATTTCTGATTTAATAAAAGAGAGAGAGAGAGAGAGAGAGAGAGAGAGAGAGTCACACATTGTGCTCTCTATGCTTGCTATGAAAAACAACATGGAATCAGAGCCTGCCCTAATGTAGGGCTTCTTTCCCACCACCACACCAGCCTTGCGCCACCACCAAACCTCCACCCACTACCAGCCGCAACTCCCTATGGTCTGAATAACCCTAGTAGACCTCCACACCAACCCTGCGCACACCACCATACACCAACCCACAACCAGCCACAGCCCCTGGCCTGACAAACCCTACTCTTAGCTCCCTCGACGTGCGACATCTGCCCTCCTGACTAGGTGCAGCACCCACAAGCCCTCTTGGCTTGATCTCAACATCCACAATCATCCTTTCTTCCTGTAGCCCTCAAATCTAGGTCAGCCGCAAGCCACAGATCCTACTGGGCTGACCACAACTTCTAGCCACTTCTTGTTTTTTGGGTCCATATTTGGACCCCTATGATTTGTCCATAAATCGGACAATCGCACTCGAACGATGCATGTGATTATTAGGTGTGCCTTGATTCCATCACCAATTCAATTGTAAGATTTCATCTTCAACATGACAAAGGACGATTTAACTCAGAAGACTACTGTTGGTACGAGTTCTCCTGTAGGTAATGAGAGGTTACCCATTACCGAGAACCCTGGGTCCAAAATACAGTGTTACTCAATGGTGAAAATTATTTGTCCTGGTCTTAGTTGGCTACTTTCTATTGTAAAAGTAGATCAAAGTTTGGTTATGTGAATGGCACAATCAAGGCACCCAGTCCAGAAGATCATACTTTTGGAAAGTGGGAAGTTGATAATTTTTTGGTTATGAGTTACCTCACTCATTCCATGGAGCCAGAGATTGCGGATGCATTTTTTGGGAAGGAGATTGCTCAAGACATCTGGGACACCCTTACTGAGGCTTATTCCCGCAAGGGAAATGTTGCTCAAGTCTATGAGTTGCGCAGGTCTGTTGAAGCCGAGGTACAGGGAGACCGCACTACTTTACAGTATTTTAGTAATTTTACTGTCGTAAGTGCACTTTGGAAACGGATTGATCATCTGATTACTCACCATCCTGTCTGTCCGACTGATGTGGCTAGTTTCAAAGCATATATTGAGAGTGAGAGGATCTTCAAATTCCTTGCTGGTCTTAATCCCGAGTTTGACTGCGAAGCGCGAAGCAGGATACTTGGAATGGAGCCGTTGCCATCACTTAGGGAAGCGTTTGCCTATGTTCAGAACGAGGAAAGCTGCCGCTCAGTTATGCTTCCACAGTCTTCAAAAGACAAGTCTGCTAGTATTTCTTCTAGTCATAGAGGTGGCAATGCTTCTACTCCGCCCAAGGATTCTAGCACTGAGGTAAGTGATGATATAGATAAGCTTTGGTGTGATTATTGCAACCGTCCTAGACACACCAGAGAGACATGTTGGAGGCTTCATGGTCGCCCACCCATGTCTAGGGTCGAGGTGGGGGCTGTAGTGGTGGTCGTGGTGGCCGGGGTGGTGGCCCACATCGCGTGCTCACTTATCGACTGGGTCTGAATCTGCATATCATGAGGAGTTATCAAACACCTACACCAGTGCCTGGAAATATTTGTAGCCCTGACATTGAGACTCTAAGGCGCATTATGGCTCAGTTGGACACCTCCACTAGTATCTCTACTTCCTTTGCTCATAAAGGTAATTCTGCTAATTTTCCAATAATTTAAGTGTAGATTCTCGACAGCCATGGATCATTAACTTCGGAGCTTCCGATCATATGACCGGTTTTCCACTGTTTTTTAAACTTATGATCCTTGTTCAGGGAAGGATAAAGTTAAAACTGCTGATGGCAATTTTTCCTCGGTTTTTGGTAAACGTGTTAATAATATTTCAAATTCTTTTGCTCTATCCTCTGTTCTTATGTGCCTAATTTTTCGACTAATCTTTTTTCAATTAGTCGAATTACTCGTGATCTATATTTTAGTGTGACTTTATTTCCTGTTGCCCGGTGTAGTATCAAATGGAGGGTACACTCAAGTTGCTCATATGACACAGAGAGAGAATCTTCCGCGAGAGACGTGGCCGTGGCACCAGAGATTAGAACATCCTTCTTTCTACTTACTTCTTTATTCCCTTATTTAGTTCCTAATAAATGTATTTTCGAGATATCTTGTGAGGCATGTGAACTTGGAAAACATCATCGTGGTACATTTAATTCTAGTTTCAATAAAAGTACTACTCCATTTGCTCTTATTCACACAGATATTTGGGGTTCCTCTCATATTCTTACTTTAAATGATTATAAATGGTTTGTTACTTTTATTGATGACTACTCTTGCACAACTTGGGTCTACTTAATGGAAGAAAAGAGTGATGTTTTTTCTATCTTTAAAACATTTCACAAGATGATATGTACCCAGTTTAGTATAGTTATTAAGATTGTTCGTTTTGATAAAGGTGGGGTGGGGGTGGTAGGAATACATTTATGCTAGTCTCACTCACTTTTTTTTTTAATGAACATGGCATGATCCATCAAACATCGTGCACCAAATATTCCACAACAGAATGGAGTTGCGGAGCGGAAGAATCGTCACTTGTTGAAATCTGCTAGGTCTATGTTGTTTTTTTCTATGCAGATTCCAAAACGTTATTGGGGGGAGGCAGTTTTAACCGCTGCATATCTCATTAATCGCGTTCCTACCCGCGTCCTTGGTAAAAAAAGCTCCTATAGAACTTCTTACTAATCCAACTTCCATCTTTCCCATTCCTCCTAAAGTGATTGGGTGTGTTTGTTTTGTTCACAATCACACCCCGTCCAGGCGCAAGTTGGATCCTTGTGCACTAAAATGTGTCTTTGTAGGGTATCTCCTACACAAAAAGGGTACAAGTGTTATCATCCTCCCTCACGTAAATGGTTCGTGTCTAGGGATGTTACCTTCGATGAGTCTTTGTCCTATTTCACGTCTTCCCAGCCATCTCTTTAGGGGGAAAGAACCATGTGAAGAGAAGTCTGGAACAATTATTCCATTTATTTTAGAAGGAGAGGAGAGGAGAGGAGAGTGGAGAAGAAAAAATAGAGGAGAGAAGGAGAAAAAATAGAGGAGAGTGGAGAAGGAAAGAGAAAGGAACTGTTGACTTACTCCAAAAACAAGGGTAGAAGAATTTTTGGGGCAACAGAAGATAGAGACATCTCTCCAATCCCACTACAGTTTCCTACTTCAGAGGATGAAGGTCCAGGTATTTCTAGTCCTTGTACTCCTTCTCCTACTCCTCTTTCTCCCTCTAATAATGAGTTAGATATCCCTATTGCTCTTCGTAAGGGCACTAGGGAATGTACTAAACATCCTCTTTCAAAATTTGTTTCATACACTCGTTTGTCCTCATCTTATAGGGTTTTGTATCCAATCTCGATTCTGTTTATGTTCCTAACAATGTCCAGGAAGCTCTATCTGATCCTAAATGGAAGTTTGTCATGATTGAAGAGATGAAAGCACTTCAGAAAATGACACTTGGGAATTAGGAGAATTATCTCGTGGGAAAAAGACAGTCGGGTGCAAGTGGGTGTTCACTGTGAAACGTAGAGCAAACGGAACGGTTGAGAGACATAAAGTCAGGTTGGTGGCCAAAGATTTTACTCAGACTTACGGGGTGGATTATCAGGAGACTTTTGGCCCTGTTGCAAAGATGAACTCCATCCGGATTTTGTTGTCTCTAGCAGCAAACTTAGAGTGGCCTTTCCACCAGTTTGATGTAAAAAAATGCATTCCTGCATGGGGACTTAGAAGAAGAAGTCTATATGGACATTCCTCTTGGTTTGAGGACGACAAGACCAAATGGACAGTGTGTCGTCTCAGGAAGTCATTTTATGGTCTTAAACTATCTCCCAGAGCTTGGTTTGATAAGTTCTCTTAAGCTATGATCAAGTATGGTTTTCGACAAAGCCAAGGTGATTATACACTTTTTATTAAACACTTGTCACAGGGAAAGGTGACTGCTGTGATTGTCTATGTGGATGACATTGTCTTGACGGGAAATGATTTAGAAGAAATGAAACGTCTAAAATCGCATCTTGCTAAGGAGTTTGAAATCAAGGATTTGGGAGATTTAAAGTGCTTCTTGGGAATTGAAGTGCCGAGATCCAAGGAAGGAATATTCATATCACAGCGAAAATATGTATTAGATTTACTCAAGGAAACAGGGATGCTAGGGAGTAAGGCAGTGGATACTCCAATAGGTCATAATTTGAAACTTGGTGTGACCCTAGTGGAGAACCCATTGATAAGGGGAGATATCAGAGGCTCGTAGGAAAGCTGATTTATTTGGCACACACTAGACCCGACATTGCCTTTGCGGTTAGTGTGGTTAGTCAATTCATGCATGACCCTAAACAACTTCATCTTGATGCTGTGTTTCGAATTGTGAGGTATTTGAAGTCAGCACCAACAAAAGGGTTATACTTTGCTGAACATGGTCATACTTTTGAATAGGCTATACCGATGCAGATTGGGCCGGATCCATAAATGACAGGAGGTCAACCACAGGATATTGCACATTTGTTGGTGGCAATTTGGTGAGTTGGAGGAGTACGAAGCAGTCAGTAGTGGCTAAATCGAGTGCAGAGGCAGAGTTCAGAGACATAGCACAAGGACTTTGTGAGTTATTGTGGATTCAGATTGTGTTATCAGATCTTGGATTTGGACCAAAGGACTCAATGAAATTATACTGTGATAATAAAGCTGCAATTGACATTGCCCATAATCCGGTTCAACATGATAGAACAAAGCATGTGGAAATTGATAGACATTTCATCAAGGAGAAGTTGAACAACAGTAGTATTTGTACTCTTTTCGTGAGGTCTGGGGAACAGTTAGCAGATGTTCTAACAAAGAGCCTTGCCGCTCAATCATTTCATTTTATTCTTAGTAAGCTGGGCATGAGAGACATCTTCACACCAGCTTGAGGGGGAGTGTTGAGAAACGATTTATTATTTAGTCTTTTTCTCTTTATTTCTTTTTATCCTTGTGTAGGGGTCTTAAATGTAATTAGTAATTACTCTTTCTTATTTTTTATTTAATAAAAGAGGGAGAGTCACACATTGTGCTCTCTATGCTTTTGATGAAAAACAACACTGACAACCTAAATATTATAACAAGAACTTGAGTTTGGGAAACATTTTGTCTCTTTAGATTGTATTTTTTTTTATAGCAAGCCATGTCCGATATGGTACGAAACAAGTCCGACACATGTCCGACACTTGAGCGTGATTCTAAATTCAAAATTTTTTGTTTAGTTTTTCTGAAACAAAAAAGAAAGAAATAAAAGATAAGGGTAAATTACATGCTGCCCTCATATTATGAAGCTAATTTCACTTTGATCCATGTATTTTATAAAATGACACATAAAACCCTTGGATTTGGTTTAGGTGTCAATTCAATCCAATCTTCACATTTCGTCCAAAAAGTTGGCGGAAAAGGATGGTTTCTCTTCAATTTTTTGCATCATTTTTTGTTAGCTTAATAGATGGAATCTAAATAATGGACTGATTTGACATTTAAACCAAATCTCAAAGTTCTATCACTTTTTAAACTTCGAGGACCAAACTGAAAGTTGGTGAAAAATATGAGGGTGTAAAGTATAATTAACCCCCCAAAATAAATATTTTTGGTACATTTTCTTCCATGCAAGAAATTTAAATCCACAATAACCGAAACAAGACAAATAAGGAATCGTAAGGAGATAAATATAGCCGTATGATCATCCTAGATCATTTTTCCCTTGGATCTCTATCGATTCATCATGATGGAGTGATTCCACTTCGCACATTATACTACCATCGTTAGCAACACGAATTCAATCTTTCTCTAACGCCTCTTTGATCAATAGTTGAGCCACTTGTAAGGTACCTAGGATGTCTCCTCAAATCAAAATCTTTCTTTATCTACATGTATATACACACTCTGTACGTGTAGTTGTATTGAGCTTTGAATTATGTTATCCTGCTTAGATAAATTTCCAAAATACTTTCATATTTAACTCGAGCGTGATTCTAAATTCAAAAATTTTATTTTAATTTTTCTATTAAAAAAAAAAATAGAGGAGCCTTGGCGCAACGGTAAGGTTGCTCCATTGTGACCTGGAGGTCACGGGTTCGAATCTGGAAACAACCTCTCTGCTTTGTAGGGGTAAGGCTGTGTACATCTCACCCTCCCCAGACCCCGCAATAGCGGGAGCCTCGTGCATTGGGCTGCCCTTTATTAAAAAAAAAAAAAAAAAAGAAAGAAATAAAAAAACAAGGGTAAATCACATTCTGCACTCTTTATTTTGAAGCTAGTTTTACTTTGGTCCCTGTATTTTAAAAAAAATGAAGTAGAGAACCTTACGATTTGGTTTGTGTGATTGCAGTTCAATCTTTACATTTTGTCAAAAATGTTAATGAAGTGGGTGTTTTCTCGTTAATTTTTTGCGTCCTTTTCCAATACTTTATGGACGGAATGAGAAGAATGCATTGAATTGACATTCGAACCAGTCCTCAAGAGTTTTATTTGTAGCTTTCTAAAATTCAAGGACCAATGCGAAACTTGTTGCAAAATACAAGTGGTGTAAAGAGTAATTAACCAATAAATAATCTTTTGTAGTATGTAAATTTTGCATTTCTTTGGATGAAGTACTCTAATAACAAAAATCTTTAGGCGACAAACATAGATATGAGGTCATCCTAGATCATTTTGCCCTTGGATTTGCCCCCATTTACCATCATCGAGCTTTTCCACCTTGCACTTTATACTGCCACTGATAACAACACCAATTCAATCTTTGAATCTCGATCTCTCTCTCATGGTTCTTCGATTCATATTTGAGCCACTAGCAAGGTACATATTCATTGCCCAATATGGTCTCAATTCAGATACCTACAACGATTCCTTAAATCACAATCTTTCTCCATCTACATGGATATGTGCAGTCCGTATATGTGGTTGTTTTTAACTATGAATCTATCATATCCTGCTTAAGTAAGTTTTCAGAATTCTTTCGATATTCTACTCAAGCATGATTCTAAATTTTAAAATTTGCTTGTTTTTTGTAATCAAAGAAATCAAAACTAAATATTTTGCAGCTAGTTTCACTTTGGTTCATGTCTTTGAAACTGTTGGATATCCCACATCCGCCTGGGTAGAGCCCCCACATATGCTTCTTATAATCCTGGATAATCCTCCCCTCATAAGGGCTCTTTTGATGGTGAGTCCAGCCCATTGGTCTTTTTTTTGGTATCAGAGCTAGGTTGGGCTCTACCCCTTGGTGGGCTTGCCCTGTCGCTGCTGTGAAGGGGGTGCGTTAGATATCCCACATTGCCGGGATAGAGGCCTTGCATGTGTTTCTTATAAGTCTGGATAATCTTCCCCTCATAAGGCGTCTTTTGAGGGAGAGTCAGGCATGTTGGTCTTTCTATTTGGTATCAGAGCTAGGTTGGACTCTACCCCTTATTGGGCTTGCCCTGCTGTTGCTGGTGAAGGAGTTGTGTTGGATATACCACATCGCCCAAGTAGAGAGAGTGCATGTGCTTCTTATGAGTCTGGGTAATCCTCCCATCATGAGGTGTATTTGAGGTTGAGTTAGGCCTATTGGTCTTTGTTTTAGTGCCTGTCAATGATCGATGAGTAATGTCTCTATTTGGCATTATGATTCAAACACGCAATTCCACTTTGATTAAATGTTGGTTCTTAGGTGAAATTCTCAATTGCTTTAATGATTTGGTTGATTGATGCGCAGAGTCATGGCAAGTTTTGGTTCAATAATGTCGAATGCCTTCAATGTCAATAATGCTTAGCCCTTTGAGTTTTTTTTTTTTTTTTTCTTTTCTTTTCTTTTCTTCCCTCATTCTGAATTTTGATAGTTTTGAAGAACTAAATGAATCATAATAATGTGCACAGCATGTTGACTCCACAACACAAGGTTTTGTGCGCAAAATTACTTCACAGGCGGAATTGCATATTAGGTCATTAAAAAGTATTCAAAACCTACCTCGGGTATGTTTTGTTGTTGACAACAATAAGTGTCTTCAGATCTGTCTGAACTCTGAAGTTTTTGTTTTCGATCTCAATTAGCAAAATTGTTTTGATGCTTGCTGATGCTTTGGGGTCACAAGTTTCTTCTGACCTTTGATGAAGTCTGCGGTCTATATAATCAAAGTAGCTTGGTATTAGGATTCGTCCCAAAAGCAATATTTGGCTCGCTTGATATTTGAATTATCTTGATAGCCTTAAAGGTTATAGAAAAGAAGAGACTTTACATACATCGATGAGTGTCTATTGTTATATTGACCTGTTATTGAACAGAAAGTAGAAGCTGCTTGGTTAAAAGAGAAAAGGGTCAATGATATAATTAACATCATATTTAGAATTTTAGTTTCATTATATTTTGCAATTACCTCTGTTTCGTTCTCTTTTTTCATATTTAGAAGTTTAATTTCATTAATTTAGTGCAGGTTTACAACAATTCTACGACATGATTTTAAATGTCAACTGAGTGCTTGTATTTCTGGCATAACTTCGATTTTTGTGATGAATAATGGATCAGTGGCGAAATTTGTTTTCCTTTTTATCCTGTTTTGGTCCTATTTCCTATTTACCATTTTCCTTTTGAGATGAATTTTTCTAGAAAGGCTTGGGGGTGGAGAAGTAGTAGTTCGTTGGTGTTAGGTTTTGGGTAGAGTCTTGGTATGACAAGCTCAAGATTTATTTATCTGTGGTCTAATCTTTTTTATTTATTTATTTTTTGTTATTGGATTGGAAGATGTATTTCCTCTTGTGATATAACCAATCTTGATCCAAATACTCACACTGTGTTTGGGAGTTTAGGAGAGAAAAGAAAAGAAGAGAAAGTCATAAGTGAGGAGAGAAAAGAAAAGAAGAGAAATGATGATTGTTTCTTTCATGTTGTTTGGGAGTTTAAGAGAGAAGAGAAAGTTACTTTCTTTCCTCTTGTTTGGGAGTTGCAAAGAAAAGAAAAGAAAAGAATAAAAAATTACCAATCTATCCATCAATTGTACCTTTTTATTTTTGCAAAGAGAGTATGAGAGATATCAATGAAGAAGAGCCGGAGAGTACCCAGAAGTTTGTGAGAGACGTGTTTGTGATTAAGTGAGTTTTTATTTTTGTTTTTTGACGTATATAATAGTGTATTATATTAACCCTAGGACTTGGATGGAATTTAAATTTATTAAGAATTAAATAAAGGGTGTTATGGGTATTAATAAAAAATTATTAATCCTCACTTTCTTTTCTCTCAATTTCTTCCCAATTTGGAGAGAAAGAAATAGAAAGGAAGTGGGGGTTATTTTTCTCTCCTTTTCTCTCCCTTTCTTTCCCCACTAAAACTCGCAAACGAAAGAAAGTGAGAGAAAGTGAGGTACTTTCTCTTCTTTTCTCTCCATTCTAAAACTCCCAAACATAGTGTCAATGCGGGGTTGTTCTTGTGGATCTATTGCAGGGAAAGAGAGACATACAGTACGGAGATTATAAATGTAAAAGCTCAAACTAGGGCACCCTCACTTTTTTTGGACTGTGGGTTACCACAAGGTATTAGTGTCAAGAATCTAAATCCCATAGGGTTGATCTGCCAGGTAAAATAGAGTTGAGGGTTATTTGTGCAACTTATCTTTATGTACCCAAACACAAATATATGGATCTTCATTTGATGCGGTTCAAATTTTAAGGTATTGTTCTTTTGACCCTTGGTTTTTACCAGCTTCCTTCATTGGGACTCTAATAATACCAAAGAGGTGACTGGGAGCCGAGGAACCTAATGTGTTTGGTGTTTTTTGGGCTGACAGAGAACCAAATTGTGGAATATTGACAAAACCTAAACCACTTCTTGACAAACATTTGCATTTACATGGGAAATTTCAGCCAATCATATATGTAAAACCCTAAATCACAGTGTGTTGATTCAATATGCTCGTGGAAAATTGGCGGTGCTAAACGTCTTCTTAACAAACATTTGCTACTCCCAAGAGAAATTTCATTCAATTATACATGTAAAATCCTAAATCACAACAAAGGAGGATGGGTTTGGGGTTTCTGCAAAAAAAAAAAAAAGGAAAGAAAATGGAATTTCGAGCCTTGGCTTAAGAATGGAGGATTGGTTTTCATTTTTTTTTTAAATTTTGAAGAGAAAGCCATTTGATTTTGGTTTGAATTTCAAAAAACCCTCTAGTGGAATCAGAAATCTAGGGACGTGATATTATGTGTGTAGATATCTACTATACCTTACAAACGAATAAACAAGCACGTCAAAAAAAATATGAACTTTCTCTTTTGCCCTTCACAATACTATAATTACCCATACATCAAACTATACATCGTAAGGATATATTGATTTGTTTGAAGTAAATCTGTCATTTTGGATAAATAATTACATTCAAGTCAGCTGTTGAAATTTTATTTAATATAATAATGAGGTTTTAATCAACAATCTTGTGTCTAATTACATTTGGGTCAACAATTTTTGAGATATTTATTATTGACTTCAAAAAAAGTCAACAAAAGTGGCTATTTTGCTGGCTATTTAGGAATTGATCACTAATATTTATAATTTGGTCAACTTCTTCTCTCAAATGAGGTTTCAGTCAATAATTTGTGTCTAATTACATTTGGGTCAATATTTTTTGGGATATTTATTATTCACTTCATAAAAAGTCAAAAAGGTGGCTATTTTAGTGGTTATTTAGGAATTGGTCACTAATATTTTACAATTTGCTCAACTTCTTCTCTCAAATTAAGGATTCATATATTGTAATATGTGATAATTGCATTTAGGTCAGCAAGTTTTGGGATATTTATTATTCACTTTAAAAAAGTTTTAAAAAGTGACTATTTTAGTGGCTATTTAGGAATTGGTCACTGATTTCACATTTTGGTCAACTTCTTCTCTAATATTTAAGTTCTGGTATATTTAAAATGTCAAATAAAGTGGCTATTTTAGTAGCTATTATGAATTGGTCACTAATATTTACATCTTGGTCAACTTCATCCCTCAAATTTAGGATTTATAAATTGTATTCGAATATCAATTAAGGCCTACAAACACATTCATGCCCCTTTTTTTTAGAGGAAATACCCTACTTGTGTCATATATTTTTAGTGGCGCTTTATTAGGTACCTTTACTACTCATTTATAAGATAATCAGAATTATTAACTTCTTCCGTGAGAAGAGTTTTAGATTAAATAGTTACATTTACAATTTTCTATTTAACTGTTTTTTTTTTTTGAGAGAACCTATTTAACTGTTTTAACATCTTATTATATACTTTTAACAATCACTTAACCACATGAAACGACACAATTAAATTCCCAGCGTAACGCGCAGAGCTCCAACTAGTATGTATATATATTCGTATATTGAATCTTATTTGTATATATCATGGGCAATTAAGACCCTGTTTGTCATTGCTTATTTGACCATTTTAAGCAGTTCTGGTGGCCCAAACTGCTTATTGATCTGTTTGTTTCAACAAAAATATAAGCAGATTGGGTCCAAAAAGCAGTTTGACAATAAGCAGGTAGGGAGGTGCTTTTCAAGATTATCTCTATATTTGATCAATTCACAACATATTAACCAAACACCCAAACCATAATAAGCAGTTCTACTTTTAAGCAGTTCTACCAATCAAGATCAAGATCGCATAAGCATAAGCACTGACAAACAGGCTCTAAGTCCTAATAAAAACTCATGGACTTAATACTGTCAAGTTTGTTGGGTTGGATCTACTACTATAAAAGTCTACTAGATTGGACTTATTACTAATTTTCCCAGAAATAGAAAGCTAGCAATAAGAAACTCTACAGCAAGAACACTTTCACACAACAAACAATATAAATATGAGTAATGTTTGGTGTTTAAACACTTTACACAAACACTATCTCTCTTTGGTGGCACTATAGGGTCCGGTAATTTTAGTGGACCTTACAATATCACTCAGAAGAGAGATAGAGTATTTGTGTAAAGTGTTTGTGCCCCTAGCAGTTTGTGTGCACTTACACGCATGAGAGAGAAATGTAAGGTTGTTAGGTATCCACGTGTCAATTTAGTTGATAGGAAAAATTGTTAAGCTTTGACAAAAAATTGTAAGTACCATGAGCAAAAACTATAAGCATTATTCTTAGGCTGGCGATAAAGGCACCTTTATTTTTTAATTAGGGCATCTAAATTTAAGTTAAAAATTAGTTTTTTTACCTTTTACTTTAATTTGTAAGGGCACCTCACTTATTTTACTATATATTATAAGCTTAACTGTATTTTACACCCTCTTAGTTTGCCCTTTATGTCAATTTGGTCTTTATAATTTAGAAAGTGTCATTCTAATCCATGTAGTTTCATAAGTGTGTTATTTTAGTCCCTTAAATACTTTTTGTGACTACTTTTTTTTTTTTTACTTTTAGTGACAAAATTATTCATCACTAAGAGATTTATTGGACTTTTTTGACACACTTATGAACCTACATGGACTAAATTGACACTTTCTAAATTACAGATATCAAACTATAGGGACAAGCACAACACTCATAATTAGGTATTATATATCTTCATAAATATTATAAATTGAAATAAATTCAAAGAATAATAATAATAATAATAATAATAATAATAATAATAGTAATAATAATAATAATAAATTTGGTACTTGCAACAGTGTTACTTGCAATTATAGAGTATTATAGCAGCTGAACTTACTAGTAATCCTTCTTTCAGTGCAAAACGCTTAGCAGTTTCTGTGATTTCGTCACTTGATATCCGGATATCATAAGACCATTAGATTATACAAAAGGAAAAACGACACACTACTCTTCAAAAAGATATCATGAAACCAAAAAGCAACCTTGGGCTTTTAAAAGCTCCATTCTAGAGCTTTTAAAAGCTCCCCCAGAAAAGCCCTAAGTTCAATTTTTGCAAAGCTCATAAACTAGTCACTAAATGAATGAATATGAAATTGTGTTTTAAAAAAGGAGAAGCACCACAATGGGGCCAAACTAAGCCTTAATTTACCATATACCAAGAAGTTGTATTCCCTAAAACTTGGACTGATATGTTAGTCACATGATACAAATTTGGACAATATTTTGAGGAAATGAGTGTTAGTGAAAAAAAGATATCATTGAGGGTGGTCTCTTTGTTGAGTTTTTTTTTTTTTTTTTTCCAGTTTAAAGGGGTATATGAAAAACAAAAATGATACACACACACACCAAAACACCCACTAAAACACCCTCAGGCCCCTCTAAGCAATATTTCCAAAATTTATGTGGGACCCACACCAAATTAAACCCAAAAATCCCTAAAATCCTTTCTTTCCCTCCATTACTCCTTCCCCCTTTTCAGACCCGAGAACCCCAGGCCCCCCCTCCCCACCCGCAAACCCCTGCCCCCCTCCCCTCACCGTCGACACCTTGCCACTGCAGGTCGCCGGAGCGCCACTGCAGGTTGCCGCCGGCGGGTCCTTCTTGGTAAGTCTTCTCTCTCTCTCTCTCTCTCTCTCTCTCTCTCTCTCTCTCTCTCTCATGAGACCCGCCGGCGGCGACCTGCAGTGGTATATACAGCAACAAAATTATACAGTACCGCAATAAAAGATTATTGAGGAAATCCAATTTGCACTACGAATTAGCACTAACAGTTCTATCACACCAATTACTGGTCTTGCCGTGCTAAATTATTAATACATAAAGACATCATATAAAAGAACCTTTCCAATTTTTTGACCCAATAAATTTCAATCATTTCGATAAGAATGAGATAACATGATGGGTGTCTTTCACAAGTATGTCCCGAAGTCACTCCAATACTGGAAATCAGAATATATACGAGCATTGTTGGCAAGTGGGAAGGAAAATTCCAGTGCACTAGATATGTTGTCACACTGTCTCCTTTATATACAATTCCTCCATTTCTGTTGTTTAATAAACTCTGCTTTCCTCACTATCCAGAGACATATATATATATATATATATATATATATATATATATATATGGAGAGAGAGAGAGAGAGAGAGAGAGAATTTTCCAGCTTGTAATAACTACCATACCACACATGCAAACAGGGAACTGGAACAATTTTGAAACAGTTATTGTAGTACTTCAATCAGAGATTAATATCTCCGTTAACTCCTCAAATTAACAAAAACACTAAAGCATCATCCCAGGAAGAAAAAAAAAACTTTATTTTACCGAATTAGACAAAATTGCACAAAAATATCTCTCTCTCTATCTCTCATGAGGTCTCTCACTGCAAGACTTACCAAGAAGGACCCGCCGGTGGCGACCTGCAGTGGCAAGGCGTCGACGGTGAGGGGAGGGGGGCAGGGGTTTGCGGGTGGGGAGGGGGGGCCTGGGGTTCTCGGGTCTGAAAAGGGGGAAGGAGTAATGGAGGGAAAGAAAGGATTTTAGGGATTTTTGGGTTTAATTTGGTGTGGGTCCCACATAAATTTTGGAAATATTGCTTAGAGGGGCCTGAGGGTGTTTTAGTGGGTGTTTTGGTGTGTGTGTGTATCATTTTTGTATGAAAAATTATCCCAAAAATTAGGACCCTTGAGCACCCCACGAGGTGATTTGACTGCAGGATCGTGAAAATCTGTAAAGCGGTAAATTGCAATTGCTGCCAAACGTTCTACGTGCACTTATCTTTTGGGAGTCAAAACCACATTTGGTTGTCCCAAACGTGGTGGCCAAACAGGCACTATAAAATCTGAGAACATAATACAATAATGTTTTTATATATCTTCTATTAGTATTATTTAACACTCTTTCTGTACAACAATTATCAAGTTGGAAACAAGAAGTCATATAAAACTTGAAATTTTCCTTTCACTAATGAGAATAAAAAATAAAAAAAAAATTGAAGTCAACCAGAAACGCCATGTAACCCGAACTAATTACCTACTGAAATCAGCTGTACTTAAAAAAATAAATGGCAAACTAATTAGTTACTGTAGGTTTATAAGTGTGTCAAATAAGTTCAATAAGTCTCTTAGTAATGAATAGTTTTGTCACTGAAAGTAAAAAAGTAGTCACAAAAAGTGTTTACGTGACTAAAATGACAAACTTATAAAACTACAGAGACTAGAATGACACTTTCTAAACTACAAGGACCAAATTGACAAAAAAGGGCAAACTAGAGGGTGTAAAATACAGTTAAGCCTATAATATATAGTAAAAATAAGTGAGGTGCCCTTACTAATTAAAGTAAAAGGTAAAAAAACTTATTTTTAACTTAAATTTAGGTGCCCTAATTAAAAAATGAAGGTGCCTTTATCGCCAGTCTTATTCTTAGTATGCTGATTGAGTTGTATCCAAAGAATTACTCTTGTAAATATCATGGTATCAAATCGGGGAATTAATCTTTCTCATCAATTTAAAATCAAGACTTTGAAATTCAAATCAATCATATCTACATAGCCTAAAAATAAATAAAACAGATTGAAATACTCGGAAACAGAAATTCAAAGATATAATGATGTTGGCAAATTTTATATCATCAACATGCTCTCATTGTATTAAAACTAGTTTCAGGTTGGTTAGACAAATCGCTTATTTAAAAAAAAATTTAAAATAAATTTAGCACAAATTCTATGCAATAAAGACATCTACCAAACAATGAAGAAATGGGGTAAATATAATAGAAAATTATTGGAAAGTTTAAAACTCCAATTGGTTTGACCATTTTTTAAAAAGGACAAAAGGAATCTAAGTCAGTGCTCATACGGTATAAGTGCACACATCATAAAAGATCCCACGTGGCTCTAGCCCTCACGCGCATGCTTCTTTCCGCCACTCACACTGTGTTCCGCCACTCACACTGTGTGAGTGGCTGTACCATTTGATATCCATTTCGAAAATGTTTTTTTTTTTTTTTTTTAAACTTTAAACCTCTATAACTTTTGGTCTACAACTCTGTTTCTTACAAATTTTATACCGTTAGAACCGTGTCGACGAGAGCTACAAAACTAGTGCCATTGTTAATACCTTAAAAGCAAAAGAAAAAAATTCTTATTTTTACATGCCATGTTCCAGCGAACCTAATCGAATTTTCACCTAATATTCGTGTATGGGTTATTGAATTTTCACGTAATATTCACGTATGTCAAGTTGATATGTTGTGAGAAAAAAAAAAAAACCAAATGTTCACTTTGTTCTTAAGGAGAGTTTTAGTGAAATTTCACAAGAATTTTGCATTTGTTTGGGTTGAAAAACTATGTTTTATAATTGATTTGTGAAATTTGATTTTTTTTTTAAACGAAATATACATTATTTAATATGAGAGAAAAAAAACAGTGAAATTTCACTTGGCATACATGAATATTAAGTGAAATTTTACTGAACTTGTACATAAATATTAAGTAAAATTTTACTTAAATTGACATTTAAGAGACTTTTTAACAAAATAAGTATCAAATTAGACCTTAAACTCTAAAGAGTTACTTCTAGCGATGTCACGACCCATCCCACTACGCGTGGAAATAGGACACGTGGCACGCCACCAAGGCTCATCCAAACATCATCTAACGATACGCAGCGGAAAGAACTTTAAAACAACCCTAGGTATTTTACAACTTAGGAAACATTGTCCTCTGAGTTGAAAAATCCATTGAAAATAGGAGTTACAAAAAGTTTTGGCCAAGTGGAAACACATTTAAAAGAATCAGTTCTGAAAACAGAGGTTCAGTCGACTGTGCCTAGCAGAAACCAAATCCCAAAATTCTCAACTGAGGTCCAGTCGACTGCTCAGGGAACCCAGTCGACTGCACTAGTTACTATTTGGATCAGTAGCTAAAATCTACAGTGGTTCAGTCGACTGATCGAGGTCCCCAGTCGACTGTGTTAAGCAGAACCAAAATACAACATTTTCAAAAGGGGTCCAGTTGACTGAGTTATGGTACAGTCGACTGGTTTTGCCATTAATAGAAGAAGTAGCTAAAAATCAACAGTGTTCAGTCGACTGATAAAGGGTCCAGTCGACTGCTTCTCTTACTATTCACTTTCAGTGTCTCAAACACACGGGATCCAGTCGACTGATCAAGTGTCCAGTCGACTGTTCCCCTGTTGGGCAGCCCTGATGTGGAAATTAACAACTCATGCTTTTCTAAACCAACAACAATCACAACCATAACTCAAATACAACATTTAAACATAACCACAGACGTTCAATTACAAGATTTCAATACTATCAAATTAATTCATAGTTCTATTACAACATATTATTACAATTCACAATCCTTACACAAGTTTTAGGATTTAAAACAAAAACATGTACAAAGGTGATTTTCCCGGCGTTCATCGGCCTCACTCCTCACGATTCTTTTTGTCGTTCCTCTTACCTGCAATGGAGTACATCTCCACTGCTTAGCTATATGCTGAGCGTACAAGTCTAACATATGCAATATATGACAAAACATGCTTTAATCTTGTAAATCATATCAATAGTCTCTAGGGTGAAAAATACGCATTCATCCGGTAGCGGCAAGTCCAAGCCTTAAACCGCAATGTCAATGGCAAGTCCAAGCCTACAACCATTACATCCCCACGAGTGCCATGGCAAGTCCAAGCCTACAACCATGTACAGTAGCCGTCGCTACTCAAATTCTCAAACATCGAGAAGCTTACACCGGCATGAATTTGTATAAGAATCCCCTTTGACCCACATAGACAACTTAACGTGCTCGCGTAAATTTAGACATGTTTTTCACAATTTAGCGCGTGCATAATTAACGGGCCTATAATTAACACATGGATTTTGCCCGGATCTCAATTTCGTCGTCGAAATATAAAATATGTATTTCTCTATATTTCACAAGTTAGAACTTCATACCTCGTGCTATTTTCCTCAAACTTTGAAGGATCGACTAGGAGGTCAAATAAACGTCGGATTTCGAATTTGAGAAATTCCTACAAGTTTATACCTGTTTTTTCCAAAAGTCTAGAATTAAGATTTCTACAAAAATTGGCCAAACACGGCCTAAGTAGGATCAAAACGTAGATCTTACCTCCACGAGTTCAAATATGAAATCTTGAGAAAATCTGACGGACGGAAGGTCGTCGTATGTCGCCGACAAGCTCGTGGCAAACCAAATCTCCCTTCTCTCTCCTCTCTCTAAATATTTGTGAGTTTTGGATGAGAATGAAATCTCATCCCCTACCTATTTATAGAAAAACTCTTCGGGAATTGTGTTTACCTCCCCACGAGTTCCTCAAACTTCTAATTAGCTCTCAAAACTTCGCACACGTCCATTTTATAACTTTACGAGTGAAAACTATAAAGTTCAAAAGTTTTCGACTAGGTTTCGTTTGGGTCCAAAAAATAACTTCCGAAAATTATATTCCGTGGAATCTCTACACAACCTACCTTTTTATTTAACGTGACACTCACGTTCTCACCATAGTTCTCAAAATGATATAACAATATCAAAGATTACCAGAATTTTCACAACACAGATAAAATTACTATTCATCAAATACCAGATAGTCAGATAACATTTAAATCATATAAATGCCATTTACTCATGCCCATGCAAGATGAACTGCCATGTTCCCGTATCCTCACTGACACCTTACCGTCGACTCATAGTCAACCTCAATTCAAATTATTAATAACATTAAAAATTTTAAAATTTCAATTGATGCATTTTCAAAATCATAAATTTCTGGAACGGGTGTGACAAGCGACTTTTGGGATAGTTAGTGAATTTTCACTTGACATACTAAGTGAAATCTCACTGAACGAGTACACGAATGTTAAGTTTAACTTCAAGTTTTTCAGGAAGAAGGCATGTACGGATTCAATGAATTTTCACTTAATATTTATGTATGCCAAATTTATATGTTTTGAGAAAAAAAAAATTAAAAAAAGATGAATAGCAATAAAGCCATTGCTACCTCATTAAGGCTTAGTTTGGCCCCCATTTTGGTGCTTTTTCTTTTATAAAGCACAATTTTATGTTAATTCATTTTGGTAACTAGTTTATGAGCTTTGCAAAAATTGAACTTAGGACTTTTTTTAGAGAGCTTTTAAAAGCTCTAGAATTTAGTGAAATTTCACTTAATACTTTATGTATATCAAGTGAAATTTCACTTATTATTTATGTATGTAAAAACATGAAATTTGTATGTTTTGAGAAGAAAAAAAAAGGACGAATTTTAACAAGAATTCCTACACTTGTTTTGGTTGAAAATTTGTATTTTATAATTGATTGCGAAATTTGCTTCTTTTAACAAAATATGAATTGTTTAATATACAAAAAAAAAAAAAAAAAAAAAAAAAGAAGAAGAAGAAGAAGAAGAAGAAGTGAAATTTCACCATGCATATATGAATATTTAGTGAAATTTCGCTTAACTCATACATGAACATTAAGTGAAATTTCACTTAACTTTGCCTTTAAGAGACTTTTCAACAAATTAATAATCAAATTGGACTTTAAAATCTAGCGAGTTACTTTTAGTGAAATTTCACCTCACATACATCAAGGTCAGTGAAATGTCACTGAAGGCGTACACAAATATCAAGTGAAAATTTAAGTTTTTCAAGAACAACTGAACAAGGCAGGTAAAATATCAACAAAAAAAAAAAAAAAAATTCTCAAAACATATCAACAATAGTACTAGTTTTGTAGCTCTCGTCGACACGGTTCCGATGATATAAAAGTTGTAAAAAATAGAGTTGTAGATTAAAAGTTATGAGATTTTAAAGTTTTAAAAAATATTTTCAAAATGGATCTCATACGGTATAGTCACTCACACGGTGTGAGTGGCTGAAGGCAAGAATTGCACGCGTGTGGCGCATGGGGGCATGTGAATCATGGAATATCTTATGGTGCTCGCACTTATACCGTGTGAACATTGATTTCGATTTTTTTTATCCTTTTTAAAAAATGATCAAACTAATTAGAGTTTTAAAATGAGTTACTCGTAGAATTTTTCAATAATTCACCTATATATAAATTTGCGCCTGTATAAACTGTATGCAATAGTGCATGCATGTGAACCATAGAATAGTTTGCATATAATTGTTTACATTAAGCTGCACTGCATGGGAACAAAAAAAGTTGAAAAAATTTAAAGAGTAATAATGTTTGGGTTTAGTGTTCAGTCATGGGAAGCGTGGTCACTGGAGTATTCACTCGGCGCTTCCACGCCTCGGGAGATTAGTCGAAGTGCGCGCAAGCTGGCCCGGACACTCCGATTACCAAAAAAAAATGTTTGGGTACACTTACACACCAAGACAGAGATGTTTTTTGGGTAGCACTATTGAATTTTATAACCTCAAGGCAAGAAGGTAAAATCAATAAAAATATATGATAAATAAATAAATAAGAGAAAAAGAAAAAAGAAAGAGTTGAGTTCAACATTCACATGCAGAGCACTATTTTGACAAGACGCTAGCCTATATGTGTGCCAAACCAAAAAAAAAAAAATTAAAAATCAAGGAGGAAAAAAAATTAGCGTAGGTTGAAATAACTAAAAATAAAAAAAAAATACAAGTGGCCGGGGGGGTGGGGGAGGCTACACTTAATTATCACTACTAGTACAGTAGGTAGTATATATATAGGAGGAGGAGGCCAGGAGGAGTATTAGATCGAGTAGTTGGGCGGTGGGCTTGCAGCTAGCTAGCTGTTACCGCCGGAGATGGTGCTACACTGATCATGATCTGAACTAACTCCGCTGCACTTTGCCACAGTTCTGACGCTCTCTATCAAGGCCTCCGTCCGAGCGTCCTGCGATAATATCTCCGATAATTGTTGGGGGCTTATGACCAGCTTCACTTTCCAAACTCCACTACTGTTGTATCTGGGAAACACCTCTGCCACCTCTGATCTCTTCACTATGCTTTGATTATCAAGTGACATTCGGTATGGAGCGAATATATTACTACTACTACTACTACTCCTCTTTGTGCTTGTGCTGGTGCTGGTGCTGGTGGTTGTGGTTGTGGGTGGGAGGAGATAGTATAGTTCTCCGGCGACAAGCTCTTGGGTGTGAAGAAGTGGTTGAGAGAAGAGATCGGCACGGTCACGGCTTCGGAAGAGGCGGTGGCCGGGGAACTCATTGGTTATTGACTCCGCCGTGATTGGTGGGTAGAGCTCCATGATTCCGCCATTTGATGTCACCACTTTTATCATCATTTCTTCTTCAAAAACCCCTCCAAACCCTTTAAACACACAGTTCCCCATTAATTATTATCCAATATATATATATATATATATATATTAGTACTGATGATCAATCAAACCTCCCTCTGATCATGAAGATTAATACACAAGAGAGAGAGAGAGAGAGAGAGAATTGCTTGCATTGGATCTCTTAATTTTAATAGAAAGAGAAGAATGGCGGTGGGATGGTTCGTGAGGGGATTCACAATCTCTCTCTCTCTCTCTCTCTCTCTCTCCAAAGAAAGAAATAAAGAAATCAATCGGCCGACACAAGTATCCTTTCCTTTAATTTGCTATACAAAATCCGGGGGGTGGGGGTTGTTATTTAGTGGATTGGACCCACCAGTGTTGGCTTGGTGGTACTTTCCTTACAGCTGAGGAGCATTTTGTTTCAGCTAATATTTTGGACACAACTTTTATATAACTTTCATACAATCTCTCCAAAAGATGTGTCTATCTCTTTCATTTCATACAACCTCCTCAAAAGATGTGTCTATCTCTTTCTTTTCCTGAAAGAGATAGACACATCTTTTGAGGAGATTATATGAAAGTCATATGAAAGTTGTGTCCCAAATATTACTCTTTGTTTCATGCCATGTACAATTGTAAGTTACCTTCCCCTGATTATGATGCTGCCACGTGGATTTTTAGAGTTTAATCTCAACAAGTGATTCTCGAGAAAGAGTAATATTGCCGAGTCACAATTAATTGCATAATTTTTTTTATTTTTATTTTTACAATTTATAACATTTAAAGTAAGAGATACCTCATTTAAGTACCACACATAAAGACAAAATACTTTAATGATTGTGCTTTAAATGTTGTGTCTCTTGCTTCAAATGTTATGAATTGTGAAAATAATTGTATAATTAATTATGTCTCTAATATTATTGCTCGAGAAATCATAACACGGCATTGTTCCTTAATATTTGAAAATTTCTATGCTGCGTGCTGGTGGTTTGCGCGCACCATCTTTGCATGAGAGCGAGAGAAATGTGAGATTGTGGTGTAGTTATGTGTTACTGATGAGGAAAATTATAACCCATCATGATTAATATATGAGAAATGTTGGGTGCACAACGAATTAGACCTTGTGCTGCACGTTTGTGCAATTGATTGTGCAATTGGTTGTGCATCTAGCATTACTCTTAATATATATATATATATATATATATAACCGATAAAAAAAAATTATAACCACCATAAAAAATGTAACAAATATAGTTTTGTGATTGAGTTTAAATACAAAATGGATGTGTAACACCCTATATTTCTTTTCCATTAACAAATGATTATTTTGTTTTAATTTCCTTTTATTATAATTATCTGGGGTCAAATCGTAATTTCTTTAAATATAGGAAATATTTTCTGTGGTTTTAAAAACAATATCCATATTTTGGTATAAACTGGGAATTTAATTCCTACACTAATATGATTTTTGTATTTTTTATTTCAACCAGTTAATACCAGTTTTTATTTTTAATCTGTGTTTATACCGCGACGTGAGTGTGGGAGCACGCGAGCTCAACCACACCGTGCGATTCCCGTGGCTTTCTTGGAGCCCAAAATTTTCCTGTGTATATATTTTGTGCATATCCCTCATTCTCTAACTCTGAATCTCTCACAGTCTCTCATTCTCTCCCTCACAAACTCTCTGTCACTCTCTCAATTCTCCCTACTCTCTCAAGATCAACACACACAGAGATTATATATTATATACATACACACAGTTATATATATATATATTGTTATCTCAAAATCAAGAGAGAAGACGGAGAAATTCTCAAACGATGAAATTTTCGGCACACTAATTTGTAGTTCAAACACCTCTGTGAGTATTATAAACTCACTCGCCATGTTTATATATGTATATTTCAGTATATATAGGTGTGTATATATGTATATAGGTAAAGAACACCATGAAAGCTTTGAATTGGAGTTTTACAAAACTCAACCAAAATCAATTCCGTGAATTGATTATGGAAGATCTCAGTCCCAATAAGCTACGGTTCCAATCCTACTGCTTAATTTATCAGTATGGCGACGTATTGATGATTTGAAGTTTTGTCACTCTAACTTAAATCCCGAAAATCGAGAGATTCAATCCGTATTTGTTTAAATTGATCGTATATTCTTAATCTACGCGAAAAACTGAAGAGATCCATATATTACATGCATTGTTTAGAACAGAATCTGAAAATGGGTATAATTTTAGTTTAAAAATCAAAAATAAGGGAAAAACGAGAAAGATGATGAAACTGTGACAATTCGCGCGCGCGACCCCTCACTTGCTCGGCCCGCTCGCGTGAGCTGTGTATTTTTGGGCAGAAAGCTATTTTTTAACAGATTTCAAGAAAAAGGCAAGATCGCGCGCGCGACCCTCGCTCGTGCGGCTTGCTCGCGCGACCTGTGCAGATTTGGACAATAAGGAATTTTTAACAATTTTCATGGAAAAACAAAAGGCAAGATCACGCACGCGGCCCGCTCGCGCGACGATTCATTTTTTGGTTGTTTGTGTATTTTAGTATAAGGGACTATTTGGAAAGGTTTTGAAAGTTTTTAAGGAACTATTTGACAGATACACTGTTTTAAAAGCTTATGTTTAATAAACGGATTTATAAGAACGATTAAGCCTGAGATTCATGTTCATACGATTATACAACTTCGAGATTAATAACTGATGTCATGATTTGTGAATATTGACATACATATTAGGGTCGAGGTTGAGTCAACATGCATGTGTGTGAGAATGCATGAAAAGAGTAAATAGTGGCGGTCTGGTGTGCGGTTCCAATACTGAGCAGATATTATTCCTGGTATTGGAGGCGACAGTGTGTACGACTTAGATATTGAGCGGATATTGTTCCTGATATCTAAGGCGCTCGTTTCGGATATCGAGCGGATATTATTCCTGGTATCCGAAGCGATGGTTAGTTGTGATCGACCCAGATATCGAGCGGATATTATTCCTGGTATCTGCGACGATAGTGTAGTGTACGACTTAGATATCGAGTGGATATTATTCCTGGTATCTAAGGCGCTCGTTTCGGATATCGAGCGGATATTATTCCTGCTATCCGAAGCGATGGTTGGTTGTGATCGACCCAGATATCGAGCGGATATTATTCTTAGTATCTGCGACAATAGCGTAGTGTACGATTTAGATATCGAACGGATATTATTCCTGGTATCTAAGACGCTCGTTTCGGATATCGAACAGATATTATTCCTGGTATTTGAAGCGATGGTTGGTTGTGATCGACCCAGATATCGAGCGGATACTATTCCTAGTATCTGCTAAAAGCCATGCTTTATGTAGTTGATTTATTATTCATTTAATAAAATCAGTTAATCCATTTTTTTTTAGAATCTGTGTGGGCAATGTTTGTATTATATTATTTATTTAATCTTATGCATGTGTGTCTCTCATTCTATATAGTAGGTGGTTTGGTGCGTAGAGTTCGGCTTACACACGGAAGATCAGGCCATCAGATATTATAGAATGTAAGATTTTGGTTTAAAGTCTTAGATGAGATTGGACACACCATCGGTAGGACTGCAGCATGGTGTTGTAGTAGGTTTGTCTTGACTACGGAAAACGGTATAGTTTCAACTCACTATGCTGGTACACTTTGTGTATTAAACGGGACTGACTTGGGGTAATTATCTTTATACTGACACTGCACCAGAATGGCCGATTTGTCACTGCTATGGGAGGTGACAAAAGGCCTTTGTCACTGCTCATGACCGTGACATTTTCGGGGGTGACAAAAAATACTTGTCACCACTCCGAGCAGTGACAATTTCCTTTGTCACTGCCAATTTGAGGACCCCTTAAAGGGTTGATTTCTTTCACTTTGTCACTGCTATTAGCGGTGACAATATTTTTAAATTTGTCACTGTACCAAGCGGTGACAATGTTAGTGACAATAATTTACTTTTGTCACTGCTATTAGTGGTGACAAGATTGGTGACAGTAATTTTAATTTTGTCAGTGCTCTTAGCAGTGACAATGCTGGTGACAATATATAATTTTAATTGTCACCACTATTAGTGGTGACAATGTAGGTGACAATAATTTTCTTTTAGAACCTATACAATTGCAATCCAAAACATTGAAAATGGATTTGTGCCAAAAACGAATCATACTCAAAATTAACAATGGATATTTGTAAACAAAATTAATTCATCGGACAACATAGTTCAACAATCAGTGCACGCCAGAATTATTACAATATTGGATAATTCAATCCCTATGACCACACTTTAGTTTACTGTCATAATTACTTAAACCATAAAAATGTACAATCAAAATACAACAAAAATGAAAGTGTTGTCTTATCATCAAAGCACAGAAAACACAACACTAAACGAAGACCATCGAAGCTTGCTTTTCTGCAAAATTAAAACATAAAAATCAGTTTTAGAGGAAAAAAAAATCCATTTATTATGTAGTCATATTCCATTCCAATCAGAGCAAAAGCCACCTCAATTGCGCAAAATCAATGTTTATGCTCAATCAAGCATACCTTACTTTCTAAGTGAAAACTTAAATAAGCTCTGGACCTATTTACGCTCATATTTATTCTAGTCCACTCAGACAAACACACCTCAATTACTAAGTGTAATCAGTCGTACCTCAATAGAATCAAAATCAATAAAATATCTGCTATGGGATGTCAAATAAACAAGATATCAACATACACCCAAAAAGTTCCTAAATTAACTCACAAATATTAGAAGAACTTGCTCCTGGAAACAACCATATGGCATGTAGAAGTTCCACAGACTAACACCATCCGTTGGCATATTTTTTCCTCATCAGACCAAAAAAATACGAAGTCATAAATTAGAAGAAAATATATCTCACAAAGTTGACACAAAAAATCTTTTTCCCCAACAATCAGTCACAAGTTCCTAACTAAGACAAAAAGAACTACTGTACTTCCAACCCAAAGAGATATGCAGGTTATATAAATCAGTTGTGCTATTGTACATCTATAGATACATTTTGATGTGGTCTGTTATGTTTTATTTTGGAGGAAGAAACGAAGAAATTCAACTACCATGGCCAAAGCTTTGATTCCTTTAAAATATCCCAAGAGTAGGAAGAGAAGTTACGAAGTTAAAACGTTAATGTCCAGAAAGTCTGTTTGAATATAAGATGCAGTTATATGCTCTCACATAATTGCTACCATGTTTGTGTTTGAAACAAATTAAGCAAATTGGAGAGATACCCAAAGGACACGACAGACCCAAAGCATCGAGAGGGAACAAGCAAAAAAGTAAGGCAAGTAAAAAAAACCAATTATTAACTTTAATATAGCACAAGGCAAGGTGCTGGATCTAGAAGGACAAGTAAGGTATAATTCAAATACAACAAGAAGTTATAACTTAAGCTTTTCTAGTCTTTAGTAGTTATTTATTTATTATGGTGTCTAAGGTGATTATTAGCACTTCAAATTAGCTCAAGCTTGGCACTATTAGAGTTTTGTGATAATATGACTAACTGATCTTTCTCAATTCTTGGGTTCTAAACACAACAAATATAAATAATAGAAGCAAAAGAGAGGGTGTTGCAGGTAATCTTTAATTTAGACGATAAAAAATAATAGCAAAAGCTTATCTTTTCAATTGTTCCTCGCTTTAATTGTCTCTTAGTAAGATCCAGTGTTTGTAATCAAATGAAAGGTGTATCTAGTGCAATTGTGTTTATAACAAAAAGACTATAAATTCATGCCCAAAGAGAAGGTGTCTCAATATAAATTACAGTCTTTGTAGACAATACTTACTGTCTGAAACAAGCAAAGTGTGTTTGTATGATTTTTTAGGTAGCAATAGATTACTTCACCTCGACTGTGCATAAATTTGCATCCCAATTGTGGTTACCAACACATGTGCAACATGAGAGGTAAACAATGGATTTATTCAAAAATATAGGAAACGAGACTGGACATGGCACGGTTTATAATTAATTAAAAAGTGCTTGTATCCTAAGTTCTTAAGATTTACCACGTTCATATCATGTTATCCATGCTACATAGCCAAAAAGAAAAGAGGATATTTCCATCATTGGCTTCTCAGTCTACTTGATAATTGAGAATTATCAGAAAGGAAAAAAGTTAATGTGTAGTATACAAGTCCAAGCATCCACAAGTGCACAACATAATTAATAAGAAATTTAGCCAAAAAAAAAGTTAATTCCAAAGTACCTGTTAAGGGACAGGAAAGCATGACCCCACTTGAACTTGCCTAGCAATAATTCAGCAGTTTCCTGCTCTCCACTGTTAAGAGCATATACAAAAATTTATTGATAATAGTGAACTACTATATCAGATAAAAATTGTACAATTCTTGCCAAAGTTTTAACATAGTAACACACAAATATCAGATATAATAGTGAACATAGTAACTACTATTTTAGATATAATAGTGGACTACTATATCCAAGATGAAATGAAAACCATAGATGACTACCAACTACCTTCTTGAGCCAATAATAAAATGGTGGAGGAGCAAGATCCATTTCAAAATTGAATGGCCTCACACATCTATCATCCAAATTCAAGGTAATATGGAGTTCAAACTTCAAAGCAACTCTAGTGCAATTATTTTACAAGCATATGTGACACATGGAAAATTGTATTTGTATATATGCACACAACTTTAACTACATAAACTACAGAGGACGAAATATAGAGCCAAACAATAGTCACCTAGCGGCTCTTTGGTGAAGTGTCCTCCATGTTGGAAGGGGGCAAGTACAACGCTTCCCAGCAGCAATATTGCCATTTTCTCAAGCTACATATTGGCTTCAGAAACGGTTAAAAAATGACCATAGAAGACGTAAGGGCAAGACAAATAGTGAGAGAGGAGGAAACAAAAAAAACCCAAATATCAGAAAACTGAGGAAACTAGGAAGGAAAGGAACATTAGTAATAAGAGGAGTCATTGCTTATATTTTTCAAAAAATGAGGTTCGGAATTGACATATTGGTAAACACTAGAGGATGTTAGTGATATTTATGATTCTATTCAATTCAAGCATGCTATCAAGAGCCAAAATGTTGAGTTTACTTAGATATTCTTCAAAACTATGACTCAATTCTCTTCGTCTTTTCTTGAGTCCTATGGTTGAAAAAAAAAATCTTAATGTTGTTTAAGAATTGAGGAAATCAAAAAACACTAACACCACAGATCAAAGTTCTGAGAAAGTAAATCTGAAAATTCTGAGAGATTGCAATGTTATTTAAGCATTGAGGCAAAACTTTATCAAAGTTCTGAGAGATCGTAAAGTCAGAGAACATAAAAAATAGATCAAAATCAAATCATTAGAAAATTAAAGGCCAATGAGAATAACCTAGCTTTAACATCACTGCTAAACCATGGAAAACAAAAATAAAAAAATTCCTCCTACTACCAGTAACAAAAGGTTCATCTCAAATAGAGTTTGAGAACTTACTAAATCTGATGGACCAACTAAATGCATTGCTACAACCCATAGTTCAGTCCTGAAATTACAAACCACAATAAATGCATTTATCTATTTCAGAACATGTTTAAAAAAAAAAAAAGCAAGATTAAACTAGATTTTCCATGGAAAATCTAATTTTGGCTGGAAAATCTAATTTTGTTGTTTGATTGTCACTATTTTCTAGTGAAAAATGATTATTTTCCATGGAAAATAACTTTTTTGCTGTTTGATTGCAATAATTTTTCATGAAAAATAAACATTTTGCATTAAAAACTTAACTTTTTTCAAACAATTAAACTATGAACCACAAATAAATTGTTTGAAAATGATACAAACTCAAGCAATTGAGACAACTACTCATATCAATAATCAATTTCACAAACGATTGTTTTAATGTACTAAAAAACAAAGTCTCATTAAAGTAAAATTAGAAGTACTCATCAAAGTTCCATACAAAAAAATAATAATAATACTCCCTCTGTCCCATAATAAGTGTCCACATTTTCCTTTTTTGGATGTCCCTTAATAAGTGTCCACTTTCGTAAATTGGCATATAGCTTTTACTTACTTTCCAAAACTACCCTTATAATAAAGACAAAGAAGCAATTATTTGTGGTCCTAAAACAAGCAAAAAGTTAACACCCATCACATCTAAGGGTAAAATTGGAAAGTGACTCTTTAATGAACCAAATAAATTAATATAATATATATTTCTTAAACATTGTGCAAAAAGAAAGTGAACACTTATTATGGGACGGAGGGAGTAATAAACAATAAGCACCCAATGAAAAATACAGCAGAAAGAGGAATCTCGGTAGGCAAACCTAACTTTTGAAGCAATTGGCTACTTAATAAACTCTAATGGTCTACTAGGGGACTCACTTATATTTATAGCTCACTGTCAATAGGCTTGCAAAGCTCTTCAAACTACAAAAGTGATGTAATCGCGGATTGTTTATTGATTATCTATTACAAAAGTGATGTAATTGCAAACCTATGACTTTTTGTGTATTGGCCTAAATTAACCCTATGGCTCAAGCCCAGCTATAGACATACAAGACTTACAATATCAATGAAAACTATAGCCTTTATGGTCTGAACTATTGAATAAATTCCACATTGGTACATCATAAAATTGCACCACAAACAAAACTTTATTTTATAGTAGCATTCAATCCCTCAAAATAAGCCCTAAGTTTAATTTTTGCAAAGCTCATAAACTAGTTACCAAATGAATTAATATGAAATTGTGCTTTAAAAAAGGAGAAGCACCACGTGGGGGCCAAACTAAGCCTTAGGAGTACAATTAAGGTAAAAGCCCAAAAAAGCAGATTACCCAATAACCACAAAAGCACAAACATTAACTATGAAGCTTTGAGTTGTTTTGATACTACTTGAATCAGATACACATACATATAGGAGTGAAAGGCAGTTTGGTGATATATCAAAATGCTTTAAAGTCTAACCTCCATTAAACAGATTATACTGATAGGTTTCTAATAAACTTATCAATGACATCTAAATCAGCAACTGCAATACTACCAGAGAGAATAAAATTTGTAATGTGCAATTCCCATAAAACTCTCCTAGTTATCAAACAGTGGTAAGAGAGTTGCTTCATCTCAAAATTAGACTAACAAATTCAACCATCCCATTACCAACTCAGGTGAGATTGATAATTGCGACTCTGCTGATTATACAAATAAATTGGTATATTTAGTGTTCAAAAAAAAATTTACCAACTCCGGTGAGATTCGACTAACTTGCCGAATTCAAAAACAAAAATCAATTCTTCATCCTATAGCAATTAAATTTGAAAGCTAATCAGCACTCAAACCCAAAATTACACAGAAACACATTTCATTGAACTGACCTAAATACACAATCACAACATTCAAAACCCTAGCTTCTACATTTCAGATCAAATCAAATTGAAACAAACAAATTCAAAACCCTAGCTCAATATGTATATATATATATATATATATCCATAAGTATTTCAAAATTTTTATATGTATTTGTATGTGTTGTCAGTTTGAAATCATAGGAGACAGAGTGTGTGTGTACTGATGTATTTGTATCTGTGTATGTATCAATATGTACGTGCGTGTGTGTGTGTGTGTGTGTGTGTGTGTGTGAGAGAGAGAGAGAGAGAGAGAGAGAGAGAGAGAGAGAGAGAGAGAGAGTAGGGAGACTGAAAAAAAACCTTAAAAATACTTGATATTTAGGGGTTGTTTCATTTTTGTTCCTGAACCCCCAAGAATCAATTGAATCAAAACCTTAAAAATACTTTCAAATCCAGAATAAATTTCAAAAACCCAGATTCAAAAAAAAAAAAAAAAAACAAAAGCAAATTAGTCATTACCTAGCAGTGGTTGGTGAGAGGTGTAGAGGCTAGATGTGGCTGAAGTGCTTAAGGCGTGTGGCCAGTGGCGGCAGCAGGTGGTGGGGATGGCTGGACTGCAGTGGCGGTGAGGTGGTCTCGGTGGCCCGGTTCGAGGGTTTTGGAGAGGGGGATGAGGTGGTGGTGCGGCTGGACTGTGAAGACAAGAAAGAGAGTGTGTGCACTGTGGTCGTCGCACTGGCGGCATGGTGGTCTCAGAGGCGACGACGTGGAGAGAGGAAGAGAAGAGGATGAGAGCAGGGGGAGGGAGTTTAGGCAAATAAAGAAGAAAACTCAAGTTTTTGGCCAATAAAAAATGTGAGAAAAATAAAAAATTTGTAGCATAAGAAATCAAAAATCAACCCAAAAACACACAAACATATGCAAGATCTTGATAATCAACCCAAAAATCATACAGAAAATCAAAAAAGAGACCAAGAATAGAAGAGATCTGACCTTCGATCTTCTAGAATCGCGAGATCTGAACTATTAACCTTCGAAAATCTTGAGATCTGACCTTCAATCCTTCGAGGAAGAGGAAGAGTGGAGAAAAAGATCTCTTCACGGCGACGATGAGATAGAGAGAGTGTGTAGGGAGATTGAAAAAAAAATTAATTGAGCCACTGTTGTGAAAGAGAGCAGGTTAGGGCACACTTTTGTGAGATAGATTTGGGGAGAAAGAGACAGTTAAGGAGAGGAAGAGGAGTGAGAGAGCTAGTAGCCGCTGTTTTTTTTAAGGGTTTTGCTATTTTTTTTTGGAGCTCTCATGTTTGGGGGGAAACCAAATATTGAGGGGGGGGGGGTAAGCGCTTGCTTACGCCAGGTTTGTCACTGTATACGGCAGTGACAATAGTACAAAAAAATTATCACAGCAATTGGCAGTGACAATATGTTACTTTTGTCACCAATCTCAATTTGTCACTGTTATAGACGGTGACAATTTTGTCACTGCCAAAGACAGTGACAAAGCTAGCGAAAATAAGGGTGACAAATTTGTTGTTTTGGTGTAGTGTGACTTATAAGATAATTAATACCTCATGGCTATTATGAGTGCTTATGCTCTAAATCCTAAGTTAATTTGTAGACACGTACATTTGATATTTACACTTTGATCCCTAAAAGGGTGAGATCCTTAAATGAGTCAATATCTCATTGGATTGGGTGGCAATATTAATTGTGTGGTGGATATTAATTAATGATGGAATCCATGTCTCAATTTTTGGGATTGATGATATCCCCTTGAGAAAGCTTATAAGTTTTGATTATGTCAAACCCTGCAGGTGGATTTTGTATCCGACATATCAGATAAGTTAAGCAGATGATCTCAAGGAATTTTAAGAAATTAATTAAATATGATTGTCAGTAATTATAGTTAATTAATGGATATCTGTAATCTTAACATGGGGAGATAATAAGCATTTAATAACATGGAGTTCGAAATATATTTTTGAGATAAGGGTAGGAGTGCAATTATAATTCTTTAGTGGTATGAATTATAATTTATGAAAATAGGAATCTGATTCAGTTCGAATTAGGGTTTTCTAATTCCATAAGGAAGCCTATTCCTTATTGACTTCTTATGCTCCCTATCGTAGCCTATATATATGCTGCTTTGGCTCTCTCATCAGTTAGCGTTTTTCCATCAAGAGTATTATAACTCGGAATAGAAAAGAGAGCGTAAAAGAGGGAGAGCAGAAAACAAAAAGGATTTCGAAAGAGCCCACACTCAGTTCGATATTCTGGCAGCAGAGGAATACCGTAGAAGATCGTGAGCTGTTATCGAGCCCGTGTTCTCGATTCGTCTACTACAGCAATCCGTTTTGCATTTCAAGGTAACTCTAGTTCCGCCCTTGTAGGGTTATTATAGATTTCTCGAAATTTTTTGCTGTGCCAACTTATACGCACTGTCAACGGATTCTGGGAACACAGTTTCCTAACAGTGTACGACTTAGATATCGAGCGGATATTATTCCTAGTATCTAAGGTGTTAGTTTCGGATATCGAGCGGATATTATTCCTGGTATCTGAAGCGATGGTTGGTTATGTGCGACCTAGGTATCGAGCGGATATTATTCCTGGTATATGAGGTGTAGGGGTGGTTGAATCAAGTTGTCGAGAGAAAAGAGTCAGAAAGATGAGATGTCACATGGTTCATGCACGGTTGCATATTTATTGTTTATTATTATCCCCTGTGACTTATGTTGAAGTTGGAACCTTGAAATTATTGTTTTATCAGTTTAATTGCACCGTTGTCTTATATGCTTATATACACATTGCGAGCACACGTTTATTTTGCTCACCAGCTTGCATAAGCTGACGACGTCGATGTGTCCTGGACTCTTTGTCCAGGTTTTCCAGGTCAGGAGCAGCCAGGGTACTTTGACTATGCTAGTTAGAGGCCGGAGACTTCCCAGGAGCTGTTTTTATACTTCTTGTATCTTTTAATTTGGAGTTGTAATAGAAATTATGATAGATTTGAATAAGGCGGTTTGTGCCTAAGTTTATAACTGATGTAATAGCTTAGTAAGTTTAAACTTTAGAGCTTATGATTATTAATATCCTTTGCTTTAGAATTGTTGTTTAAGATATTTGTTACAGGGACAATTGGTCATAATCACTTGTCATGACCTACGAGTCCATAAAAGAAATTAAATGCTTTCCTGTATTATGCTACATCGGGGCGTGACAGCATGATCTGTACAATATTACTTTTTAGGAGAGAACCAATCCCATTCCAAATTGGCACGCCATTAGTGTTACTTCAAAACTTCTTATATTATGGAATTTATTTTTCCACCCATATTTTCACGTTCTGACCTTTCCTCTTAAGAAATTATTCAGTGAGTCCACACACCACATCAAGTGGTGTGACCAATTTAATCAAGACAATGTATTTGTCCCCTATTTTTAAGGGAATCATAAAAAATGGTTAGTATGATTTCAAAATTTAAAATTACTAACTACTTGTCATGATCTACTGAAAGTAAGGGACACGTGTATAATTTATATTACATGGTCACGCTCACTGAACAACTTCTCTTAATGAAAAATTATGTAATATTATACAATTGGTTGCCGTAAAACCACAGTTTGACGGATCATCTGTTTGAAATTTACACTCTTTGTAAATACCATGACAAAAAATTGTAACAAACAAAATCATTATGCAAAACCATCGCAATCGTTTTCAAAAATATGTGTTTGCATGCATGGTGCGGTCAAACCACCATGTGAGCACATCAAAAACTTCCCTTAATATATATGATTGATAGGAGTGGCCTTTCACTGTGTGGACCAATCATGATTGGAGGTGTCAAACGGGGTGGGCCACCCGCCACCTTGACGAGTTGGGCGAATTTTGGTGAGCCACAGGACAGGTAGGCAAAATAGACGGGGCGTGGCGAATTGACTCGGTAAGGGATATTGGGTGACTCGCCCCAGCCTACTAATTCATGGGTCAACGGGGCGAGGCGAGGCGGGGTAACTAACTTGTGGGTTGGTTGGTGAATTAGCCCACGAGTTAGCTCGCGGATTGTTTGCAAAAACTTGTTTTTATTTTTAATAAAAATAATTTCTAAAAATAGTTTAATAAAACAATTTATTTAAAAATGGTTTGTTGAAAAAAGTATTTGAAACTATTTTAAAATATATATATTTATTTTCTACTTAAAAGTATAATAAAATTGTTTATTAATAAATAGTTTATTTGAAAATAATTAAATAAAAATATTTTATTCGTGGGTTGGTGAGGCGGGGTGGGGTGGCTCCGCGACGCGAGGCAAGGCGAGTTACGAGGTGAGTCAGTGGTGAGTCGGTGGGTTAGACGAGCTGGGTCACGGGGCGAGTTATGGGTTGCAGGAATGGAAGTTGACCCGGACCCATACCCAATGAATTAAGTCACGAGCTGGGTTCGTTCACGAGACGAGACGAATTGCAACTCGCCAAATTAATAATTAGGGCGAGGCGGGACGGGCCAATTCTCCCCGTTTGACACTCTAATCATGATCAGAAACGTAGAAGTATAGAAATCAGTAACATAGAAGTATAGAAGAGAATTTTGGGTATTTCGAGGACCTGCAGCCTCATTGGGGTGATACACAAAAATAGTGGATCCTCAGTCTGTAGTAGGTTTGGGTCCCATCAAAATAAGAAAGTCTTAGGGCCTGTTTGGTTGTTACTTTAAATTGAATGGTTCATTCAAATTTTGTATAGAAGTTAAAGGCAAAATTCATCATCATGAATGAATTCATTTACAAAAATGGGAGATTTCACTATATTTTTTCTTATGAGGCAATTTGTTCATTTTTCTAGAATGCCAAAATTCATAATTGCAAGCATAATTTTTGAGACGAGCATCCATTTTCTAAATGAAACCATTCAAACTCTTCATCTTTTTATATAAAATTGTGTATGAAAACATAAAAAGAATTATTTCATTCAAGGACAACCAAACAGGCCCTTATTGATTGCAGGTTATTATACAATTATGTTACGTTGTACATTTGAAGCACTAAAAAATTTCTTGTGGTATAGACATAAGTATGACACAAGTTACCGTAGTATAAATAGGAATATATTACATTTTGAGAATTGTTATTCAAAATTGAACTAGTGTACTCTTTGATACCAGTGATACATCATGCAATTTTATTAAGTTAATGTATTTTATAGAGTGCGAAAATTATTTCTTACATTTTGTAATTTTAACAATATAATTATGTTAAATATGATTGGAAATATTAATGGTCGTCTTATACTCTCTTCGTATTAAATTGCTTGACACTTTTGGGAAATTTAACTTTTTAATGGAACACAATGATTATACTTTTGTCAAATTTGTTAAGTTTGCCCCTCATAATTGCATTTAGATTAGTTAGAGGAGTGAAAAAAGAAAAAAGACAAAACAATAAAGATTCAAAATTTATTATGTTAACTTGTAACATGGATTAATATTATGGGATTACCCAAAATAAAAAGAGTGTCCGACAATTTGGGACGGAGGAAGTATCAAATTCAGCTGCAAATAAACCCACAAAAGAAAGTCAACGTTTTGGTGGTGGATCATGATTATGATTGAGGAGGATTTTATGGTCAAATGCCACAATCATTTTCTGATTAATTTTTTGTTTTTGTTTTTTTTAGTTTTTCATCAAGTAGTCCCCACTTTTCAGCAATACTGGGCGTTAAAAGAAGAGAGAGAGAGAGGGAGAGTAAGAATTGTGGCCGTCCAATTAATTGAATGCAGGTAAAAGAAAAAGCAGCCTTTAATGTTACGTTTGAGGCCTTAAACTAGCGCATCGGTCATTTGTATGATTTAAGACCATTATCAAGAAATCATAGTTGATAAGCATGCTGATTCCCAAATTACTGTTAGTTAGCGGTTTCTATAATTATCATTGAAAGTTAGAGCCGGACTCATATCATTACGAAAATTCTCTAAAGAGGGCGTCCTCTCTTTATTAAAGAGAGAGATTCTGTTTTGGCCGTCAGATTGTGTTTTCATTAATGACGATGTTGTCATTTCATAATTTTTAAATACGATCCGACGGCCAAAATAGAAGTCCTCTCTTTAATAAGGAGAGGACGCCCTCCTTAGAGCCTGACTGATATCACTACAAAAATTCTCTAAAGAGGGCGCCCTCTCTTTATTAAAGAGACGACCTCTGTTTTGGCCTTCCGATCGTGTTTTCATTAATGACAATGTTGTCATTTCATAGTTTTTAAATACGATCCGACGGCCAAAATAGAAGTCCTTTCTTTAATAAGGAGAGGGCGCCCTCCTTAGAGCCTGACTGATATCACTACGAAAATTCTCTAAAGAGGGCGCCCTCTCTTTATTAAAATGAGGGCCTCTGTTTTGGCCGTCAGATCGTGTTTTCATTAATGGCCGTTTTGTCATTTCACAGTTTTTAAACACGATCCGACGATCAAAACAGAGGCCCTCTCTTTAATAAAGAGAGGGCGCCCTCTTTAGAAAATCTTTCTATCTATATATATATATATATATATATCTTTCGGCGTTTAAAGTGGGAAGATTTTTAAACGCATTTTTACTGTTGTTTTACCAAAGACTTTAGATTGTGTAATCAACACATTAATTATTCCTATTGTCCTATCATTGTAACGGTTACAAGGTACAACTGGGGGTGATAATGGCCAATTTCATTTCTCTTTTTTTTTTGTTAGCAAGAGAAACATTGCAAAAAAGCAAATTTAAAAAAACTAGTATAAATATACAAAAGAAAGAAAAAGAAAAATATATGAATATATAATAAGCACAATAAACTTTTGGGCCGACTGCAACTTTCCTAAATCTTCCATCAAATGGCCTTTGCCATAGCTCGAGACTGAGTCGGCTGGGAGAGAAATCAGCTAACAAGACCTGCATCATTAATCACTCCATAAAACACCCTGACTACGAAAAGAGTGTTATCCAAAATTTATTGGGATGCGAATAATGTATAACTCTGAAATCTGAAACCAATAGTAAATATTGTAAATAAAACAGAAATATACACGAACGAACTACATATTGAGTCTAGTGTTTGACATTATGTCTTTAAGACAATTTATGCCCCCGCATTCGTGCTCACGGATTTGCGGCATTTGTCTCCTAGGATACAACGATTTACTATAAAAACACTTCAAATAATAAGGTTCCAGCGAACCATACTTGTGTTTGCACTCTATCAGACACAGACATACTTTATATGTATACATAACTGAACTATGAAACTAACTAATATTTCTCTACATAAATGAATGAATAAGACCCATATATATAAATTGTACGAGACTGTTTGTCAACAGTCATAACATTTCTAAAAGAAACTATTCGTCAACAGCCACTTCCATTCGACTAAGGGTCTGTTGGGCATGTCCAAATAATTTGTTCAATTAAAAACTAATTTATCATTCAAAATTTTCCAACAATCCCCCACATGAATGACCAAATGACTGTACAACATACAATTACAAATGCAGACACACTAGAGAGAGTACAGTGAAAAGACACTGCATGGGGATAGGTAGATTTTGCCCTTGATCCTTCCATAGTGAAGAACTATCGGATTTACTTTGCTAAACAGTGAGCGCGATGTCTTGAACTGTTCAGGCTTTGGTGTAAACCTAGACAATAGAACTCACACAACATCACTCCAAACACTTTCGGTTCTCACCCCCGGAACAACTCGTGATATTCATGAGCGCTCTAGAGAATCTAAGCCTTTATAATTCTCATAGAAGCAGCCACATTTCATGCTCATATAGGTGATTTCCTATTAAGAGCATCCTGCTATACTCCACTTAGATTTTCAAGATATAGGAATCATTAAAAACAAAGCTTATCCTAAGACTTGCTACAGACATCACTTTCTATTGATCATAGGAATGGGTAGAGAAATATCTCTCCAGTGATACAGTTTAAGTCATGCACAATTCGGTTGTCCCCTTGAACCTAGATCTTGGGATCTCCAGTCAGCTAGGTTGGGTTGCCATTATGATAACTTTTAAGATATCGGCTTTAGTCCCAATCCGCTCGATAATCAGTTTATTTGATCTCTCATTAAACATTTTAGTTAGTGGATCTACTTTTTTATCTTTTGACTTTATACAGACTATGGAGATGTCTCCATTCGAGATTGATCAACTGCTTTACGATATTGTGTCTTCGATGAATGTGTCGAGACTTACCGTACTACATTGTGGCTTTCCAATTGTCCATTTTGGCTACCACAATGTATACAAATTATAGGCACAGGTTCTGTCCAACTTGGAACATCTTCTAACAAAAGACGAAGCCACTCTACTTCATCTCTTTCTTGATTTCAAGCAATAAGTGCAGATTCCACTTTGAATCTGAGTACACTATTATGTTTAGAGGATTTCCAAGATGCAACTCCAATAGGTATCCAATTCGCCTCTATATGCATCTACTCAATTTCTCATTAAGTACGCCATATTCGGCCAAGTGCAATTCACGACATTATTAGATTGTCAATTCAACATGAATATTCAAATAGAGATGTTCTGCTACCAGTTGCTTTTATTTGAGGTAAATTGACATGTAAATGTGTTCTCATTGTACTATAATCATACTTGTCCATCAGCCTAACTAGTATCATATCTACAACACCTAAATCTTCATGTCACACTTACTAACATTTTTTTTATAGCCTTTAATCATATTAGTAGCACTCTTGTCTTAGTATAACGAGTTCTTATGATTGCTCAACCTTGAATTTTTGGCAATTCACATGCTCATAGTTATTGAGCACAACAAATTTTACAAACAAATGAAGTATACTCAAATTCCTACTTACAAAATATTAAAGGAAACACTAATAAAATTGTATATCTTGCAACATGTATCTCCCCCACATTTGCAAGTATAGAAAAGTTACTACAAAAATTACATCATTACCCCCACATTTGTAAAATTCCAAAATCACATGATTTTACTTTATCAGTTTCATCATGAAACAACCCATATGTTCATGAAATTAAGTTTGTAAAATATAATAATTGGATCAAGAAGCACGCATACGATGCACCAATTATCATATTTATGAGCCAACTTTATTTTAATCATGTGCGTACAACATTTCATATATATCATAACACAACCATAAAAGGAATTCACAAATACGGAACAAGTTTTCCCCAAAGTACATTCACAAGTTACTTGAAAATCCATATGCAATGGTGCACAAAAGGATCAAGAAATTAAATTTAAGTATTAAACCAACCTTAAACATTTAAGGGCTGAATCATAAATTTCAGGGTCAAACTATAGTTACTTGTAAGCTTGGGGACCCAACATTTATATTTCTTGATTTCCCAAATGGGTGTACATGATGGTATCTTTTCAACCAACAGGTGCCAATGTTATCTTTATCTTGTACAATATGTTTCAACAACAGTTCCAAATTGATAGTCAATTAGATCATTACTATAATTCCAAACACGAATGGTTTTGTTTGTATTTTCAAATATTATTAAAAAACTACATGATCAAGGCACTTTTAAATCTAATTCATGTTTTGCCCTTGAGGTGTTTTGTCTTAACAAAGGGCTTTTATGATGTCTAATTCATATTTTCTTAGTAATTAGAGGATGATTTAATTGGTATGTTGGCATTATTACAGGTATCCTAATCCGCCCGAGGTGGGTTGAGGTGTGACAGCAATATGCATGCTTTTCATTGAAAATAATTTACTCATTCCGATTGAAGAATAACTGAGGGGAAAGAAACTAGAATCCCTTATGCGGATTTGAACCCTCTCTCTCCCCACTAGAAAGAGAAAGGCTATGCCAATTGGGCTATAGCCCCCTCGACCTCTAACAGCTTTAACTTTTAGAGTGGATGGTTGTTAACATAGTAGTGGGTAAAGATTCTGAGTTCAATCCTTAGCTTCAGTATGATTTTTAAAATATTTCACGTATTTAGCTTTTAGAGTAGATGATTTTTAACACACTGCTTTTTTCTTTTCTTTTTTATATGGGGGAGGGGATGAGGTTCAAACACCAAATCTATGCATTGGAGGGGACTTATAAATGCCAATTTCTTTGCCACTTGAGCTTAGCCAACCTATGCATAGCTTTACCATTTTAGATATACAAGAAGTTAGCATTTCACATATGAAAAAATGGAGAGTATCTTGTAGCTACACGATTTTATTGGTCTCCAAGCTAGGGGCAATACTATATTACGACCAAAACTAGCAGCCAGACCAATAATCCCCACCTTCCCCAGTTCTTTCATCCTCCAACAATCCCCCCCTTGGTCGGCTTCCTTCCCCTCCCTCTTTCATCTTTTTTGTTCCAATCTAAATATAGCCTTGTTTAGGTTCTGTCACACCCCGATTTTTGAAAAGCCAAATAATCAGCATAGAACTAAATCTAGACTACTATTCGACTGCCCAATTATCGGAGTGAACACCACGAAGCTCATCCCATTAAAACTTTTTAATAAAAATAGATGTTCTTAAAAACCTGATTAAAACATTTGTAATAAATCTCCATTTAAGTTTTTAAAACAAAACCACCACATTTCCATTTAAAAAAAAAAAACACTCATGCGGTTTCAAAAATACTCAAATATATTTGATTACAGCTACAACTAAATCACTTAAATTGAAAAGCGGAAACTAAAAAAACATTTCTAAATTCTCATTAATAATAAAAAATCTTTTCATTTACAATTAAAGTTTTGAAGGAATAACCTCTATTACAACCTCCGGTCAGAGCTACTAAACGCCCCAATACAACTTTCAATAATGGCCCATAATGCCAAATAAATAAAAATTTCAAATGAACAGTAAAGGTCTTCATGCCTTCAAGCAAATCCATGCAATCCAATAGTCATATCAGTCTCCTCCATAATTTGCAAAACGACTATGTTTCCCGAGAAACGCCCCCGCATGATAAATATCACACGGGTCAACATTGTATAACAACAATGGTATGAGTAAACACGCCCCAGTCTCAAGGATCACTCGTGGTCCCCTCGACTCCAACCCAACAAAAATCAATTAACATAATAATACCCAATATATTTCTCTGAGGTTGGGAATCCACTGAGCTCCCTTCCTTTCTTGACCACAAACACATATAGAGTTAGACGTAGAACTGTAGTTCTACACGTAAGTGAGGACAGGCTGTAGTTTCCTCGAGTCACGACGGCAGTTTGTTCCATCCACAAAAATAAAAAGAAACACTTACTCTTAAATAATATGGTGAGCCAAAGCCTGAATACAATGGTTAGTGGGCCCACCATCCTGTAACTCGAGAGTTAGCACAAATCCTTAGTATCATAATATGCAATTCTCCAATACCAAATCATTTTATCAATTTCCTTACCATTTCGAGTTTTCAATTTCATGTTTGCAATAGTTTCATTTAACGCTCTATAATTACTGTCATTTTTTTTCCTTGCCCTACGTTCAGCACTAAGGTCACCCTACTCATGGTCAACTTATTTATTATGAACGATTCATTATTCAATTTCCTAGCTTCACCACTTGACCGCCCTCCATGGTACAGCCCACACATATATCCCATGTGTGCCCGGACATACTTCCAACATCCACGCTAGTGCCAGTTTGGTTGGGGTATCAATCAAACCAGGTATACACAACGGAAGATCGGTCAATATGCCTAGACGTTTATAACTTAAGCCGAGCATAAGGCTTTGGCCAGCTTGATCACGAAGTCACTGGCAAAAATGGTACACTCAGCAAGTCGAGCTACCAAAAAATATATATATATATATATATATCAAACAACGGGGAGCGGTGAACACTAAGGAACTTGAAACCATTTTTTTTTTCCATTTACGTTAATTCACATAAGTACCCATTCATGAGGATTTAATCATGTCATCAACCACTTCGGGAATTCATCATTTATTCCATGGATTATCATTTTTTGATTATTCACGATAAGGCCCTTGTGCCAAAATTCTATTCACGTCGCTAATGTAGTATTTTCATAATCATCATTTAATACCACACATAGCATAAGTTGTAGCATTTAAAATTGGCACTCAACAGTACTATTTAAAACCGTCCCAAACAAACCTTATATTAAACAGTCCCAAAACCAACCTGGGTTGAAATTGCTCCTCAAAATAATTCCGCACAAAGAACATCTCTAAAAATTTTCATAAACATAATTCGAAATTCGGAGTTGACATTTACTGCTACTGTAATATGAATTTTCTGCCCAAACAGTACACAATTGGGAAAAACACCATTAGATGAAAAACGTGCAGAATCGTGTTTTACATTGACTAGAGCGGACAGTTTTACCAAAAACAAAATGTATGAATTAATACGAATTATTTTCTAAAACAGATCTGAGAGTTTTCTTCTGTAATAACCTGCATTTCCATTTATTAATCTGTATTTGTATTATCATATATTAAAATCAATATGCATTTTCTGCTTTTATTTTAATTACTATTCTCATGTGTTAAATATGGTAATTTGTTTTATTTCATATTGGAATTTTTGGGACCAGACTGCAATTATGTAAACTTTAGTGACAATTGTGTTGAATTTCAAAACTGTATTTCATGACGGTGGAAATACTTTCTTTTAACTCAATCAGTATTTTTATAAAACCAAGAAATCGATTTTCACACAAAAATGAATTTTCTGTATTTTTGTGGTGAACACCGCGCCACGAAAATACCAGTTTATGTTTGAAACTGTCCGTGTTGTGCTAAACTTCCACAGATTTTGAAAGTGATGTAAAGCAAGATTTGACATACACTTTATTTCTATTTATGATAACTCATCATTGGTTAAGGCATTGTTTGGGAATGTATAGGTTGGGTATGTAAATGTTGTGCCATAAGCTAATTACCCAAACACATGAGAGTGACCCCTACTACTCTAAATTGGCCCTTCCAATCTGGAGAGTGTACGTATACGTATGTATATGCTGAATCATTTTGTGATATTAGAATTTTATAAACCAAATCATTTGTTGAGTTAAACTCAAGGGACTTGGCCTCCAAGAATCCTTACTTGAGTTCTATATATACATACACTACACTCACACACACACACATTGAGTTCATTACAATCAGAAATTCAGAGAGTTTCAGAGAAGAGTTGAGAGTTCTAATTTCTACAGAAAATATAGAGAGAGAAGAGCTCTTAATCCCCATAGCCAAAGCTTGGGTATGAACTTCTTCATTTGGTTTCCTTTCTCAACAATCTCTTCTATCTATATCTCAGTGAGTATTATTAACTCACTCTGAATGTAATTCATATCTTGTGTTTTTTTATATAGCTTGATTTGAAAATCACCATGGCTAATTTACGTTGATGTCCATACTTTGAAAATATGAAAATTTTCAATCTTAACCAAAACTTGTTTTCAGAGATGATTATGAAAGATTATGATACATAGAAGCTCCTGTCAAAGTATTGAGACCTAATTTGTTCATATGAGAAAGTATATAAGAAATTAAGTTTTGACAACTTTTAATGTTTCATAAAATTAGAGAGATATGGTTTGATTCGTGTTAAATTTGTAACAACCTACATTTTCGATTTAATTTTAAATTACATTTTCATATTTAATTTGTAATTGCATTGTCATAATTAAATACATGTGGTATTGTATGCTCTTAATGTAATTCTCACATGTTGAAACTTGATTTAGTCACTATTAAAATTCTGTTGGGGGCAAACTGTAATTTTATAAAAATTAGCAACACCTGTGTTAGATTTCAAAACTGTATTTCAAAACGGTGGAAGTATTTCCTTTTGACTCAAGCAGTATTTTTATAAAACCAGAAAACCATTTCTTACGATAAAATGAATTTTTTGTATTTTTGTGACGAACATCGCGCCACGAAAATACCAGTTTATGTTCAAAACTGTCCACGCTGTGTAAACTTCCACAGATTTTGGAAGTGACTAATTGGACAATTGCCTTATTTCCAATTATGGAAAGTAATCATTGGGTTGGGGCTTGTTTGGGAATACTTTGTGTGTGTGTGTATTCCTAAGGCCATAAGTTCTTTTTCCCAAACAATTCAAGCTTGCCCCCTAGTACTCTACATGACCTTTCAAACAAATTGGGAGACATTTTAGAATCTGTGTATATGTATGTACGTATGTATATTTGCTGTGCATTTTTGAATTGAGGATTAAACTCAATTGTTGAGTGAATTGGAAGGATCTTGGCCCCCAAGTTTTGTGTTCTCTATATATACAAGTACACCTCACTCCCTCTCAATATACACACACCTTCTCCTTCTGCATTCTAAAACACTGAGAGAAAAAAGAGAGTGCAGAGAGTTCACCAATACAGAAATTATATAGAGAGAGAAAGCTTAAACTCCATAGCCAAAGCTTGGAGCTGGGTCCTTAATTGCTTAGTCTTTCTCAACAATCTGTTAATCCTCTTATCAGTGAGTATTACTAACTCACTAAGAATGTAATTACATATTTATCTACTGTGTATTTGTTTAATTTTGTAAAACACCATGGTTGATTTCACGTATGAACTCCATGGCTTTGAAAATCAAGATTTTCAATCTCAACCAAAATCTGTTTTCTTAGATAATAATGAAAGATTATGATTCATAGATGTCATGTTTACAGTGGTAGAGCCTAATTTACTTACATGAGAAAGTATATTAGAAATTAAGTTTTGTCCTCTTTTAATCTTTCATAAAATTTGAGAGTTATAGTTAGAATCATGTTAAATTGATAATGGATTCTTAATCCTTGTAGAAAAACGAAGAGAACCATATACTACATGATCCATATACTTACAGATTTGGAATGGGTCAATTTAGACCCTGTTTTGCTGAAACAGAGCAGTTTCTGCGGGGAAGAAGAAGCCTCAATAAAAACTCGCGCGCGCGAAGATCGCGCGCGATCCTTGCTTCCTTAGGCAGACAGTAGAGTTTATATGTATATAATGAAATTTAGGCAGGTCGCGCGAGCGAGGGTCGCGCGAGAAACCCATCGCGCGAGCAACCCGCGCGCGCGACCTTGGCTGTTTTAGGCAGATAGAAAAGTTTATATATAAAATGAAACTTAGGCATATCGCGCGAGCGGCCCGCGCGAGCGATATATCGCGCGAGCGGCCCGCGCGAGCGATATATTGCGCGAGCGACCCGCGCGCGCGATCTGGCAGTTTGTGGTTTTTATTTGTTTTGTGCTAAGGGACTGTTTGGTTCAATTTTTAAGTACTGTTAAGGTTCTGTTTGGGAATTTTATTAATACAGAATGCTATTAGTTATGCTTGAAATGATTAAGGCAATGAATTGCAAGTTAATAATCCCCGTACGCGTGTTATCCGTTTAATTCCGCATTTTGCTTATGTTTAAGCGTATATCATTCATGTGGGGTCAGTGGTACATGCATGTGGGTGTCAGTCAGTGTGGAAAGAGTAATGGTCAGTGTGGAAAGAGTATGAGTTTGAGTTTGTGGTTGTGGTTGTAGTTTGTGGTTGTGGTTGTAGTTGTGGTTGTGGTTGAGATTGTGGCGAGAAAATCTTTGAAATGCGACAGTGGCAAATATGGACACTCCCTGACGCCCATGGAAGCGTTAAAGTGTGTGAAGCCGAACTTGGACATTCCTTGGCACCCATGGTAGTGCTAAAGTGTGGCCTACGGACACTCCCTGATACTCGAGTCTGGATACTGCGTGAGGGGTTGCCTCGGTATTTGCATGGCGGTTAGGGTATTCAAAGTGTGAGGCATTAGACACTCCCTGGTACCCCGGACCAAAGTGTGAGGCAAACTGGACACTCCCTGGCGCCCGGTTGCTAAAGTGTGGCTATCTTAGTGTTTCAAAGATACCAGGAGTAAGATAGTTGGTTGTTGGGTTTTGTCGAGAGAAAAGAGTCAGTCAGATAAGATGGTGCATCGTTCCCATACACGGTCACATATGTGTGAATTTATCTTTTAAATAATGTTGCGGTTGTTTTCTAAACAAGCTCTTTATCTTAAATATAATTTGTGAATTTAAATGGGTATTGGAAAATGGTAAATGAGTATGTTTTACATTTAAAGTTATGTTTTTAATACTCACCAGCTTCTCGAAGCTGACGACGTTGATGCGTCCTGGATATTCGTGTCCAGGCTTTTCAGGTTATAACCAGGAGGAATCGTACGACTATGCTAATTGAGAATGGCTGCTTTTGGAATGAGAGAAACTGTTTATTAATTATATGCTTTAAGTTTTATGTTCAAGTTTTAAATTGTTTTGTTTTAAGGATGACTGTAAATGACACTAAGTTATTGTTTTGTTTCAAGGCGGTCTGTGCCTTTAGATGACCCCGTGCTGTAATATGTAATAAGTTAGAAAATTTTTATAAGCCTTGATTGCTCTGCTCTGATTATTATGTTTTGTTGTTCGACGTTTGGGACGGAATCGATCCTTCAAACTGTCGCGACCTACGGGTCCATAAAGGAAATTAAACGCTTTCCTTATTTATGCTACGTCGGGGCGTAACAGGATTTAGTGGTATCAGAGCCAGGTTATGATTTATCTCAAGATAGTTTAGCCAGGTTAGGGTTTACCAGTATAGACCCGATTCCACATTCCATTAAGTGTTACACACCCGATGATACGACAGGGAGGATAGACTCAGAACCCAAACGCCTAAGATTATTATGTTCTGACTTAAGTAGTACCTTTTCAGGTATGGATCCAGCTCAGCCCCTGTTTGTACCTGATGCTTTTGGAGGGCATTGGGTTACTGTGGGAGTGATAGTGCCGGCTTCGGCGACCCTTTACTTCACTGCTGTTGGGCAGCGTGCAGCTGCTACCGTCGAGTTGGACCTCTGGCATCAGATTCACATATTAGGACTGGTCGACCTGTCCCGTGCTCGCCTTGAGATTCTTTACTTTATAGAGATTTAGCGCTTAGTACTCGTTGAGATGGTTCGCTTGGTTAACAGCGATGCCCTCTACTTACCTCTCGAGGTTCAGGTTGTGCAGGCCCACCTTGCACAGTTGGAGGTACCTCCACCGGTCGTCCCCGCTGTTGAGGATGACGGTGACGTTGACGTTGTGTTCGCTCCTATTTCCGAGGAGGATGGCTTAGGATGGGACGACTTTGCAGTCGACCTTGAGGAGGCACTTGCACTTGAGCCAGCCTTGCCTGAGGCAGATGTCCCTGGACCTGCTTCACTGATGACCTCTCACAGCTGTAACTTTGGGGCAGGCCCCTCCCATGTTCAGCGACTTCATCAGGCCGACTCGCTTGACCTGTTGATGGCTACCTACGGCGATGACTGACTGTTTAGATGTCGCCTTGTACAGATTGACTGTTTTGACTATTAGCTCTATCTCTTTTTGCAAGCTGTAATTACATGCATTAGAGTGTAGGGCGATGACCCATTTTTGTAACATTAACTCTTGCATGCGTCCTAACCCATACAGATAGGGTAGGCATTGATCTGACCATACATGCTTTTGTATCTACTTGACAGAAGTTATATATAAGATATACTCTTTTGAATATTGTCGTCATTTGAATTACTTCATAGCACTGTTGCATGCATGTTCCTCATTCTACTATCACTATCATGCATAGAATGGCCGGGGGACTAAGGAGGAACAGGAACTTGATCGAGTGAGCACCCGAGGCTGCCGATCCTACAGAGATGTTCGAAGCGTTTATCAGACGGTTAGAAAGAATCGGTAATATGAATGACAACCGACGAGACCGTCAAACTGGAGACAAATTGCTAGAAAGATTCCGTGCACTAAGGCCTGAGCAGTTTGCGGGTACCGCGGAACCCTGGAAAATGGAACAGTGGTTAAGACAGATGGACCGCATGTTCGAAGCTGTCCAGTGCAACGAAATGGACAAGAGGAGGTTGGCTACGTTTCAGTTGACCGATGCTGCCGCAGATTGGTGGGATTCGGTCATAGCTACTATCGGGAATGGAGCTGCAATGCGGATGACGTGGACTGCGTTCAAGGGGAGATTTCTAGAAAAGTATTTCCCGGCTATGGAGAGGCACAGAAGAGAGAAGGAATTCATGGATCTGACGCAAGGATCCAAGTCGGTGCAAGAGTACACCACACAGTTCGAAAGACTGTCTCGGTTCGCTCCACACCTGGTTGATACTGAAGAGAAGAAGATCCGAAAGTATAACCAAGGGCTGACACCGCAGATTCGTCGCCTGACTCTCGGCCACTTGGATAAATCGTTTGAAGGACTTGTTGGTTTGGCTACCGATCTGGAAGAGGATGCTCGAGTGAACCGTAAGCAATTTGATTTTCGGCCACCTCAGAGGGGTAATTTTGGGAATAGACCACCAATGAACCGTACCCAAGGGCAGAAGAGGAATTTTGACGGAAGCAAGAAGACCCAGGCTATTACCTATCCAACTCAACCCCGAGTAGGAGAAGGGAGTAGTAGTGGAAAGTGCTTCAATTGTGGCAACCCTGGTCATCTGGCTCGTGATTGAAAGGCACCAAGGCGTGCTGCTCAGCAAGGGATAGTCTGCTTCAACTGTGGTGAACCAGGTCACATCAGTAGGTTCTGCACTGCTCCTAAGCAGGTGACTTATGGTCAACAGGGTCAGACTCGTTTGAATGCTGTTATCCCAGATGCCGCTGGATATGATGGAACTGTGTACGAAGAAGGAGATTATGGAGAAGCTCAACATGATCAACAAGCAGTGGAAGGTACATTAACTCTGTTTAACTCTCATGTTAAAGTGTTATTTGATACGGGTGCTGCTCTTTCGTTCATATCTGTTAATACAATTCGGAGATTGGGTATCTTACCTCATCACTTAGAGAAAGCTTTGAAGGCTACTTCGCCACTAGGAGATGCAGTCAGATTAGGACATGTGTGCAAGGATTGTCCCTTACGGTTAGGAGACCGAGAAATCCCTGCGAAGTTGATCGTCCTATCGATGAAGGAGTTCGACATAATCCTAGGAATGGATTGGCTCTCTCAGAATCAGGTGAAGTTGAATTGTGCGAGGAAGAGAATAACATTCCCCGACAATGAGAATCAACCCTTTGATTTTCAATGTAACCTTTCGGGAGATATGTTCCTCACGAGATGTTTAGCCAACATCGAAGTCGTCAGTACAGAAGCAACAGTGTCGTCTATACCTGTAGTCAAGGACTTCGAAGAAGTATTTCAAGACATTTCTGGTTTGCCACCCGAGAGAAGTATAGAGTTCTGTATTGAGCTTATACTGGGTACCGTACCGATCACCAAGGTTCCCTACAGAATGGCCCCCACAGAACTATTGGAATTGAAGGAACAAGTTCAAGAGCTCGAGAACCTAGGTTTTGTACGTCCAAGTACATCGCCTTGGGGAGCACCGGTGTTATTCGTGAAGAAGAAGGACGGGACACTCAGATTGTGTATCGACTACAGAGAACTGAACCGAGTGACTATCAAGAACAAGTATCCCTTGCCTCGGATTGACGATTTGTTTGATCAACTACAAGGAGCTACGACATTTTCCAAGATTGACCTAAGGTCGGGATATCATCAGTTGAGGGTACGGAAGGAAGACATTCCTAAGACTGCTTTCAAAACCCGATATGGTCATTATGAATTTCTGGTGATGCCGTTTGGAATGACGAACGCCCCGGCAGTGTTTATGGATTTGATGAACAGAGTGTTCAAGCCTTGGATCAGTTTGTCATCGTCTTTATAGATGATATTTTGATCTATTCTAAGTCAGGAGCAGAACACGAGCAACATCTACGGATTGCGATGCAGACGCTCAAGGACCATCAGTTGTATGCCAAGTTCAGTAAGTGTGAGTTCTGGTTACAAGAAGTGAAATTTTTGGGACACAAGGTGTCATCTTAAGGAATTTCTGTAGATTCGTCCAAGACCGATGCTGTGTCCAACTGGGTTAGACCGAGCAACCCTACAGAAGTTCGGAGTTTTCTTGGACTCGCAGGCTATTACAGAAGATTCGTTGAGGGATTTTCTAAAATAGCTGCACCATTGACTGGGTTGACGAAGAAGAATCTGAAGTTCGAGTGGACAGAGAAGCATGAGCGGGCCTTTCTAGAGTTGAAAGAGAGACTCACTACCGCACCAGTACTAGCAATACCCAAGCCTGATGAAAAGTTCACTATCTTTAGTGACGCATCATATCAAGGGTTAGGGTGTGTACTTATGCAAGATGGCAGAGTTATTGCCTATGGATCCAGACAGCTGAAGCCGAATGAGTTGAACTATCCTATTCATGATTTGGAGTTGGCGGCAGTATTATTTGCACTCAAGATTTGGAGACATTATCTCTACGGTGAGAAGTTTGATTTGTTCTCCGATCACAAGAGCCTGAAACACTTGTTCACACAGAAAGAGTTGAACATGAGGCAGCGCAGATGGATGGAGTTGATCAAAGATTATGACTTCACGTTAGAATACTACCCGGGTAAAGCTAATGTGGTCGTCGATGCTCTGAGTCGACAAACTCGGGAGACGATCGCCTCCTTAATGGTTAGAGAGTGGCGAGCATTGGAGACGTTGGCGGAATTCGATGTACAGAGTGCTGAAGAAGGAGAAGGACAATTGTTCGGATGTCTCATCCTACAGCCTGTTCTTATCGATCGCATTATTGGAGCTCAGAAAGAAGATGAGAAGTTTCAAGCCTGGTTCGTGAAGATGTCAGAAAAAGACCCGACGGAATGGAAGGTGGGAGCCGATGGAGGATATCGGTGCAGAAAGAGATTATGTGTGCCAAATTATGGTGAGCTAAGGAAGGATATCCTGGAAGAAGCACATAAGTCAAGATACACAGTTCACCCGGGAGGAACTAAAATGTACAAAGATTTGAAGAGAAATTTCTGGTGGGAAGGTATGAAGAAAGACGTGGCCAAATTTGTATCTAAGTGTTTGACGTGTCAACAAGTCAAGACCGAACATCAGAGACCGTCAGGATTGTTGCAACCGCTACCTATTCCTGGTTGGAAGTGGGAGCACATTACAATGGATTTTGTAGTAGGATTGCCCCGGTCGCAGCAGAATCATGACGCTATTTGGGTAATCGTGGACCGATTGACGAAGTCAGCTCATTTCATTGCTTATAGTATGACATACCCGGTAGAGAGGATGAGCCGGATGTACATACAACAAGTTGTGCGGCTTCACGGTGCACCTGTGTCGATTGTGTCAGACCTTGACGCACGTTTTACCTCTGGATTTTGGGAAAGTTTGCAAGAAGCTATGGGGACCTCACTCAAGATGAGTACTGCTTTTCACCCTCAGACAGATGGACAAACTGAGCATGTTAATCAGATCATGGAAGATATGCTTAGGGCTTGTGTTATCGATTTTGAAGAATCTTGGGAGATGCACTTGCCGTTGATTGAATTTGCCTATAACAACAGCTATCACACGAGTATCGGGATGGCTCTGTTCGAAGCATTGTACAGACGACCATGTTGTTCCCCATTGTGTTGGGCAGAAATTGGGGACACAGAATTGTTGGGACCAGATTTGGTTAGAGAAACCAGCGAGAAGATTTCCTTGGTCAAGGAAAGGATGAGAACCGCTCAGAGCCGGTATAAGAGTTATGCCGACCGACGCCGGAAGGATTTGGAGTTTAGTGTTGGAGATCACGTGCTTCTCAAGGTTTCACCGACACGAGGAGTAGTACGCTTTGGTCTCAAGAGAGGGAAGTTGTCCACGTTTCATCGGACCGTTCGAAATTTTGGAACGTGTCGGGAAAGTAGCTTATCGACTGGCGCTACCACCGAAGATGTCTGGGGTTCACAACGTGTTTCATGTGAGTATGTTGAGGAAGTACATACGCGACCCCTCGTACGTGGTTAGTTATGACGATATTGAGACAAGTCATAACGTTTCTTACAAGGAGAGACCTGTGAAGATTCTAGATCAGAGTATCAAGAAGTTGAGGAATAAGGACATTCTGTTGGTAAAGGTTCAGTGGAATTACCATGACGAGAACGAAGCCTCGTGGGAAGTTGAAGCTGATATGAGGAAGAAGTACCCGGAGTTGTTTCATGACTAGTCAGTCTTGATTTCGAGGGCGAAATCCTGTTTAAGGGAGGAAGGATGTAACAACCTACATTTTCCATTTAATTTTAAATTACATTTTCATATTTAATTTGTAATTGCATTGTCATAATTAAATACATGTGGTATTGTTTGTTCTTAATGTAATTCTCAGATGTTGAAACTTGATTTAGTCACTATTAAAATTCTGTTGGGGCCAAACTGTAATTTTATAAAAATTAGCAACACCTGTGTTAGATTTCAAAACTGTATTTCAAAACGGTGGAAGTATTTCCTTTTAACTCAAGCAGTATTTTTATAAAACCAGAAAACTATTTCTTACGATAAAATGAATTTTTCGTATTTTTGTGACGAACACCGCGCCACGAAAATACCAGTTTATGTTCAAAACTGTCCACGCTATGTAAACTTCCACAGATTTTGGAAGTGACTGATTGGACAATTGCCTTATTTCCAATTATGGAAAGTAATCATTGGATTGGGGCTTGTTTGGGAATACTTTGTGTGTGTGTGTATTCCTAAGGCATAAGTTCTTTTTCCCAAACAATTCAAGCTTGCCCCCTAGTACTCTACATGACCTTTCAAACAAATTGGGAGACATTTTAGAATCTGTGTATATGTATGTACGTATGTATATTTGCTGTGCATTTTTGAATTGAGGATTAAACTCAATTGTTGAGTGAATTGGAAGGATCTTGGCCCCCAAGTTTTGTGTTCTCTATATATACAAGTACACCTCACTCCCTCTCAATATACACACACCTTCTCCTTCTGCATTCTAAAACACTGAGAGAAAAGAGAGAGTGCAGAGAGTTCACCAATACAGAAATTATATAGAGAGAGAAAGCTTAAACTCCATAGCCAAAGCTTGGAGCTGGGTCCTTAATTGCTTAGTCTTTCTCAACAATCTGTTAATCCTCTTATCAGTGAGTATTCCTAACTCACTAAGAATGTAATTACATATTTATCTACTGTGTATTTGTTTAATTTTGTAAAACACCATGGTTGATTTCACGTATGAACTCCATGGCTTTGAAAATCAAGATTTTCAATCTCAACCAAAATCTGTTTTCTTAGATAATAATGAAAGATTATGATTCATAGATGTCATGTTTACAGTGGTAGAGCCTAATTTACTTACATGAAAAAGTATATTAGAAATTAAGTTTTGTCCTCTTTTAATCTTTCATAAAATTTGAGAGTTATAGTTAGAATCATGTTAAATTGATAATGGATTCTTAATCCTTGTGGAGAAATGAAGAGAACCATATACTACATGATCCATATACTTACAGATTTGGAATGGGTCAATTTAGACCCTGTTTTGCTGAAACAGAGCAGTTTCTGCGGGGAAGAAGAAGTCTCAGTAAAAACTCGCGCCACGATCGAGCGCGCGAAGATCGCGCGAGCGGCCCGCGCGCGCGATCCTTGCTTCCTCAGGCAGACAGTAGAGTTTATATGTATATAATGAAATTTAGGCAGGTCGCGCGAGCGAGGGTCGCGCGAGCGACCAGCGCGCGCGACCTTGGCTGTTTCAGGCAGACAGAAAAGTTTATATATAAAATGAAACTTAGGCATATCGCGCGAGCGGCCCGCGCGAGCGATATATCGCGCGAGCGGCCCGCGCGCGCGATCTGCCAGTTTGTGGTTTTATTTGTTTTGTGCTAAGGGACTGTTTGGTTCAATTTTTAAGTACTGTTAAGGTTCTGTTTGGGAATTTTATTAATACAGAATGCTATTAGTTATGCTTGAAATGATTAAGGCAATGAATTGCAAGTTAATAATCCTCGTACGCGTGTTATCCGTTTAATTCCGTATTTTGCTTATGTTTAAGTGTATATCATTCATGTGGGGTCAGTGGTACATGCATGTGGGTGTCAGTCAGTGTGGAAAGAGTAATGGTCAGTGTGGAAAGAGTATGAGTTTGAGTTTGTGGTTGTGGTTGAAGTTTGTGGTTGTGGTTGAGATTGTGGCGAGGGTATCTTTGAAATGCGACGGTGGCAAATATGGACACTCCCTGACGCCCATGGAAGCCTTAAAGTGTGTGAAGCCGAACTTGGACATTCCCTAGCACCCATGGTAGTGCTAATGTGTGGCCTACAGACACTCCTTGATACTCGAGTCTGGATACTGCATGAGGGGTTGCCCCGGTATTTGCATGGCGGTTAGGGTATTCAAAGTGTGAGGCATTGGACACTCCCTGGTACCCCGGACCAAAGTGTCAGGCAAACTGGACACTCCCTGGCGCCCCGTTGCTAAAGTGTGGCTATCTTAGTGTTTCAAAGATACCAGGAGTAAGATAGTGGGTTGTTGGGTTTTGTCGAGAGAAAAGAGTCAGTCAGATGAGATGGTGCATCGTTCCCATACACGGTCACATATGTGTGAATTTATCTTTTAAATAATGTTGTGGTTGTTTTCTAAACAAGCTCTTTATCTTAAATATAATTTGTGAATTTAAATGGGTATTGGAAAATGGTAAATGAGTATGTTTTACATTTAAAGTTATGTTTTTAATACTCACCAGCTTCTCGAAGCTGACGACGTTGATGCGTCCTGGACATTCGTGTCCAGGCTTTTCAGGTTATAACCAGGAGGAATCGTACGACTATGCTAATTGAGAATGACTGCTTTTGGAATGAGAGAAACTGTTTATTAATTATATGCTTTAAGTTTTATGTTCAAGTTTTAAACTGTTTTGTTTTAAGGATGACTGTAAATGACACTAAGTTATTGTTTTGTTTCAAGGCGGTCTGTGCCTTTAGATGACCCCATGCTGTAATATGTAATAAGTTAGAAAATTTTTATAAGCCTTGATTGCTCTGCTCTGATTATTATGTTTTGTTGTTCGACGTTTGGGACGGAATCGATCCTTCAAACTGTCGCGACCTACGGGTCCATAAAGGAAATTAAACGCTTTCCTTATTTATGCTACGTCGGAGCGTGACAAAATTAGTAGTAGATTCTTAATCCTTGTGAAAAACCAAAGAGGTTCATATATTGCAAGACACTTACTTCCGAATTTGATCTGGGTCAAAAACAGACCCCAAAATTGAAACAGAGCACTTTCACGAGGAAGATGAAGACTCTGCAAAGACTCGCGCGCGCGAGCCACGTGGATTCAGGTAGATAGAAAAGTTTTTATAAGAAAATAAAAATTAGGCAGATCGCGCGAGCGGACCGCGCGAGCGATCCGCGCGCGCGATCCAATTTATATAAGAAAAAGGAAAAATGGGCAGGTCGCGCGAGCGGCATGCGCGAGTGACCCCTCGTGCGAGCAGCCCGCGCGCGCGACTTCTGGCAGTTTCAAAGTTTGCTTGTTTTGTGATAAGGAACCGTTTGGGTGGTATTTTATGAACTGTTAAGCCCCGTTTGGGAAATTTATTAAATCAGAATCTTAAATGATTATGTTTGGACGATTAAAACGTTGTATTGTGGACTTATCAATCCCCATACGTACGTGTTCCTTTAATTCATTAAATTCCTTTATGTTTAAGGTTCATGACATACATATGGAGTCTGTTGTACATGCATGTGGGTGTCAGTCAGTGTGGAAAAGTGTATGAGATTGAGGCTGAGTTTGTGTTATGGACACTCCCTGGTTATTGTGTACCAAAGTGTGACGTGTTGAGATTGCGGTGAGAGTGTCTTTGAAATACGATGGTCGCAAAATTGGACACTCCCTGATGCCCATGGTAGTGTTAAAGTGTGTGACGCCGAACTTGGACATTCCCTGGCACCCATGGTAGTGCTAAAGTGTGGCCTACGGACACTCCCTGATACCCGAGTCTGGATACTGCGTGAGGGTTCCTCCGGTATTTGCATGGCGGATTAGGTATTCAAAGTGTGAGGCATTGGACACTCCCTGGTACCCTGGACCAAAGTGTGAGGTAAACTGGACATTCCTTGGCACCCCTGTGCTAAAGTGTGGCTATCGGAGTATTTTCAAAGATACTGGTGTGAGCTAGTGGGTTATTGTGTTTGTCGAGAGAAAAGAGTCGGTAAGGTGAGTGTGGTGCATTGTCTCATACACGGTCATATGTTTTAATGAATGAACGACTTTTAAATATATTCCATGTTATTTTTATAATTGAATTCTTTCCATGATTAAACCATTGATTTTACAAAACTTAAAAAGAGAAAATTTGTAAATGGGTATGTTTTACATTCAAAGTTATATTTTTAATACTCACCAGCTTCTTGAAGCTAACGACGTTGATGCGTCCTGGACATTCGTGTTCAGGTTATGATCAGGCTGAACGTTATGACTATGCGAATTGAGAACAACTGCTGGAAACAGAATTTACTTTCATATGCTATAAGTTGAACTGTTAAGGATGACTGTAATAGACATTAGTTATTGTTTTGATTTAAGGAGGTTTGTGCCATTAGAGACCCCGTGCTGTAATATGTAATAAGTTAGAAAAATATTTGTAAGCTTTGATTGCTCTACTTTGATTATTGTTTATTGTTGTTCGACGTTTGGGACGGAATCGATCCTTCAAACTGTCGCGACCTACGGGTCCATAAAGGAAATTAAACGCTTTCCTTATTTATGCTATGTCGGGGCGTGACAGGTTTTAGTGGTATCAGAGCCAGGTTATTATTTATCTCAAGATAGTTTAGCCAGGTTTGGGTTTACCAGTTTAGACCCGATTCCATGATCTGATAGCTTAAGCTTTCCACACCCGATGATACGACAGGGAGGATAGACTCAGAACCCAAACGCCTAAGATTATCTCTGTCCTGATTTAAGTTAGTACCTTTTTTCAGGTATGGATCCAACTCAGCCCCTTTTTGTACCCGACGCTTTTGGAAGGCATTGGGTTACTGTAGGAGCGATAGTGCCGGCTTCTGCGATACTTTATTTCACCACTATTGGGTAGCGTGCAGCTGTTACCGTTGAGTTAGATCTTTGGCACTAGATTCATGTGTTAGGACTTGTCCCGTGTTCGCCTCGAGATCCTGTACTTTATAGAGATTCAACGCTTAGTGCTTGTGGAGATGGTTCGCTTGGTTAACAGCAATGTCTTCTATCTACCTCTTAAGCCTCAGGTTGTGCAGGCTCACCTTGCACAGTTGGAGATGCCTCCACTAGTCATCCTCGCTGTTAAGGATGATGGTAACGGTGACGTTGTACTTGCTCCTATTATCGAGGACGCTGAGGAGGATGGCATGGGTTGGGACGACTTTGCAGTTGACCTTGAGGAGGCACTAGCACTCGAGCTAGTTTTGCCAGAGGCAGATGCCCCTGGACCTGTTTCGTTGTTGACCTCACATAGCTGTAATTTTTGGGCAGGCCCCTCTCATGTTCAGCGACTTCATCAGGCCGACTTGCTTGACCTTTTGATGACTACCTATGGCGATGACTGACCGTTTAGATGTCGTCTTGTATATATTTACTATTTTTGACTAGTAGCTCTATTCTCTTTTTTATAAACTGTAATTACGTGCATTAGCAGATAGGCAATGACCCAATTTTTGTAACATTAACTCTTGAATGCGTCCTAACCCACACAAATAGGGTAGGCATAGATCTGATCATACATGCTTTTTGTATCAACTTGATAAGAAGTTATATATAATATATACTATTTTGAATATCGTCGTCATTTAAATTGCTTCATAGCACTGTTACATGCATGTTTCTCATTCTACTATCACTATCATGCATAGAATAACTGGAGAACTAAGGATGAACAAGAATTTATTGAGGGAGCACCTGAGGCTGCCGATCCCACGGGGATGTTTGAAGCCTTCGTCAGACGTCTCGAAAGGATTAGCAATCAAAATGATAACCAACGAGACTGTCAAACTGGAGACAAACTGCTGGAGAAATTCCGTATGCTCAGACCCGAGCAGTTTGTGGGTACCGCGGAACCATGGAAAGCAGAACAGTGGTTAAGACAGATGGACCGCATGTTCGAGGCTGTCCAGTGCAACGAGATGGATAAGAGGAGTTTGGCTACATTTCAATTGACCGACGCTGCCGCAGATTGGTGGGACTCAGTGATAGTCACTATTGGGAACACAGCTGCTACGGGAATGACGTGGATTGCATTCAAGGGTAGATTTTTGGAAAAGTAATTCCCGGCTACAGAAAGGCACAGAAGAGAGAAGGAGTTCATGGACCTGACGCAAGGAACCAAGTCGGTGCAAGAGTACACCACACAGTTCGAGAGACTGTCTCGGTTCGCTCCACACCTGGTTGATACTGAGGAGAAGAAGATACGGAAGTATAAGCAAGGGCTGACACCACAGATTCGTCGCCTGACTCTCGGACACCTAGATAAATCTTTTGAAGGACTTATTGGTTTGGCTACCGATCTGGAAGAGGATGCTCGAGTGAACCGAAAGCAATTTGAATTCTGACCACCTCAAAGGGGTAATTTTAGGAATAGACCACCAATGAATCGTACCCAAGGGCAGAAGAGGAATTTTGATGGAAGTAAGAGAACCCAAGCCATCACCTATCCGACTCAACCCCGAGTGGGAGAAGGTAGTAATGCTGGGAAACGTTTCAACTATGGCAACCTTGGTCATCTAGCTCGAGATTGCAAGGCACCAAGGCATGCTGCTCAACAAGGAATAGTCGGCTTCAACTGTGGTGAACCAGGTCACATCAGCAGGTTCTGCACTGCCCCTAAGCAGGTGACTTATGGTCAACAGGGTCAGACTCGCTTGAATGCTGTTATCCTTGATGCAGCAGGATATGATGGAATTGTGTATGAAGAAGGAGATTATGGAGAAGCTCAACCTGATCACCAAGCAGTGGAAGGTACATTAACTCTGTTTAACTCCCATGTTAAAGTGTTATTTGATACGGGTGTTGCTCTTTCGTTCATATCTGTTAATACAATTCGGAGATTGGGTATCTTACCTCATCGTTTAGAGAAAGCTTTGAGGGCTACTTCGCCATTAGGAGCTGCAGTCAGATTAGGACACGTGTGTAAGGATTGTCCTTTACGGCTAGGAGACCATGAAATCCCTGTAAGGTTGATTGTCCTATCAATGAAGGAGTTCGACATAATCCTAGGAATGGATTGGCTCTCTCAGAATCAAGTGAAGTTGGATTGTGCGAGGAAGAGAATTACATTCTCCGATAATGAGAATCAACCCTTTGATTTTCAATGTAACCCTTAGGGAGATATGTGTCTCACTAGGTGTTTGGCTAACATCGAAGTTGTCAGTACAGAAGCGACATCGTCGTCTATACATGTTGTCAAGGACTTCGAAGAAGTATTTCAAGACGTTTCTGGTCTGCCGCCCGAGAGAAGTATAGAGTTCTGTATTGAGCTTATACCGGGTACCGTACCGATCATGAAGGTTCCCTATAGAATGGCCCCCACCGAACTGTTGGACTTGAAGGAACAAGTTCAAGAGCTCGAGAACCTAGGTTTTGTACGTCCAAGTATATCGCCTTGGGGAGCACCAGTATTATTTGTGAAGAAGAAGGACGAGACGCTCAGGCTATGTATCGACTACCGAGAATTGAACCGAGTGACTATCAAGAACAAGTATCCCTTACCTCGGATTGACGATTTGTTTGATCAACTACAAAGAGCTACGACATTTTCCAAGATAGACCTTAGGTCGGGATATCATCAGTTGAGGGTACGAAAGAAAGACATACCTAAGACTGCTTTCAGAACCTGATATGGCCATTATGAATTTCTGGTGATGCCGTTTGGAATGACGAATGCCCCGGCAGTGTTTATGGATCTGATGAACAGAGTGTTCAAGCCTTATTTGGATCAGTTTGTCATCGTCTTTATAGATGATATTTTGATCTATTCTAAGTCGGGAGAAGAACATGAACAACATCTACGGATTGCGATGCAGACGCTTAAGGACCACCACTTGTATGCCAAGTTCAGTAAGTGTGAGTTCTGGTTACAAGAAGTTAAATTTTTGGGACACAAAGTGTCATCTCAAGGAATTTCTGTGGATTCATCCAAGACCGATGCTGTGTCAAACTGGGTTAGGCCGAGTAACCCTACAGAAGTTCGGAGTTTTCTTGGACTCGCGGGTTATTACCGGAGATTTGTTGAGGGATTCTCCAAGATAGCCGCACCTTTGACTGGTTTGACGAAGAAGAATCTGAAATTCGAGTGGACAGAGAAGCATGAGCGTGCCTTTCTAGAGTTGAAAGAGAGACTCACTACTGCACCGGTACTAGCAATACCCAAGCCTGATGAGCAGTTCACTATCTTTAGTGACGCGTCATATCAAGGACTGGGGTGTGTACTTATGCAAGATGGCAGAGTTATCGCCTATGGATCCAGACAACTGAAGTCGAATGAGTTGAACTATCCCATTCATGATTTGGAGTTGGCGGCCGTAGTATTTGCACTTAAGATTTGGAGACACTATCTCTACGGTGAGAAGTTTGATCTGTTCTCCGATCACAAGAGCCTGAAATATTTGTTCACACAGAAAGAGTTGAACATAAGGCAACTCAGATGGATGGAGTTGATCAAAGATTACGACTTCACGTTAGAATATCACCCCGGTAAAGTTAATGTGGTTGCTGATGCTTTGAGTCGACAGACTCGTGAGACGATTGCCTCCTTAATGGTCAGAGAATGGCGAGCATTGGAGACGTTGGCGGAGTTCGATGTACAGAGTGCTGAAGAAGGAGGACAACTTTTCGGATGTCTTATCCTACAGCCTGTTCTTATCGACCGCATTATTGGAGCTCAAAAAGAAGATGAGAAGTTTCAGACATGGTTTGCGAAGATGTCAGAGAAAGATTTGACAGAATGGAAGGTAGGAATTGATGGAGGATATCGGTGCAGAGATAGATTATGTGTGCCGGATTGTGGTGAATTAAGGAAAGACATTCTGGAAGAAGCACATAAGTCAAGATATACGGTTCACCCGGGAGGAACAAAAATGTACAAGGATTTGAAGAGAAATTTCTGGTGGGAAGGTATGAAGAAGGATGTGGCCGAATTTGTATCCAAGTGTTTGACATGTAAGCAAATTAAGGCCGAACATCAGAGACCATCAGCATTGTTGCAACCGCTACCTATTCCTGGTTAGAAGTGGGAGCACATCACGATGGATTTTGTAGTAGGATTGCCTCGATCGCAGCAGAATCATGATGCCATTTGGGTAATCGTGGATCAATTGACAAAATCAGCTCATTTCATTGCTTATAGTATGACATACCCGGTGGAAAAGATGAGCCGGATGTACATACAATAAGTTGTGTGACTTCACGGTGCACCTGTGTCAATTGTGTCAGACCGTGATGCGCGTTTTACTTCTGGATTTTGGGAAAGTCTACAAGAAGTTATGGAAGCTTCGCTCAAGATGAGTACTGCTTTTCACCCTCATACAGATGGGAAAACTGAGCGTGTTAATCAGATCATGGAAGATATGCTTAGGGCTTGTATTATTGATTTTGAAGAATCTTGGGAGACACACTTGCCTTTGGTCGAATTTGCCTATAACAACAGCTATCATTCGAGTATCGGTATGGCTCCGTTCGAAGCATTGTACGGACGACCATGTCGTTCTCCGTTGTGTTGGGCAGAAGTTGGGGATACAGAACTGCTGGGGCCAGATTTGGTTAGAGAAACCAACGAAAAAATTTCCCTGGTCAAGGAAAGGATGAGAACCGCTCAAAGCAGGTATAAGAGTTATGCTGATCGACGCCAGAAAGATTTGGAATTTAGTGTTGGAGATCACGTACTCCTTAAGGTATCACCGACTCGAGGAGTAGTACGCTTCCGTCTCAAGAGAGGGAAGTTAGCTCCGCGTTTCATCTGATCGTTCAAGATTTTAAAATGTGTCGGAAAAGTGGCCTATCGACTGGCGTTACTACCGAAGATGTCTGGGGTTCACAACGTATTTCATGTGAGTATGCTGAGAAAGTACATACGAGATCCCTCACATGTGGTTAGTTATGACGATATTGAGACGAGTCATAACGTTTCTTACAAGGAGAGGCCCGTGAAGATTTTAGATCAGAGTATTAAGAAGCTGAGGAATAAAGATATCCTGTTGGTGAAGGTTCAGTGGAATCACCATTACGAGAATGAAGTCTCGTGGGAAGTTGAAGCTGAGATGAGGAAGAAATACCCGGAGTTATTTCATGACTAGTTAGTCTTGATTTTGGGACGAAATCCTGTTTAAGGGAGGGAGGGTGTAATAACCTGCATTTCCATTTATTAATCTGTATTTGTATTATCATATATTAAAATCAATATGCATTGTTTGCTTTTATTTTAATTAGTATTCTCATGTGTTAAATCTGGTTATTTGTTTTATTTCATATTGGAGTTTTTGGGGCCAGACTGCAATTATGTAAACTTTAGTGACAATTGTGTTGAATTTCAAAACTGTATTTCATGACGGTGGAAATACTTTCTTTTAACTCAATCAGTATTTTTATAAAACCAGGAAATCGATTCTTACACAAAAATGAATTTTCTGTATTTTTGTGGTGAACACCGCGCTGCGAAAATACCAATTTATGTTTGAAACTGTCCGTGTTGTGCTAAACTTCCACAGATTTTGGAAGTGATGTAAAGCAAGATTTGATATACACTTTATTTCTATTTATGGTAACTCATCATTGGTTAAGGCATTATTTGGGAATGTATAGGTTGGGTGTGTAAATGTTGTGCCATAAGCTAATTACCCAAACACATGAGAGTGACCCCTACTACTCTAAATTGGCCCTTCCAATCTGGAGAGTGTACATATACGTATGTATATGCTGAATCATTTTGTGATATTAGAATTTTATAAACCAAATCATTTGTTGAGTTAAACTCAAGGGACTTGGCCTCCAAGAATCCTTACTTGAGTTCTATATATACATATACTACACTCACACACACAAACATTGAGTTCATTACAATCAGAAATTTAGAGAGTTTCAGAGAAGAGTTGAGAGTTCTAATTTCTACAAAAAATATAGAGAGAGAAGAGCTCTTAATCCCCATAGCCAAAGCTTTGGTTTGAACTTCTTCATTTGGTTTCCTTTCTCAACAATCTCTTCTATCTATATCTCATTGAGTATTATTAACTCACTCCAAATGTAATTCATATCTTGTGTTTTGTTTATATAGCTTGATTTGAAAATCACCATGGCTAATTTACGTTGATGTTCATACTTTGAAAATATGAAAATTTTCAATCTAAACCAAAACTTGTTTTCAGAGATGATTATGAAAGATTATGATACATAGAAGTTCCTGTCAAAGTATTGGGACCTAATTTGTTCATATGAGAAAGTATATAAGAAATTAAGTTTTGACAACTTTTAATGTTTCATAAAATTAGAGAGATATGGTTTGATTCGTGGTAAATTAGTAGTAGATTCTTAATCCTTGTGAAAAACCAAAGAGATTCATATATTGCAAGACACACTTACTTCCGAATTTGATCTGGGTCAAAAACAGACCCCAAAACTGAAACAGAGCACTTTCACGAGGAAGATGAAGACTCTGCAAAGACTCGCGCGCGCGAGCCACGTGGATTCAGGCAGATAGAAAATTTTTTATAAGAAAATGAAATTAGGCAGATCGCGTGAGCGGACCGCGCGAGCGATCTGCGCGCGTGATCCTTGCGTCCCCAGGCAGACAGAAGAATTTATATAAGAAAAAAGAAAAATGGGCAGGTCGCGCGAGCAGTCCGCGCGAGCGACCCCTCGCGCGAGCGGCTTGCGCGCACGACCTCTGGCAGTTTCAAATTTTGCTTGTTTTGTGATAAGGAACTGTTTGGGTGGTATTTTATGAACTGTTAAAGCCCCGTTTGGGAAATTTATTAAATCGGAATCTTAAATGGTTATGTTTAGACGATTAAAACGTTGTATTGTGAGTTATCAATCCCCGTACGTACGTGTTCCTTTAATTCATTAAATTCCTTTATGTTTAAGGTTCATGACATACATATGGAGTCAGTTGTACATGCATGTGGGTATCAGTCAGTGTGGAAAAGAGTATGAGATTGAGGTTGAGTTTGTGTTGTGGACACTCCCTGGTTATTGAGTACCAAAGTGTGACGTGTTGAGATTGCGGTGAGAGTGTCTTTGAAATGCGACGGTGGCAAAATTGGACACTCCCTGACGCCCATGGTAGCGTTAAAGTGTGTGACGCCGAACTTGGACATTCCCTGGCACCCATGGTAGTGCTAAAGTGTGGCCTACGGACACTCCCTGATACCCGAGTCTGGATACTGCGTGAGGGTTCCTCCGGTATTTGCATGGCGGATTAGGTATTCAAAGTGTGAGGCATTGGACACTCCCTGGTACTCTGGACCAAAGTGTGAGGCAAACTTGACATTCCCTGGCACCCTTGTGCTAAAGTGTGGCTATCGGAGTATTTCAACGATACTGGTGTGAGCTAGTGGGTTGTTGTGTTTGTCGAGAGAAAAGAGTCGGTAAGGTGAGTGTGGTGCATTGTCTCATACACGGTCATATGTTTTAATGAATGAACGACTTTTAAATATATTCCCTGTTATTTTTATAATTGAATTCTTTCCATGATTAAACCATTGATTTTACAAAACTTAAAAAGAGAAAATTTGTAAATGGGTATGTTTTACATTCAAAGTTATGTTTTTAATACTCACCAGCTTCTTGAAGCTGACGACGTTGATGCGTCCTGGACATTCGTGTTCAGGTTTTTCAGGTTATGATCAGGCTGAACGTTATGACTATGCGAATTGAGAACAATTGCTGGAAACAGAATTTACTTTCATATGCTTTAAGTTGAACTGTTAAGGATGGCTGTAATAGACATTAGTTATTGTTTTGATTTAAGGCGGTTTGTGCCATTAGAGACCCCGTGCTGTAATATGTAATAAGTTAGAAAAATATTTGTAAGCTTTGATTGCTCTACTCTGATTATTGTTTATTGTCGTTCGACGTTTGGGACGGAATTGATCCTTCAAACTGTCGCGACCTACGGGTCCATAAAGGAAATTAAACGCTTTCCTTATTTATGCTACGTCGGGGCGTGACATCTTCAATTTATCCAAATTCGAATTTGTGTTAGTTTTTTTTTTCCTTTAATATTCTAAATAACTCATATTCAACCTTTGATATATATATATATATATATGTATATATCACTATAGATCCGTATCTATATAAACACTCATCTATACGATTGATTTATACTATAATGAACACAAATTGAAAATCAATCAAAACTATGAATCAACCCTACAAATCTAAATGTTTACTCACCGACTTGGGAAAAGAAAGATGATGTTGATGATGGTGAACTCCGTTCTTTTATCTTCTTCTCTCTTTTTCTTCTTCTTCTAGGTGGCTAGGGTTGCTTCTTCTCTCTTTGTCTCTTGTTCTCTCTCTCTCTCTCTCTCTCTCTCTCTCTCTCTCTCTCTCTCTTTTGAGGATGCTCTTTTTTTTTTCTTCTTTTGTTTAACTAACCCTAGGATATATTATCTATGTATATACATATTATACACACACAATACATATAATATAACACTCACACAAATATTAATAATTTCGTTTTTCTTCTTATGGGCTCACAAAAGAGTCCCATATGAGCCCAGAATGTAACCCAAACTACTAAAATAGCTAGCCCAAAGGGTACTCATGCCCCGGGTACTTAATTTTAATACCAGATACACCATTTGACACATTCGCGGGCCTGTAAACACTATATAAAAAAAATACATATCAACCCTTCACTTTTTTTTTTAACAAACAGAAATTAATAAAATATAACACTCAAACTAAACGAATTCACTAACGATTTAATTTATGGTTCCTCCAAATTTAAAATTTTCAAACATGTGTCTTACATAGACACACTTATATAATTTTGCTAACTGAAAATAATAATTAAAATAATTATTTACACACTTAGAAAATTTAGGGTTGTTACAGGTTCCTCCCTCTTCCTCTGTGAAGCTCTTCCCCTTTCGTTGTGAAGATTGTTTCCGTGTGCTTTTCCCAGATCTGAAGATGTTTTCTTGTAGATCCGATGTTGTCCTGTCCAGAGTAGGGGTTCTTACGCCAGTTTCGACACATCTAAGTCTCTCTTTGAGGAAAGCGGCAACTGCGACCTCCTACCCGTCTAGGGTGGTACTATGATATTCTGTTGGATGGGGGTTCCTATAGCTTACAAACATGTGGCAATAAACTCTCCTTGGTTGTCTCTCTTAAGTGCACGGGAACGTGTTCCTGTGTTTTTCTTTTTTCCTTTTCCGCATGAGGAGGGGATCTTGTCCCTCACTTGCCTTTCTGTTATTGTTGGCCAAAGGGTATTCATGTGTTGTAGGATATTCCTTTTTTTGTTTCATGTACTTGTGCTTGTTTTAATGATATATTTTAATGTTTCAGCAAAAAAAAAAAAAAAAAGAAGAAGAAATTACAAGTACAAATAGGCACTACCACCAACAAAAAAAAAAGTTTGTTGAGAGACAGGGAATGGTATATAAATGTAAATGGTATAAAAAGTGGGAAAAATTTTAATTTTCTCAAAAGTTAAATGTTAAAAAGGAGTACATTTTTCTCACCCATTTAAGAAGGTCTCGTTGTATTGGCCAATGGGGTGATTGGATTATGCTCACCCAAGATGACCAAATGTGAACTCTGTTAAAAAGTGGTATAGAGTGGGAAGAATTCTAGACCCTCATATATGATGACACATGTGCGCAACCCCTCTCTCAAATCAAAATTTAAAAAAAAAAATGGAAATTTTTGGTACTAAATGTGCTATTTTAGTCCAAATATAGTCTAGCCCTCAAATTTAGGGGGGAAAAAAAAATAGCATATGTGATATTTTCCAATTAAGTGTTCCAAACCCAATTTGACACTATATATTGTTGATAAATAGATCCCAAAATATATAAATATAATCCCAAAAGATAATATTGTTCTCAAATAGATCTAATTTGACACCATATCTCATTATCAAATATGTATAAATAAACTCAAAAAAATTATTTTTCGATATAGCTTCGTTAACCCCCCAAAAATTCCCGACCCCACCTTACATGCATGTGCATTAAGGGTCTAAATTCATGGAGTCTATCAACACCCATTTCTCCTATTATACACAATTTATTCGTTCACACATGGTATGTGGTACTGCTTACATTGACCAGTATATATATCTACTATACTGTAAGAACGAATAAACTAACACGTTAAAAAAAATAAATTTTCTTTTTTGTTCTTCACTACACCATAATTACTCATACATCTATCTATACGTCGTAAGTATATATTGATTTGTGTGAGGGTAAATCGGTGATTTTAGACAAATAATTACAGTCAAGTCAGCTTTTAAAATTTTATGTAATATAATAATGAGGTTTCAATCAACAATCTTGTGTCTAATTACATTTGGATCAACAATTTTTGGAATATTTATTAATCACTTCAAAAAAAGTAAAAAAAAAAGTGGCTATTTAGGAATTGGTCACTAATACTTACAATTTGGTCAACTTCTTCTCTCAAATAAGGTTTCAATCAACTATCTTATGTCTAATTACATTTGGATCAACAACTTTTTGGATATTTATTATTCACTTCAAAAAAGTAAAAAAAATGGCTATTTAGGAATTGGTCACTAATATTTACAATTTAGTCAATTTCTTCTCTCAAATTTAGGATTCATATATTGTAATATGTGTAATTGCATTTGGATCAGTAAATTTTGGGATGTTTATTACTCACTTAAAAAAAAAACAAAAAAGTGGCTATTTCAGTGGCTATTTAGGAATTGGTCACTAATATTTATATTTTGGTCAACTTAACTAAAATTTAGGATTCATATATTATAATATGTGTAATTACATTTGGGTCAGCAAGTTCTGGATATTTATACTTCACTTCAAAAAATGTCAAATAAAGTGACTATTTTGGTGGCTATTTATGAATTGACCACTAATACTTATATTTTGGTCAATTTCTTTCCTCAAATTTAGGATTTATAGATTGTAATATGTATAATTACATTTGGACCAGCATTTTGTTGCATCTTTATGATTCACATCTTTGCTTCGAATATCAATTAAGGTTTACAAATACATTTACGTCCTTTTTTTAGGGAAAATACCTTACTTGTGTCATGTATTTTTAGTGGTGATTTATTAGGTACCTTTAATACTCATTTACAAGATAGTCAGAATTATCAACTTCTTCCGTTATAAGAGTTTTAGATAAAATAGCTACATTTATAATTTCCTATTTAACTGTTTTAACATCTTATTATACACTTTTAATAACCAATTAACCGCATGAAACAACACAATTAAATTTCTCGAACAACGCACGGGACTCCAATTAATATATATATATATATATATATATATATAGGATTATGAAATTGAATTTGCACCCAAAAAATACTCCATAATTATGCACCAAGGACACCATAGTCTTGTCTATAGAAGACGTAAAACATGGCAGAAAGACAAAATAATTGTCTCCGCGTTAAAGTTGCAACAGACCAGAGACCACTTTCAGAAACGGATCGACACTCAAATTTGCTACGCGAGGCCAATTTTTGGTATTTTCAGATTGATCATGATATATATCTATATATATATATATATATATATAAATATATGGTTTGGCAGCTTCTTGCCCTCGTCATTTTTCATGCGTGTTATCATTCCTATAGTTGAATCCATCTATCTAGAATTAACATATATACTACTATTGTAATTAAAGTCCATGAAACTAACATACGAGAGAGAGGTACGTACGTTTGGATTGAACTTTTGGTCCCGTAATATGCACGACAACTACCATGCACCAGCTAGAAACAAAATTACATCATAACCGCCCATCCTAGCTATCTAATTAATTTCTGTTTTTCATACACTGTTTTCTCTCCAAAATTTCAAATGCGACGCGTGACTTGTCCTTAATTAGGACATTGGCTAGCGTGAAACAAACTTACCATTAAATGTTTTCGTCACCAATTACGTACTGATCGATCTTTCCTAGCCTGTATATGACTAATACAATTTTTGGTACACATCTAAACACAATTTTTGGTACACAACTTAATAGATGTGCATATCTCTCATGTGTAACTGTGGTATCACAAGAAAGATATAGACACATCTTTTGAATTGTGTCCTAAAAATAATGTCTTCGGATATGTCTCACTCTTTACACAGTGTATATGTATATATACTAGGCGATAGCCCGGCCATGCTATACACGCGGGCTGCACGTTTTCGAGTATTTTACAATATATCCAATATCAATTATGGAGATAGCTCTCTGTGTTTCTCGATCTAATTGTGAATTACCTGTTGACATGCTATTGTATGAAATGCTCCGTATGTCAACCTCGATCTTAGGATTGCTAGCTCACCGATTCTCCACTTATGTATGCTGGAAACAGACTTATAACAAAAAACCAAAATCAGAATCCACATCTTGATTTGAAAATCTCAATGTAACATATATAATACAGCCTTGCTAGCCCAAAATATTACAGTTGTCTATCGTAAAATGAAACCAAAAAAAAAAAAAAAAAAGAAAAAAGAAAAAAGAAAAATCCGATGCATAAACATGTATTTACATATGTGTGTGCACGTGCGCATGTGTTATAAATGGAGAGAGATTGATATTGGCCGATAGTTTCGGGTTAAAAAAAAAAAAAACCAAGTAAGAACATGCCACATGAAAAATTTAGAAATTGATGGAAAAAAAAAAAAGAAAAAGATATATATATATATATATATATACTAATACCAAGTAATATAGGTTAGACAAGAGGATTTAGCTCTCCTATTCGATATTAGTATATATATAGATAGTATAGATAAGATCATTAATGATTCCAACCAAGAATTCCTTAATTGTGGGCTGTTGGAGTATTATTGTAGGCGTTTGTTCTCCACTCCCCCCAAAAGAAACCCACATCCACATATTGATAACCTGGAGTGGTGACCTCCACACAAACACACCCACACACACACACACACATATATATATATATATATATCGTATAGATATAGATCGAGAGAGGGAGTTCAATTTCGTCAATTAATTTGTTGAGTTGGAAGATCGAAGAAATTAAAGTGGTTATGGGGAATTGGTTTGGGAAGAAAAGGGTAGTGCACCGGCCGCATGATGTCGAAGGAATTAGGAGTAACATAATTGGTACAGCTTCTACTCAATATTCAGAAAAGATAGATAGTAGTAGTGGTAGTGTAAGAATTAAAGTTAGGATGACAAAAAGAGAGATGGAGGAGATGATGGCGCTGGCGAATCATCATGATCATCAGAGCAAGGGCGGCGAGGCGCTGGGCCGTCTGATCTTCCAACAATGTTTGGAGGGCAGATGGAGAGCTCGTGTTGATACTGCTACTGTTACTACTACTACTTACCCTGATAATTGGCCTATGGAATCCTTCAAATCGTCACGAAGGTGTTTGGGGACTATCACTGAAGAACGAACTGCTGCTTCTTAATTTGTAACTTACACAATAATATATATATATATATATATATATATTTATAATTTTTACAGAAACATAAATATTGTTGCTTTCTTTCTTTTATGAGGAAACCATTTTCTGGGTATATTGATCTACCTCAATAGATTGATTAATTCATGCTAGAACGAACTTCGTTGGTCGAAAATATCATCATCCTTACCTATATATCTACCTAGCTAGCTAGTAAAACGAAAAAAATATTGTCCAACATATATGGATTTTTGTACTAATGGGATTACAACCGCCACCGTCATTATGGTTTGTTTTAATTGAGTAAATTACAGTGAGAAACTCAAAATTTCGTAAAATTATGGGGAAATTAATTAGGAGTCGCTATCTTGAGCAACAATCCAATCCATCTCTTTTTAGATTCATAAGAATACGGGAGTCTAAAAAATAATGTGATAAGTTCATTTTTTTTTAAATTTTGAAGAACTTATTGACAAAATTACCCAGAAGAGACCCATTACCTATCTCTCTGTTCTCTCAACCATTACCCTTCTCTCTCTTCTCTCTCTCTAACACAGTTCGGGTCGTCATCTCCACATCCCTCCAACCTCTGCAACTCTTCTCGGATCTTCCACCGTCGCCAATCTCCATGCTGCCAGCCACTGTCACCGACCTCCATGTCGCCAGTCACCTTCCGCAATTCTTCTCCAAACTTCCACCATCGCCGATCTCCACGCGGCCAGCCATCGTCGCTGACTTCTGCACTGCCAAGGCCAGTACTGAGCCAGTTTTGCGAAGCAATCTCATGGGGCCTCAATTTTAGGCCTCATTTTTCGGCCTTTTTTTTTTCTAATTTCTTTCTAATTTTTTTTTATGAAATTTATTATTTTTAGGCCTATTTTCTTCTAATTTCTTCCAAAATTCAATGAAACTTAGTATAGAGGCCTCATTTTTTCGGCCCCTATGAAAATTCGCTTGAGGTCTCGGACAATTTTTGCATCTCAGGACCGGCCCTGCGCGCTGCAAGTCACAATCGCCACCATTGACCTCTGCATCCACTTCCTTCAACCTCTCTAGCTACACCATGTTTGAGTATGTGGATCACAGGATCAAGGATGGTCTATGCTTTCTAATGAGCAATGAAATTGTCACGCTCGTCCAGAAAAATTTCTTTAATTTAAAATGCAAATATGAGATTTTGAAAATTATCAATGTTATTTGATAATTGAGTTAAGTGGTTGACTGTATCAACGGTGAAGTGTCGGTTGAGGACAAGGTAATCGGAGAATCATGAGGCATTCGTATGATTAAATGACATTTATATGATTTAAATATTATTTGACTATTCGGTAAATTACGAATAGTAAATTTACCTGTGTAGTATATTTTCTGATAGACTCGATCTTGTTTAAGATCATTTTGATTGATTTAGTGATAACCGATAGGATGTGTTGCATAAAAGGTAGGTTATCTAGAGATTCTATAAAATTAGTTTTTGGAATGTAATTACGACGACAAACGAGACTTAGTCGGAAACTTTTGTAATTTATGGTTTTCACTTGTGAAGAGATAAAATGGTAGTGTGCAAAGTTTCGGAGAATGATTAGTAGTTTTGAAAACTTGTGGAGAGGTAAATATAATTTTCAGAATCGTGCCTATATCTAGTGGAGTTCTAAATATTATCATGTACAACTTTTACAAATTGAAATCAAAAGAGGGATTTTGGAGTTTAGTGCTTGCCACCTCAAATCGACGGACTTTTGCCATTTAATTTTAACCAAATTTCATATTCGAGCTACTCGAGGTAAGAGCTTCATTTTGATATCTCTTAAAACTCGTTTGGTTAAGTTTTTATAAATATCCTAATGTTGGAATTTGGAAAAAAAGCGTGTAAACTTGTAGGAATCACTTGAAATTCAAGATTCGACATTTAATTGGTCACTTAGGTCATCCTTCAAAATTGTAGGACGTTTACACGAGGTATGAATTCTATGCCTATGAATTATATGGAATTTACATGTTTTGATTATCGAGTTGTTATTTTGGATTCGGGCGAAATTCGTGTATTAATTAGGCCCGTTAATTATGCATATGAAAATGCGATAAAAGCACGTATATATGATTATATGAGCATACCTATGTTGGTTGAAAGGGTGTTTAGTGCAAATTCATCTAGGGGCAAGCTCCTCGATGTTGGAGGATTAAAGTAGTAACGGCTACTGTGCATGGTTTGGGAGAAGGCCCAACCAGGACACTGTGCATGGTTTGGGAGAAGGCCTGGTCAGGGCACTGGATGAGTGGTAGGGAGAAGGCCCTCCACAGCATCAATTCCATTAATGTTTCATTACTGGATGAACGCGCACTACTCTCCGTAGAGACCATTTTTGATGTGTTGGATATGTTAAAGCATAAATTATCATATAAACACATGTTTAGAATTGCAAACTCAACATATAGCTGAGCAGTGGAGATTTACTCCATTGCAGGTGAACGAAAGAAAAGAAAGAAGAAGCGTGAGAAGTGAGACTGCAGGAGCGACGCGAATCCTTCTCTTGTATATATTTTTGTTTTCAATTCCAAATGTTGTAAAGTGAAGATTTCAGAATTTAGAACTATTAACTTCAACTTGGAAGATTTGGAATGGCTTAGAAGGTTGTTTTATGTCATAAAACTCTTTTTGATATGTTGTAATGAATCTGAACTCATGGATTCGTGTTTTGAAGGCTTAACATGTCAAACTCGAATTTTGGAGAATGTAATAGTGCTTTTATGTTTTAAGCCAAACAAGCCTTGGATTGTTCTGTTATTGTTTCTTTTTATAAATTACCATGTCTTAACGATGTTCTTGAAAGTTTAGCATGAATTATGAAGTTTAATTATGTAAACATAGTTGGTGGAATGTTAGGAGTGAAGGTTGTTTGATTCTTAGCAAAATCAGAAATTTTTGGGGACAATGGGGAATAGGAAAGTTCCCTTCTCCTTCTAGGTTTCCTTTTAGAAAAATCCTTTTTTTTTTTTTTCTATTTTCTGGTACATTTAATTTATTTAGCGGTATATTATGAATTCTCAATTGGACTGACAGGTCACTTGCTATCTCAGCCAGTGTAAAAATTAGGTGAATTATACCCAGTGGACCTATCAGAGTTTTTTATTTTTTATTTTGCAATATATTATGAATTCCCAATTGGACCTATCGAGTATGATTCTAATGTGTATTGCAAACCAAATTTGACACAAATTAGGAAACCTTCTTAATACTATCATAATATGAGTATTGTCATGCTTTCTAAATTTTTATCTTAAAAGTGATTATCAAATAATGTGACAGTGAGACCAGGTGTATTATAAGCTGTTTACGTGACTTATTACCACATCATTTGAGAAACAATTTTAAGATAAAAATTTGGGAATGATAACATTACTGTTTAATATTTCCGAAACTTTAGCTCTTTAGTGAGCATCTTCATAACTCATAAGATGATGAAACGACGTCGTGTCCCCATCATTGGGCCCTGTTTTTTCCTTGTGGGCACCAATGACCAACGCAAAGGCAATAAAAAACATCTCCTAATTCTGCAAACCCTAACTCCATAGTATTAGCTTTTGGGAGCAGCAGCAGGAGCAGCGAAGAGCGTAGCAAAATTTCTGTCTCGGGTTTTCTATCTCTTCTCCAATACTAGTTAGTTTGTAGATAATTTTAATATCAATATGTTTAATAATTAAATTCTCCATCTTCTTCTTCTTCTGTTCTGTTTTTGTTTACAAAATATTCCTATAGCAACCCTAATGCTTTGCTGTCTCTCCTTTTTGATGTCTGCAGCAGAGTTCGATCTTTAATAATTAAAAAAAAAAAAGAAAAGAAGAGGAAAGATGTCGGTGGTGGGAGTGGGAGAACAAGCCTGCACTTTGGCCTCATTGATCCTTTTCGACGATAACATCCCCATCACTGTATCCTCTCATTCCTCTCCCCCATTCTTTTTCCATCTCTTATGCAATTTTATTATTTGTTTTTGTGTATTTGCATCTATAAGTACCTATGTGTGCATGTGAATATGTATACATGGTCACAACAGGTACTTATATATATATATATTATATTATATATCATTCCGCTTCTGAAGTTGCGGACTTCTGTTTCAGCAGTTGGATCCAGTTTTCATTAGATCCAGTTTTCATTAAGGGTATTATAGTAATTTCACAGGATCCAGCTGCTGAAAACAGAAGTTCGAAACTTATTAAGTTGCGGGCCCACCATTATATATATATATATACACCAGAAACCTTCTCACGAGGGAGTACTCACTTTGGTAAAATGAGGACTTCTGTTTACACCTGTTGGATTTAGTTTTAAATTTGTGAAATTACTTCATTATGTTAATGAAAAATGGGTCGTTAAATGGATCTAATGACTGAAAATAGAACTCCTCACTTTATTAAAGTGAGGGCTCCTTCGGGATTATGTATACACACACACACACACACACACATATATATATATATATACTAGTACTAGTACGTACCCGTGCCTGCGGGGAACTGCTCAAAAAAAAGAAAAGAAAAGAAAAGAAAAGAGTAGAAGATTAATGAAGCTATATAATCCTTTGCATAATGTAATTGCTGTCATTCAAATGGCCAAAAAAAAATAGGAACTTAATTGCCCGTGTCATTTAAGAACAACCCAAATTGGGAGATGAAATATAATAATCCCTTAGTTTAGACCCCCAAAAAGGTCCTTGGTCACATTCCAAACCCGTAGGACACATTTATCTGTCAAAGAGGGGAATTATACTATTAGTTGTTTAAGTGTACCCAACTACCAATTAAAACGGATTGTTGGTTCAATCCCACCAAACAAAATAAGGATTTTTTCAATCTTTTTTATTTTTATTGTTGCTGTTTGGGAGCTTTTTTAGTGGGCTGTTTATTGGCTGTTTGGAGAGTTATTTTTAATACTCCTTAGAGCATCTCCAATGCACCTTTCATTTCTCATGCTATAGTCAAATTATAGCACGAATGCTCAAAAACACCTCTCCAATGCACTCCTATTCCTCCTCTAAAAAAAATAGCAATGCTATTCTTTCTCTCAAATTTAAGAGCAAGATAGCATTGCTATAATTTGAAAAGAGTGATAGAAGGTGCATTGGAGAGGTTTTCTTTTGGATTAATGCAATAATTTAACTTTTGTACTCATTCCAATGAAAAGGTGTACAAAACACAATTTAAGGTACAACAATAATAACCAATGTCACAAATAGCATTTATTTTAGAACGTAGCAATTGGAGCAGAAATGTCAAAATATAGTATTTAAGCCCTGTAACAATGCTAAAATATAGATTTAACATGGGCAAAATGACATCTTGCATTGGAGATGCTCTTACGTCTCCTTGCTAGAGTCCCACTTTTCATTTTGGTTAGGGAGTGTTTGGGAGGCAATATTAAGAGGCTTTTTGAGTTGCTTTTCAACATTATGAAAAGGTTATATAGGATTATGATATGTGCTATATAGTAATCTTATTTTGTGATTAAAAAAGTTAACAATAAGTTAATATGTCTCTTTTATTTTTTTATCTTTAGCTATCATTTTCTCAGCCACTTTAATGTTATCTGGGGACAATATTAATTGAGGTGCTTTTTAACATTATGAAAGGGTTATTTGGGATTACGATATTTATTGAATAATTGTATCTTGTGATTAAAAAATTCAACAAAAAACTAATATGTCTCTTATATGTTTTCATTTTCTCTATTATTTTTTCAAAAGCTTGCAAAAAGCTAATGTATGCTTTTGTTTTAATCTTTTTAATTTTCTTATTTCTTTTTGGGAGCTTTGTCGAAGAGCTGTTTGGGGGCTGTTTGAAGGTTTTTTTTAATGCTCTTTTTGTTCATATTTAGAGTCCCACTTCTTATTTTTCCCTCATTTTATTTATGTAAAAGCAGAGAATAAGTCAACAATAAGTTAATATGTCTCTTTTACTTTTTTATCTTTCATTATCATTTTTTCAAAGGTTTGCAAAAGCTACTGGTTTTTATGTTATTTTTAAATTTTTTTGTTGTTTCTCAACCACTTTCATATTATTTGGGGGCAATATTAAGAGGGTTTTTTGAGGTACTTTTTAACATTATGATATGAAAGGGTTATTTTGGGAGTGTGATATGTATTGAATAATCTTATCTTGTGATTAAAAATGTCAACAATAAACTAATGCTTCTCTTATACTTTTTTCACTTTCTCTATTATTTTTTCAAAAGCTTGCAAAATGCTACTGTATGCTTTTGTTTTAATCTTTTTAATTTTCTTATTGCTTTTTGGGAGCTTTGTCAGAGAGTTGTTTAGGGGCTAATACTCCGTCTGTTCATATTTAGAGTCCCACTTCTTATTTTACCCTCATTTTATTTATGTAAAAGAGATGATTGAAAGAAATGTAGGGTATTGTGTGAGATGCTTTTGGAAAATTGTGCATTTATTATATATAATGATGAGCGGGCAGTTAAATTTCAATTTATTTTAACTAAGATATTTACTCTCCTTTTGTAAGCTCTCATTTATACTGTCATTTTATTTTTTATTTCTATAATAATGATGATAATGTGAGATAAGTTATGATACATTGATACCATTTAGTCGTTTTTAAATAAGATAGATTTGGAAAGAGAGGGAAGCTAGGAAATAGGGACGTGAGGTGTGGGAGAGGAAAGAGAGAAATTATGGTACGTGAGGTGTGTTGGTGAGTTTATTGAGGACCGTTGGATGAAGTTGATCCATGGGTAGAGAGTTGGTATGATTTGGATAAGAGTCAAGATCCAAAGTTGAGGGAAATATTAATTCTGGACCCTTGGATTAATTTTTGGAGGATCCTACACACTCCTCCAATATAAGATATATATATATATATAATATAATATAATATAATATAAATTCATCGTTGAGGGAGAAGTTTATCCTTAATATACGTGATGTGATAACAGGCGGAGAAAATTGCTGCTCTGGTGAAAGCAGCGAACGTAATTGTTGAATCGTACTGGCCTAGCTTGTTTGCTAAACTTGCTGAGAAGAGAAATCTTGAGGATCTCATCATGAACGTTGGCTCCGGTGGTGGCGGTGCTGCGGTTGCCGTTGCTGCCCCAGCTGCTGGTGGTGGCGGCCCTGCCGCCGCTCCTCCTCCTGAGGAAAAGAAGGTAACCACGGAATTACAAGAAATCCACTTTGTACCCTATTCTCTTAGAAATGATAGATTTTTTGTTGATTATAACTTATTTTCTTATTTTGTTGTGATTTTGATTTTACAGGAAGAACCCAAGGAGGAGAGTGATGACGATATGGGATTCAGCTTGTTCGATTAGAGGAGCTCTTATGTTTTGTCGCCTTTCTATGGAGAGGTTATTTTCACTTCCAGTAGTCATAGGAGATGTTTCCTTTTATTTATTATTTCGCTCTGTTGCCTACAAGTATATTTACTGTTTTCTGGAAGAAGTATCTTGAAATCTCTTGGATAAGTATTTTAAAGCAATTTTGGTTTCTGGTTTCACTATCCTTGCATTGAAGTTAGTTGACATGACACTAATTACCAACAACTAAGCCGTCACACTATCACAGTATCCGCACAGAAATGATCAGAACTCCATTTATTTATTCTCCTGTTTAAAGGAGTGGCAACACTTGAGACTGATTTTTTAGTGTCTTTATATGCTAGTTTTTGCATGTGAACTACTCCTTGTGGTTGGAAACTGGAAAGCCGATTATTATTATTTGTTTTTTTTTTTTTTGGGTGATCATTCTTTGTGGGCTTCAAATACTTCTACATAGGTTCTAGTTTATCTTGATTGCATTTTCAATCTGTTAAAAATTTTAATGAATAGTGGTATGTTTCCTAACTGTTTATTCCAAACTTAGCTCTCGATGAGAATGGCTGTGGTGCCATATTTAATTAGTCCAAGTTTGTTTTAGGCAGTCTGGTGCTGCATCCGTAGGGGTTAAAATTTGAGTAGTATAGCTTTACTATCTGAAATTGGCCGTCTTTTTGTTGTCGTTGGTGGTGGTGGTGGTGGTTTTGGGGGTTATTTTGTGGGTATTGGTGTGGGTTGTTCTTTCTCTATCCCCTCATGTACCATAATTTTCGGATGTCTTCCTGTCGCCACTAAAACTTGAATAAAATCAAACAGATTTAAAGTTGGATGAAATTGTTTTTGGCCAAATCTTCTTACAGTATTTAGCTATCTATTCTCTCCAAGGACTTCTGCCAGCAGCAACTCCATGTTGGCCATCACCCTCCCAATCGGTGTCTCCACTTCTCCCACTTCTTCCTCGGTGTCTCCTCCATTGCCCTCCTCCACAACTTAGTCGGTGGCATATGCAAGCACATGACTTGTGCTTCTGGATAGTTGTGGTATTTTTTGAATAAGGTAGTGTGACGACTATGTGAATGTTAGTTTGTCTAGGGGTGCTGTTGTGTGCTCATTACAGGTGAACTGTTTTGATCTTCTGTGAATGTTCTAGTGGTTGATCTACCTTTTTGTAAGTGCAAGACATGCTTGCAGTTGCAATCATGCCTGGATTTTATTGGATCCGCATAGCGTGTGTGCTGCCTCCACTGCAATTGCCTTCTCCTCCGAGGCCTCTCCTCCATCGGCCAGCGAGTTTGGATTTTTATTTGAATGTGCGTTTTTGCAGTGCATGGTGTATGTGCTCCAACCACCGCGATTGTCTCCCAAATGGCATCTCTCCGCTTCTGGTCATGTTTTTTATTTGGTCAGGGATGCTTCTCTCTCAACAGTGTTTCGGTTCTATTCTAGGTTGTTTCACTCTAGATTATCGGCTAGTTAATACTTACGACAAACTTTCCAAAGTTGTCGACTAGATTCCAAATAGATCATGTTGATCCTCTCGACTTTGTTTGATTTGGTAATGGTGAGAAGAATATCAAATATTCCGAGTTGCATTTAATTTGATATCTTCGACAAAGAAACCAAATTATTCTAATAGAATGGGTTAAATACAAAATATACTCCTGAAGTTTGGTCCCTATTTCGTTTTAGTCCCTTTAGTTTCAATTGTATCAATTTGGTCATTGAAGTTTTTAAATAGAGGCAATGTAGTCCAAATGTTCAATTATGTGAGAAAAGTTTATTGAATTTACTCACATATTATGTACTCTCACACTTTTTATGGGCAAAAATAGAACAATACCAATCTTCCCACCTGCTTATTTGCGTAATTGTGCGTAGCAAGGGTGAATTTTGTCAAATATTCCAATAGAATGGAATATTTGGACCATATTGCTTCTATTTAAAACTTTAGGGGACTAATTTGATACAATTGAAACTATGGGGACCAAAATGAGACAGGGACCAAACTTCAGGGATATATTTTGTAATTAAGCCTAATAGATAGGAGTAATGCTAGATGTACTACTCATTTACAACCACTTCTATCTCTCTCCTAAGTGATACTATTGAAATTTAACTGGACCCTACAGTGCTACTTAAGAGCGAGATAGAGATGGTTGTAAATGAGTTGTAAGAATGAGTTGTAGCAATTTAAAAGTTAATGAAGATACTAGAGAACTGATGAGTTACTATTCGGATTGTTTTTTTCTTCTAAAATTTGCAAATCATACAGTGCATTACAGAGAAAACAATGAGATGGCAATGACCAAGAAAATAATAGAGATTCAATGTATCCGTTTTAGTTGGGAGTCTCTACAACTCGACTCTAATTTGCAACTATTCATTTTCTTTCATTTCAAGCATAAAATGAGTCTTTAAGTACAGTCGTAGTGTCCATGGTTATATGAAGTCACATTTTAGTCCATGATGATTAAATGCCACAACATCTTTCCAACCAGAACGTGTACACAAAATACCAAAAATACTCATAATGCAAAAGAGAAGCACATTGAGGACAACTCACAGGCACAACTGATCACAAGAAAATGAACTATTAGTTTGCCGAAAAGGAAAAACTTTTCAACGACTAGCAAGAAACAAACCCAAATGAGAGCATGCTAGGAACACTAGGAATGAGTTTTTTAGCTAACTAGGGCGAGTTTAGTTGTTCAGTTGGGCGACCCATTTTTTATCAACACAAATCAAAGCATACAACAACGCTCCATACATTCATTCTCTCTCTCTCTCTCTCTCTCTCTCTCCCTAGACCAAGGGTGTGTTTGATAATCCAATTAAGTGCTGAAAATGAAAAGTTTCAGCACTTATTTCTTTTCAGTGCGTTTGATAATATACCACTTAATTGAAAAAGTAACGAAAAAAACTACTAAAACCTTTAAATGAAAATAATAACTGAATGCAGTATATTTCAATACTTGAAATACTGTTTTCAGTACTGCAAATTCAATCAATTGAAAATTTCACTACTTAAAATTCAACATTTAATTTTCAGCTTTATCAAATGGACCCTAAGGATGTATTTGAAAACCCAATTAAGTGGTGAAAATGAAAACTTTCAACACTTAATTTTTCCAATGTATTTGATATCGTACCACTAAATTGAAAAAGCAGCAAAAAAATCACTAAAAACTTTAAGTGAAAATTTTCTACTAAAAATATTCACTAAATACAATTTATTTCAGTACTTGATAAACTGTTTTCAGTATTGCAAATTTAATCGTTTAAAATTTTCAATGCTTAAAATTCAACACTTAATTTTCAATACTTAACTTTTAGTTTTATCAAACGGACCGTAACTATTTTAACTTTTCAAGTAAAAATAGCTAGTTACAAAGAGTTTTATGTGCTCTAGCAGCCTAGCCATATGACTAGCTATTTTAACATATACCTTTTAGACTAGCCATATTTATCAAGCAATGAATGACTCTCTATTTTCCCTTTCCAAATCTTAACATTTGGATCTTCAATTATTTATTTGGCACAAATCTTAACCATACAAAATATAATAAAGTAAGGTGACTAGATAAAATGAAGAACACTGATGGAATTGAAAGTTAAATAGTATAGGCTAAATTACATTTTAATACCCTGTAGTTTGGTCGAAATTGCACTTTCAGCCCTCTAATTTCAATTATAACACTTTGATTTTTGTAATTTTAAATTAGTTTAAATAAATTAGTCTTCATCAATGCAACTTGGCGAACAGCCCACGTGCCTGTTGTCCTTATGGGCCTAATCAAAATCCACCCCTTAGAGACAAAAGAGTCATGAACCCAAGTACTAATGGGCTCTTAATGAGATATTCATGAGACGACGGCGTGTGTATCTGGGCGTGTACCTACCTCTACTCTAGTCTTTCCCTACCTACCTAGTTCATCTATCTTGCAGCAGAGCAGGGCGGCGGCGAATTTGGTGTTTTGTGTTTCTCAGGTGAATAGTAATTCTGACATCTCCAGTAATTTTTGTTATTGTTGTTGTAGATTCATTAACGTAAATTTTCCATCGTCTTCGTCGTCTTCTGTTTCGTTTACAATTTGGGTGGGTAACTGTTTACACCCTAATTTGGATTTGCCCAAAGCACATGACAATCATGTGGTCTGATCATAAGAGCAGGTAAGCAGATGAACAGGTGATAAGGCCGATGACGAAGGAAAGTGATCTCAGAAATAGTTGAGGATAAGATGATACATGGTCCTCAAGGTAATACCTCGGCTTATGGTGATAAGGCAATGCCTAGGCCACAACAGCCATAACATCAGTCAAATCAGACCGATATCCAAGCAAACAAGACTGTAAAAGATTGATTCATCCCAATTTATTATCGGCGTTGAAACAGAAAAGGATAATAGGCTCTAATGGATATACCGGTCTTGATAAGTTAGGCCGATATAGAAGGGAGCAGTGATGGACAGGATATATTTTGACCTCAAGTGATAAGGTCGATGACTACCCTTGCAGATCCAGCAGTGGTTAGACCGTAGGATGATAGGTAACAGCAGCAAAGCAGGATAATGTAATATCGGGCTTAGGAAAGGGTAAAGGCAATCTTAAAATAATTAAAGTCAAGACGATATCGGTTGAACGAGACCGATGAATAGTAGATTTCCAGCTAAGTGGGAGGCCGACTTCCATTAACCAGCGAAAATTAAGCTACGCAAAGAAGGACGAAATCAGTCACCTTGGATTTACACACAAAACAGGAATGTGGCAGAAGAAGGTTAATTAACAGATTATGGAGAATCGTGGGGTAAAGAAATGGGTGCAGTAACTTGTTCATGCTTGAAAATCAGGAACCACCCCCCACTAACCCCACTAATCCCACTAACTTGGACAGTTCCCCTCTCTCAAATTCTATAAATAGGGCTGGGTGTGCAACATTTGAAAGGGACTAACACATACGCCACCTTCTGCTCTCAGCAGACTTTAATTTCTCCTCATAACAACTTCTTTTGTTTTTGAGTGATTTGTGAGTTCTCATTGTTCATTGAGTGTTTGTAATATTTACTTTTCTTTCAATCAATGGAGAAGATGATGATGGTAGAGGTATTCTGAAACTCTAAATTAATTCCCTTTTCTTTCCATTATTTGTATTTATTTACTTGCATCAGAGTAGAGTAAAAGCCTGCATTTTGTTAATATTTTAACAAATCGCCCAACAGAGAAGTCAGATTGAGTTCACAACTTTTCTTGAGTTCACACGGACTCTGGCACGCCCGACGTACACCACACCAGAATTTCTTGTAAACAGTAACAATCTTAATGCTGTCTATGCTTTTTTTATTTTGACGTTTGCAACAGAGATCAATCATTAGTAATAAATTATAAAAAAAAAAAAAGGAAGAGGAAAGATGTCGGTGGTGGGAGTGGGAGAACAAGGCTGCACTTTGGCCTCATTGATCTTTTTCGACGATAACATCCCCATCAATGTATCCTCTCATTCCTCTCCCTCCCCCATTCTTTTTCCATCTCTTCTGCAATTTTATTTATTACTATTTCATCATGTCTCTAGAATAGATCTACTACTCTCTATTACCGATTTCTATTATCTATATATATATATATATATATATATTTTCTATCTATCTAACATTTAAGCAAAATTACCCCACCCAATGTGTAATCATAAGGAACAAAGTTGTTGCAAAATGCACCATGAAAATTGGAATATTCGTTGAGATGGTGTTGGTCGCATGATTCGTGTCAAACATTTAAGAGTAATGATGTTATGATGTTGAAATTGATATATTCCAAATTTCGTTTACCATATAACACAACTTCAAATGAACATATTCAATGGTTTTCACTGTAACTAAGAATAATTAATGGTATGTATATACATGTTCCCAAATTTCAGATGCATGTAATGTATATTCCCAAATTTGAGGTGTACAAAAAAAGCATTATAGCATTATGCCTGTAACTAAATAAATTCTATTTACAGTCTTATTTATATCGGTTGTTGTAAAGATCGACCAGTATAATGTTAATTTCAACCGGTTTTAGAAGGACATGTACAAACTACTTTGTTTGTGTATACCTACCAATTCGCTGCAACTTCCCAAAACTTGAATCTGACTGACTCTGTAAACTAATCAAGTGTATGTATCTTGTTTTTGTATAATGTTTATGTATCTTATTTTTATGAGATTCTTATGTGCCCCAAGAGTTATCCGATCTTTTTTGTTTGTCATTTTTTTAATACTGTTTTGAGTAGAAATTACATTGTGTGAACAAAATTATTTTCTTGATACCAAGTAAACATGAGAGGTCGGTCAAATCCACGTGTGCACCCATTATTTTTATTTTTATTTTTGTATTAAATTGGCTGATCCCTTCCACATAGGTGATTGGTTGACATGATAAAAGTGCTATTCCGAGCCTAAAAAGGAAAAGAAAATTCTTAGTTGTGACGTACTAATGGCATGAGCCTTGCGGCAAAATGATATGTAGCTGTGATAGGAATTCAGGAATTGTTCTCTCTATTGTGTATCCTGCTGCAATTGTAGATGCTGCAAACACCTATCACATCTAAGGGTAAAATTGGAAAGTGACTTTTTAATGAACCAAATAAATTAATATAATACAACTTTCTTAAATATTGTGCAAAAAGAAAATGGACACTTATTATGGAACGGAGGGAGTAACAGTCATACTAAATTGTCATTTTCCAAATTACCCAAAAAAAATCAGTTAATTAACTGTCGTACCTCCCACGTTTTTTTTTTTTTTTTTAAAATCCTACGCAACCCATAGTTCTACATATCTGCTATCAGTAATGCTACAAGCACAGAAAAATGCACAGAATTTGTACATAGAATTGATCCAGACCACTCATTTCGGTGGCCCCCATACCAAAATGTGTGGGGGCTATTGAAATGAGTGGTCTGGATCAATTCTGTGCATAAATTCTGTGCACAAATCATTTCTGATCTGCTATTTCCTTCTCATAATCTTCACTCTCCCGGTTTTGTCTCTTTTCCGACCTCCTTCTTTAACTAATTGCAACATAAACATGAATAAAAAAGGCATAAATCTGAATTAAAAACCGTGTAACTTCCTCCTACCTGTTCTACATATTTTTCCTTACTCTATCTCCCAGGTCTATGGGAACTGTTCCCCCACAATAACTTCTTAGTGGCTTTTTAAAATTTGGAGACTTTTACATTTTGTCTAAAAGAAAAAATCCTAGCCTCTTACTCTATTTCCTCTCTCCCTTCCAAATTATTGGATAACTTTGTTGCGCCATTGCTGTCTCTCCTACAACCACGCTGCAATACCACCACTCACTGTTACGCCTCCAACTTTCCACTTTTGATCACGAGTGTCATATTGAAGTACGTGTGTATCTTATAATATCATAGTTATTTAATGCATACATGAAGGGATTGGGTGGATAATAATTTACTATTACATGCATACATGAAGGGATTGGGTGGATAATAATTTACTATTACTAATTAAAGAAAAAACACATAAATTTACAAAATACAATGATAGGACATCTAAGATGCACATACACTTTAAAAATGAAGCCGAAAGGGCTCTTAGTGCGCATCTAGTTCGGGTGCGGCTGGTAGTTCTTCGGAGTGCTTCCTGAGTTCTTTGTGGGTTTTGGATGCGACTGGGTGCAGGAGGGACACTTTTGGGGGTGTGGCGGGGCAATTTTTGTAAAAAAAAAAAAAGGTTAAAAAACAAAGTTTGATCAAATTAGAGGTCCAAAAAACAAATAGTATAAAATAAAATAGTCGATCTGCAGAACTTGGGGTCCAAAAAACAAAGAAGAAGAAGAAGAAGAAGAATTGGAGCAAACACGATCGGCAAAACAAAAATACATACTGCTTTCTCTCTCTTTTGAGCCTCGTGTTCGTCGATCTGAAGAATCGTAGCTCTGAAATAGCAGATCGATCGTAGCCTTCAAGCTCAGGCTGCCACGACCCATCCCACTATGCGTAAAATTAGGACACGTGGTACGCCACCAAGGTTCATCCAATTCATTAAACGGTTATACGCAGCGGAAAAAGAACTTAAAACAATCTTGAGTATTTAAAACGTTTGAAAGCAATACTCTCCGAGTTGTAAAATCCGTATAAAATTGAAAACGTAATTATAATTTGAAACGAGTGAATTTATGTTGAAAGGGTCCTAAAGATATCCTAAGAACCAATCAAAACATTTAAATTATTCCCAGAAGGGGTAGAAAAAGAAACTATGCAGGGGGTATTTCGACCGGTCGAACGACCCCTTTTCGACCGATCGAATGACCCTTTAGCAGAATTCCTTCTAGAAGTAGAATTTTGCGAAGGCATCACCCAAACTTCAACCATAGCAACCCTTCAAACATATTCCAATTCTTAGCAAACTTTACCAAAGCTATAAGGACAAGTATAACAACTTGCCTAAATTTGGAAAACATTAACTAATTAAGTTAAGGGTCCGTTTGGATCAAAATCTCATAAGTGCTACAACAATTCATAAAACATGAAATTTAACTTGTTAAACAACAAGACACGCACTCAAGAGTTCCGAGTCGCTTCCAACCAACTTAAAAAGGTTTTCAAAAGAATATTATATCAGCCCAAAAATGATACAGAGCTTCTATGATTCGGTTACAAGAATCTATACCCCCAATTTCTCTGAATGATCCCCCAACGGCTTCATCTCTCGCATTCCATTTTTCCTTTCTTCATACCTGCAATGGAGTAAATCTCCATTGCTCAGCTATATGCTGAGTACACAATTTCTAACATATGCATATATGACAAATCATGTTTTAACTTCATAAATCACATCAATAGTCGCTAGGGAGAAAAATACGCCTTCATCCGGTAGCGGCAAGTCCAATCCTTAAATCGCGATATCAATGGCTAGTCTAAGTCTACAACCATTACATCCCCAAGTGCCCTGGCAACTCCAAGTCTTAAACCATGCACAATAGCCATCGCTACTAGAATTCTCAAACATCGAGAAGCTTACTCCGGCATGAATTTATATAAGACCCCCCTTTGACCCACATAGACAACTCAACGTGCTCGCGTAAATTTAGACATGCTTTTCACATTTAATCGCGTGCATAATTAACGGGCCTCAGATTAACACATGAATTTCGCCCGGATCACAATTTCGTCGTCGAAATATGAAACATGTATTTCACCTATAATTAACAGGCCTCAGATTAACACATGAATTTCGCCCAGATCACAATTTCATCATCGAAATATGAAATATGTATTTCACCTATATAATATAGACTAGAAATTCATACCTTAAGCTATAGTTGTATAACTTTGAGGGAACGACTAGAAGTCCGATAAAACGTCGAATCTCCGATCCTAAGCAAAACCTACGAGTTTACACGCGTTTTTCCCAAATTTCTAGAATTAGAGTTTTTATAAAAAGTTAGCCAAACATGGCCTAATAGTTATCAAAACGCAGCCCTTACCTTGGGGAATTCAAATATGAATTTTGGTGAAATTCAGACGGACGAAAGGTTGTCAATCATCGTCGCAAAGCCCGTGGCAACAAATTTCCTTTTCTTTCTCCTCTCCAACGATATTTATAAGGTTTTGCTAAAAATGAAATTTCACTCCTCCTATATTGATAGACAAACTCTCTTGAAATCACATTTATCTCCCCGCGAGTTTCCAAAACTTCTAATTAATTCCTGAAACATCGCGCACGGCCATTTTATGCCTTTAAGAGTGAAAGCTAAAATCTACAAAAGTTTTCGATTAAGTCTCGTTTGGGTCCAAAATTACGTCCGAAAACTAAATTCTGTGGAATCTCTACACAACCCACCTTTTATATAACGTGACACTCACGTTCTCACCACAATTCTCCAAATGATATTAATGATACCAAAATTACCAGAAATTATACTATACAGGTATAATTTACTATTCATAAAGTACCAGATAAGTCAAATAACATTTAAATCACATAAATGTCATTTAGCTATGCCAATTTAACATGATTTTCCATGTTCCCTTGCCTCGCTTGACACCTTTCGTTGTCCCACGGTCAACCTCATCCATAATTATTAAACCACGTTCATAATTCCATTTAAAACATTTATGCCTTTAAAATAAAAAGATTTTCTGAGACGGCTGTGACACAGGCGCAGGTAAGGCCCCCGATCTGTGTTGTGTGTGTGTCGATGTGTGTGTGAGTGTCGATGTGTGTGTATTTGTGTACATAGTTGTGTGTGTGTGTGTGTGTGTGTGTGTGTGTGACTGTGTGTTGGTTTTTGTGTGTGTCGAATGTGTGGATGTGTGAGTATGTTTGTATCATTATATGTGTGAGATGGTGTGTTTGTGTCACCGTGTGTGTGTGTGTGTGTGTGTGTATGTGTGTGTGTGTGTGTGTGTGTGTGTGTGTGCATGTCGCTGTGTGCGGGGTGCTATGTTTGTGTGTCATTGTGTGGTGGGTATGTTTATACTCTCTTTTTTTCCCCTTTTTTTAAAGGTCATATATATAAAATGTAGTACTCCCTCCGTCCCATAATAAGTGTCCACTTCCTTTTTGCACAATGTTTAAGAAAGTTGTATTATATTAATTTTTTTGGTTCATTAAAGGGTCACTTTTCAATTTTACCCTTAGATGTGATAGGTGTTTGACTTTTTGTTTGTTTTAAGACCACAAATAAATGCTACTTTGTCTTTATTATAAGGGTAGTTTTGGAAGTAAGTAAAAGGTATATGCCAATTTAGGAAAGTGGACACTTATTGTGGTACATCCAAAAAAGGAAATGTGGACACTTATTATGGGACGGAGGGAGTACTAGATATACATAACTAATATATTTCTTAATTTTATTGTTTATACTCTCTTTTTTCCCCCTTTTTTTAAAGGTCATATATATAAAATATATAGTACTAGATATGCATAACTAGTATATTTCTTAATTTTATTGTTTGTTGTTATTAGGTCTTAATCAGAAAAAAAAAAATATTTTAAAAACAAGTGTGTATACTACTAGAATGGTTCATGTATAGTACCAAACCAAACCAAACCAAACCAAGCCTTGTGTCCCAATCAATTGGGGTCGGCTGTATGAATCCTTTTTCTCCATTCTGCATGATCAAGAGCTATATGCTCATTTAAATTATATATATTCATATCTTGTTGCACTACATATTCCCAAGTCAGTCTAGGTCTGTCTCTCCCTCTAACCATTCCAGGCACTACGATCTTATCACTCTTTCGCACAGGTGCATCTACAGCTCTTCGTTGCACATGGCCGAACCATCTAAGTTTATTCTCCCTCAACTTATCCTCAATATGTGTCACTCCTACAGTCTTTCGGATGTACTCATTTCTTATTCTATCTTTCCTAGTCTTACCACACATCCATCTTAGCATCCTCATCTCTGCTACACTCACTTTGCTAATGTGTTGTTTCTTAGTTGCCCAACACTCTGTCCCATAGAGCATAGCTGGCCTAATAGCTGTCCTATGAAATTTTCCTTTCAATTTTGCTGGTATTCTCCGGTCACATAATACTCCAGAAGCACTCCTCCATTTAAGCCAACCCACTTTAATTCTATGGGTCACGTCATCACCAATCTCTCCGTCTCTACTGATCATTGAACCTAGATAGCGAAAGTGTTCCCTCTTTGGGATCTCCTGATCTTCGATCTTCACTGCTTCGTTGTCTCTACTTCCATTGTTGTTAAAAGTACATTCCATGTATTCTGTTTTCGTCCTACTTATCTTTAGCCCCTTAGTCTCCAGTGCTTCTCTCCAAGCTTCTAGTTTAGTGTTGAGTCCCATTTTAGTCTCATCAACCAAGACAATATCATCTGCGAACAACATGCACCATGGGACCTCTTCTTGAATGTGTCTAGTCAATTCATCCATAATTAGGGTGAACAAATAAGGGCTCAAGTCTGACCCCTAGTGCAGGTCTACGGTAATTGGGAATTCGCTTATTTCTCTGGCTGGTGATCTAATTGTAGTAACCGCTTCGTCATACATATCCTTCACCACGTCAATATAACCCTTGGTCACTCCTTTTTTCTCTAGCACCCACCAAATTAAATCTCTAAGCACTCTATCATAAGCTTTCTCTAAATCAATAAAAACCATATCTAGATCTTTTTTCTTCTCTCTATACTTTTTCATTAGTCTTTTAAGTAATTAAATTGCTTTCATAGTTGATCTCCCAAGCATAAATCCAAACTGATTTTCTGACATTGATGTTGCGCCTCTTAAGAGATGCTCCATCACTCTCTCCCATAGCTTCATAGTATGGCTCATCAACTTAATACCTCTATAGTTGTTGCATTGTTGTACATCTCATTTACTCTTATATATAGGCACTAGGATGCTCTTCCTCCACTCATCAGGCATTTTTCTAGTCATTAAAATCCTATTAAAAACTTTTGTAAGCCAAGATGCCCCCACATCTCCCAAGAATTTCCAAATCTCAATGGGGATCCCATCTGGTCCTAAGGCCTTGTTGGGTTTCATCTTCTTCAAAGCAAATTCCACCTCAAACTTCCTTATTCTTCGATAGAATCTGTATTCTCTAGTTTCATCGTAACTTCCAGTTTCTTCTTCCATTGTGTTATCCATATGTTTTTCATTAAGCAACTTCTTAAAATAGCTCTTCCACTTTTCCTTAATCTCTTCGTCGTTCACTAATACCCTAGAGTCATCGCTTTTTATACACTTAACCTGATTAATGTCTCTTGTTTTCCTTTCTCTCGACTTAGCAAGCTTATAAATACATTTTTCTCCCTCTCTAGTGTCTAGTTTGGTGCAGAAGGCGTCATAGGCTTCCATTTTAGCAACTCTAACTGTTGTTTTAACCTTTTTATTTGCACATTTATAGCTTTTAAAGTGTTCCTCACTTCTACCATTTTGCCACTTCTTAAAGCAATCCTTTTTTGTTTTTATTGCAGCTTGTACCTCTTCATTCCACCACCAAGTATCTTTAGAAGCTAACTGATCCTGTCAAAATCAAGATATAAAAGTATGCTTATTTGTGCTTTACTTTCAAGAGATTTGTAGTGTGGAAGTAAAGGTCGAACCCACAGAGATTGATTAACTACCGCGATTTAATCTTAAAACCTAAATCTAATTAATTATAAAAACGAGATTTTGATTTTGAATTTAATTAAACTAAGAACAATAAAATAAATCTAAATTATGAAAGCGATTTAAAAGTGTTTTTATAAATATGTTTAAAGGAATCTAGGATTGCAAATCCACCACTAACTTCATAATAGGAATATTTATGCATTCAATTAGACTATTAAGTTGGATGATAATGGGGAATTGTAGCTACAAGCCCAATTCCTCTGTCAAGAAAATAACTATGGTTAAAGCACCAACATAATCCATCTTCGGTTAGCACGAATTATCCCACACTAAAATAGGGTTGTGGTGCAATCCGTCTAATCTAGGCATGGACTATTCGGATACTTGATAGCACAATTCAATTTAAGCACCATTACATGTAAATAATCTATACAAGCACAGCAAATATAGATCATTGAGCACATCACAGTCAAAATAAATCTAAGACAAGAATAAACTTTGAAAGTGATGATTTAATCAATTAGAAGCACAATTTATTTATAAAAATCCTCGGAACATGTAATCATCATCCATACATAATAAAACTAAAATAAAAACATAAAATACACCCTATTACTTGGCTAGGATTTCATTGAAACCCTAGATCTAGAGTTTAGTTGTCCATGGAAGTGGTAGATGGCAAGTAGTTGATGGAGGAGGCCATGGAAATCCTTGGTCTTCTTCTTCTTCTCCTTACTTCCCTCCCTTCAATGGCTGAAAGTGTGGTTGTATATTGTGTGTATAATAATTGTCCAACCCTTAATTGAATTAAAATAGGGTATATATAGATTTACAACAAGTTTTGAAAGCTTTCCTAACCCGAATTGCACTAAAACTGCTATATTTTGCAATCTGGACGTAATTAGGCAGTTTCTTTCGCGTAGGAATTATCAGTATACTGAAATACACAAGTTCCTTTTTTACACATGTCGCGCGAGCGCGATATTGGGACCTCGCGCGAGCGATTTCTGGATCTTCGCGCGAGCGGGTCGCGCGCGCGATTTTTTTTTTTTTCAACTTCTTTTTGCTTGCTTTTTCACCCCATTTAGCTTGGTATACTTGATTTCTTCCAACACTTGTCAGAAAATAGAAAATAAAGTAAAAATATACAAAAACAGGATAAAAAGGTACTAACAAATGTGAATTAAGGTGTATAAATAGGCTCTGTTCTCTCCCGATCACACCCCCAAACCTACATTTTGCTAGTCCTCGAGCAAAACTAAAATAAAAATAAAACTTCTAATAAAAATCTATTCCATTTTCGCATGGGTCACGATTGCATTTAGCATATGCAACAAGCCTTTTAAACCCCTAGGTGTCCCTAGTCGGACGAGTGAAGTCTCGTGAGGGTTCTCATCAACAAGTCACCCACAACTATCTTTATTAACTTGTAAATTTAAAAATTTTTATTAAAAACAAAGAACATAACAATCAATACTCCTTATCATAGAACAATGATTTGAAATAGAATAACGAACAAGAAGAAACGGAATCAAACGTCTACCTACGTCACGAAAAACAATCCCAAGCACATGCATCGTATAAATCAATAGAGTTTCTCATAAAATTGCACGTGTGTGATGTAGTAGTCAAATGAACACGCGTATGTCATGAACTTGGAATATAACTCGGATAACTATTTAACTATGTCTCGACTACGAATCTGACAATGTTAATTACACTCTCAAATGAAACACTCCGAAACAGGTGTAATTTTTTTTTTAATATATGTGAGTAAAGGAAATATGTTTTCAAAATAAGAAATGCTCACATATGACTCGAAAAAGATGCATGACACGAAAGAACAGTAGTCTCATGGATAGGATGCCAACAATCAAGAAAAATTAATCATTACCATGTTTTAATCCCCCTCCCATCGTTTTCATATCCAAACCATGTTTCCTAGGATCAAATAGGACTTTTCAAAGGTTGTAATGTGGCTCGGGCAATGAAAAAGGATAGAAAGGATTCATTAGGTAGTTTTCAGAATGGCATTGTAAGGCATGTTCGATTTCTTTCATTCGCTCTTCTACCAACTTCATCTTTTCATTCTTTTCATTTTTTTTTCTTCTGTTTCTTTTTCTTTTCTTTTTTTTTTCAACCTTATTTTTTTTTTCTTTTTTCCTTTCTTTTTCTCTATTCTTTTCCTCTTCGTTGCTTTTGAAACAAATATTCATTGAATACCAAGACAACCACCCCAAACATCATCTTATCTTCTTTTACTTCTCAATCACACATCGCCTTAACACCACTAAAAGTTGATCAATCTTTTAGTGATGAACTCCAAGTTGGCCAAATTGGAGCAAAAACAGGATAATGGTAATTAAAGAAAAATGGCATTTAATGGCTCAAAGGGCGAACTAAGGAAATTCATCATTTATCTGGATAGTAGCAAACAAAGAAGGCCTATTATCATGTCCTATGGTTATATGATTCTTCAACTTTTACGACGGAAGATTATTTAGCATGGTAACAAATATTTTAACTTGACTATCAACCAAAACAAGAATAATGAGACTAAACAACAAGTAGATGCGCTATTTCAAGTGAAATTCGATAAACACAAAATGTATTTATAACCCTCTAAAAAGAAAAGATAGGCTCAAAAACTCATCGGGTTTAGTCGCCACCATGTGTTATCTAGAAATCCGAATCATATTATAGTTCACATCAAACATGTATTCAAGCGACTACGTGCAGTGCATAGGTTTGTGTGCAAATCTATGATATAAAACTACGATTCGAACGTTACATGACCTAAAACGTTGCATCATGACTTCAGTAAATGCTTAATCACATCTTCTCTTTTGTTTACCATTCTATAACAATCCAAGTTACATAACAAGAAGTATCGAATCTGTATTGCAAAAAAAGTTGGTAATCATCGTTTATTTAAGCACAAGTATCGAAATTTTTTTGAAAAATTTAGTGTAATAATAATAATGTGAGTGCATACCCCCAAACCTAAACCTTTCATTGTCCCCAATGAAACAATAAAACGAAAGAAATGAGAGTACGTAAGGAAGGAACGACAATACCTTGATCTCGACAATCACAAACAAGTGAACACAAATGAATATGTCAATAAAGTTCAATGTTACCTGTTACTTCTTAATAAAAGACGAACAAAGAAAATAATAAAAGCAGCTAAAAGAATTATAACTAAGCTAAACGAAACGAAACGAAATAAACTATAAGACCGAACAAAATTATATTATCAAAAAGATAATAACTAGAAAAGAAAAGAAAATATAAATATAATCAAGAAAACAACAAAAGACTCGATCTAAAAGTACCTAAGAAACAGAAACAGAAAAGTAAAAACTACTCAAACAGGTGGGGGAGAAGGATATAGAAAACAAAAGAAAAAATCAGGAAAATGGGGGATCGCGCGAGCGAATCCCGAATTTTTTTTTTTTTAATCTCGCGCGAGCGAGACATCCTCACGCGCGCGAAACCAGGCGCGAGGAGAACCCGAGAGCTCATCAAAAAGGTAAACCAAAATTTCACTAAGGCACATTCTCGCGCTAGCGGGCAGCGCGAGTGACGCCTCGCGTGAGCGGGCCGCGCGCGCGGTATTTTCTCTCGGTTTAATTATTTTATGTATATAAATTAAAAATCACTTTACTCCACCCCCAAACCTGTCCAGAGAACTCAAAAACGGACCACAACAACCCAAAATCATGCAAAAATCAAAGAAACGGATGAAATCAAGCTTGGGTTGCCTCCCAAGAAGCGCTAATTTTTACTTCTGCAGCTAGACTGTTCTAGCTCAAGATTCAAGGAGGCCGTAACTCAGAGTTTGTATCCCTTAGGATATCAGGAAGAGCCCGGTGGTAAGCAGAAACCATATTGCTATGTATCAATTCATTCAACGGTTCATCCTTTTCGGTTTCAAATCGATTTCGTACCTTCCGAGTAACTTCGCCATTAGGATCTAAATTATTCAAATTCGTCCGCTAATTTTCCAATATATTATTGTCGTTACTCACGGGTATTACGTAATTGGATTCACTAGTTTATCTTACCTCACTCTCCGCCTCACATAGGTAATCGTCGTCTTTAGGAGGTTGATCAATAGCGTTAAAAACGTTCAATTTTAAATTCATATTCCCAAACGACACTTTCATTACTTCCGTCCTACAGTTAACACGCGCGTTAGCGGTTGCTAAGAATGGACGACCTAGATTGACAGGAGTATGCTTCCTAGCATCTAGTACGGGTTCGGTATCAAGGACCATGAAATCAACAGGATAATAGCATTTGTCAACTTTAACTAAGACGTTCTCGACGATTCCTCTAGGTATTTTAATAGAACGATCCGCTAATTGAATAGTAGCGGCCGTAGGTTTAAGTTCACCTAAACCTAGTTGTTTATAAACGTGATAAGGTAAGAGATTAACACTAGCTCCTAAGTCAAGGAGAGCCCTATGGATGATAGTGTCACCTATGACACATGAAATCGTAGGTGTTCCGGGATCTTTATATTTTGGAGTAGCGTGTTGGAAAATAGAACTTACTTTTTCCGTGAGAAAGACCTTTTTCGGAGTATGACTACGTAATTTGCGCTTTTGAGTGCATAGGTCTTTAAGACATTTAGCGTAAGCGGGAATTTGTTTAATAGTATCGAGGAATGGAATATTAACTTTAACTTGTTTAAATACCTCGAGTATATCTTCAGCTTTTGACCCTTTCTTAGACAAATGTGACGGTCCCTCAACATTTGGTGGATATGGCATCCTTGGAATATAATTCGTTGGGACCAGTTCATTTTCTTTTCTCTTCCTATTCACGTCCTCACCTTTTTCCTTATCCAAATTTATATTTTTATCTTTCTCAACCTCATCCGGAATTACAACAACTTCCTCATCTCGAATAGTCGTCCTCATCGAAACAGCGTTCACACTCTCACTTGACCCCCCATTCTCGTATTGTCCCTTAGGATTTTGAATAGTTTGCGCAGGCAACTTCCCCTCGTTTCTACGACTTACCGCATTAGCTATCTGTCCCATTTGGGACTCAAGTTTTGCAATGGATTGTGTATGAGAGTGCACTATTTGTGCTTGTGCTTAGACTTGAGTTTCTATGTTTTTAAGGGATGCCAACACCGTAGCCTCAAAAGCGTTATCCCTTGGAGGGTTCGGGTTAGGAGGTGGGTGTTGGTATTGACTTTGTTGATATTGGGGTTGATAAGTATTAGAAAAATTGTTCGACATAGAATTATAATTATTCCGTGGGAATTGTTGCATAGAATTAACGTGTTGCTCAATAAACTCTGGAAATTGAGATGCAGAAGGTCATGCAAAGATATTATGAGACGGTTCAGAACATAATGCACATACTTCCGAAGAAGGTGGAGTGGACCTAATTCCCATCCTCATAAGTTGGTCAAGTTTTCTATTTAATTCTTGTATTTCAATTGATTAACTCGACTCGACTTTCACCTCTCGCTTAGGATGAAGGTATCCCTCAGAACGTACTGACACAGCTTGGTGCATCGAATTCTCGCTTAACGTTTCAAAAATTTTCCATGCCTCGTCGGCGCTTTTGTGTAGGAAAGTACTCGTACAAACGGCATCGACGGTATTCCGAATAGAGGGAATAAGCCCCTCATAGAAGACTTGAACTAATTGCCACTTAGGAACCTGATGATGTGGGCATGAGCGTAACAATTCTTTAAACTTTCCCTAAGTGTCATAAAGTGTCTCCCCATCTTGCATTACAAAATTTGTTATGGATTTCCTTATCTGATTTGTACGCATAATAGGGAAAAACTTTTGTAAAAATGCGGTGTGTAAGGCTTCCCATGTTTTAATTGTGTTTGGCTCAAGTGATTGAAGCCAATGCTTCGTTTTGTCTCGTAAAGAGAATGGAAAGAGCCGCAATTTTAACTCATCATCAGTTAGATTTTGGATTTTCAAAGTAGAGCATATATCCTGAAAATCTCCTAAGTGTTGATATGGATCTTCATTTAGACGGCCATGGAAAGAAGGAAGTAGCGAGATCGTATACGATTTTATCTCAAAGTGAGATGCTCTCGCCTCCGGTAATTCCATACTGGCTTGTGGTGTGTAAGTCGTAGGAATAAAATAATTTATAAGTGGAGGAGGTGGAGGGATATTAGGATTATTTCCATTATTTCCGTTGTTTCCGTCGTCGGCCATTGGAATAGGTTTTATGTCAATAAATCGAGTTTTTCTTAACCTTTTAAGTATACTTTGAATTTCGGCCTGAAACAACGACGACGGTTGAGGAGTCCGATTAACTCTAAGGGTACGTTCAAGTTCAAGATCGATAGAAAATAATTCTGGTTTACTAGAACGTGTACCAAACGTAAACTTAAAAAGAAAACTAAACTAAAATAAGAAATGACTCAAATAATAAAACAAAACAAATAGCAATCACGCAACTAAGATAACAAGCACTCAACTATTGTGATGCATGTAAATTATCCTGTAATGCAATGACCGCGTCAAGCCCAGTGCCCCAGGTTTCCTAGCTAATGCAGTGCAATTAACCCTAAACTAATGCAAATAGTGTGTCACAGCGCCCTGACTTACAGTGGTTTTAAAGCGAATTTCAAAAGAAGTAATTTATTTAAATTTTTTATTTTATTTTATTTTTTTTTCGCGTAAGCTCCTTTGATGCGCTAAGATATTCCTCCCGAAAACGTTAGAATTTTGACGAATCGAGAAACTACAAAATAAAAAGAAAAGTTAGTAACTCAAAATAAAACGAAAAATAAGAAAAGAAAACCTAATCTAATATTTACGAATTAACTAAACTAAGATTCTAAAACTAAAGGTAGTAATTTGCAGTCCCCGGTAACGGCGCCAAAAATTGATCCTGTCAAAATCAAGATATAAAAGTATGCTTATTTGTGCTTTACTTTCAAGAGATTTGTAGTGTGGAAGTAAAGGTCGAACCCACAGAGATTGATTAACTACCGCGACTTAATCTTAAAACCTAAATCTAATTAATTATAAAAAGGAGATTTTGATTTTGAATTTAATTAAACTAAGAACAATAAAATAAATCTAAATTATGAAAGCGATTTAAAAGTGTTTTTATAAATATGTTTAAAGGAACCTAGGATTGCAAATCCACCACTAACTTCATAATAGGAATATTTATGCATTCAATTAGATTATTAAGTTGGATGATAATGGGGAATTGTAGCTACAAGCCCAATTCATCTGTCAAGAAAATAACTATGGTTCAAGCACCAACATAATCCATCTTCGGTTAGCACGAATTATCCCACACTAAACTAGGGTTGTGGTGCAATCCGTCTAATCTAGGCATGGACTATTCGGATACTTGATAGCACAATTCAATTTAAGCACCATTACATGTAAATAATCTATACAAGCACAGCAAATATAGATCATTGAGCACATCACAGTCAAAATAAATCTAAGACAAGAATAAACTTTGAAAGTGATGATTTAATCAATTAGAAGCACGATTTATTTATAAAAATCCTCGGAACATGTAATCATCATCCATACATAATAAAACTAAAATAAAAACATAAAATACACCCTATTACTTGGCTAGGGTTACATTGAAACCCTAGATCTAGAGTTTAGTTGTCCATGGAAGTGGTAGATGGCAAGTAGTTGATGGAGGAGGCCATGGAAATCCTTGGTCTTCTTCTTCTTCTCCTTACTTCCCTCCCTTCAATGGCTGAAAGTGTGGTTGTATATTGTGTGTATAATAATTGTCCAACCCTTAATTGAATTAAAATAGGGTATATATAGATTTACAACAAGTTTTGGAAGCTTTCCTAACCCGAATTGCACTAAAACTGCTATATTTTGCAATCTGGACGTAATTAGGCAGTTTCTTTTGCGTAGGAATCATCAGTATACTGAAATACGCAAGTTCCATTTTTACACATGTCGCGCGAGAGGGCAGCGCGAGCGCAATATTGGGACCTCGCGCCAGCGGATCGCGCGAGCGATTTCTAGATCTTCGCGCGAGCGGGTCGCGGGCGCGATGTGTTTTTATCAGCTTCTTTTTGCTTGCTTTTTCACCCCATTTAGCTTGGTATACTTGATTTCTTCCAACACCTGTCAGAAAATAAAAAATAAAGTAAAAATATACAAAAACAGAATAAAAAGGTACTAACAAATGTGAATTAAGGCGTATAAATAGGCACTGTTCTCTCCCGATCACTAACCCTCTTCCCTTCGACTCTTTGAGGACCTCCTTCAATATTCTCATGATGCACCCTGCCATTCTATCCCACATAGTATTGCTTCCATCTTCCAAATTCCAAGGTGCTTCTGTATACATTTTCTCTTGGAATATTGCTAGTTTCTCGCCTTTAAGGTTCCACCACCTAGTTCGCGGGTTTATAGGGTCTTTTCTAGTACAACATTGTCCTTTTATATAACCAAACCAAACCAAACCAAGCCTTGTATCCCAATCAATTGGGGTCGGCTGTATGAATCATTTTTCTCTATTCTGCACGATCAAGAGCTATATGCTCATTTAAATCATATATATTCATATCTTGTTGCACTACATATTCCCAAGTCAGTCTAGGTCTGCCTCTCCCTCTAACCATTCCAGGCACTACGATCTTATCACTCTTTCGCACAGGTACATCTACAGGTTTTTGTTGCACATGGCCGAACCATCTAAGTCTATTCTCCCTCAACTTATCCTCAATATGCGTCACTCCTACAGTCTCTCGGATGTACTTATTTCTAATTCTATCTTTCCTAGTCTTACCACACATCCATCTTAGCATCCTCATCTCCGCTACACTCACTTTGCTAATGTGTTGTTTCTTAGTTGCTCAACACTCTGTCTCGTAGAGCATAGCTGGCCTAATAGCTGTCCTATAAAATTTTCCTTTCAATTTTGCTGGTATTCTCCAATCACATAATACTCCAAAAGCACTCCTCCACTTAAGCTAGCTCACTTTAATTCTATGGGTTATGTCATCACCAATCTCTCCGTCTCTACTGATCATTGAACCTAGATAGAGAAAGTGTTCCCTCTTTGGGATCTCCTGATCTTCGATCTTCACTGCTTCGTTGTCTCTACTTCCACTGTTGATAAAAGTACATTCCATGTATTCTGTTTTCTTATTGAACCTAGATAGAGAAAGTGTTCCCTCTTTGGGATCTCCTGATCTTCGATCTTCACTGCTTCGTTGTCTCTACTTCCACTGTTGATAAAAGTACATTCCATGTATTCTGTTTTCTTCCTACTTATCTTTAGCCCCTTAGTCTCCAGTGCTTCTCTCCAAGCTTCTAGTTTAGTGTTGAGTCCCCTTTTAGTCTCATCAACCAAGACACATTGTCCTTTTATATGGATATCTAAAATAGTAAGTCTATGTTGAGATTTTAAACTCTCTCCTTGGATGACTTTACAGTCTTTACATGCTAAGCGGTCTGTCTTTCTCACAAGGAACAAATCGATCTGGCTTCTATTAGATCCACTCTCAAAGGTTATCAAGTGTTTTTCCCTTTTTTTTTTTGAAAAATATGTTTACTACTACTAGATCATATGCTACGGCGAAATCTAAAATACTCACCCCTGCCTCATTCTGATCTCCAAAACCATACCCCACATGCACCCTCTCATATCCAGTTCTATTTTTGCCTACATGGCCATTAAAATCTCCATCTACAATTATCTTCTCTCCTCCCGGTATTTCTTGTATTAAAGCGTCCAACTCATCCCAGAATTGTCTTTTAGTGTGATCATCCAATCCTACTTGGGGCGCGTATGCACTAATCACATTGATTATATCCACTCCAACTACTAGTTTGATAAGCAATATTTTGTCTCCTTTCCTCGTGACTGTCACAACTTTATCCTTGAGGTTCTTGTCAACCACGATTCCGACACCATTTCTATGCCTATCTTTACCTGTATAGAATATCTTATACCCGGTCTTTTCTACCTCCTTAGCTTTCCTTCCAACCCACTTTGTTTCTTGTAAACATACTACATTAACCTTCGTTCTAATCATAGTGTCTACTAGTTCCATAGCTTTACCTGTTAAGGTTTCTATATTCCAAGTTGCTAACTTAAGCCTATAGTTTTGGGCTAGCTTCTTTATCTACGGTGACCTAGATGAGCGTGGGAACCCTTGCTTATTTAACACCTCACCCGGGCGTCGATGCGGCGCCCCTTGCACATTTTTCGAAACACCCGAAGGCAGGCGCAACGCGTCGCTTAAAGGGAACGCCCTAGCATTTACACGAGTATTCATATTTAGATTCATATCATAAGGATCCGATGGTTTTTTTTTTTAACGTGTTGGCTGTCGAGCTACCTAACGCACTAACCCTCCTCTTTTATCTGGGCTTGGGACCGGTAGTGCTGAAACAACCCAGACAGAGTTCATGTATAGTAATATATAAAAATATATTTTTAATATTTTATATAAGTACCCTGCTGCACCCGCACTCTTGATTTTGGAAAAAATGGCAAACTCCCTGCACCCGCGTCCGTGCTTTATAGCAATTAGCAGGATATGCAATACTACAGATGAAGAGTTCTCTCTAATCAATAATAGTAAGTATTTTTTTTTCATAACGTCTAAAATATTATCGACCCAACAATCATAATATCTTTTGTTGGTTAAATTTAGGAATACATAATAAAGACATTAATCGTGTTCCACACGCAACATGTGTGCCTCCGCTGCTACTATATGTGTATGTAAATACATCATTGAGAGATAAGGTTATCCTTAATATAGGTGATTACAGGCAGAGAAAATCGCCGCTCTGGTGAAAGCAGCAAACGTGAATGTTGAATCGTATTGGCCTAGTTTGTTTGCTAAATTTGCAGAGAAGAGAAACTTTGAGGATCTCGTCATGAATGTTGGCTCTAGTGGCGGCAGCGCTGTTGTTGACATTTCTACCCCAGTCGCTGGTGGTGGTGGTGCCGCTGCCGCCACTCCTTCTCCCGAGGAAAAGAAGGTAAAGCTAAAATTAACATGAAACCACTTTTTACCTTACTCAGTTACTCTCTTGGAATGTCCATTTTGTTTATTTTGCTATTTTGTTGTGATTTTACAGGAAGAGCCCAAGGAGGAGAGTGATGATGATATGGGATTCAGATTGTTTGACTAGGAGCTCCTTTAGTATGTTTTGGTCCTTTCTACAGAGAGTTTTATTTTCCCCTTTTAGATGTCAGTGGATATTTCGTTCCAATTTCTCTCTGTTGCTTACAAGTATATGTACTGCTCTTTGGAGGAAGAATCTTGAGGCTTGTGATCCTGCACTCTTAAGTTATTTCTGGTCGAGTATTTTAAAGCAATATTTGGTTACTCGTTTCACTATCCTTGTATTGAATTTAGTTGGCTTGACACTCTTGAGACTTGTTTATAAGTGTCTTTTTGTGCTAGTTTTTGCATGTGAACTATTCCTTGTGCTAGTTTTAAGCTATTTTTGGCTTTACTATGGTTTGTTGTCTTTTTGGTGACTATTCTTTGTTGGTTTCACGCACTTCTGCATCTTGTTCACTTTGATTCCATTAATCTGTTAAAAATACAAAAAAAAAAAAAAAAAAAAAAATGCGGCATGGCTCCCTCATTATTCCTCACTTGGTATCGATGAGTGTGGCAGTGACTCATTTAATTATTTTGGCCTAATTGAACTTTACCCCCTTGTACTATACACGTGTTTTCAATTGGGTATGTGAATTTATTTTTTATTTTTGCAATTGGCCCCTTGAACTTTCAGCCCCTTTTCAATCCCATCTAATCGATGACGCCGTTAGTTTAAAACTAATGGAATTGCCCAGAAATATTTTTTTTTGCAATTGACCCCTTGAACTTTCATCCCCTTTCCAATCAGATCCATTCGCTAACGGTGTGAGATTTTGTTGGACAGAATTGCCCAAGTGTCCTTTCCCCAAAAATGGCTAAATCGGAACCTCTTTTTTCATTTTATCTGTCAAAGCAGATGATTTTATCTGTTGACAAACATATAATATTGAGTTAAACAATCCTAATTTTCTTATCTTTTGGCCTTTTGGTTTGATATATATATATATATATATTTTTTTTTTTGAGTATTTGTTCGAGACCAACGCAATGGGCTTTGAAATTTCATAAAAAATATACGTTGCTGCCTTATTTTGTTTAGCTTAATATTATTTGTCTGTCAACAGATAAAATCATCTGTTTTGACATAAAAAATCAAATAGTGAGGTTCCAAATTAGTCATTTTTTTGTTCCAGTGAGGAGGTTTTCTCTCCTTTTGATGTCGAAAAGTAGTAAAGGGGTTTATAAAAAATGGTCAAAATTTGGGAAATGACACATGGGCAATTCCATTCAACAAAATCTCACGCCGTTAGCGAATGGATCTGATTGGAAAGGGGATGAAAGTTGAATGGACTAATTGCTGGATCTGATTGGAAAGGGGATGAAAGTTTAAGGGGCCAATTGCAAAAAAAATATATATACATATATATATATATATTTATTTTTGGGAAATTCCGTTAGATTTAAACTAACGACGGCATTGATTAGATGGGATTGACAAGGGGCTGAAAGTTTAAGGGTCAATTGCAAAAAAGCAAAAAAAATAAATAAATAAAAAAAATTCACGTACTCAATTAAAAACAAGTGCAATGAGGCCAATTATTTATGACATATGCAAATGCAGATTTTGACCATATCTTATTTTGAAATATTTCAGGTTATCAAGAACATCTGTATAGACTAATTTCTTCTATTCTCTACAACACTTAGAACTATTGCTCGCGGTGGTTCCAAGTTTGGCATCTAAAACCAAACCCTAGCCTATAAGCTCCTCTTTCCATTCATGTTTGCTCCCTAATCCTCTCGCACTTCATCTTCCTTTGTGTTACCATTGACTGCCTCTTCCTATGAGGACTCTCTATGTACCACCACTATGTTTGCATTTTCACTTGAATTTGTGTGTGCATATGTTGTGCTGCTCTGCTTCCTCCACCGCGACTGTCTCCTAATTGTTTTTCTTTCTCTCGCATTTGGTCATGTTTTTCCTTTGATCAAGGATGTTTCTGTTTTGTGTGTTTTCGTTCTATGTTGGTTCTCTTTAGCTTATCAATGACATCATTGACATGACTTTAAGTGCAGGATGTATGATTTCTCTTTAACTGCTGTTTATGAGGACATTTGGATACAACGGTAACAAAAGTTTTGGAGATCTTGGTAGTTGTAATAGCACTGGAAATAAATAGTAACTAGTTGATAATCTGTGCAAATGTACGGAGTTTTCTGAAAAATATGTATATCAAGCTAAATAATTTTAAAATGGACAAAAAATCAATACAACCAGTACTTCCGGGGCTGAATATATGTGTGGGTTTTTTTTTTTGGAAAAGTAAAATGATATCTTTATTAAAGATAGAAGAATAACCCCTCTGCCCCTACTACAGTTGCCAACACATCCCATACAGGTCCTAATTACCATCCCCATATAGGATGATTAGTGTCTCCACAACACATTTGAGTACATAAATGGATAGCTATACAATCTCCTCCAATCTCAAGAAATTACAGGAAATCAAAATAATCATGCCATGTATCCAAGGACCCAAAAAGAAACCAAGTATTCATATCAAAACATCAATCCGAACAGCTTGATACATATCCAATCTGTAGGAAGAAAAAAAAAACCCCATCCCGTGAACAACAATATAAATAAAAAAGGGAAAATAACTTTTGAAAAAAAACCCAAGTGTGGAACGTGTGGCTAAACATCAAAAAGAAAGTCTATGATTAGCATAGGAAAATATAATAACATTGCAGGGCAATACATAGAAGGATTAGAGCAGATGAAAAATGGATTGGGATAATTAACAAACATTAGCAATACATAGAAAGGAATTAGAGCCGATGGATTGAGATAATTAAAAACATGTCTGAATATATATATGTATATATATAGAGAGAGAGCATGAAGAAGAAGAATAGCCAATTTCATAGTTAGAAAGAGTACCTGCAGATTGCATTCATAGATGGATTAGAGCATATTAGAATTGGATTGGGCTAAAAAATACACGACTGAATATATACATGGAGAGAGAGAGAGAGAGAGAGAGAGAGAGAGAGAGAGAGAGAGAAGATGAATAGTCCATTTCACAATTACAAAGAATAAATGCAATTGCATTCATCAACTGATATATATATATATATATAGAGAGAGAGAGAGAGAGAGAAAAAAAATAAACCCAAAAGTCTCACATGTAGTATCTTAGGTATATAGGCATACACACATACGGTAGGAAGAAGCAGATGCACACATTGGGAATATGAACGATCCAGAGGCCTCAGTAAATGCAAGACAATATCCACTGAATTGAATAATTTGGGAAGAGAGTAAACAAAGTATTTCATATCAGAGTTGAGGCAAATCATGTGGAACTGCCACATAGGATTTTCTTGTAGATGACGTGGCTTCCCGTGGAGGCTTCCTTTGCTTTGATTTATATATATATAATAAATAAATGTTGATCATGGAATTTCATATAAACGTAAACCTAAACCGAAAGGATTCACCTTCACTGATGTTCTAAAACCAATCTGGACAGTAGACAAGGCATCACAGTTTTTTCTGCTAATTAGTTTTATGTTATTTTAGGTTTTTTTAAGCACGTGAAGAGGTTGTTTCGGCATTGACACTCAGTTTGGTTTGATTATAGAATAGAATAGAGTAGAATATAATTTGAATTCTCGTTTTATGTTTGGTTTGAAACTATTCAATTTTTTTGTTTGGTTTGAAGTTGGAAATGAATTGAATCAATGTTATTTTCCAAATTCCCCCTTTTATATTATCAAACATTCAATCACAATGTAAATACATAAAACTTTCAATCACACACGATATCAAACGTTCAATCACAAAACATATTCTTCCTAAAAAAACAATAATCCATAGGATTAAAAAGTTCCAGTAATGTTCATCCACCAAAAAAAAAAAAAGCATTGTCCTATCCAAGTACCAAAATCACAGTGTTCAAACCCATACATCCAAAATATTAAGCAAGTACCAAAATAGAGTTTAGGGTCACCGAAAAGGCAAATTAAATATGATCCGATATCTTCCTAAATAACCACCGTGCCCTCATCTCCATTGGACGCACAAAGAATGTGTCACAGAGTGTCGGGTCAGCATGAAAAATGTCAATAGCTTTGAAAAGGGTATCTTCATCTAACTCCATATTTATAAGCTCTGCAAAAACATTCGCCATCTTCACCTTAATATCAGGAGTGCTAGTGAGTGTTGTTGCAATATTGTTCAATGAATTAGTCATCAACTTAATCTCCTCACTTATCATATCCTTTTTCTGCTACCTTCATTTGTTTACCCTTAGGTTGATTCGGAGTTACACTTGGATTGGAAGAAGAAGGGGTTTGTGTACATCCTTGTTGTGCGAAGCTAAGTGTCTCAAAGTCATCAAAACTCTCAAGATGTGCTTCATTTTGGGCTTGCTTGTCATCAATATCGTCAATACGAATCTCTGTCTCTTCCCTTTGCCAGCGGCAAACCTTCTCCTTAGCACTTTCAGATTTACTTCTCGTTGCTCGATCTTTTTAAAAAATATCTCAAAGTATCTCCAAGTGATAAAGCTCTTTATCGATCCTTCATACTCTTGAATTTAGGATTAGGCTGAATTCACAATCAAGCAAATTAATAAAGATAAAAATAGAGCACAAATAAGTGTTTGTGAACTTACTTTAATAAGGTTATCCCACACTTTAATAAGGTTATCCCACACTTCTGGATCAGCTACGAGCTTCTTTATGATATCATTCCAACTAATACCACTTTTACATTGTAAAAGTTCTAGTGCACAGCCCATATGCTCCTTTAGAGTCTTCAAGCGGTTGATAATGTGGTTCCTTGTTATATTTATTTGGAAAGTATCATTAAGTGCATCAACAACAACTCGATATGCTTGTGATTAAAAGTTTCTGTCATCTTTCAAGTCTTTAATCTTTTGCTAATGGAAAAACCAGTTTAAGTTAAAAGTTTAAACGTGCAGCGGAAAAGTCAAGTTATAAAAACTTAATGGTAGCCCAGGATCTACTACTCGTTAATTCCATAGATGCGCACAAGAGGGGACAAGAGTTATACCTTAGTGTCTTGAACCCAATTCTGATTTTCTTCTTCTTCCTTGGTGATGCAGCAGCCTTCACTAGGTTGTCTTCACCCTTATGTCTCCTGCGGATGCTTACCGGAGAGACTAGAGATGGTGGGATCTCTAATAGAGAGGAAAAAGAAGGTTTGAGGCTCTAAAAACAGTTTTTGTAGCTTCTGACGTTATAAAACGACGAACTCTTTTTCTAGAACGCAGCTGCCCTATTTATAGATTTCTAGAACCGACCTAGACTTCGAGCGATCGAAGATCTTCGATCGATCGAACCTTCGATCGATCGAACCATTCTCGATCGATCGAGACTGCCAAGACTTCAATCGATCGAACATACTTCAATCGATCGAACTTGTTTTGACAACTTCCTCATGTGTCTTTCCAAGTATCCTGGCGGAGCTAAGAGTGGGACCTCCTAGGCTCTTTATTGTTGGCTTAGACCAGTTTGTTAATTATCGTGACCAAACTCTTTGATCAGCAAACTAACTAACTGGTCGGTTAACGTTTACTCCACTATAAAACGATAACTGAACTCCAACGCAAAAGAACATATCCGAAGCGATAACTAGACTTGTATGTTGTACTAATGTCCCTCTACCTTCAGCATTCGTAATCATATTCAGGTAGTCGGATAACTGTTACTGTCAACCTGAATCATGATTACTTCTTGTATTCCTTGAGTCCCATTCACCTCTCATGATTACCAAACATGTTGATAACTCTTATCAACAAGACTGCAATACTCAGCAATCGACTTGGTGACATTCTCAAGAGAATTCTTACTCTGAAACAGAAGGTAGATTATGTAGTTGAGTCTGCAATGCATTTCTGCTTAATGCTCCTCCAACTAACAGCACCACCTCCCAAGGTAAAGAGATGACCGGACGTCGACTTCCTCGAATCTTTATCTGACATAAAATCCGAGTCAGTGTATCCTACTGGAATTAACTCACTACCACCATACATAAGCATGTAATCTTTAGTCCTTCTCAAGTACTTAAGAATGTGATTAACGGCTGTCCAGTGCTCTGACCCTGGATTCGACTGATACCTGCTAACCATGCCAACAGCAAAACAGATATCTGGTCTAGTGCATAATATCGCATACATGAGACTTTCTACTGCCGAAGCATAGGGAATTCCTGTCATGCGATTCCTCTCCTCCTGTGTCTTTGGACACTAGTCCTTGGAGAACTCTAAACCATGCCTGAAAGGTAACAAACCTTTCTTTGAATTATCCATTGAAAACCTAGTTAGCACTTTATCTATATAACCAGCTTGAGATAATCCCATTATCTTTCCCTTACGATTCCGAAAGAGCTTTATCCCTAGAACATAGCTCGCCTCTCCTAGATCCTTCATATCGAAAGTACTAGCTAGCCAAACCTTGACCGTTGACAATGCCGCTACATCATTTCCAATGAGTAGAATGTCGTCAACATAAAGCACAAGAAAAGCCACCACTTTTCCTTCACACTTCTTGTATACACAAGGTTCATCCAGATTTTGTATAAAACCAAACGACTTGACCACTTGGTCAAATCAGATGTTCTAACTTCTAGATGCCTGCTTAAGCCCATAAATGGACTTTTGCAACTTGCATACCAAGTTACCTTTCCGACCAGCTATGAACCCTTCTGGTTGTTGCTTATAGATGTCCTCCTCAAGATTGCCATTCAAGAATGCAGTCTTGACGTCCATCTGCCAGATCTCATAATCTAGGCATGCAGCAATGGATAGGAGTATCCTGATGGACTTGAGCATGGCCACCGGCGAGAAGGTTTCCTCATAGTCAATGCCCTCCCTCTGAGTATAACCTTTCGCTACAAGCCTAGCCTTATAGGTCTCAACCTTTCCATCAGATGCTCTTTTCCTCTTGTAGACCCACTTACAACCAATGTGTTTAATATTGGCTGGAAGTTCTACAAGATCCCAGACCTGATTAGAATCCATAGATTCTAATTTAGCCTTCATAGCTTTAACCCAATGATCTGAATCAACATCAGCCATTGCCTCTTCATATGTGGCAGGATTAGATTCAGATTCTATGGAGACAGCTTCAAAAACTTCTCCTAAGAACATGTATCTATCAGGTTGGCTGATAATCCTCCCACTACGACGAGGTACTAGTGCGAAAATGGGTGAAGAAGTGGTATTTTCTTGATTTACATCGTTATTAACTACGGGTTGGACTGAGGGCTCTCCTTCTATTTCTCTCAGATCTATCCTTCCCTTAGGTTTATGGTTCATGATATAATCATCCTCTAAGAAAACAACATTTGTACTAACAAACACTTTCTGTTCTCTTGGATCATAAAAATACCATCCATAAGTACCCTTTGGATACCCTACAAAATAACATACTTCTGATCTAGAATCCAACTTGCTCATCTTTTCTTTCAGCACATATGCCGGACACCCCCATATCCGGAGATGTTGCAAAGAAGGCTTGCGCCCAATCCACATCTCCCGTGGTGTCCTGGGAATAGATTTGCTTGGTACTAGATTTAGTATGTATGCAGCGGTTTTCAAAGCATAACCCCAAAGGAATAATGGCAACTCTGAATAACTCATCATTGACCTAGTCATGTTTAAAAGAGTCCAGTTCCTTCTCTCCGCTACACCATTCTGCTGAGGCGTGCCAGGTGCAGTCAACTGTGACAGAATCCCATTCTGTACGAGGTGATCAACAAACTCATTAGAGAGGTACTCGCCACCTCGATCAGATCGAATGGCCTTGATATGTGAGCCCAATTGCTTCTCCACTTCAGCCCTAAACTCTTTGAACTTTTCAAAGGCTTCAGACTTGTGCTGCATTAGGTACACATATCCATACCTAGAGTGGTCATCGGTAAATGTTATGAAATACTCATAACCACCCCTTGCTCTAATATTTATTGGTCCACACACATCAGTATGAACTAATTCCAACAATGCATTGGTTCTATTGCCCTTTGCGGGAAAGGGCCTTTTGGTCATCCTACCCTCTAAACAAGACTCACAGACTTCCATTGGTTCGAGAACCAAATCACCTAAGATCCCTTCTTTGACTAGTCTGCCTATCCTATTTAGATTGATATGGCCAAGCCTCATATGCCAAAGCCTTGTTGGATTAGTGGAAGTTTCTTTTCTTTTAGATGGTATAGTTACCATTGAGTTATTAAGTTCCAAGCAAGAATCTTTAAAAATATTGGGAGTGATCACATACAAACCATTTGATTTAACACCAAAATATATAAAAGAACTATTTCTTTTAATAACAACTTTAGTTCCAAAATGAAAAGAATAACCATTATTCGATAAATTAGAAACTGAAATTAAATTACGTCTCATTGAAGGGACATAAAGTACATCAGATAAAATCAAAACTTTATTGTCTAGAAATTCTAAAACTACGACTCCTATAGCAACCGTAGAAACGGTTGCACTAAAACCTAGAGTAAGTATGATTTTTCCAACACTGCATCTCCTGGTTGATCTGAACCCCTGCAATGAATTACAGATATGGTTAGTCGCACCAGAATCAATGCACCAAGTATTTGAAGTATCCGTAATAAAACTTACTTCAATCACATGTGATTCAATCATACCTTGAACTCTTGTAGCTAAGAATTCTGGACAGTTCCTCTTCCAGTGGCCCTTCTCACCGCATTGGAAACACTTTTCTTTACCTTAGTCACCCACCTTCCCTTTGCCCTTACCTTTCCCTTAGATTTTGCAATCTTAGGGACCGGTCCAACACTCGGACCACCAGTGCCAGCCTTCTTCTTCCCTTTCTTTCCTTTCGGTGTAGATCGGGAAGAGGAAGCACTTTTCTCAGCATTCAAGACGTTGGCCCCAAGTTTGATCACCCCTTCCGCTGCCAAAAGAGAACTCATCAATTCGCTCATTGAAAAATTCATTTGATTCATATTATAGTTAAGTTTAAATTGAGCGAATGAAGGCGATAACGAATTGAGGATCATATCAACTTGGGTCTATGCATCGATGTTGGCACCTAGGGTCTCCAGCTCGTTTAAATAACCAATCATTTTTAAAACATATTCCTTGACTGCAGTCCCTTCCGACATCTTTGCACTCATTATCTTTTGCATGGCTACCTGTCTAGTAGGCCTGCCATGCTCCCCGAACATCTTTTTTAGGGATGTGATAATGTCACTGTCAGAATCATTCGATTGGAATTGGTGTTGCAACACACCAGCCATTGAGGCCAGAATATAACAACGAGCCATTCCATTCGACTTCTTCCATTTGTCGAACTAGCGTCTGGCAGCTGCCGAAGCATTTGCCGCGGGTTCTTCTGGGCTTGGGGTGGTGAGGACATATATGTGATCCTCCGCAGTTAACACGATGTCAAGGTTACGTTTCCATTCAGTGTAGTTATTTCCAGTTAACTTATTTTGAGTGAGTATGGTGGCAAGTGGACTAAATGCAGATCCAGACATTATGATTACTGAAAATCAAACAAACAAAATAAATATGGATATCAGAATTTGACAGTTTAAAATAAAAGAATCCTTAAAAAAAAAAACTCTTATTTTTAAAACAATGTCGTCGGAATATCGAAACGAAAGAATAAAGACCCCGTGTGGTGGTCAATGTTCGATCTTTCGATTAATCATGACTTGTCCGCTATGCAACTCTTACAAAACAAGTTATGACTCCCGAACCTATTTCTTCTCTAAGCTTCTGAATAATGCCCCGTGTGGGATCCCTTATCCATAGTTTAGCTAGTGTGTACCATTAACTAGGATCCAATCACAACCGTCTTAAGTAGCGCCTCCGTGTGGTGGTCACCCTCTAACACGTTTGGTTGATTCTATCAAAGGAAGTTCACATCTAGTAACCAATGAGTAATGCACCCTCTGTATGGAATGATCACCCCTGATGAGGTGACACAGAATGCACCACTCATCTTACAGTGAACCGCTAATGGAAGATCGTGGGTGTTTATTAATAAGACCCTCTCCTACTAGATTTAGAAATTAAGGATTTTGCTTTTAAAAATGTTTTCACACATTACCCATAAACATCCAATGTTTACTAATGCGTTGAAATGGTTTTTGAATTTTATTTTAGAAAACTTGTTTTATGTACATGCAAGTAGTAACAATATAATTAAATGCCAATCACAAACCAAGCACATAAAACAAAAAGCTAAAATTGAAAATAAAGACATCCAAACAATGCCTCTATCTCCCATGGCTCTATCTCCATAGAACCTCCTTTTGGTTTGATCGCCTCCAACTCCATCTTCATGGACAACGGCTCCTTGCTCCATCTTCATGGATTTTCTAATTCTATTACACTTGTCCTATGCTTCTTTCGAAGCTTACAATTTATCTAGAAATAGAAATACCAACAACAAAATACAATAAAAGGCTAGGGAATCCGGTGCGACTTTCCTTTTTGTAGGATTGAAATCGCAGCGCCCTTTACATATGCCTTAAAACCAAATCAAACTTAAATTACAACATGCACCAATCTCAAACAATTTAAATACAAAATATTCAAATGAGTTGGTGCCATGGGAGATAGCGACCAATCTAGCTGCAAAAGGGTTAGTCGTACACGCATCCATACATACATAACAAATATATGTAACTATTGGAACACTTAATTGATTCACACAATATATAAACTCTTTACATACTGAATTAGAACTTAAAACAGCATCTTACTTCTCTGTCACAATTCGATCGATCGAAGACCGTTCGATCGCTCGAACCTTCGATCGATTGAACACTGTTCAATCGCTTGAACAGTCTGTTTCATATAATGATTTGAAAATTTTACAGAATATTTTAAAATTAAACTATTTAATTTCAAAAGCACTTTAAAATGTGAAACAGAGAACCTGACAAAGAATCTGTCTCGATCGATCTAACTTTATTCGATCGATCGAACACTAGAAGGTTTCGATCGATTGAAACCTGTTCGATCGCTTGAGTACAGAGAATGTTTGATCGATCGAAACATGTTCGATCGATCGAACCTGCCTTGCATCCTATGCAATCAAAGATTTGTACTCTGCTGCGATGACACTGCAGAAACAGATCTATGACGATGCAGTTTCAAAAATAGTTCTAAAATCAACATGCTAATCAAAATAGTGTTCCAAAAACGTATCTATAGATCCAAACGAGCGTGGCTCTGACACCAATTGATGGAAAAACCGGTTTAAGTTAAAAGTTTAAACGCTCAGTGAAAAAGTCAAGTTATAAAAACTTAATGGTAGCCCAGGATCTACTACTCGTTAATTCCATAGATGCGCACAAGAGGGGACAAGAGTTATACCTTAGTGTCTTGAACCCAATTCTGATTTTCTTCTTCTTCCTTGGTGATGCAGCAGCCTCCACTAGGTTGTCTTCACCCTTATGTCTCCTACGGATGCTTACCGGAGAGATTAGAGATTATGGGATCTCTAATAGAGAGGAAAAAAAGGTTTGGGGTTCTAAAAATAGTTTTTGCAGCTTCTGACGTTCTAAAATGACGAACTCTTTTTCCAGAACGCAGCTGCCCTATTTATAGATTTCTAGAACTGACCTAGACTTCGAGCGATTGAAGATCTTTGATCGATTGAACCTTTGATCGATCAAACCATTCTCGATCGTTCGAGACTGCCAAGACTTCAATCGATCGAACATACTTCAATCGATCGAACTTGTCTTGACAACTTCCTCATGTGTCTTTCCAAGTATCCTGGCGGAGCTAAGAGTGTGACCTCCTAGGCTCTTTATTGTTGGCTCAGACCAGTTTGTTAATTACCGTGACCAAACTCTTTGATCAGCAAACTAACTAACTGGTCAGTTAACGTTTACTCCACTATAAAACGATAACTGAACTCCAACGTAAAAGAACATATCCGAAGTGATAACTAGACTTGTATGTTGTACTAATGTCCCTCTACCTTCAGCATTCGTAATCATATTCAGGTAGTCGGATAGCTGTTACTGTCAACCTGAATCATGATTACTTCTTGTATTCCTTGAGTCCCATTCACCTCTCATGATTACCAAACATGTTGATAACTCTTATCAACAAGACTGCAGTACTCAGTAATCAACTTGGTGACATTCTCAAGGGAATGCTTACTCTAAAACAGAGGGTAGATTCTGTCTTGACAATATATGTTCACAACCCTATGAATATGACAAACCCAAGATACCCAAGTGTTGATCTTCTATAGACCTCACTGATTGGTAAGTCAAAACAGCCATATCCACAGTCTGTGTTCATAATCGTCTCAAGATTAAGAACACGTACCTTATACAAGTTATGAGTTCCTATCGACTGATTGACAGTCTTGGGTGTCAATAGGAAAGCTCAGGTCCGTCAATGCACTATAAGCACTAGCATGTTAACTAAGAGTTAAACTCTAGTGATTGAGATTAATCACTCCATCCAATGGTAGTTAATTATGCTACAGTGTAAACCTGATGAGATATCCAGTCTCATCATCCACTGTGACACATTCTAAGTAACAAAGAATAGTAATTCGTATCTCACTTGTATGTATCTCATACATACACGAATTACTTACTATGATACTTAAGGATAACAATCATCTCATGAAAGTAGGACTGCAACTCGGGCGGGCTAACCCGTGGTCAACCCGAGCCCGGCCCAAAAATTACCGGGCTTGGGCCCGTGATACGTTCACCATGGGCGGGCTTGGGCAGAAAAATGCAAGCCCGAATTCAATTTGGGCCGGGCTTGGGCAAAATTTTGCTAACCCGTGGAACCCGAGCCCGAGCCCGAATTCTATGTATGCATTATTTTTTACATTATATTCTAGTGTTTTTTTAGTGATAATAATACACTATTAGATATTATTCTAGCATTAAATTAATATATGAATGTTTTTTCTCAAATCTAAACAAAAAAAATATCTTTGATACTCTACATATTGTTGTTTACATACTAAAAATCAATTTGCACAACAAAAAAAAATTGTAATTCGGGCTCAATTCGGGCTCGGGCTCGGGCTCGGGTTGGAGAACTAATTCACAAACTGGGCTCGGGTTGGTAGGTTCGGGTTAATGTCGGGCTCGGGCTCGGGCTTGGGCAGACTGCTTGAATTCGGGCTTGGGCCTGGGCAGAGCCAAAATCCTTTGGGTCCTGCCCGAGTTGCACCCCTACATGAAAGAAACATACATAACTAAATGTAAAGCTGATATCCATATATTAAAATGTCAATGTCTCATATATAAAGTAATGGTTTGAGGGCACAAACCCAACATTTGCTCCTTCAATACTTCAAGAAGGTGTCCATCCATATAATGTGTCCATTTATCGGATCAATCTTTTTGACTTTCTTTTTCTTTCTGACTTTCTTTTTCTTTCACTGAGGCAACTTCAACATCATTGTCCTCCATTGGCTAATCTGACATTGTACATTACTAGGAATAAGAAATAACTAAGATACAACACATTGTTGGTACAAAAGATCAATTGCTTGAAAATGTCTCAAAGATAAGTGTTTAAGATACAACACAAGAAGTAAATAAACGTCCAATAAAAACAAGAAAGAAAAATACATTTAATAAAAAACAATAAAGAAAAATACATCTAATGCCATGCCATAAAATCACGCCACATTTATCCCCCTATGATATCCCTCAACATTTTCCCACGTCTACCATCTTCGTCTCTAGACATATTGCCCTCTGCTACTTTATTTGTCACTTGAGCATTTGCAAGCTCACGATCAACTTTTGCAATAAGAGCTTCATCTGGATCCATACCCATTATGAAATTATATCTAATGCAACAAAGTAATATAATTTCTGACATGGTGTCAACTTCATATTGTGGTGTGGCACTAGCTATGATTGGAAATCTTTTCTTCAATACATCAAAAGCTCTTTCAATGGCATTTCGCAAGGATGAGTGTCTAAGGTTGAATAACTCTCTAGGATTTCCGGTGGATGACGTGAATACTCTTTTAGGTGGTACCGTGTATTTTGATATGGTGTGATAAACCTCGACTATAGTGGATATCCAGCGTCAACTAGACATAATTTACCAAAAATAACAAGAAGAAATAACAAAAATGTTATCTTGGCTAACTAACTAATCATGTTAATAAAAGTACTACTTTGTCGGAATAAGATGTTACCTTTGGGGACAATCAAATTATCCTCCCTAGTTAAAACATCCTCTAGTATCCTTGAGTCTGAAGCAGAACCTTCCTACTCCTGCAAGATATATGTGAATATCAAGTCAAATGATCATGCGGCAAATATGGTTAATGTAGGGTAACCCATTTTTCCTTTATATCTTGCTACATCTATTACCTATTCATACGGTAAGACATATGTTACGAGAGAGAGAGAGAGAGAAAGAGCATGGTACTTGTTCTTGCACCGCAGAAGAGAGACGAGGGCTGCTGAAATGAATTGTACCAAAATGATGTAAAAGGGGTTAACCTAGACCAAGGGTATTGTAGGTATTTAGTATAAAAGACAAGGACATTTTGGGAAAGTAAAATTTATGTAAAGAATCCCAAATCAATTCTTGAAGAATCCAACCATTTTGGGTAGGGTTTGTAAAGCCCCCAAAACAAGAATTGGGTGGATTTCAAAAGGAATTCATTTCTTGGTTGTGTCAAACCAAACATAAGAATTCCACACACAAGAATGCAAATGAATTCTTTTCTTGTTTGTGGAAAATCAAACGGAGTGCAATTTTTTTGTTTGACTAGAGGTCAGTGTTATTTCGTGATTGTGCTGCTATTCACAAAATGATTTCGGGGATGTTTATCAGTAACTTCATTTTAACTTTTGTTTAAGATATAATTGTTAACTCAATCTTAATTTGTTAAAAGATATGGGTATTTTTCCCTACAAACCAGTTACAATATTGCTCGTATACTGGTTTGGGTTGATAATTCAAGTCTATATTAAAATTTTGAGAAATCTTTCTTGCTATCACTTGTTGTTCTTTCGACTTTTTGTATCATTGAACTTGATTTATTTGTTAGGAAACCATTGATATATAATTTAGTAAATCAATTGCTATTTAATTATCTTCTTGTGAAACAAAATATTTGAAGAGGGTACAAAATGAGTTTAAACCTGTGACACCTTGATTTGCACTAAAAATCATTCTACCCTTCTCTAGTTTGGGTTTCCATATTTTATCTCAAACTCAGTTATTTACAACTTGGTATGTATAGCTGGGAGTATGCCAGCCAAGCAGGGCTCATGTATTGAGCTTGAATCTCAAACAGCCAGATACTAGCTGACTTCATGTATACTTGTGCTTGACCTTTTTAGGGCCTGTTTGGAGATGCTTAAAATAGGATTTGGTTTAGTCCAAGTCTCACTTTTTAATTCGTTATTGAGAAAATTTTGGTTATCTTGGTTGAACAAAGAACGAAATTTTAAGGGATTTAATAGATAGGACAGATTCTTATACAAGAAATGAGCATTTATCAAATGCTTAAATCTATAGAGCTGGTTCACTTAGAAACCATAGAACTGGTTCTTTAGTTTCTCAAACAGCCTCGAAAATTCAAGCTTAAACTAGACTGTTATAAACATAGACATCTCATAGTATTTTTCTCCAAGTTTGATCTTAACTTGTATAAACGAATTGATTTATCTTCTAAAGTATGTATTTTTATTAGAGATTTATCAACATGACAGTATACAAGCTTTAAAAAATCTGTTAACTACTTTTTATATAAGGTTACGTACAAGGCATATTGACAAATGTTCATGAATTGAACCCTTACCAAAATATTCATGAGGACTTGTTGAGCTGCTCGGCGTATATAGACTTCTATATATAGCATTAAGACTTGTCAGTAAAACTCGTTAATGCTTACAAGCTTCCCAAAGTTGCAATAGATAAGTATCGTGATCCTCTAGACGTTTTTGGTTGAAAATAGTAAATAATTAAATTAAGCATCATGAATAATTGCTATTTTTTTTGGTCTTCTCTATTACTAACTAGTTATTATCTATCACGCAGCTCACGCCCGTCTCGAAAAAATATATTCTTTTACATGTATAATTGGAAATTTTGGAAATTATTAATGATGATTAATAATTGAGATGAGTTGACTGTGGGTCAACGGTGAGTGTCAATTGAGAACACGAGAAGTTGGTAAATTATGAAACATTGATATGGTTTAAATGATATTTATGTGATTAAAAGTTATTTGACATTAGCTGATATATGTGAATAATGATTTTACCTGTGTAGTGTACTTCTCTGATAGTTTGATCTTGTTGAAGATCATTTAGAACACATTAGAGATAACCCATGTGATACGCTTCATAAAAGGTAGGTTATCTAGAAATTCCACGAAAATAGTTTTTGGAACGTAATTACAGCGAGAAACGGAACTTAGACGAAAACAGTTATAAATTATAGTTTTCACTTGTGAAGTAATGAATTAGACGTGTAAGACATTTTGGGGAATAATTAGAAGTTTTGAGAAATCGTGGGGAGGTAAACGTAATTCCCGAGAGTCGAGCCTATATGTAGAAACTCATGAGATATTTTCATTTGTCTCAAAACCTAAAATCAAGAGAGGCAAATGGGGGGATTTCTTGGCTTAGAGCTTTTTGACACAAATCGACGGACTTCTGCCTATTTGTTTTTCACCAAATTTCATATTCGAACTCCTCAAGGTAAGAGCTATGTTTTGATAGTTGTTAGGCCTCGTTTGGTTAACTTTTATGGAAATACTAATTTTAGAAATATGGAGAAAACATGTGAATACTTATAGGAATCGCTTGTAATCAGAGATTCGACGTAGAATCGGTGTTCTATACTTCTCCTGAAGTTATAAGACGATAGCTCGATGTATGAATTCTAGACATATGGTTTATAGGGAATTTACATGTTTTTAAATATCCGACTTGATATTTTGGATCCGGGCAAAATTTATGTGTTAATTAGGCCCATTAATTATACACTTGAAAATGCAATAAAAGCACGTATATATATATATATATATGATAATATGAGCATGCTATGTGTCTATGTTGGTTGACGGGGGGTTTGGTGCAAATTCATCTGGGGTAAGCTCCTCGATGTTTGAGGATTTTGTAGTGACGGCTACTATGCATAGTTTGGGAAAAGGTCCTACTAGGGCATTGAATGTGTGGCAAGGAGAAGGCCTTCCACGACATTAATTCCATTTACCGGATGAATGCGTACCACTCTCCCTAGAGACTATTTTGATGTGTTTTGATGTGTATTAGTATAAGTTTATAATTGTACACTCAGCATATATAGCTAAGTAGTGGAGCTTTATTCCATTACAGGTGTGACGAAGAAAGGAAAGAAGAAGCTTGAGGAGTGAGGCTATAGGAACGACGTGAATCATCCTCTTGTATATGTTTTTGTTTCCATTCCAAAGGATGTAATAATGAATTTAGTGAAGTTTGGACTGTGTCCTTAACTTAGAAACTTCGGAATGGATTTGTGGTGATGTAATATATATAGTAGAGCTTCTTTTGGTCATGCGAAATGAATCCCAACATACGGATTCATGTTTTGAGTACTTATCTAGTCAAATTTATGTTTTGAATGAATGTTGTTAATACTTTTGGAAATCGAGCCAAACATGCCTTAGCTTGTTCCGTTAATGTTTCTTTTCATGAATTATTATTGTTCAATGATGTTCTTTGAAATCTTAATATAGCTTGTGAACTTTGGAGTTAAGAATGAGTGTGGTAAAGTGGGGTTGTTTGACCCTTAGACAAAATTCTGCTGTCAAAAGGGGATCCTGCCAGGGGGGTCATTCGACGTTGAATGACCCCTGCATGAAATCTTTTTCTACCCCTTCCGAAAATTATTTAAATGTTTTGGTTGATTCTTAGGGTACATTTAGGGTCTCTTTCAACATAAATTCATCCGTTTCAAAATATAATTACGTTTCCAAATTTATACGGATTTTATCACTCAGAGGGTATTGTTTTCAAAGGAGTTGTTTACTCAATGCTGTTTTTAAGTTTCTTTTTCGCTACTATAACATTTTAATGAATTGAATGAGCCTCGATGGAATGCCACGTGTCCTATTTCAGCGCTTAGAGGGATGGGTTGTGAGATTTATTGGTATCAGAGCAATAGGTAACAAAACTTTGGGAACTTTCGACGATGAGTGGAGTGTTGAGTGATTTGACACATATTTAATAATGCATTCCCACATAGTAGAGTTGTTTAATGCATATGGCATGTTGTCATACATACATGATTGCAATTATTGGCATAAATGCATAGTATTTATGCATTGCGAATGATAGGTTGAGAATGATGAGTGATGATCGATACAATTACCGCATGATCATATAGACCATTTAGTAGAGATGATGTGTAATATTAAAAACTTGGTTCAGAGTATAGCGGAGCGATTACCACCAACTTCTCCTTTGAGGTAGCACCAATAGCCATTGTGCACTTGAGAGTCGAGTGGGAGATCTGTGTTAGAATAATTTATAAAGAAGAAACCAACAGAGTTTCACAGGACCTCTGACATGACATTAGCAGAGTATTGGGTTATAGACATGGAGAGGATTTTTAGATCTATTCCGATGTCTGATGCAGTGAAAATTGAGAATGCTAATGATGTACTTAGGGGTGAAGCCCAGAATTGGTGGGTTAATATGTTAGATCAAGGGGCACAGATAACTTGGGAAGGGTTTAAACCGGAGTTCAATTGCCGATTCTTTCTGCAAGGTGCTCACAATGCGAAAGAGAAAGAGTTTGATAACCTTTGACAAGGATAGATGACTGTGACCGAGTACACTTTAAAGTATAATGCACTATTGAGGTTTGGAAGGGATTCCGTGCCAATGGATGAGGATAGAGCAAGGAAGTTTAAAGAAGGATTAAGGGAGAACATCCGTTTGAGGGTGGAGACATATGAACATTCGACTGTTGTCGCGGTACAATAAACGACATTGGTGGTAAATAGTGGAATGGAGAGATCGAGACAGAATCAGCAAGGCAAGCGGGGTAATGAGGATGGTGACCGAAACCAGGGTGGACTATTCAAAAGGCCGTTTAGCCGTAGCCTTAGTTCTAGTTTCAGTGAACCCAGAAAGCCAGCAAGTAGTATATCGTTGTGTCCACTTTGTAACCGACCACACATAGGCCGATGCTTTATGACTAACTTCCAGAATAAAACTCAAGGGATGAACAGTGCAAGTTCTACACCAAATTCACAAATTAAGTGCTTTGATTGTGGTACCTTGGGGCATCGAGCGAAGGATTGTCCAAGGAAGCGGCCCTAACAAAGAGCTAGTTCTATGGCTTTAAGTGGCTCGAAGCCTAAGCAATCCAATGATAGGAGACAGGGAACAGAGCACCGTGATGGGAGATCATTCCTGATGAATCTCAGAGATATGGCTGCTATGGATACAATGGTCTCAGGTATGGTGCCTATATATGCTCGCATCCAGCACACATATTCGTTGATTCAGGATCTACACATTCATTTGTGTCGGATCATTTTGTTGAACATTTGAATGTTAGATCGACACCTTTAGGATATGAATTATCCATTGTTGTACCTTTTAGCAAGCCGATAGTAACGTCTACGATACAAAAAAATTGTGAGATCAAACTAGGCGAGAAGTTGATGACCGTAGACCTTATACCGATTGTGGTGAACCATTTTGATGTGATACTAGGAATGGATTGGCTATATCTTAACGAAGCCATGATAGATTGTGAACAGAAATAAGTTAATTTTCGATCACCGATGCACAAAGACTTTTGTTTCCTAGGGAGTGGGGTTATACCACCACCGCATTTGATTTCGACTATTCGAGCGAGTAAGTTGTTGAGGAAGGGATGTCAAGGGTTCCTATGTTCAGTAATTGATACTTTGGCGACTGAATTGAAAGTAAAAGACATTCCAATAGTACGAGAGTATCTGGATGTATTCCTAGATAATTTTGCAAATATCCTTATTGAGAGAGAGATTGAGTTTACTATTGAGATAATATCGGACTCAAGACCAATATCGAAAGCACTGTATAGAATGACACTTATAGAATTGAAAGAACTAAAAGTTCAATTAAAAGAGCTACTCGATAAAGGTTTTATTTGACCTAGTATATCGTCGTGAGGAGCTCCAGTATTATTTGTAAAGAAGAAAGATGGTTCGATGCGTATGTGAGTTGATTATCGAGAATTGAACAAGTTGACAATCAAAAACAAATATCTGTTGCCCAGAATCGACAATCTATTTAACCAACTTCATGGACTAGTACAAGTATTTTCAAATATAGTTTTGAGATCGGGTTATCACCATTTGAAAGTAAAGGTTGAAGATGTGGAGAAGATAGCTTTCAGGACGTGGTACAGACATTATGAGTTCCTAGTCATGCCATTTGGGGTTACTAATGCACTAGCCGCATTCATGGACCTTATGAATCGAGTCTTCAAGGACTACTTTGATGACTTTATGATAGTATTCATCAATGATATTCTTATTTATTCGCCAAATGAGATAGAGCATAAGAAACATTTAAGGCTTATACTCCAAAGATTGCGAGAAAAGCAACTATTTGGGAAATTTAAGAAATGTGAATTCTGGCTACCTAGCATTGCTTTTCTTGGTCATGTAATTGACAAGAATGATGTTTCAGTTGATATTCTCAAGGTAGAAGCTGTATCTAATTGGCAAAGATCGACGTTCGTATCTGAAATTTGAAGTTTCTTGGGATTAGCAGGGATACTACTGCCATTTTATTAAAAATTTCTCTAACATTTCATTGCCTATGACAAAGTTGATGAGGAAGGGTATTACATTTGAATGGAGTTCAGAATGTGAAGACAATTTCCAAGAGTTGAAGTCGCGTTTGACGAGGGTATCTATCTTGACAATATCATCCAGAATCGAGGGATTTGTGATTTATAGTGATGCTTCGCATTAAGGCTTGGGGTGTGTACTTATGCAAGGTGGCAAGGTAATTGCCTACGCATCTAGACAGTTGAAAACACATAAGGTTAACCATCTGACTCACAACCTTGAATTGGTCGCAGTAATCTATGCTTTGAAGATTTGGATGTGAGATCTTTATAGACCATAAGAGTTTGAAATACTTATTCACGCAACGAGATTTGAATATGAGGCAGAGACGATGGTTAGAGTTGATGAAGGATTATGATCTTTCGATCAAGTATCATCCAAGAAAGGCTAACATAGTAGATGACTCTTTAAGACAGAAGACAACAGAGAATTTAGCCGACGAGCTAACGAAGCAAAAGTAACTAGTCAAGGAAATGGAACGCTTGGAGTTAAATGTGATTCCAGAGACAAATGGTGGATTGATGATGGTGATCATAGCTCATCCGGACATTTTTGATGAGATTAAGGCGGAACAATTCAACGATTATTATCTGTATAAAATGAGAGACGAGATACCTTTTGGAAGATGACCCAGATTTATCTTAGAACAAGAAGTGTTGATGCTTGGGAGTCGATTGTGTATATCGAATGTATGAGACTTAAAGGAACGAATTCTAGATGAAGCATATAGTACTAAGTATTCAGTTCATTCGAGAAGTATCAAGATATACCAAAACTTACGAGAGAACGTTTGGTGGAGAGGTATTAAGCGGGAAGTTGCCAAGTTTTTTTTCGAGTGTTCGGTGTTTCAGCAAGTCAAAGTAGAGAGGCAAGTACCCGCGGGCCTACTACAACCACTACCTGTGTTAAAGTGGAAATGGGATGAGATTACGATGGATTTTGTTTTCTGATTTTCATGATCACCTAATAAGAATTACAAGATTTGGGTTATACTTGACGTTGACAAATTGAAGAAATCAGCTCATTTTTATACCGATCAAGACGACTAAACCATTCAAACTAGCGGAGTTGTATGTGAAAGAGATAGTAAGACTACATGGGGTTGTAGTAGTGATTGTATCGGATCACGAAAGTAGTTTTAGGTTGAGATTTTGGGGAATTTGCAAAAGGCTATGGTACCAAGTTGAGTTTCAGTACCGCATTTCATCCTCGGACCGACCGATAGTCATAGCGAATGATTCAGACATTAGAAGATATGCTTGGACTTTGTGTTCTAGACTTTGGAAGTGATTGGGAGAAGCACTTACTGTTAATCGAATTTGCTTACAATAATGGATTTCATTCAAGTATTGGTATGGCACCTTATGAAGTTTTGTATTGACAGAAGTGTTGTTCACTAGTTTGTTGGACAGAGGTTGGGAAAAGAAGGTTGATGGGACCTGAGACAGTACAGTTGACTACTGAGAAGGTGAAGTTAATCCAAGAGTGACTTAAGATAGCTCAGAGTCATTATAAGAGTTATGCGGACTCTAAACGATGACCGATTATGTTTGAAGTAGGAGACTTCGTGTACTTGAGAGTATCACCTTCGAAAAGCATTGTCCGATTTGGGAAGCGAGGAAAACTTAACCCAAGATTCGCAGGACCATTCGAGATCCTAGAGAGTAGGACCAGTGGCTTACCGATTAGTGTTATCATTTGAGTTAGGATTTGTTCACAACGTGTTTCTCGTGTCAATGTTGAGATGATACATGTCGGATATGAGCAAGATCATTGTACCGGAACCATTACAAATCCAGGAAGACTTGACTTATGTAGAGCATCCGGTAGAGATCTTAAATCAGAAGGAGCAAGTGTTGAGATCGAAAACGATTTCAATGGTGAAAGTGCTATGGCATAGTCATACGGTCGAGGAGGCTATATGGGAGAGTAAAGAAGAGATGAAGAATGAATATCCGTACTTGTTCGACCTTTGAGGTATAAGTTTTGATACACTCAAAATCAGACAATTCCCGAGCGGTTTGGTCTACCTGATGCCTCCCGAGCGGTTCATCCACGACCTGGCCAACAGGTCCAGAAGATCGCACAAGCACATCCCACCGCGGGAACAGCTCATCCGGGCCCACATGCATGATCCCGAGCATTCTGGGCAGTTTTCTGCTCAAGCTAGAAGACTAATAGAAAGTGCAAACTATTTCCTAATCCAATTAGGAAACCCCTACAGTTAATGCCAATCTATATCAATTGGATTATGTTTCCTTTTCCTTGTAGGAGTAGGTCTCTTACATCTATAATAGAGACCTCTCACCCCCCATTGAAGGGGCCAACTTTTCAGTCTACACAGCACCTCTATAGCATTCATTAACATGCCCAGCCGGCCTACGGTAGCTCCAGACTTGTTGGTTCACCACAGGCCCCCGGCTCTTTTAGAGTATAGTGAACGTGCTCAGACACACAAGTGGACGTAGGTACCTTCATTAATTGGGCCGAACCACATAAAAAAAAAAACAGTCTCTCACTCTCTCTTTCCCCTTAATCTGCTCTATTTTACTTTTACTAATTTTTAGCATCATCAGCTTGGCACCGTCTGTGGGAAGCGACAAGTCTTCTCATCAACAAATCTCTTGGCTGATAGTTATGCCTCCGAAGAAGAGTGAGAAGACTGCACAGCAGGCTAATCGGTATGTTCTGCCGACCCCGACACCAGCTGCGGCAGTCATGACATCTGAGCAGATCACCGTGACCCTCACACAACTCTTGGAGGGCTAGCGTCAAATCCAACAACAGATCGAAGCCCTGCTGGCCCAGTAAAGCAGTCCTCCAGTGGCTAGGAAACGACGCGGGAATGTTGCACACGGTCCGAAACAGCTCTTGACCAGACAACGTGCCCGAGCTAGCCCGTCCCTCGTTGAGGATGCCAAAGACATCAATAGTAAGCGTACTGCCCGAGAGGAAAGGCAGGAGCATATGACCCGGGAATCAGTCCAGGGTCACTTGGTCAAGAGCCGAGTTGTCCCTAGGCACACGATGAACAGGAGTCATAGCCAAGCTCAATCCCAGAGGACAGTACACTGCCATAAAGAAGAAGCCTCTTCCACCGACCCGACCAACCCCTCAGATACTGGTCGGGAAGGAGTGGAAGCCCGAATCAAGGACTTGCAGAAGCAGATTGACGGAGTGGCCAAAAAGCTTGGTCAAAACCGTGCTCAGAATCAAGCCAATGCCGAGACAGAGTCACCGGTCTCCAGCCAGATCATGAGATTCTCCATCCCGCGCAAATTCAAGCAGTCTCGCCTGGATTCATACAATGGCTCGGGGAGCCCGATCTACCATATTCGGACCTACAGGGCTCGAATGGCCCTGGCCACCCAAGCCGACGAGCTGTACTGCCTGGCCTTCCCCAGCACTTTGAAAGGCTCGACCGCCCAATGGTTTTACTCCATGAAATCCCGATTGGTCTGTAATTTCAAGCAACTCAGCAAGCAGTTCATCAACCAGTTCGCCGGTATGCATGAACGGCCAAAGCCTGACATACATCTACTGAAGGTCATATAAAAGAATAATAAGACCCTCAAGGAATTTACTGACTGGTTTAATCAAGAGAAGCTCGACATCTATGATCTTGATGAAACCGTCGCTATTATGGCCTTCTGCTCAGGAGTTCAACACACCAAGTGCGCCATGTCATTTCATAGAAACCAACCGGTAACCTTGGTTAAACTCGCAGAGAGGGTTGGAAAATACATTGACACTGAAGAATTTCTAAAAACCAAAGACCCTGGGTAACTAGACGATGAGCCTTCCAGTAGTAAGCGGAAGCGATAACAGCCCAAGAAGAGCAACGCAAAGAAGCTCGACAACTCTGGCCATTCTCTCAATTCACAATGGCCCGGGTCTGACAGCCCCGACCCGACCTCTAGTTCATAGCAGTCTGGGTCAGGCAGCCCCGACCAGACCTCCAGCTCACAAAAAGTAGGGTTCGGCAGTCCCGACCCAACCTCCAGTTCACATCGGTCAGGATCAAGCAGTTTCGAATTTGCCTCCAGCACAGAGAAATCAGGAGCCCGATGATCCTGATCCGACCCCTAGTGTCCATCAATCTAGATGAGCCCGACTACAGTGGTACTTGCTTGATCACCACATGAGGCTCCACCGATTGTCAGAGAGCTCTTACAAAGACCTCGGGCCTAACCCCGAGGCATCTAAAGACCTCGGACCTAACCCTAAGGCATCCAAAGACCTCGGGCCTAACCCCGAGGCATACAAAGACCTCGGGCCTAACCCTAAGGCACAAACTTTGCTTAGGTCCAACCGACGATGGGGGTAAACACCCTAGGTGGCTGATGATGGCAAGCTTCAAAAGACCCTACAACCACCATATTCCAGGTCGGTTACTTATAGTCATAGCCTCAGTAAGACCCTCGTTTTAGCGAAAGCTTGGGGGGCAAGATGGTGCAGTGCACTAAACAGGCAATCACACCGGGTATCTACAGGCCTCGCGGATAACCAAGTCAAAATCTTGGAAAACCCGATCACCTACAGTACTCAGAGGCATTAACTCCACTTAGGTTCAAACTGACGATAGAGGTGAATAAAATCTCTTAGGTTGGCCCACGATAGAGGAGCGAAAAGGACCCTACAGCGACACGCTCTAGGTCAGCTCCACCAACATGGTCAAGCTCTTCTCCCAACAGTCTTGATGAAGGCTGGCAGGGCGGAAGATAACCATCATGGGGAGTTAAGATAAAAGGACCCTAAAGCCATACGCATTAGGTCAGCTTTTCCAACATGGTAAAATTATTCTACCCACAAACTTAAAGAAGGTTCATGGGCAGAAGATAACCATCTTGGAGGCTAACTTAAGCAAAAAGACTCCGAAGTAGGTCGAGTCTCAACTCTCGCTCACTTCCCAAGCATTCAAAGACTCTGAATTAGGCCGAGTCTCAACTCCCGGTCAGTTCCCGAGTACTTAAAGGTCCCGAGCTAGGCTGGGTCTCTACTCTCAGCCAGTTCTTAAGGACTCACCAGGCTCAGAAGCCCCGAGGCAGCTTCCCCGAGCACTCAGACTGGATTCAGGAAGATTTCCAAACTTGCCTCGATATAGCATCCAGCCAACCTTAGAAATGGGGGGCAGCTGATACACCCAAAATCAGCCCATTCCCGAGCAGTTTGGTCCACCTGATGCCTCCCGAGCGGTTCATCCATGACCCGGCCAACAGGTCAGGAAGATAGCACAAGTACATCCCAATGTGGGAACAGATCATCCGGGCCCACAGTCATGATCCCGAGCATTCTGGGCAGTTTCCTACTCAAGCTAAAAGACTAATAGAAAGTGCAAACTATTTTCTAATCCAATTAGGAAACCCCTACAATTAATGCCAATCTATATCAATTGGATTATGTTTCCTTTTCCTTGTAGGAGTAGGTCTCTTACATCAATAATAGAGACCTCTCACCCCCCATTGAAGGGGCTAACTTTTCAGTCTACACAGCACCTCTATAGCATTCATCAACATGCCCGGTCGGCCTACGGTAGCTCCAGACTTGTTGGTTCACACAGGCCCCCAGCTCTTTTATAGTATAGTGAGCGTGCTCAGACACACACGTGGACGTAGGTACCTTCATTAACAGGGCCAAACCACATAAAAAAAAAACCAGTCTCTCACTCTCTCTTTCTCCTTAATCTGCTCTACTTTACTCTTACCAATTTTTAGCATCATCGGCTTGGCGCCGTCTCTGGGAAGTGACAAGTCTTCTCATCAACAAATCTCTTGGCTGATAGTCATGCCTCCGAAGAAGAGTGAGAAGACTTCACAGCAGGCCAATCGGGATGTTCCGTCGACCCCGGCACCGACTGCGGCAGTCATGACATCTGAGCAGATCATCGCGACCCTCATACAACTCTTGGAGGGCCAGTGTCAAATCCAACAACAGATCGAAGCCCTGGTGGCCAAGCAAAGCAGTCCTCTAGTGGCTGGGAAACGACCGGGGAACATTGCGCACGGTCAAAAACTGATCTTGACCAGACAACGTGCCCGAGCAAGATCATTGAACCGAAACCATTACAAATCTAGGAAGACTTGGCTTATGTAGAGCATCCGGTAGAGATCTTAGATTAGAAGGAGCAAGTGTTGAGATCGAAGACAATTTTAATGGTGAAAGTGCTATGGCATAGTCACACGGTCGAGGAGGCTATATGGGAGAGTAAGGAAGATATGAAGAATGAATATCCGTACTTGTTCGACCTTTTGAGGTATAAGTTTTGATACACCCAAAATCAGCCCATTCCCGAGCGGTTTGGTACACCTGATGCCTCCCGAGCGGTTCATCCATGACCCGGTCAATAGGTCGGGAAGACAGCACAAGCACATCCCACCGCGGGAACAGCTCATCCAGGCCCACAGGCATGATCCCTAGCATTCTGGGCAGTTTCCTACTCAAGCTAGAAGACTAATAGAAAGTGCAAACTATTTCCTAATCCAATTAGGAAACCCCTACAATTAATGCCAATCTATATCAATTGGATTATGTTTCCTTTTCCTTGTAGGAGTAGGTCTCTTACATCTATAAAAGAGACCTCTCACCCCCCATTGAAGGGGCCAATTTTTCAGTCTACACAGCACCTCTATAGCATTCATCAACATGCTCGGCCGACCTACGGTAGCTCCAGACTTGTTGGTTCACCACAGGCCCCCGGCTCTTTTACATTATAGTGAACGTGCTCAGACACACACGTGGACGTAGGTACCTTCATTAACAGGGCCGAACCAGATACAAAAAAAACTAGTCTCTCACTCTCTCTTTCTCCTTAATCTGCTCTACTTTACTCTTACCAATTTTTAGCATCATCAAATTTGAAGACAAACTTCCTTGATAGAGGGAAGAGTTGTCACGCCCGTCCCGGAAAATATATTATTTTACATGCATAATTGGAAATTTTAGAAATTATTAATGATGATTGATAATTGAGATGAGTTGACTGTGGGTCAATGGTGAGTGTCAATCGAGGACACAGGAAGTTGGTAAATTAAGAAGCATTGACATAGTTTAAATCACATTTATGTGATTAAATGTTATTTGACATTAACTGATATATATAAATAGTGATTTTACCCGTGTAGTGTACTTCTTTGATAGTTTGACCTTGTTAAAGATCATTTAGAACGGATTAGAGACAACCCATATAATACGCTTCATAAAAGGTAGGTTATCTAAAAATTCCACGAAAATAGTTTTTGGAACATAATTACGGCTACAAACGGAACTTAGACAAAAACTTAGATAACTTATAGTTTTCACTTATAAAGTAATGAATTAGACGTGTAAGACGTTTTGGGAAATAATTAGAAGTTTCGAGAACTTGTGGGGATGTAAAAATAATTCTTGAGAGTCGAGCCTATATATAGAAACTCATGAGATATTTTCATTTGTCTCAATACCAAAAATCAAGAGAGGCAAAAGGGGAATTTCTTGGCTTAGAGCTTCTCGACGCAAATTGACGGACTTCTGCCTGTTTTTTTTTATTATCAAATTTCATATTCGAACTCCTCGAGGTAAGAGCTACTTTTGATAGTTGTTAGGCCTCGTTTGGTTAAGTTTTACAGAAATACTAATTTTAGAAATTTGGGAAAAACATGTGAATACTTGTAGAAATTGCTTGTAATCAGAGATTCGACGTAGAAACGGTGTTCTAGTACTTCTCCTAAAGTTATAAGACGATAGCTTGAGGCAAAAATTCTAGACATATGGTTTATAGGGAATTTACATGTTTTTAAATATCCGACTTGAAATTTTGGATCTGGGCGAAATTAATGTGTTAATTAGGCCCATTAATTATGTACATGAAAATGCAATAAAAACACGTATATGTGATTATATGAGCACGCTATGTGTCTATGTTGGTTGAAGGGGGGGTTTGGCGCAAATTCATCTGGGGTAAGCTCCTCAATGTTTTAGGATTTTTGTAGTGACGGAACTGTGCATGGTTTGGGAGAAGGCCCAGCCAGGGCACTGTGCATGGTTTGGGAGAAGGCCCAGCCAGGGCAGTGAATGCGTGGCAAAGAGAAGACCTTCCACGATATTAATTCCATTTACCAGATGAATGCGTACCGCTCTCCCTAGAGACTATTTTGACATTTAAAGCATGAACTATCTTATAAGCATATGTTTAGAATTGTGCACTCAGCATATAGCTGAGTAGTGGAGCTTTACTCCATTGTAGGTGAGACGAAGAAAGGAAAGAAGAAGCATGAGGAGTGAGGCCGTAGGAACGACGAGAATCATCCTCTTGTATATGTTTTTGTTTCTATTCTAAGGATGTAATAATGAATTTAGTGAAGTTTGGACTATGTCCTTAATTAACTTACGAAATTCCGAATGGATTCGTGGTGATGTAATATATATAGTAGAGCTTCTTTTGGTTATGTGGAATGAATCCCAACATACGGGTTCATGTTTTGAGTACTTATCTAGTCAAATTCATCTTTTGAATGAATATTATTAATTCTTTTGGAAATTGAGCCAAACAAGCCTTACCTTGTTCCATTAATGTTTGTTTTCATGAAATAGTATTGTTTAATGATGTTATTGAAATCTTAATATAGCTTGTGAACTTTAGAGTTAAGAATGAATGTGGTGAAGCAGGGTTGTTTGACCCTTGGGCAAAATTATGCTGTCAAAAATGGATTCTGCCAGGGGTCATTAGACCAATCGAAGGGAGTCGTTTGACTGGTCAAAATGACTCCTGAATGAAATCTTTTTCTATCTCTTCCATAAATTATTTAAATATTTTGATTGGTTTTTAGGGTACCTTTAGGGTCTTTTTCAATATAAATTCATTCGTTTCAAAATATAATTATGTTTTCAAATTTATACGGATTTTGTAACTTGGAGGGCATTGTTTTCAAAGGAGTTGATTACTCAATGTTGTTTTTAAGTTTCTTTTCTGCTGCTGTAACGTTTTAATGAATTGGATGAGCCTCAGTGGCGTGCCACATGTCCTATTTCCACGCGTAGTGGGATGGGTCGTGATATTATCTTTGCCAAAGAAAATCAATTTGCAAAATAATTTAAGAATAAAGAAAATGCTATATAAATGATCATTCACTTTCATATTTTTTTTTTCATCTACAAACCAAATAAAGCATTATAGATAAAAAAAAAATACTAATAGAGAAGTAATGTATCCATTTTAATTTGGAGTCTCAATTACATCCCAGCTCAAAGTGCCAACATTCATTTTATTCCATTCCAAGTATAAAAATGGGTTTAAACTTTTTAAGTACAATGGTAGTGGTCATGGTTATATGAAGTCCACATTTTAGTCCATAAAGATGAGAGGCCACATCTTCTTCCCCACAAGGATGTATAGACCAAGAGTAAATACTATGCTTCCCACATTTTTGATCTCAAATACTTCCCAAATTTATGTAGCAATAGGATCACTGTGGGGTCTGATCGGGAGAGAACAAATCCTATTTGTACGCCTTAACGAGCATCTGTTAGTACCTTTTTATCCTGTTTTTGTATATTTTTACTTCGTTTTCTATTTTCTGACAGGTTTTGGAAGAAATCAAGTAAATCAGGCTAAACAGGGTGAAAAAGCAGAAGAAAAGAAGCTGAAAAAGCCAGTTCGCGCGCGCGACCCGCGGGCGCGAAAACCAGAAAGTCGCTCGCGCGATTTGCTCGCGCGAGATCCCCAGAATCGCTCGCGCGATCCGCGCGCGCGAGGAGCCAAATGTCGCGCTCGCGCGACCCGCTCGCGCGATATGTGTAAAAACCAAAGTTACGTATTTCAGTATACTGAAGACTCCTGTGTAAACAAAACTGCTGAACGACGTCTAGACTGTAAATTACATCAGTTTCAGTTCGTTTCGGGTTGGGAAGGCTTCCAAAACTTGTTGTAATCCTATATATACCTTATTTTATTAGAATTAAGGGGTTGGACATTATTAGCAATTATCATACATACATACTTCCAGCCATTGAAGGGAGGGAAGCAAAGAGAAGAAGAAGAAGACCAAGGATTTCCATGGCCTCCTCCATCAACCTCTTGCTATCTACTACTTCTATGGACGGCTAGATCATAGATCTAGGGTTTCAATGAAGCCCTAGACGAGTAATAGGATTTTATTTATGTTTTTATTTTAGTTTTATTATGTATGGATGACAGTTACATGTTTAGAGGATTTTTTATAAATAAATCGTACTTCTATTGATTAAATCATTACTTTCAAAGTTTATTCTTGTCTTAGATCTATTTTGACTGTGATGTGCTCAATGATCTATACTTGCTGTGCTTGTTTAGATTATTTACATGTAATGGTGCTTAAATTGAATTGTGCTATCAAGTATCCGAATAATTCATGCCTAGATTAGACGGATTATACCACAACTCTAGTTTAGTGTAGGATAATTCGTGCTAACCGAAGATGGATTATGTTGGTGCTTGAACCATAGTTATTTTCTTGACGGAGGAATTGGGCTTGTAGGTACGATTTCCCATTATCATCCAACTTAATAAGCTAAAGTAATTCATAAATACCCTTATTATGAAGCTAGTGGTGGATTTGCAATTCTAGGTTCCATAAACATATTTATAAAAACAAATATTTAATTGCTTTCATAATTTAGATTTACTTTTATTATTCTTAGTTTAATTAAAATCAAATCAAAATATGTTTTTCTTAATTAATTAGATTTAGGTTTTAAAATTAAAGCACTATAGTATTTCAATCTCTGTGGGTTCGACCTTTACTTTCACTGCTACAAATCTTTAGAAAAGTAAAGTATACTTTTTATATCTTGATATTGACAACATCAATTTTTGGCGCCGTTGCCGGGGATTGCGTTACTACCTTTAATTTTATAATCTTAGTTTAGTTAATTCATAAATATTAGGTTAGGTTTTATTTTTGCTTATTTTCCGTTTTGTGTTAAATTACTAACTTGTTATTTTATTTTATAGGTTTTCGAATCATCAAATTCCAACGTTTTCGAGTGGAGTAGCTAATTACATCAAAGGAGCTTACGCAAATAAAATAAATAAAAAAAAATTAAGTAAATTGCTTCTTGTGAAACTCGCTTTAAACCACTGTAAGTCAGGGCGCTGTGACGCACTATTTGCATTAGTTTAGGGTTAATTGCACTGCATTAGCTAGGAAACCCGGGGCGCTGGGCTTGACGCGGTCATTGCATTACAGGATAATATTCATGCATCATAGTAGTACTGTGTGCTTGCTTGTCATCTTATTTGCGTGATTGCTATTTGTTCTTTTGTTTAGTCAGTCTTTGTTTTTAGTTTCTTTTTCTTTGTTTTAGTTTATGTTAGGTACACGTTCAAATAAACCGGAATTAAAATCTTTCGATCTTGAACTTGAACGTACCTTAAGAACTAGTAAGTCCACAACCCAAGCTTCTAGAGTTGGGTTGCAAGACGACGAATCAACTCCGATTCCGTCGTCATTGTTTGAGGCAGAAATTCAAAGTACCCGTGAACGGTTAAGAAAAACTCGAATTTTTAAAATTGAACCGATTAAAATGGCTGACGGTGGAAATAACAATAACAATCAAAACAACGGTGCTAATCTGAATAATCTTAATATACCGCCACCTCCTCTACTTATAAATTATTTTATTCCTACTACTTACACGCCACAAGCCGGTATCGAATTACCTGAGGCGACAGCATCTCACTTTGAGATAAAGTCGTCTACGATCTCGCTACTACCTTCTTTCCATGGCCGTCTAAATGAAGATCCATATCAACACTTAGGGGATTTTCAGGACATATGCTCTACTTTGAAAATCCAAAATTTAAATGATGATGAATTAAAATTGCGGCTCTTTCCGTTTTCTTTAAGAGACAAAGCGAAGTATTGGCTTCAATCACTTGAGCCAAACACAATTAAAACATGGGAAGCCTTACACACCGCATTTTTACAAAAGTTTTTTCCTATTATGCGTACAAATCAAATAAGGAAATCTATCACTAATTTTATAATGCAAGATGGGGAAACGCTTTACGATACGTGGGAGAAATTTAAAGAATTATTACGCTCTTGCCCACATCATCAGGTTCCTAAGTGGCAGTTGGTACAGGTTTTCTATGAGGGGCTTATTCCCTCTGTCCGTAATACAGTCGATGCCGTTTGTGCGGGAACCTTCCTACACAAAAGCGCCGACGAGGCCTGGAAAATTTTTGAAACTTTAAGCGAGAACTCGATGCATCAGGCTTTGACGGTACGTTCTGAGGGATACCTTCAACCTAAGCGAGAGGTAAAGTTCGAGTCAAGTCATTCAATTGAAATAAAAGAACTATCTAAAAAACTTGACCGACTTTTAACACTGAACCAAACGACAGCCTCACCAGCTCGTGAAATTTGTGCATTATGTTCTGATCCTTCACATTCGATACTTGCTTGTCCATCGGCGAGTCAATTTCCGGAATTCGTGGAGCAACACATTAACTCTATTCAACAATACCCACGAAATAATTATAATTCGACTACTAATAATCCGGATGCGCCATGGAGAAACCATCCTAACTTCTCGTGGAAGAATAATAATAATAATCCTAATGAGGCAACTAATTTTCCTAATGCGTATCGACCTCAGTTTCAACCTAACCAATACCAACAACCGCCTCCTAATTCGAATCCTTCAAGGGGTAATATTTTTGAGGAAAAGGTGTTGGCATCCCTTAATAAAATTGAAACGCAAGTACAGGCACAAGCACTAATAGTGCACTCTCATACACAATCCATTGCGAAGCTTGAATCCCAAATGGGACAACTAGTTACTGTAGTGAGTCGTAGGAACGAGGGGACGTTGCCTAGTCAAACAATTCAAAACCCTAAGGGACAATATGAGATTAAGGGGTCGAATGAACAAGTAAACGCCGTCTCAACCAGGATGACTACACGAGAGGAGGTGATAGAAACCCCTAATAAGAATGAGAATATGATAGATGTGAACATCAACTCTAATAAAGAGAGGGGTGAGGACGTGGATAAAAATAAAAAAGATAAAGAACCGGTCCCAACGAACTATATTCCGAGAATGCCATATCCTCCTAATAATGAGGGACCGTCACATTTGCCCAAGAAAGGGTCAAAAATGGAAGATATACTCGAGGTGTTCAAACAAGTTAAAATTAATATTCCTTTCCTCGATGCTATAAAATGAATTCCCGCGTATGCTAAATGTTTAAAAGACCTTTGCACTCAAAAGCGCAAAATACGCAGTCATACTCCTAAAAAGGTCTTCCTCACGGAAAAAGTTAGTTCAATTTTTCAACACGCTCCTCCAATGTATAAGGATCCTGGTACGCCTACGATTTCATGTGTCATAGGTGACACTATCATTCATAGGGCTCTCCTTGACTTAGGAGCTAGTGTTAACCTTTTACCTTATCATATCTATAAACAACTAGGATTAGGTGAACTTAAACCTACGGCCGCTACTATTCAATTAGCGGATCGTTCTGTTAAAGTACCTAGGGGAATCGTCGAAGACGTGCTAGTAAAAGTTGATCAATGTTTCTATCCTGTAGATTTTATGGTCCTTGACACCGAACCGGTGCTAGATGCTAGAAAATACACTCCTGTTATTCTTGGTCGTCCATTCTTAGCCACGGCTAACGCACGTGTCAATTGTAGAACAGGGGTGATGAAAGTGTCGTTCGGGAATATAAAATTAAAATTAAATGTTTTTAATGCTGTTGATCAACCTTCCAAAGACGATGATTATCTAGGTGTGGAGGGTAGTGAGGTTAAACGGAATGTTGAACTTACTAACGTAATAAATATAAGTGCGGGGAATAATATAGAGGATGATGAGTGGATGAATCCTAATACCTCGAACCCTAATGCTGAATCTACTCAGAAGGTAAGAAATCGATTTGAACATACTGACAAACTGTCGATTGAATTAATTCGAAGCGACGTAATTTCTGCTTACCATCGAGCTCTACCTGACATCCTTAGGGGTACACAGTCCGATTTACGGCCCCCATAAGGCCTTGAGCTAGAATGGTCTAGCTGAAGACGTAAAAGTTAGCGCTTCTTGGGAGGCAACCCAAGCTTTATTTCGTCTGTTTTCTTTGTTTGTGGTCGTTTTGGAGTCTGTTCGAGTCTGTTTTGGACATTCTGGACAGGTTTGGGGGTTGGAATTAAGTTATTTTAATATTATATATATAATTTTAGCCAAAAAATGGAAAATATCATTCTCGCGCGCGCGGCCCGCTCCCGCGAGACGTCGCTCGCGCGGCCCGCTGGCGCGAGAATGTGCCTTAGTGTTTTTTTTCTTTGTTTTCTTTATTTGAGCCCTCAGGTTCTCCTCGCGCCTGATATCGCGGGCGCGAGGTACCTCGCTGGCGCGAGACTAGTGAAAAAAAAAAAAAAATTTGGAATTCGCGCGTGCGACGGCCGCTCGCGCGGACCGCTCTTGCGATTCCCTATTTTAATGATATTTTCTTTTGTTTTCCCTATCAGTCCTCCACACTTGTTCTGATAGTTTTTATTTTTTTTTGTTTTTCTTTCATACGCACTTTTAGATCAATTTAGATCTAGTCCTTTGTTGGTTTCGTAGTTTTAGTTCTGTTTATTTTCTTTTATAGTTTATTATCTTTTTGTTTTCGTACTTTCTTTAGTTTTATAGTTTATTTAGTTTCGTTTAGCTTAGCTATAATTCTTTTAGCTGTTTTTATTATTTTGTTTGTTTAATTTTCTTTTGTTAAGAAGTAACAGGTAACATTGAACTTTATTGTCATATTCCTTTGTGTTCACCTGTTCTATGCTTGTCGAGATTGAGGTATTATCGTTCCTTACCTACTCTCCTTTATTTCGCTTTATTGTTTCATTGGGGACAATGAAAGGTTTAGGTTTGGGGGTATGCACTCACATGCACATTATTTTATGCAAAATTTTAAAAAATTTTCAATAAGTGTGTTTAAATAAACGATGTTACCGACGGTTTTTGCAATCTCAATTTGATACTTCTTGTTATGTAACTATGATTGTTATAGAATGGTAAACAAGAGAAGATGTAATTAAATATTTATTGAAGTCATGTTGTATTGTTTTAAGTTATGTATTGTTTGGAATCGTAGTTTTATATCATAGTTTTGCACACAAACTTATGCACTGCACGTAGTCACTTGAATACATGTTGATGTGAACTATAATATGATTCGAATTTCTAGATAACACATGGTGGAGACTAGACCCAGTGAGCTTTTGAGCCTATCTTTTCTTTTTAGAGGGTTATAAATAACATTGTGTTTGTCGAATTTCATGTGAAATAGCGCATCTACTTGTTGTTTAGTCTCATTATTCTTGTTTTGGTTGATAGTCAAGTTAAAATATTTGTTACTATGCTATATAATCTTCCGTCGTAAACATTGAAGAACCGTATAACCATAGGACATGATTTTAGGCCCTTCTTTGTTTACTGCCGACCGAAGAATTATAAATTTCCTTAGTTCGCTCTTTGAGCCGTTAAAATGCCATTTCTTTCTTTAATTACCATTATCCTTGTTTTTGCTCCAATTTGGCCAACTTGGAGTTCACCCCTGAAAGATTGATCAACTTTTAGTGGTGTTAAGGCGATGTGTTGATTGAGAAGAAGAAAATAAGATGCTATTGGGGTAATTGCTGGGTATTCAATGAATAGTCATTTGAGAAGCGAGAAAAGAAAAAAAAATAAATAAAGAAGAGGAAGGTTGAAAAAAAAATGAAAGAAAAGAAAAAAAAATGAATGAAAAGGAATGAAGAGAAAGAAAAGATGAAAGTTTGTAGAAGATGAATGAAAGAAATCGAACATGCCTTACAATGCCATTCTGAAATTACTTGATAAATCCTTTCTATCCTTTTTCATTGCTTGAGCCACGTTATAACCTTTGAAAAGTCCTATATGATCCTAGGAAACATGATTCGGATATGAAAACGATGGGAGGGGGATTAAAACATGGTAATGATTAATTTTTCTTGATTGTTGGCATCCTATCCATGAGAACTACTGTTCTTTTGTGTCATGCGTCTTTTTCGAGTCATATGTGAGCATTTTTCGTTTTGAAAAGATATTTCTTTTACTCACATATTTTAGAAAAAATTACACCTGTTTCTGAGTGTTTCATTTTAGAGTGTAATTAACATTGTGAGATTCGTAGTCGAGACATAGTTAAATGGTTATCCGAGTTATATTCCAAGTTCATGACATGCGCGTGTTCATTTGACTACCACATCACACACGTGCAATTGTATGAGGAACTCTATTGATTTATACGATGCATGTACTTGAGATTGTTTTTCATGATTTAGGTGGATGTTTCATTATTTTTTTTTTTATGTTCGTTATTCTATTTCAAATCTTTGTTTTATAATAAGGAGTATTGACTATTAGTTTTTTGGTTCTTAATAAAATTTGTTTTAAAATTTACAAGTTAATAAAGATGGTTGTGGTTTACTTGTTGATGAGAACCCTCACGAGACTTCACTCGTCCGACTAGGGACACCTAGGGGTTTAAAAGGCTTGTTGCATATGCTAAATGCAATCGCAATCCATGCGAAAATGGAGAAGTATGTTATTAGTAGTTAGTTTTTATTTTAGTTTTGCTCGAGGACTAGCAAAATGTAGGTTTGGGGGTGTGATCGGGAGAGAACAAATCCTATTTATACGCCTTAACGAGCATCTGTTAGTACCTTTTTATCCTGTTTTTGTATATTTTTACTTCGTTTTCTATTTTCTGACGGGTTTTGGAAGAAATCAAGTAAATCAGGCTAAACAGGGTGAAAAAGCAGAAGAAAAGAAGCTGAAAAAGCCAGTTCGCGCGCGCGACCCGCGGGCGCGAAAACTAGAAAGTCGCTCGCGCGATCCGCTCGCGCGAGATCCCCAGAATCGCTCGCGCGATCCGCGCGGGCGAGGAGCCAAATGTCGCGCTCGCGCGACCCGCTCGCGCGATATGTGTAAAAACCAAAGTTGCGTATTTCAGTATACTGAAGACTCCTGTGTAAACGAAACTGCTGAACGACGTCTAGACTGTAAATTACATCAGTTTCAGTTCGTTTCGGGTTGGGAAGGCTTCCAAAACTTGTTGTAATCCTATATATACCCTATTTTATTAGAATTAAGGGGTTGGACATTATTAGCAATTATCATACATACATACTTCCAGCCATTGAAGGGAGGGAAGCAAGGAGAAGAAGAAGAAGACCAAGGATTTCCATGGCCTCCTCCATCAACCTCTTGCTATCTACTACTTCTATGGACGGCTAGATCATAGATCTAGGGTTTCAATGAAGCCCTAGACGAGTAATAGGGTTTTATTTATGTTTTTATTTTAGTTTTATTATGTATGGATGACAGTGACATGTTTAGAGGATTTTTTATAAATAAATCGTACTTCTATTGATTAAATCATTACTTTCAAAGTTTATTCTTGTCTTAGATCTATTTTGACTGTGATGTGCTCAATGATCTATACTTGCTGTGCTTGTTTAGATTATTTACATATAATGGTGCTTAAATTGAATTATGCTATCAAGTATCCGAATAATTCATGCCTAGATTAGACGGATTATACCACAACCCTAGTTTAGTGTGGGATAATTCGTGCTAACCGAAGATGGATTATGTTGGTGCTTGAACCATAGTTATTTTCTTGACGGAGGAATTGGGCTTGTAGCTACGATTCCCCATTATCATCCAACTTAATAAGCTAAAGTAATTCATAAATACCCTTATTATGAAGCTAGTGGTGGATTTGCAATTCTAGGTTCCATAAACATATTTATAAAAGCAAATATTTAATTGCTTTCATAATTTAGATTTACTTTTATTATTCTTAGTTTAATTAAAATCAAATCAAAATATGTTTTTCTTAATTAATTAGATTTAGGTTTTAAAATTAAAGCACTATAGTATTTCAATCTCTGTGGGTTCGACCTTTACTTTCACTGCTACAAATCTTTAGAAAAGTAAAGTATACTTTTTATATCTTGATATTGACAACATCAGGGTCATTTCAACATCCTTTAATTAAAATTCAGCGAACTTATTGCCATTTAAATTTGGGAAGCATTTGCGATAAAAAAATTTTGGAAAGCATAGCATTACTCAGAGACAAAGCACAAGAAACCAAGACCCTTGTGGTCTAGTGACATAAATCCCTCTCCGTCAAGTGGGAGTGGGAGGGTTTAACTTCCAATGGGAGTGTTAGAGGGAGGTTTATTTCGTCTTTGGCTGTCTATGAGATGAAGTCTCTTTTGAAGTGGGCATTGCCCTCCCCTAGTCAGTTTGTGTGTGTGGGTGTGCTAGCGGGGGGCTTTGTCTGAAGCAAAAAAGAAAAGGAAAGAAGACAACAGAAGAAATACAATTACTCATACATGGATGCAAAAGGAAAGCACATGAGAACAGTTCACACATACAACACAACTCCAATGAAAAGGATTTGTTAGTGTCTCAAAACAAGGAAAAAAAAACTAGTAGGAAATAGTCAATGCAACGGAAATACCACGTCAGCAAAATAACATACTCACAGATTAGAGATTTGTGCTTATGTGGATGAGATTTTTCCTAAAAATAGGGGTGCAGAAGGATATATAAAGGGTTCAAATTTAATTGTTATACTACATCAGTAAAATAACCATTGTAATGAATATTTTCTCTCAAATGAGAGCCTAACTGAGATCACTAGGTGTGGTGTGAGTTTAAGCCTAATAAAGAGGAGTTTGGTGGCCTTCCTTTCATCAATACATATCAAAGTGGTTATTTCCACACACTCTCTCTCTTCCTTCCCACCCTTTATTTCTCCTCCTCTTCTTTCTCGGATCAACCCACAGACTCTGCCTCAAGTCTCACATCAAACCATAACCGGCCATCTCGTGACAATCGTCGATCCACCACCTCTCTCTCCGATTGGGTAAGAAAAAAATTATCCAATTAAACACCAATTGCTAAAAAAAAATGGTCTTTGTTTGTTAAAATTTTTGAAGTTGATTACGAAAGAAGAAGGTCTGGTGGTGGTGCTATACGAGGACATGATATTGGACAGATTTTTCGAAGACATGAGTTGTATGACCAGAAAGATGAGTTGTATTAAAATTTTTGGTTTCGTCCATTTTATACAACGACCAAGAAGCTCTCTCAACTGGGTTCATCAAGCTCTTAGTCTTGAAGAAGGAAATGAAGACTGTGTGGTCAGCACGATCACATCCACGCTCTCAGCAAAGGCATGTCTGCACATTGGCTTTTTTTGGGATGTGACTTGTAACAATGCTCAGTTCTTTCTTTGAGTGCTTGAACATGGCGACTCTGTGGAAATTCCCTTTTGTGTTTGTTGTGGAAAACAGTTTTGCCAGGGCAATTGGTATGTCACATTTTGATTTGAGGGCCACTTCGGATCTTGAGATTTTGAAGAAGGGTCCGGCTTTCGGATGTGGATGGGATGGATGTTGTAGTACCTGTAAAATCTGTACCTTTCATTTATGTAATTTCCTAATTCCTAAGACGGATCTTGTATGTTAATACTATATTTTAATATGTTTAATTGTCGCTTAATCTTGTACTACATGTTATATTCTAATATTCGCGTCTCGAAATATTATAACCATAGGTTATAATTTATGTTTTCATGGTCGCCTAAATTTAGACCCCCGTATATTAATCTATCATAATTTTAATATTAGTTGTTATTACTATTATAACTACAGATCTTATCATATAATTCGTGGCCGCTTATATTATTACTATAGGATATACCTTATATTCGTTGTCGTGTAATTTTATTTCTATAAATTTAGATATTTCGTTATCACTAGATATTAATAAGCGTAGGTTTTATTATATATTTTGAACCCAATAGTACTCCCGAGACTATAGTCGTAATTATTATTGTAATCGACGTTTTTATTTTAGGCCCTGGACAATCATATTAGACCCGGACTATGTTCGTGGACCCGGACTGATTTACACGCGGACTTGTAGAACTGGTATTACCTAGACTGTACGGCATGTAAATCGAGTCGTGGGTCCCACACATGGCCACGTGGCAACTATGCATTACCCCATCTTGTGTCACACATGCACACACCATGCACAACACTTGGCACCCACTTTAGGACACTTATCAATACCCTTGCCCCTCCCTAATATATATACCACATGCATATAGTCTTCAGCACACATTTTTACTCACACACATACTGAGTTAGTATTAGAGAGGAGAGAGAAACTCGAGAGCATAGAGAGGAGGAAGAGAACACACCCACACCCCTGGTTTTGTATAAACACCACCCTGCTCCAACGGCCATTGAAGCTCGTACGAGCTCAGGTTTTTGGACAGTCATCAAAATCAGTAAAATCAATTCCAAAATGACCCTACCGACCCCCTTAAGACCCTCGATGAACGGCTCGAAGCTTAGACTGTGTTTGGTCGTCCTACGATCGAATTATTCTTTTTAGGATGAACTGGTTTTTGCCCCTGTACGCACAGACCGTTAAGAGTTAGTATTCAAGACCTATATCGTTGGATCGGGCTCATCAAGGCACTTGATTTCGACATAGAGTTTGTGTATTTTCGTTAAGAATTGAAGGAGTTATGATCGTTTGAAGTTTAGGTGTTAATTATGTATTATATACAAATTATATATATATATATATATCTCTATATACATAGTCAAAAATTATATTATATTATTGGGCCAACTTTTCTGTGTTAGGAATTTAAGTTTCCAAACAGAGCCTTAGTTATTAGATTCTTTTTTGTCATTTAATGTATATATATATATGTATATATGGTAATATATGTTTTAATTATTCAAAATTAGTTTTAAATATATGTTTAGCATTTTAAATCGTGGATTATTATTATTCTGAAATATAAATATTATATTTATATATTATGATCATTATTTATTTTAGTTTTAAAATAAATAATAAATGTTAGCTAATTCATAATAAATAAATATATGAATTGGCTTAATGTTTTAAAAATAGTTTTAAAAATGTATTAAGCAGTTTTTGATATCCTGGAATATAATATTATGTTCTAAAATTATATTATATTATTTATATAATATTCTTATTATTTTTAGAAAATTATTGGAAAATCCCTACAAGTAACCCTCAAAAGTTTTAAACTCCAATTGTTTTGACCATTTTCTAAAAAGGACAAAAGGAATCTAAGTCAGTGCTCACACGGTATAAATACACGCACCATAGAAAATCCAACATGTAACCCCAGCCCTCACGCGCACTTTTATTGGTTTCAGCCACTCACACCGTGTGAGTGGCTGTACCATATGATATCCATTTCGAAAATGTATTTTTAAACTTTAAACCTCCATAACTTTTGATCTACAACTCTGTTTCTTACAAATTTTATACCGTTGGAACCGTGTCGACGAGAGCTACAAAACTAGTACCATTGTTGATATCTTTTGAGCAAAAGAAAAAAACTCTTATTTTTACATGTCATGTACCAGACGAACCTAATAGAATTTTCACATAATATTCGTGTATTGGTTATTGAATTTTCACGTAATATTCACGTATGCCAAGTTGATATGTTGTGAGAAAAAAAAAACCGAATGTTCACTTTGTTCTTAATGAGAGTTTTAGTGAAATTTCACAAGAATTTTACATTTGTTTAGTTTGAAAAACTATGTTTTATAATTGATTTGTGAAATTTGATTTTTTATTTTTTATTTAAACAAAATATGCATTGTTTAATATGAAAGAGAAAAAAAAAAGGAGTGAAATTTCACTTGGCATATATGAATATTAAGTGAAATTTCACTGAACTTGTACATGAATATTAAGTGAAATTTTACTTAACTTGACATTTGAGGGGCTTTTTAACAAAGTAAGTATCAATTTAGACATTAAACTCTAGAGAGTTACTTTTAGCGACTTTTAGGATAGTTAGTGAAATTTCACTTGACACACTTTGTGAAATCTCACTGAACGAGTACACGAATGTTAAGTTTAACTTCAACATGAAGAATGCATGTACGGGTTCAGTGAATTTTCACTTAATATTTATGTATGACAAATTTATATGTTTTAAGAAAAGAAAAAAATTAAAAAAAGACGAATTTTAACAAGAATTCCTACATTTGTTTTGGTTGAAAAATTGTGTTTTATAATTGATTATGAAATTTGTTTATTTTAACAAAATATGCATGGTTTAAAAAAAAAAAAAAACAAAAACAAAAACAAATCACCATGCCTATATGAATATTTAGTGAAATTTCACTTAACACGTACATGAACATTAAGGCTTAGTTTGGCCCCCATTTTGGTGCTTCTCCTTTTTTAAAGCACAATTTCATGTTAATTCATTTGGTAACTAGGTTATGAGCTTTGCAAAAATTGAACTTAGGGCTTTTTTAGGAGAGTTTTTAAAAGCTCTAGAATTAAGTGAAATTTCACTTAATATTTTATGTATATCAAGTGAAATTTCACTTATTATTCATGTATGTAAAAATATGAATTTTTTTTTCTCAAAACATATCAACAATGGTACTAGTTTGGTAGCTCTCATCGACAGGATTCCAACGGTATAAAATTTGCGAAAAATGGAGTTGTAGGTCAAAAGTTATGGATGTTTAAAGTTTAAAAAATATTTTTCGAAATTAGAAATGATACGGTACGCTACGCTCACGGTGCGAGCAGCCTCAGAAAATGAAGTGTGCGTAGGAGTGCTTGGGGCGCGCGCGTGGGGCCGCGTGAGGTGACTTTCGCAGCTTCGCTGTTCATTGGAGACTCTATGGTGCGCGCACTTATACCGTGCGAGTACCAGCTGTCAACCTTTTGTCCTTTTTGTTAAGTCACTCTCTAATTTGTACTTTAACTTAATAAATGGTGTACTGAGGTCCTTTGTGGTAAATGCCCCATTTATTTATGTAGTTTAGATACATAATCAAAGATGGTTTTAGATGAAAACAATTAGGTATTAAATACCTAATGGCCATTTTATGTAAAAAAAATTATGTTGTTTATCCTAAGGTCTAATGACCTCGTTTTATAAATTATTTATTTATAAAATCCAAACTCTAGTATTTTAATTAATTATAGGAATCATTTGTTTATTCTTTAATTATTTTAAATACCAAATGAGTTCTGAAAATTATGAGAAAAATATCACTAGCCTATTTTAAGGTCTAGTATTTAATAAAAATATTTCTAAGGACCTCTTGTCCTTCTAAATTATATTTTATAATTAGAGGACTCCGAAGATTATAAATATATAAATAGGACTTCGACAATTTATAATAAATAAACCGTAGCTCGAAAAAATACGCGGTCAGTTCCCAGAGTCTTAGAATAATGTCTAGAATTATTCCCTTGAGTTTGGAGACCTTTTGACACAGTAAAAAATATAGAATATTTGTAGGGCCTACACTGATATAGAAAACCCAGCCTTTTATGTGACGGACTCCGATTTGAGTCTAGTCAATGGCGTTAGACTTAGAATGACACGTAGATCACTACCTTGAGGTTTATATCCTCATTTGGCATAATTATCATTATGCCCCTATCATTTACACATACATTTCATCACTGTTATTCTATTATACGTTGTAGGACTGTGACTTATCTGCTGTTCAGAGAGTCCTAAGCTTGACATGACATCCAGGTGAGTGTTTCTAACCTCACTCTTAATATACATAATGACTGCTAGAGTATTTGTATGTATATATCGTACGTATAATGGTTATTCGATGTACCTTGATGTTTACGTTATATATATTATGTTATGAGACAAGCATGTTAGATATTACTATGATATATTGATAAGAAGTAAAAGAAAAGAACTATATATGATAGTCGTGATGAATAATCGATTATGGAATGTTAGCATGTACGTTTTGTATATCAATGTTGATTATATGAGCACGTTGTTATTATTGCTTTGATAACCATGCCTAAATGATGAAGAAAAGAGCATGTTAAGGATTTCATTTATATGTCTTACATAATGTAGTTACATTATCAAGAATCATGTAACTGAATGTCACATCACTGTCAGTACACACAGTCAATGTCAGTGACTCCGGCCAAGTGAGGCCGTGAGTTAAAGTAATTGGGAATCTTGGGAAGTATGAGTTGATATAATTGAGATTCTTATATTGTGAGTCAGAAGTTGTTATGATTTGGAAACCATTCAAGATGATAAAGAGATGTGATAATGGGGTAGTATGACTGAAATACTGAATATTGTGATTGTAATAGTAAGAGAACAGTTAGAGCTGCTATTGTACCAGTCGTCCGGGAAAAATGCCGCAGATGGTCTATGCGTCGGGGTTTAACGTCATACTGCTTAGCAGTTAGCACTCTAATGTACTAGTCGTCCGAGTGGGTTGCCAAAGATAGTACACACGTTGTATGGGTTGTCGTCGTGCAGTATATCATACGCTAGTCAGTTACTAATGTACCGTCCTCTGCGGTGGATTGCTGTGATAGTACACATGGTGTGTGGGTTGCCGTAATGCTTGCCGTTTCATAGTTAGTATTCTGATGTGCAACTCGTTGGGTGGTGATTCACCATTGAGGGTATAGACGATCGAGCCAATTCCGCCATCGTACTAATTGGTAAGGCGACGATGTTACTATGAGGCCGTAAGGCGACGACGTTACTATGAGGCCGTAAGGCGATGACGTTACTATGAGGCTGTAAGGCGACAGCGTTTCTATGAGGCCGTAAGGTGATGATGTTAAGTATGAAATGAGTATCAGAGTGCGCAGTGAATGCGTGGTTTGTATTGTGAAAATAAGTACAGAGTAAGTTGTTGCTGTGGGTTTTATGACCCGATGTTATTGAGTTGCATTGGTTATGGGATTTTATATTCCAGAGTTTGGGTTTGGGTTCATTGAGTACGCATTTACATGCACGAGCATAATGGAAATGAGAAATTGATTAGTACGAATATGTTGTTATGATCACCAGAACTAGACAAACATGTTATGATTTATATTGTTCCTGTTATTTGGTTAATGGTAGATATTTATTAATTGCATCATATGTTAATTGATACCTTTGCTATGTCCGTGTGAGCGACGTCAATCAATAATGGACTAACCACATCCTAAGATGCAAAGTAATAACGTGAGTTGAGTAGTTAGTGTATGTATATTGGTAGTGAATATAGTTATGAACGCCCACTCAGCTTTGTTGCAAAGCTGATGGCATATCACGCCTAGACAATCCAATGTCCAGATTTCTTTTTTAGGTTGGTCAGAGAACAATTCAGTCTTGGGAGTAAGATGCTAAGGAACACTAGAAGTGTAGAGCTAGACTGAAGTCTTGGGAGCAAGATCCAATGGCCAGCATCGTGTATTTGCAATAGTCTATTGTATTAGTATTGGAACCAATGATTTGTAATCTTTTAAATTGTTCAGATTGAAGTTTAAGTTACAATTAGCTTCCCCCCTTTATTTCCATGCTGTTTATAGTGTTAGAGGACAGGACGGCTTTCAATCAAGTCATTCCCTATGGGTCCAAAAAGGAAATTTTAAATTTTCCCTATTTTTGGCTACTCCGGGGCGTGATAGATGTGTTGAAGGTGAGGGAGGGAGTTGGCAAAAGAGGAAATTGACAGAGCAAGGATAGGGGTAGGCTCCCCTTTGGTTGAGTGTGAGACTTACAATTACAGGTTTAGGGGACACTCTTTGGCTGATCCTGATGAGCTTCGTCACCTTGGTTAGCATTTTCCAATGCTTTTCTAACTTTTATCCTTTCTCTGCATTTTAATTTTTTTTTTCTTTCCTTCTAAAGAAGGAATTTTTGTGTGAGTTTACACCTTTCAACATTTGTTTTCATAGTTTGGAGGTTTACCTACTGGTTTAGCTAAGTGGGATTTTGTACAAGGCTTGTTTCATCTACTTGAATAGTTATATGGTGAAGTTCAACATTGCTAAATTCTCTATAGCTCTGCTGAAAAAATAAATAAATATGAGACTTGGTACACCTTAAAGTTCATAGGATTGAAAAGAAAAATTAGGGTTGGTCCTTGTACTCGTTATGCCTAGCATTAACAGATAAGAAGTGGGGTCTGTTCCATTGAAAAAGCAACGTCAATATGACCAACACGAATTTTAGGCAGCGTCTTAAACTCTATGATTGTACTTTGATTTTAGGGAGACTGTAATGATCATTCACTTGGCAATATTGAGAGCATAAGTTTTTTTTCCAATCATAATAAGGACACGGAGTCACTACTTTTTAGGTTATTTAAAGCCTGAGGGACAACATTTTATTACCTGATGATGCCGAAGATTGGTAAGAGAGATTAAAAGAGAGATATGGGGACATAAGAGCTTGTATGTGGTTCGGTCCCGTTAACGAGGTGACCTACGTCCACGGTTGCGTCAGTGCGCTTCACTAGCAGATCACCGGCAGGCCTGGTGAGCCAACAGTTGGGCGGCACTACCAGTAAAACTGGACGGGTATATGCGTATGAATGAGAATTATATGCTATCCTTTGGAGTCAGAATGCGATTCCCCCTTTCAATAGGGGCGGGTGGCCTCTTTTATAGGTGCAAGAGACCACCCGTACAAGGTAAGTTTATGGATTAGGAAGCCTAATCTATTTACAACCTGATTTACATGAATTTAGGGATGTTTCCTAAGTGGTTTAAGAAACTGCCTGCTCCTTCCATTTAATTTTCTAGTTGGGATAGGAAACTGCCTGGAGGCTTGCTGACCAAGTAATCACGACTACTGGGGGAGCGCCCACCGTGGGGTCCACCTGTAAAGAAAGACCAGACTTACGACCAAATCGGGCAGTTTTGTGTAACAATCCGGGTTGGCTGGGTATTCACTCCAAATTCAAGATGACTTGGCTTCTCTAGGCTGAGTTGGCGAGACCCAACTTCGACATGATATTTTAGTGCATATCAGCTACCCCCCATTTTCAAAACTAATGGGATGCTCTATCGGATGAGGTTTGAAAATTAAGACTACTTCTGATAAACAACCGTCCGGGAAATGGCCCCGAGTTGCTATCCGGGTCGTGACTGATCGGGTTGGTCTTCCGGGGTCAAGACCGAGTGGTGGTTATGTCAGCCCGAGACCAACTTCTACCATATGTCACCTTGTTACTGGCCTGGTTAGGGTCCAGCGAGGCTGGTATGAATGTAATTGAACAGTCACATCGTAATCGGAGCATCACGTCTGGCATTAATTGGGCGCGTCTTTTAAGGTGACGTTCCGCATGCCAGAGATGACAGTTGTCGGCAGGTTTAGGCAAGAAAATTTCCTGGCCGTTAGATCTAACTTGATCTGGATCGTCCGCGCTCCCTATATAAAGAGTACTTATTCATTTTTAAGATTCTTGCTGCCAATTGATAGAGATACCGAGTGGTTTGAGAGCAGATAAAGTGTCCGATAAAGCTTCCCGAGCTCTTTTTCTATGATAATCCTTGCAAGTGTTCCCTTTTTAGCTTCAGTTCATCATCCTCTTCCTCTTCCCTTTACTCTTCTTGTCTGAGTGAGGCTGGAGAGGGCGAACCCTCTAAGGCTAGAATGGGAGTAGGACTTTTTCTTTCTCAGGTTCTGCTCTTTCTTCAAGTCAGGAGGTACGTTAGATAGGTTGAACCGAGCGGGCTGTCCCCAGGTAATTCTGACTGAGTATCACCTTGTCTTTAAAACTGTATACTCTTTGCCTTTTAGGTTGATAACCCTACCTCCTCTATACCTCAGACTCAGAGTTCCTGACCCATACCTAGGTCGTTCTCTACTTCTTGGTCCAGTTACCGAAACCCCAAGGATGTGTCACTCTAGTTTTGACTCGTCTTCTCGGTCAGAGGATGACCGGTCTGGGTCTGAGGCGCCAGACACAAGTCTGAGTCTCCCGTCCGCATCCCCCCTGACCACCATAGCGAGGGCAGAATCCCAATCCGTCTATCCGACGATGAGTCAGACCAGGGAGCCCCCGTTGCTTCTGTTTCCCAGGGTTCGGGTGATGAAACAGCAGGGGAACCCGACCCCGAGGTAGCCTTCGCTAGTGAGTTCATCCCGTCTACCCTGCGTACTGAAGATCTCAGCCGCATTAGGGACAGGTACAACCTTTTCAATTATTGTTCCCTAGCCGTGAATGTCGGTGGAGCCCAAATCTACCAGCGGGGTTTCACCACCTTATATGAGGACATCCTCATGGCTGGGTTCCATATTCTCCTCCATCCGGTCACTCGGGACGTCCTTATATACTTGGGGATCGCCCCGGAACAGCTGGCCCTGAATGATTGGAGATTCCTAATGGGGTCCATCTCCATTTAGCCCTAGGTTTATGGGTATGAGCTAACCGTCCAGGAGTTTCTCTGGACGCATAGACCTTTTCTTATTCATGGGGAGACCGGGTTCTTTTCCCTCGGGGCTCGGCAGGGGAGAAAGATCTTAATGAAATGCCCGAGCAACAACAAAGGTTGGAAGAATAGATTCTTCAAAGTATCCACCCTTGGACTCTGTGAGCGGGCCCCGTGGATCTAGATGAGGACGTCCTGGGTGGGAGAGCTAAGGGGTAAGTTAGTGCAGTAACTCTCCGCTCGTTTCTTTTTTACTTTCCTTCGAGACTAACTGCATTACATTTTTGTGTAGCAGTAGGGTCAGCTGGCCCACCTAGTATTCCCGGGGAGTGCCAAGAGAGAATTAGAAGCTTGGCGGACCATCCTGTCAATATTTGGGATGTTCTAACCCGCTCTGGAGATCAGAGAGGCGATCACTGACTAGAACACCCCGTCGAGGCCCCTGTCCTTCCTGCAATCATCCTGGGTAAGAGTTTGATTGGCAACTTAATTTTGGTTATCCTCCCTTGTCCCATTGCTCTAATTATTAACTTTATGGCTACTTTTCTTTTCTAAAAATGGCTCCAAAGAGGAATTTAGAGCAGCTGAGGGAAAGACAAGCCGCTGCTGCTGTCGCTCGGTTGGCGGTGGCACAAGGAAAAAGGCCCACCGCTGAAGCCTTGGGCAGCGAACGCCCACTGAGGCGGATCTGGCACGGGATTGCAAACCATTCGGAACTCGCTGGGACTTCTGCTCCCCGCGTGGTGGTGGCAGAGACTTCCCCTCGAGCGGGAATACTGTCTGGGGCGCCAGTTGAAGAATCGACAGTGATCAGGGAAAGGGTCAAGTCTGCCCTTCTCCCCAACCAGGTGGAGACATGTGCGAACATGTCTCCCGAGATGTTTCAGGGATGGCTATACAGTCTTTCCCATATGGTAAGTACTTGTCACCTCTGCTCCTTTTACCACAACTTCTCCTGTGTTTTACTTGTTATCTGACCGTCTTGGATTCTTTGCAGGTCGGTTACATGGCCACAGGGGTTGAGTCCAGAGCTGCTACTATAGAAGCCGCTCGATCTGAGGAGCGAGCAACCTCAGAGGCCAGGCAAAATGCCCTGGCTTTGGAGAAGGATAAGGTGAAGGGCTTGGCCCTGAGCCTTGGTGCCGCCCAAGCGGAGCTAGCGACTGCCCTGGCGGATCTGGAGGCTTCCCAAGCCCTTACAACGGCGACTGAGGCTCGAGCAAAGGTCGCAGCTGAGGTAACGGCCGTCGGGGCCACGGAAGAGGCGTTTGATGACGTCTTCTTCCAAGGCTATGAGGATCTGAAGTGGCGGGTTGCTTGGGATCACCCCCAATGGGACAGCTCGTCCTACGAGGGGATTGATTCAGACTACTAGGACGTCAATCCCGCGACTAGTGAAGAGCCTGTTGCTGCTTCTAGAGCTGCTGAGCCTGCCTTAGGAGGGGGCTCGGGAAATGGGGATGGAGCTGCCCCAGAAGAAGAGGCTGGGGAGACTGAAAATGTGGTCGAGGTGGACGACTAGGGTCCCCAGCCTGCTTTCTTCTATATTTTTTGTTTTTTTTTTGGGGAAGGCTACTATAACTGCCCCCAGGTTGTGCAAAGTTTGTTTTTTCTTAATTAATAAAAAGGTCCTTGAGACCAATCTTTCCATCAATTGTTTTTGTACTTTGTTTCTGCACTTGCACGCCTATTTGTGATTGCTTGTGACCGACCAGTTGGTTAATCCCGTAGGACCCTTACCTTAGCAAAAGTTAGGACTATACACGGCAGAGAACACTTGGTCTTTCAGGGACCTGATATAGAGGTCCCGCCCGGGTATAGTATAGGTTTGTGACTATTTACTACCTGAGCGATTTCTCTGGTTACTGTAGGTACTTTAGGAATATCAGAAGTGTTCTAGGATTCCAAGTCCTGTTAGTATCCGGTGTGATTTCCTGTTTAGCCTACCCTGCCCCCAAGTTTTTGCTAAGGCAGGCGTACAAATGGGATGACTGTAGGAAACCGACCTGGAACGTGGGTGGTTGCAGGGTCTTTTAGGACTTGCCATCATCAGCCATCTAGGGGGCATTCCCCCCCTTATAGGTTGGGCCTAAGCAAAGCTTGCGCCTTGAGTTCTGACCTCGAGGTCGTTTGAGTGCCTCGGGTCTGACCCCGAGGTCGTTTAGTGTCTGGGGTCTGACCCCGAGGTCTTTTAAGTGCCTGGGGTCTAACCCCGAGGTCTTTTAAGTGCCTGGGGTCTGACCCCGAGGTCTTTTAAGTGAGCAAGCACGGAGAAGAGTTGTTTCGCAAAAAAAAGGAAACTTTTATTACTTATGAATAGATATGCTTGGGCCGAGCTACATGGTTCCTAGCCAACATTATTGTCATGCTTCACTGGAAGTACTTGCGGAGGTGTTGCATGTTCCAAGGATAAGGGAGGTCATGCCCGTCTAGAGTTTGTAACCAATAGGTTCCCAGGCGGTTGCCTTGGGTAACTAAGTATGGACCTTCCCAATTTGGCCCCAACTTTCCATGGCTCGGGACTTTTGTGGACTAGTTGACTTCCTTTAGGACCAGATCTCCTATCTGAAAACTGCAATGCTTCACCTTGCTGTTATAGTATCTGGAGGTTCTCTGCTTGTAGGCTGCCACTTTAAGATACGCTCGGTCTCTTTTCTCCTCTACCAAATCGAGTTTTGCCCTTCAGGCATCTTCATTGTCTAGCTCGCTAAAATTCGCCACCCGATAAGTAGGTAACCCAAGCTCCGTGGGGACCACTACCCCAAAGCCGTAGGTTAGGGAGAATGGCGTTTCGCCTATTACCGCTCGGGGTGTAGTGTGGTAGGCCTATAGGAGGGTCGGTAGTTCCTCAGCCTATAGTCCTTTGGCGCTTTCAAGCCTCATTTTGATTGACTAAAGAATTGTCCTATTGGTCACTTCGGCTTGGCCATTGGCCTGGGGGTGCTCGGGGGATGAGTAGTGATTGGCTATTCCGTAGCCCGAGCAAAACTGCCTGGATTCTGGGGTGTCAAATTGCCTACCGTTGTCGCTAACCAGAATCCGGGGGACGCCGAACCTGCTGAGGATATTCCTCTCCACAACGTTTTCCTTTTTCTTTTCGGTGATTGTTGCCAAGGGCTCGGCCTCCGCCCATTTGGTGAAGTAATCCACGGCAATGACAGCGAACTTGACTTGTCCCTTTCCCGTTGGTAGGGGACCGACAATGTCAATGCCCCACTGAGCGAACAGCCAGGGGCTAAAGATTGGCGTCTGAAGTTCTCCTGGATGGTTAATCATGGGAGAAAATCTTTGGCACGTATCACACCTCTTGACGTATTCTTGAGAGTCTTTGGCCATGGTCGGCCAATAGTAACCTTGCAGCAGGGCTTTGCGTGAGAGTGCCCGGCCTCCGATGTGGTTCCTGCATACCTCTTCATAGATTTTGTACAGTATTGCCTGGACCTATGTAGGATGGACACATCGAAGGTACGTTATAGAAAATCCCTTTTTGTAAAGGATGCCATCAATGATATGGTACCTTGCTGCTCGGTATTTAACCCGGCGGGCTTCTTCCTTTCCGTCTGGTAATGTACCTGTTGCAAGAAATTCGATGATTGGGTCCATCCAGCTAGGTTCTAGGGTGGACAGTTCGACCTCCATGCATTCTGAGTTGAACACACTTGGCTCAGGTAGGTACTCTATCCTTATCCCGGGCAAGTCTGACTCAGAAGATGAAGTAAGGCAGGCTAACCAGTCAGCCCTAGTGTTTTCCTCCCTAGGTATTTGCGTGACAGAAAACCCTAAAGTTTCTTTGAAACTGTTCGGACAAGGGCTAGATAAGCTACCATATTATGCTCTCGAGCCTCATACTCTTGGTTGACTTGATTTACCACGAGCTGAGAGTCGCTGTAACCTTGAATTTGCAGTGCGCCCATTGAGGTTGCCATTTGTAATTCGACCAGCAAGGCTTTGTATTCAGCCTCGTTATTGGAGGCTTTGAATCCGATCCTGAGTGCATACTCGAGCTGGATCCCATTGGGCGTGGTTAAGATAATTCGTGCTCTGCTACCCTGTATGGTGGAAAAACCATCCACATAAAGTACCCAGGTCGGGATATCTGGCTGTATCCCGTGTGGTAAGGTCAGTGGGGTAGTTTCTTCAATTGGGTCTTCTTGGTATGTGAATTCAACAATGAAGTCTTCCATTGCCTGTCCCTTGATTGCTGTGCGGGGTCTATAGACCACTTCAAATTCCTCTAACTCCAAGTCCCATTTGACGAGCCTCCCGGACATTTCAGGCTTACTCAAGATCTTACGGAGGGGTTGATCTGTAAGGACCACGATGACATGGGCTTGGAAATGCGAGAGAAGTCTCCGGGTGGAAGTGATGAGGGCGGAGGCGAGCTTTTTAATGCGGGAGTATCTACTCTCTGTGCCTTGAAGTGCTTGGCTTGTGTAATATACTAGGAGTTGTATCCTGTGCTCTTTTCGAATGACTGTCGAGTTGACCGCCGAGGGTGGCACCGCCAGGTACAAGAACAATTCTTCGCCTGGTATGGGCGTTAAGAGTAGAGGGGGCGATACCAAGTACTTCTTGAGTTCCTGGAACGCTTCTTTGCACTCTTCTGACCACTGAAAAGCATTACAAAGGATCTTGAAGAATGTCAGACACCGGTCGGTGGCTCGGGACACAAATCTATTTAATGCAGCCACCCGTCCAGCCAAACTCTGTACCTCTTTGGTTGACCTGGGTGACAACATGTTTATGATGGCTTGAATTTTTTCGGGATTCGCCTCAATCCCCCGCCTGCTGACTAGGTGCCCAAGAAACTTCCCGGACGAGACGCCAAATGTGCACTTGGCTGGGTTCAACCTCATCTCGAACTTTTTCAAAATGCTGAAAGCCCCGGCTAAATGCTGAAGATGGTCAGGCTCTTCTTGGCTTTTAACTAGTAGATCGTCCATGTAGACCTCTATGGATTTCCTGATCAAGTCCTTAAACATATGATTGACCAGGCACTGATAGGTTGCCCTGGTGTTTTTGAGGCCGAACGGCATGACTTTGTAGCAGTAGGTCCCCTGATCCGTGATGAATGAGGTTTTTTCTTCGTCCCCGGGGTACATGCTAATTTGATTGTACCCGGAGTAGGCATCCATGAACGGGAGGAGCGAATGACCAGCTGTTGAGTCCACAAGGAGATCTATCTTGGGTAGTGGATAGCAGTCCTTGGGGCAGGCTTTGTTCAGATCGGTGAAGTCCACACACTTCCTCCACTTTCCGTTGATTTTCTTGACCAGTACCAGGTTTGCTAACCAGTCGGGATAGTGGACCTCTCAGATAGATTTCGCTTTGAGGAGTTTATCGACCTCCTCGCATACTGCTTTTTACCTCTCGAGGGCCATACCCCGTCTCTTCTACTTCACAGGCTAGGAATCTGGGTTGACATTGAGTCAGTGAGACATTGCCCGGGGGTCAATCCCGGGCATGTCTTCATGACACCAAGCAAATACATCTTGACTCTGTCATAGGAACTGAATTAGCTTCTCCCTGAGGCCGGGCTCCAGCTGGGTGCCGATGGTGACTGTTTGGTTGGGTAGTTGCAGGTCCAGCATCACCTGTTCTAGATCCCGATCATTCCCACTTTATCACTTTGGTCCCTCGGGTCCATCTCCTGGACATTCAGTGTATCAGCAATGGCCTCCCGGCGCTGAGAGCTGACATAGCAACTCCGAGCGACAGCTTGGTCTCCGCGTAGGCTCCCGGGCCCCTGGGGGGTTGGGAATTTAACCACCAGGCTATGCGTTGATATAATCGCCCTGGCCCGGTTGAGGGTTGGTCTTCCAAGGATGACGTTATACACCGATGGAGCTTCCACGACCACAAAGCTCGCCAGTATAGATGCCTGCTGAGGGTAGGCTCCCATGAGGACCGGGAGCTCGATGATACCGAGCGGTTGGGTGCTGGATCCATTGAACCCTACCAGGGGAGTGGCCACTGGTTGGATACAATCCCTGAATATCCCGAATTGATCGAATGCTAAGACAAACATGATGTCGGAGGAGCTGCCTATGTCTATCAACACCTTTTTAACCATGTAGTTTGCTACGGAGAGCGTCACCACTAGCGGATCATCATGTGGGTAGTGTAGGTCTAGCATGTCTTCGGATGAGAACATCAACACATCAGTTGGGGGAGAAGGGGTGGATTGGACATGCTAGACATCCGATCGAGACGCCCGTGCATGCCTCTTCCTGGCCGATCGTGAATCCCCTCCGCCTGAAATGCCTCTGGAGATTACATTGATCTGCCCAAGTGGTCGTGGTTGCTCGGGGGCCCGAGTTTCTTGCCGGGGTAGTCTGTCAACTACCACGAATTCAGCTAGGTGGCCCTACTCGATTAAATTTTCAATGGCAATCTTAAGCTTAAAACAATCCTCCGTGTCATGCCCATGGTCTTTGTGGAAGGGCAAAACTTGTCCCGGTTCATCTTACTGGGCGGGCTTTTCAACTTGACGGACTCCTAGAGTAGCCTCTGGATCTCTGCGTCGGCCATAACTTCGTGGATTGGCCAGAAAAGTAGGGTGAAGGTAATCGGGGCCTAGTCCCGAATACTTCTCTGCTGATCTTGTTTGGGCTTCTTTCCCGGACCCTTTTCGGAGCCCTCCCGTTTCCATTTAGCTTTTGGGGACTCTTCTCCCGTAAAGCTGGCGCATGAGAGTTCTACCAGGATTGTCGGTCGGTCACGGTGGAATGACATTGCAACTTTAGTGTGTTGAACCCCCGAGCAGAAAGCCATGATTACGGTCGTTTCATTCAGGTTGCAGATCTGGAGCCTCTGCTGATTGAAATGGTCCATGTACTCCCTCAGAGATTTTCCCTTTCACTGCTTGACGGTAAGCAGCTGGGTGTCTGGTTGTGACCGGTCGAGCATCCCCACAAACTAGCTGATGAAGAGCTTGCTCAATATTTTAAAGTCATCAACCTTCGGGGTTTCAGAGCGTTGAACCATTGCGCGGCTGGACCTTTAAGGGTACTAGGGAAGGCCAGGCACATCAATTCATCAACCGTGGTGACCAGCGCCATCTGGGCCTTATAAGTGCGGACATGATCTATTAGGCTCCCTGAGCTGTCATAAGAGCTGAGATGTGGCGGTTTGAATTTTCGCGGGATGGGGAACGCGGTGATTCGAGCGGTGTAGGGCGACTCTGTCTCCGTATTTGTGTGATCATTGAGCTACTTGCAGCTTAGTTTTTCGATTTGCTATTGCAAGTCCTCAATCTGGGCCTTTACATCTCGCCCGATTCTCCTTTCCATATCCGAGCAATACGTCGGGTCTGATGATGATGCTTCCTCCTCGAAGTGCGTCATCCTCGGGGATAGAATCCGTTTTCGGCTCCAAGTAATCGTATGCCGGAGATCTCCCTGGCTCCGGGTTAGAGGGTCTTTGGCAGATTCCTGGGGCTTTGGCCCTGATTCCTCCATCCTGGTGGCGCGTCGTCTATTGATGATAGCTCTAGCATCTTCCACTCGGCGAAGATTGGTCCGAGCTTGCCGCCTGGTACGCCTGGGCGCTCTATTACGGTCACCATCCAGGGCGTGTTCCCAATCTGAGGGGGATACTGGCGCAAAGTGGGTATGGTTTCAGACTCGTGCAGGTTTCTGGTCGGGTTGGGTTTGCTGCTGACCTTCGATTCGCTGTTGGGTTTGCCGCTGACCTTCCAGAAGTTGCGCGAGCGCTCCGTCATTTGCTCGGAGGTCATGGAGGTGGCCTGCTGCTTGAGCTGCAAGTTCTCCTGACCGGCCGAGGCAGTATTTTTCTTACCCATCTTCGGTGACATGTTGATCAGTCAAGAAATTTGCTGGTGAAAAACTTGTCAATTTCCTACAGACGGCGCCAAACTGATGATGCCGAAGATTGGTAAGAGAGATTAAAAGAGAGATATGGTGACACAGGAGCTTGTATGTAGTTCGGTCCCGTTAACGAGGTGACCTATATCCACGGTTGTGTCAGTGCACTTCACTAGCGGATCACCGGCGAGCCTAGTGAGCCAACAGTTGGGCGGCACTACCAGTAAAACCGGACGGGTGTATGCGTATGAATGAGAATTATATGCTATCCTTTGGAGTCAGAATGCAATTCCCCCTTTCAATAGGGGCGGGTGGCCTCTTTTATAGGTACAAGAGACCGCCTATATAAGGCAAGTTTATGGATTAGGAAGCCTAATCTATTTACAGCCTGATTTACATGAATTTAGGGATGTTTCCTAAGTGGTTTAAGAAATTGCCTGCTCCTTCCATTTAATCTTCTAGTTGGGATAGAAAACTGCCTGGAGGCTTGCTAACCAAGTAATCACGCCTATTGGGGGAGCGCCCACCGTGGGGTCCACCTGGAAAAAAAGACCAGACTTACGACCAAACCGGGTGGTTTTGTGTAATAGTCCGGGTTGGCTGGGTATTCACTCCAAATTCAAGATGACTTGGCTTCTCTAGGCTGAGTTGGTGAGACCCGACTTTGACATGATATTTTAGTGCATATCATTACCCTTTGCTGTTTCATTATCATTGCAACAGCAACCATTTCCCATTTGTTGGCAACCATTCTATATATTTGTAATTTTGTTTCCATTCGTAGCCATAAACCAAACCAAACAAAACCAAACCAAGCCTTGTGTCCAATCAATTAAGGATGGCTGTATGAATCCTTTTTCTCCATTCTACATGACCAAGAGCTATATACTCATTTAAATTATACATACTCATATCTTGTTGCACTACATACTCTTAGGTCAGTCTAGGTTTGCCTCTCCTTCTAGCCATTCCAGGCACTTCTTATCACTCTTTCGCACAGGTGCATGTACAGGTCTTCGTTACGCATGGCCGAACCATCTAAGTCTATTCTCCCTCAACTTATCCTCAATCTGTGCCACTCTTATAGTCTCTCGAATGTACTCATTTCTAATTCTATCTTTCTGAGTCTTACCATACATCCATCTTACCATCCTCATCTCAGCTACGCTCACATTGCTAATGTGTTGTTTCTCAGTTGCCCAACACTCTGTCCCTTAGAGCATAGATGGCCTAATTGCTATCCTATAAAATTTTCCTTTCAATTTTGCTAGTATTCTCTGGTCACATAATACTTCGGAAGCGCTCCTCCACTTAAGCCAGCCTACTTTAATTCTATGGGTTACGTCATCACCAATCTCTCTATCTCCACTGATCATTGAACCTAGATAGCGAAAGTGTTCCCTCTTTGGGATCTCCTGATCTTCGATCTTCACTGCTTCGTTGTCTCTACTTCGACTGTTACTAAAACTACATTCCATGTATTCTATTTTCGTCCTACTTATCTTTAGCCCCTTAATCTCCAGTGCTTCTCTCCAAGCTTCCAATTTAGTGTTGAGTCCCCTTTTAGTCTCATCATCCAAGACAATATCATTTGCGAACAACATACACCATGGGTTCTCATCTTGGATGTGTCTAGTCAATTCATCCATAATTAGGGCGAATAAATAAGGGCTCAAGGCCGACCCTTGGTACAGGCCTATAGTAATTGGGAATTTACTTGTTTCTCCGTCCGGTGATCTAATTGTAGTAACCCATGGTACAAGGTCGCAGTATCGGTCGTGGTCACTGAGTTCGTGAAGACGACTTGGTCGCGGCGCCGTGGACTAGTATCGGGTGATAAGCAAAGATACGCTAGATTTAAGGTTCAAAAAAAAAAATCTAGAAAAATAATGAAAAATTCTAAAATAATTTCAATAACAAATTTGGCCTAATAGATTGTCACAATACATAATATACCAATTATATGTCACATTATATCCAATACACACTATGCGGATTGAGTATCTGATAACACTACATACATAATTATGATCACCTTCATCAATAACTACCAAATCAATGCCACATGGAGTGTCATGGGGGCTGAAAATCATCATAGTCGTTATTTCCCTGATTATTGAATGCATTCGGTGGATATGGAAATTGAAGGCCCTCAAACAATATAGAAGCATGATCTGAAGGTACATTTTGAAATGATTGGCTTGATGATCCATTGTATGCTTTCTGTGGTTGAGAAGGATTGACAGGCTGATGATAGTATCCAACTCCTCAATACTCAATGCTGCTACTCGATGATCCATCATGATAGCGGCCCAAATCATAGCCACTATAGCCCCCTCCACCTCCCGTGCTAGTGCTAGCTGATGTATCTGTGTACCTCCTACGAGCACGATCATAATACCCATCACCAAGTGTACTAGTAGATCTTTCAAGCTGTCGTACTGGTGATAGGTGACCCATGTCATCAGTGGTACTGCTTGAATATTCAAGATCACCCTAAGAACCATATCCACATCCTATAATGGCATGATGGGGTTACCCGTATCCTTCATAATCCTTAAATCCTATCCCCATAGTATGCAACTGATAATCAATACCCATACTAGCATTGTGTTAGAATAATTTTCACTATTAGAAATCTCACACAACCTATCCAAATGTTGATGCTGTGCATCTATTCCTGGCCTATATCCATGGTTTGTGTCTTGTGTGGCATTATAGTGATCATCTCTCTGTGCCCATGACATACCAGCAAAAAAGTTAGAATGACCACCCCCACCACCATCTCCACCACCGCCGCCATAATCACCACCATAATTGCCACCACCTCCCATTTCAGTGTCATCATCACCATCACCATCACCATCATCATCACTACTAGAACTGGAACTAGGAAAATTGATTTACTACTTTGTGCAACACCCTTCCCTTTTTGTTGATTATTGATTGCTTTCTTGAAGGAATAGGAGTATCGTCTTCCTCTTGTTCTTCATCTTTTACTCTTTGACCTTCGTCATTGTTTTGAAGAGTTGTGCTCAACCACGTATCATCATTTCCAAGATCAGATGGTTTAGTCACCCTAATCCAATCAGATAATATGTCATCATGTTAAAAAATGCAATTAAGATTAATTAGATTATAATAATCCTCATCCTTTGTCAAGTACATCATATTTTTGACTCACTAGTACAAATTTTAGTGCACAAACACTAGTTTATGCAACTTCTACATTGCCAAGCGATTGTGTAGTTTGGTGTGAATTATTGACCACATGCTCGAATTTTTCTCACAACCCGAAGAAGAGCACATTTGGCTAAGGACTTTAATTGCAATTCGCCTAAGATGTGGAGCTTCCTCACCATAGTTATACCACCATTCAGCTACAAGAAAGCATAATCATAAACTTAAATTCTTTTTTAATAAACATTACATAAGTTAATGCTTCCTCATATAAACAAGAACCTGGGAGATCTGTTGTCCTTGCTTTTTTTGTTAGAGGTTGTCCAAACTCTCCTCTTGCATCCACATAAATTTTTATCTACAAGTGAAAAATAATTTTTTTTATGAGTTGTTTTTATATTACCATTAGTCTAATTCCAAAAATTACATACCTCACTCATAGCTTTTGCTTTGTTTGTTATGTGTGGCTCTAACCTCTTAATTACTTCCTTCAAGCCATATCGCACCTCCGAATGATCAGAAAATTTTTGGTAATACCGAAACGAAGGGTTTAAAAAATAAGCTATTTGTATGTCAGATAGACAACAATTATTAGTTTTTTTAAGTACTAATTCACACAACTATTAAAACATCATTTGTATCACACAACGTATCTACTGCATGAAGGTGCTTATGTAATTGACTCTCCCATCTATAGTCAATGACATCCCAATCCTTCTGAAAATCTTTGATTGATGCCTTTATTGCTAGCTTAGCTCTATCTACTGCCTCGTAGATAATTGACATTGTACTCTTCTTGTTGTGATCAACTATTTTTAGAACCCTAACAAGCGGTTCCATTATGGGTTTAACAACTTTTGCCTTCTTCCAAATTGATCCATCAAAATTAGATCAGACACTTGATATACAATATTTCTTCTCCTTTTTCATGATTGAAGTCACTCTATGCACTAGATGTGCACATCTTCTTCAAATCAGCTTGATAGAGTAGAAGGCTTTCAATTTCAATGACTTCAGTTGCAAATCTAGTGATCCCCGGCCTCAACAAATCTCTATCGTTGGTATATGTCCTCATAAGCTTCACCACTTTTAGACTGTTATAAATAAAACTCGTTATTTTCTTTGCTTGGTCAAGTGTATGCTTCATAGACGACATCTTACCAATATCTTCTAGCATTAAATCAATACAATGTGCGGCACATGGAGTCCAAAACAAATGCTTTCTCTTCTCCATCAACAATTGTCCAACCGCTTTAAAGCTGGCTCATTATTTGTAACAACTTGCAAAACATTGGACTCACCTACCTCTTCCACAACTTTATCCATAAGTGAAAATGTAGGATGCAGTCTTTGACTTATTTGTAGTATCAATCGATGTATGATAAAACATGTTTTTATCACAATAAATCATAAAGTTGATGATAGGACTGTTAGTTTTTGAACTCCACTCATCACACATGACCATGCATCCATAATTGGGCCATTTTTGTTTCAACGTCCCAATGTATGTTTCTAGCTCTTTTACCTCTTCCTCCAAGTATGCGTTGCCAATTTGGTAACCGGAAGGTCCCTTAATACTAGGTCCAACATCAGCAGTGATATCAATCATCGACTGGTAGTATGGCCCACTATCAGCTGCATTGAATGAAATCCCATTGTAATAGAAACACTTGGAAATAGCTTTCCCTACTTTCTTCACATTTTCGATATTAAGTATGTCCTTCACCCTTTTTTGAAATCCAGTCTTTGGCTTAAACATATAAGGGTCAGTACCTGATTTGGACATCTCAACATTTTCTCTCACTCTGAAATTCCTTCGAGGTGGTGGTGTATGTTTTGATCCAAAAGCTATCTGAGATAGAGTGGCAAACTGGGAGATATTAGTCTGATAAACTCTTTCGGAAATAGAGTGCCTACGCTTATCCTCGTCTATATACGCCATATTCCTACTCTCTTTTACTACTTGTTTGAAATGCCGCCTTTTTCAAATCGGGACATTCCTCCAATGTCATCTTCGTCCTCGTTATCATAATCATCACCTTTATTCAATATTCTCCTCTTTGTCGTACAAGGTATCCTCTCGGAGACTGGCAATTAGTTTTTCCTTTTTTCTCTTCTGAAGTTCCCTTACACTAGCAGTGTTAGCAAGATGTTGTTTTAAGTGTTTTGATACTTCCTTTAGGGCTTTAGGACGCTGATCTACTTGTCCCGATACTCTGCCAACATGTTGCTTCAATCTTGTGATACCACCATGCACAATCTTACCGCAATAATTACACATGACTACACGTTTACTTCCCCCAGCCGGTTTTCCATGATCCCAACCGATATCTTCTTTTGGAGGCATTCTAGCAAATAATAAAAAATAGGTCCAACATATTAATAAACACAGACTAAATTTTTAATAAATAGTAAACTTATTTTCAAATGTGGCAAATAAACCGAATGTGTATTTCTTATTTCAAATTTAATTTAGAAACAAAAAAAAAAGTTATTTTGTGTAATAATAATTATTTTTTTTAAAGCATCATGTAATCAAATTTAAAAAAAAAAAAAAAAAACCCAACAGAGCCTACTTTCTTATATTAAGTCTAATATAATGTAAGTGTATTATTTATAGGTGTTAAAGTCTCATATAAGTGTATTACTTAAGTTAAGTCACATTAAAATAAATAGAAATACCACAAACCACAACATGTCAACAATCAAATTAAAAAAAATACAACAAATCGAGAGTGAAAGAGACAAATTGGAGAACTTCTTGGATGTGGTGCGATGGCGACATAGATCTATGGAGAGAGAGAGAGAGAGAGAGAGAGTACTCTAGTGAGCAGATCAAACTGAGAGAGTGACAGAGAATAAGTGGATAAGAGAACTGGGCTTGGATTTGAGATTGAATAGAGAGAGCGAGAGATGATATGAATTGGAGAAGTCCAGATCTGCTCAGCGCAGATTTATGCGAGCAAGAGAGAGAGAGAGAGAGAGAGAGAGAGAGAATCTAGCATGTTTGTAAGGATTTGACCTCAGGTACGCTTTGCCCTCTCTTTTTTTGGTCTCAAATATGTCCTTCTGAGATTCATCTCGTCGTCTCGTCCGAGATCTCGTGCGAGATGGAACCATCTCGTCCGATACATGGCGATACGGCCGAGATGGTGTCCGATCCTACGTCGTTTTGTTAATTTTATGACTCGACTCTAAATCTCAATTCGTTACCCCACAAAACCGATTTGACTCAGTCGAGACGACTCGATATCAGCCGAGACTACGAACCATGTAATAACCACTTCATCATATATATCCTTCACCACGCCAATATAACCCTTGGTCACTCCCTTCTTCTCTAGCACCCATCAAATTAAATCTCTAGGCACCCTATCATAAGCTTTCTCTAAATCAATAAAAACCATATATAGATCTTTTTTCTTCTCTCTTTACTTTTCCATTAGTCTCCTAAGTAAATAAATTGCTTCCATAGTTGACCTCCCAGGCATAAATCTAAACTAATTTTTTGACACTGATGTTGCGCTTCTTAAACGATGCTCCATCACTCTCTCCCAATGTTACCAGAAAACTATCAGACCCTAGCGATCCCTGTTTTGGTTCGATCATTTCGAAACGTAGTACACTAGCTAATTGGAACACCAATTTGGGCATTCCCATTATAAATCACCTAATATTGTAATAATACCGCCGAAATCTATTAAACTTATGACACTAGAAAATTCACATCGATTGTATTTTCTCATTTAGAACTTTATTTGACAATAAAATGATTAAAAAATGTTTCATGTTTTAATCTATCATGCTTCTTTCCCTCTTACGATTGGAAGAAGCATACCCCCACCGTACCATAATTTAATAGCATGTGGCGATCTGTGTTCCCAATCCCGTTCCTTGTACCGAATCGATTCGCGATCCAGGTAACATTGCTCTCTCCCACAGCTTCATAGTATGGTTCATCAACTTAATACCTCTATAGTTGTTACATTGTTGTACATCTTCTTTATTCTTATATATAGGCACTAGAATGCTCTTCCTCCACTCATCAAGCATTTTTCTAGTCGTTAATATCCTATTAAAAACTTTTGTAAGCCAAGATGTCCCCACATCTCCCAAGAATTTCCAAACCTTAATGGGGATCCCATTTGGTCCTAAGGCCTTGTTGGGTTTCATCTTCTTCAAAGCAAATTCCACCTCAAACTTCCTTATTCTTCGATAGAATCTGTATTCTCTAGTTTCATCGTAACTTCTAGTTTTTCCTTCAATTGTGTTATCCATATGTTTTTCATTCAGCAACTTCTCAAAACAGCTTTTCCACCTTTCAATCTCTTCATCGTTCACTAAAAACCCTGGAGTCATAGCTTTTTATATACGTAACCTGATTAATGACTCTTGTTTTCCTTTCTCTCGACTTAGCAAGCTTGTAAATACATTTTTCTCCCTCTCTAGTGTCTAGCTTGGTGTAGAAGTCATCAGAGGCTTTCATTTTAGCAACTCTAACTGTCCTTTTAACCTCCTTATTTGCACATTTATAGCTCTTGAAGTTTTTCCCACTTCTATCATTTTGCCACTCCTTAAAGCAATCCTTCTTGGTTTTTACTATAGCTTGTACCTCTTCATTCTACCACCAAGTATCTTTAGATGCTAACCCTCTTCCCTTTGACTCTCCAAGAACTTCCTTAGATATTCTTGTGATGCACCCTACCATTCTATCCCACATAGTATTGGTTCCATCTTCCAAATTCCAAGGTGTTTCTGTATACATTCTATCTTGAAATATTGCTAGTTTCTCGCATTTAAGGTTCCACCACCTAGTTCATGGGTTATATAGTCTTTTCTACGGTGTTGTCCTTTTATATAGATATCTAAAATAGTAGGTCTATATTGAGATGCTAAACTCTCCCCTGGTATGACTTTACAGTCTTTATATGGTAAGAGGTTTGCCTTTCTCAGAAAGAACAAATCAATCTGGCTTCTATGAAATCCACTCTTAAAGGTTATCAAGTGGTCTTCCATCTTTTTGAAATTTTTTTGAAAAAGGTGTTTGTTACTGTAAGATCATGTGCTACGACGAAATCTTGAATACTCACCCCGGCCTCATTTTGATCTCCAAAACCATACCCCTAATGCACCCTCTCATATCCAGTTATATCTTTTCACCTACAATTGTCTTCTCTCCTTCTGGTATTTCTTGCATTAAAGCATCCAACGCATTCTAGAATCTCTTGTTGCCATTTGTAGCCATATTTGATTAAATTCAATGGAGAAAATTGAGTAGTATTATGACTTCCACTTTGTTTACATTTACTACATAATTTGGCCGTGACATATAATAAGCTTAGTTGCATATTAGAAACTCTTCGACATTTCTTCTATGGTGTAGCTCTTTCTTAGTTGCTTGCCAATTCCTACCTCTTATTCAGACAGGGCCACATCTTCTTGGCCACTCAGCTTGTAGCTTAAAGAAGGTGATTTGTCATTTTTGACATGGAATTTCAGTCTTCACACACCTTCTATATGAAGGAAAAACAGGTTTAAATGGAAAGTTTAAACGCGCAGCGGAAAAATCAAGTTATGAAACTTTATTGGCATGCCCGGATCTACTACTCGTCAATTCTACAGATGCGCACAAGAGGGGACACGAGTTATACCTTAGTGTCTTGAACCCAATTCTGATCTTCAACTTCCAGCAGCCTCCACTAGATGATCTTCACCCTTATGACTCCTGCGGAAGCCTGCCAGAAAGACTAGGGTTGGTGGGAACCCTAATGGAGAGGATAGAGAAGGTTTTGGGACTCCAAAACAGTTTCTGCAGCTTCTGACGTTCAAAACGACGAACAACTTTTTTCCAGAACGCAGCTGCCCTATTTATAGATTCCCAGAACCGACCTAGACTTCGAGCGATCGAAGTGCCTTCGATCGATCGAACATTCGATCGATCGAACCATCTTCGATCGATCGAACCTGCAGACTTCAATCGATCGAGATATCTTCGATCGATCGAACCTGTCTGGACATCATCCTCAAGCATCTTTCCAAGCATCCTGGCGGAGCTAAGAGTGGGACCTCCTAGGCTCTTTATTGTTGGCTCAGACCAGTTTGTTAATTACCATGACCAAACTCTTTGATCAGCAAACTAACTAACTGGTCAGTTAACGTTTACTCCACTATAAAACGATAACTGAACTCCAACGCAAAAGAACATATCCGAAGCGATAACTAGACTTGTATGTTGTACTAATGTCCCTCTACCTCTAGCATTCGTAATCATATTCAGGTAGTCGGATAACTGTTACTGTCAACCTGAATCATGATTACTTCTTGTATTCCTTGAGTCCCATTCACCTCTCATGATTACCAAACATGTTGATAACTCTTATCAACAAGACTGCAGTACTCAGTAATCGACTTGGTGACATTCTCAAGGGAATGCTTACTCTGAATTAGAGGGTAGATTCTATCTTGACAATATATGTTCACAACCCTATGAATATGACATACCCAAGATACCCAGGTGTTGATCTTTTATAGACCTCACTGATTGGTAAGTCAAAGCAGCCATATCCACAGTCTGTGTTCATAATCGTCTCAAGATTGAGAACACATACCTTATACAAGTTATGAGTTCCTATTGACTGTTGACAGCATTGAGCGTCAATAGGAAACTCAGGTCCGTCAATGCACTATAAGCACTAGCATATTAACCAAGAGTCACACTCTAGTGATTGAGATTTATCACTCCATCCAATGGTAGTTAATGATGCTACAGTGTATACCTGATGAGATATCCAGTCTCATCATCCACTGTGACAAGCTTTAAGTATCAAAGAATAGTAATTCGTATCTCATTGTATGTATCTCATACACACACGAAATACTTACTATGATACTTATGGAATAAACAATCATCTCATGAAAGAAACATACATAATGAAATGTAAAGCTGATATCCATATATTAAAAAGTCAATGTCTAATACATAAAGTAATGGTTTGAGGGCACAAACCCAACAAACTCCCACTTGCACTCATAACCATTCAGAACTACATCTAAGACCTAGACTATCTAGATGACGATCAAAGACCTTCTGTGGTAAGGCCTTTGTAAACGGATCAGCAAGATTGTCAGCGGTGGCAATCTTGGTGACAGTCACATCTCCACGTTGAACAATATCTCGGATAAGATGATATTTCCGCTCTACGTGCTTTCCCTTTCCGTGGTTCCTTGGCTCCTTGGACTGAGCCACTGCCCCACTATTATCACAATAAAGCGTAATAGGCGACAACGACGCTGGTACCACCTCGAGTTCCATAAGGAACTTCTTGAGCCAAACAGCTTCCTTTGCGGCTTCACAAGCAGCCACATACTCAGCTTCTGTAGTTGAGTCTGCAATGCATTTCTGCTTAATGCTCCTCCAACTGACAGCACCACCTCCCATGGTAAAGAGATGACCGGACGTCGACTTCCTCGAATCTTTATCTGACATAAAGTCCGAGTCAGTGTATCCCACTGGAATTAACTCACTACCACCGTACATAAGCATGTAATCTTTAGTTCTTCTCAAGTACTTAAGAATGTGCTTAACGGCTGTCCAGTGCTCTGGACCCGGATTCGACTGATATCTGCTAACCATGCCAACGGCAAAGCAGATATCTGGTCTAGTGCATAACATCGCATACATGAGACTTCCCACTGCCGAAGCATAGGGAACTCCTATCATGCGATTCCTCACCTCCTGTGTCTTTGGACACTGGTCATTGGAGAACGCTAAACCATGCCTGAAAGGTAACAAACCTTTCTTCGAATTATCCATTGAAAACCTAGTTAGCACTTTATCGATATAACCAGCTTGAGATAATCCCATTATCTTTCGCTTGCGATCCCGAAAGAGCTTCATCCCAAGAATATAGCTCGCCTCTCCTAGATCCTTCATATCGAAAGTACTAGCTAGCCAAACCTTGACCGTTGACAATGCCGCTACATCATTTCCAATGAGTAGAATGTCGTCAACGTAAAGCACAAGAAAAGCCACCACTTTTCCTTCACTCTTCTTGTATACACAAGGTTTATCCAGATTCTGTATGAAACCAAACGATTTGACCGCTTGGTCAAATTGGATGTTCCAACTTCTGGATGCCTGCTTAAGTCCATAAATGGACTTTTGCAACTTGCATACCAAGTTACCTTTCCGACCAGCTATGAACCCTTCTGGTTGTTGCATATAGATGTCCTCCTCAAGATTGCCATTCAAGAATGCAGTCTTGACGTCCATCTGCCAGATTTCAAAATCTAGGCATGCAGCAATAGATAAGAGTATTCTGATGGACTTGAGCATGGCTACCGGCGAGAAGGTTTCCTCATAGTCAATGCCCTCCCTCTGAGTATAACCTTTCGCTACAAGCCTAGCCTTAAAGGTCTCAACCTTTCCATCAGATCCTCTTTTCCTCTTGTAGACCCACTTGCAGCCAATGGGTTTAATATTGGCTGGAAGCTCTACAAGATCCCAGACCTGATTGGAATCCATAGATTCCAATTCAGCCTTCATAGCTTTAACCCAATGAGCTGAATCAACATCAACCATTGCCTCTTCGTATGTAGTAGGAACAGATTCAGATTCTATGGAGACAGCTTCAAAAACTTCTCCTAAGAACATGTATCTATCAGGCTGGCTGATAATCCTCCCACTACGACGAGGTACCGGTGCGGAAATGGGTGAAGAAGTGGTGTTTTCTTGATTTATATCGTCATTAACTGCGGGTTGGACTGAGGGCTCTCCTTCTATCTCTCTAAGATCTATCCTTCCCTTAGGTTTATGGTTCATGATATAATCATTCTCTAAGAAAACAGCATTTGTACTAACAAACACTTTCTGTTCCCTTGGATCATAAAAATACCATCCATAAGTACCCTTTGGATACCCTACAAAGTAACATACTTCCGATCTAGAATCCAACTTGCTCATCTTTCCTTTGAGCACATGTGCCGGACACCCCCATATCCGGAGATGTTGCAAAGAAGGCTTGCGCCCAATCCACATCTCTCGTGGTGTCCTTGGAACAGATTTGCTTGGTACTAGATTTAGTATGTAAGCAGCGGTTTCCAAAGCATAACCCCAAAGGAATAATGGCAACTCAGAATAACTCATCATCGACCTAGTCATGTCTAAAAGAGTCCGATTCCTTCTCTCCGCTACACCATTTTGCTGAGGCGTACCAGGTGCAGTTAACTGTGACAGAATCCCATTCTGTACGAGGTGATCAATAAACTCATTAGAGAGGTACTCGCCACCTCGATCAAATCGAATGGTCTTGATATGTGTGCCCAATTGCTTCTCCACTTCAGCCCTAAACTCTTTGAACTTTTTAAAGGCTTCAGACTTGTGCTGCATTAGGTACACATATCCATACCTGGAGTGGTCATCGGTAAATGTTATGAAATACTCATAACCACCCCTTGCTCTAATATTTATTGGTCCACACACATCAGTATGAACTAATTCCAACAATGCATTGGTCCTATTGCCCTTTGCAGGAAAGGGCCTTTTGGTCATCTTACCCTCCAAACAAGACTCGCAGACTTCCATTGGTTCGAGAACCAAATCGCCTAAGACCCCTTCTTTGACTAGTCTGCCAATCCTATTCAGATTGATATGGCCAAGCCTCATATGCCAAAGCCTTGTTGGATTAGTGGAAGGTTCCTTTCTTTTAGATGGTAAAGTTACCACTGAGTTATTAAGTTCCAAACCAGAATCTTTTGAAATATTGGGAGTAATCACATACAAACCATTTGATTTAACACCAGAACATATAAAAGAACTGTTTCTTTTAATCACAACTTTAGTTCCAAAATGAAAAGAATAACCATTATTCGATAAATTAGAAACTGAAATTAAATTACGTCTCATTGAAGGGACGTAAAGTACATCTGATAAAATCAAAACTTTATTGTCTAGAAATTCTAAAACTACGACTCCTATAGCAACCGCAGAAACGGTTGCGCTAGAACCTAGAGTAAGTACGATTTCCCCATCACTGCACTTCCTGGTTGATCTGAACCCCTGCAATGAATTACAGATAGGTTAGTCGCACCAGAATCAACGCACCAAGTGTTTGAAGTATCCGTTATAAAACTTACTTCAATCACATGTGATTCAATCATACCTTGAACTCTTGTAGCTAAGAATTCTGGACAGTTCCTCTTCCAGTGGTCCTTCTCACCGCATTGGAAACACTTTCCTTTGTCTTGGCCACCCACCTTCCCTTTGCCTTTTCCTTTTCCCTTAGATTTTGCAATCTTAGGGACCGGTCCAACACTTGAACCTCCAGTGCTAGCCTTCTTCTTCCCTTTCTTTCCTTTCGGCACAGATCGGGAAGAGGAAGCGCTTTTCTCAACGTTCAAAACGTTGACCCCAGGTTTGATCACCCCTTCCGCTGCCAAAAGAGAACTCATCAATTCGCTCATTGAAAAATTCATTTGATTCATATTATAGTTAAGTTTAAATTGAGCGAATGAAGGCGACAGTGAATTGAGGATCATATCAACTTGGGTCTGTGCATCGATGTTGGCACCTAGGGTCTCCAGCTCGTTTAAATAACCAATCATTTTTAAAACATGTTCCTTGACTGGAGTCCCTTCTGACATCTTTGCACTCATTATCTTCTGCATAGCTACCTGCCTGGCAGGCCTGCCATGCTCCCCAAACATCTTTTTCAGGGATGTGATAATGTCACTGGCAGAATCATTCGATTGGAATTGATGTTGTAACACACCAGCCATTGAGGCCAGAATATAGCAACGAGCCATTCCATTCGACTTCTTCCATTTGTCGAACTCGCGTCTGGCAGCTGCCGAAGCATTTACCGCGGGTTCTTCGGGGCATGGGGTGGTGAGGACATATATGTGATCCTCCGCAGTTAACACGATATCAAGGTTACGTTTCCATTCAGTGTAGTTGTTTCCAGTTAACTTGTTTTGAGTGAGTATGGTGGCAAGTGGACTAAATGCAGATCCAGACATTATGATTACTGAAAATCAAACAAACAAAATAAATATGGATATCAGAATTTGACAGTTTGAAATAAAGGAATCCTTTTAAAACTCTTATTTTAAAACAAAGTCGCCGGAATATTGAAACGAAAGAATAAAGCCTCCGTGTGGTGGTCAATGTTCAATCTTTCGATTAATCATGACTTGTCCGCTATGCAACTCTTGCAAAACAAGTTATGACTCCCGAACCTTTTTGATCTCTAAGTTTCTGAATAATGCCCCGTGTGGGATCCCTTATCCATAGCTTAGCTAGTGTGTACCATTAACTAGGATCCAATCACAACCGTCTCAAGTAGCGCCTCCGTGTGGTGGTCACCCTCTAACACGTCTGATTGATCCTATCCATAGGAAGTTCACATCTAGTAACCAATGAGCAGTGTACCCTCCGTATGGAATGATCACCCCTGGCGAGGTGACACAGAATACACTACTCATCTTACAATGAACCGTTAATGGAAGATCGTGGGTGTTATTTGATAAGACCCTCTCCCACTAGATTTAGTAAAAAAGGATTTTGCTTTTTGAGAAAATCTGTTTCTACACACTTCCCATAAACATCTAATGTTTACTAATGTGTTGAAAACGGTTTTTGAATTTTATTTTAGAAAACTTGTTTTGCGTGCATGCAACAATGTATTATACGCCAATCACAAACAAAGCACATAAAACAAAAAACTAAAATGAAATAAAAGACATCTAAACGATGCCTCTATCTCCCATGGCTCTATCTCCATAGAACCTGCTTTTGGTTTGATCGCCTCCAGCTCCGTCTTCATGGACAACGGCTCCTTGCTCCATCTTCATGGATATTCTAATTCTATTACATTGAACCTATGCCTCTTTTGAAGCTTACAATTTATCTAGAAATAGAAATAGCAACAACAAAATAAAAGGCTAGGGAAACCGGTGCGACTTTCCTTTTCGTAGGATTGAAGTCGCAGCGCCCTTTACATATGCCTTAAAACCAAACCAAACTTAAAACAACACACCAATCTAAAACATTCAAACACAAAATTAAATGCTCTTGGCGACATGGGAGATAGCGACTAACTTTTGCTGCAAAAGGTTAGTTGAACACACATCCACGCATATATATAACAAAATATAACTATTGGAACTCTCAATTGATTCACACAGTATATAAACTCTTTACATACTGAATCAGAACTCAAAAAACAGCATCTAACTTCTCTGTCACAGTTCGATCGATCGAAGCCCGTTCGATCGCTCGAACCTTCGATCGATTGAACATTGTTCAATCGCTTGAACATTCTGTTTCACATAATGATTTGAAAATTTTACAGAATACGTTAAAATTAAACTTTTAATTTCAAAATACTTTTTAAAACTGTGAAACAAAGATCCTGACAAAGAGTCTGTCTCGATCGATCGAACTCTGTTCGATCGCTCGAACAACAGAAGGTTTCGATCGATCGAAACCTGTTCGATCGCTCGAGTACAGAGCGTTCGATCGATCGAGACTACTTCGATCGATCGAACCCATCTTGCATCCAATGCAATCACAGATTTGTATACTGCTGCGATAATACTGCAGAAACAGATCTGTGACGATGCAGTTTCGAAAGCAGTTCTAAAATCAACATGCAAATCAAAATAGTGTTCCAAAAAACGCCATCTATGGATCCAAACGAGCGTGGCTCTGATACCAATTGAAGGAAAAACAGGTTTAAATGGAAAGTTTAAACGCGCAGCGGAAAAATCAAGTTATGAAACTTTATTGGCATGCCCGGATCTACTACTCGTCAATTCTACAGATGCGCACAAGAGGGGACACGAGTTATACCTTAGTGTCTTGAACCCAATTCTGATCTTCAACTTCCAGCAGCCTCCACTAGATGATCTTCACCCTTATGACTCCTGCGGATGCCTGCCAGAAAGACTAGGGTTGGTGGGAACCCTAATGGAGAGGATAGAGAAGGTTTTGGGACTCCAAAACAGTTTCTGCAGCTTCTGACGTTCAAAACGACGAACAACTTTTTCCAGAACGCAGCTGCCCTATTTATAGATTCCCAGAACCGACCTAGACTTCGAGCGATCGAAGTGCCTTCGAGCGATCGAAGTGCCTTCGATCGATCGAACATTCGATCGATCGAACCATCTTCGATCGATCGAACCTGCAGACTTCAATCGATCGAGATATCTTCGATCGATCGAACCTGTCTGGACATCATCCTCAAGCATCTTTCCAAGCATCCTGGCGGAGCTAAGAGTGGGACCTCCTAGGCTCTTTATTGTTGGCTCAGACCAGTTTGTTAATTACCATGACCAAAATCTTTGATCAGCAAACTAACTAACTGGTCAGTTAACGTTTACTCCACTATAAAACGATAACTGAACTCCAATGCAAAAGAACATATCCGAAGCGATAACTAGACTTGTATGTTGTACTAATGTCCCTCTACCTCTAGCATTCGTAATCATATTCAGGTAGTCGGATAACTGTTACTGTCAACCTGAATCATGATTACTTCTTGTATTCCTTGAGTCCCATTCACCTCTCATGATTACCAAACATGTTGATAACTCTTATCAACAAGACTGCAGTACTCAGTAATCGACTTGGTGACATTCTCAAGGGAATGCTTACTCTGAATTAGAGGGTAGATTCTATCTTGACAATATATGTTCACAACCCTATGAATATGACATACCCAAGATACCCAGGTGTTGATCTTTTATAGACCTCACTGATTGGTAAGTCAAAGCAGCCATATCCACAGTCTGTGTTCATAATCGTCTCAAGATTGAGAACACATACCTTATACAAGTTATGAGTTCCTATTGACTGTTGACAGCATTGAGCGTCAATAGGAAACTCAGGTCCGTCAATGCACTATAAGCACTAGCATATTAACCAAGAGTCACACTCTAGTGATTGAGATTTATCACTCCATCCAATGGTAGTTAATGATGCTACAGTGTATACCTGATGAGATATCCAGTCTCATCATCCACTGTGACAAGCTTTAAGTATCAAAGAATAGTAATTCGTATCTCATTGTATGTATCTCATACACACACGAAATACTTACCATGATACTTATGGAATAAACAATCATCTCATGAAAGAAACATACATAATGAAATGTAAAGCTGATATCCATATATTAAAAAGTCAATGTCTAATACATAAAGTAATGGTTTGAGGGCACAAACCCAACACTATATTCATGTACAAAATTTGTTAAGGTTCCACCAAATAGTTTGACTATGTTGATTGATGATTATTTACCAATTTGTTTCACTACTTAATCACTATCATTGAGTAAGACCAACACCTAATGTTTATGAAATAGATTTAAGTTCTTGATAAGAAAATTTCCCCTACACTAGTTATTGTTTTGGTTCTCATGGGAGGTCTCCTTAAATTTAAAAGTTTAGTGTTGTTTCTAGTTCCTGCTGATTTGTCAGGTATGGTGGTGTATAAAGATCTCACCTACTTAGGCTGTTTGAGAGTTAAATTTCATAAATTTATTTTCAGTACAACAACTAGATGGATGGGGAGAGCCTTTATATCCTCAAAATCTCCAAGATGTTTTTTGTGATTGTGTGTATCTCCACCATAATTAATTTCTTTGTTTTTTTGTCATTTTGGCAGCTGAGAAGGCTTACTAATTACTATGCTACAAGAGATCCAATCGATCACAGCATTGAAGAAGTACTTGATTGAGACCAGTCTGGCCAGTAAACCTGAGTTGAAGGCTATAGAAAAAGAGATAGAGGAGATAGTTGAGGATTCAATCTATAGAGTTTTCCATCTCGTACGTAGTCAGCTTTGGGAGACTATTTTTGCAGATCCAAAAGGGGTTTCGGAATTGGACCTGGTGGAAAGTACAAATGCGAGGATTCCAAGTTCACTCAAGGCACTGCTCCTGTCTAAACTTCTCCATCCAGGTTGGTTACTATTTGTTAAAGCTAATGTAATGCCAAGTGATTGTAATATCTTTTGTATGCCATGGTTAGTTTGGTAACTTTTCTAGTTAGAGTTTCAAGTCAATTTAATGGGTCTAGAACTATCATTCTCTAGGTTCATTAAATGCTTGTATTACTTTGTTTCTTGTTTTATATATGTGTAGTCTTTTGTCAATGGAGTAGTTGAGGTAAATGAAAGAAAAAGCTGTGAATAGCTCCAACATTTGGTTCCTCCGAAAATTACATTCTGCCCCCTTCCCTTGCTATATTTTTCTTTCAATTTCTTTTGCTCATGCTCTTTTAAATCAGTTGGGAAATAATTCAAAACCCAACATAATAGGTATCAGAGCATAGTTAGGTTAAGATTTGGGCAAAAATTAGGGGAACAAAGCCTAGAAAAAGAAGATTAAGATGGCAATTACATGCAATCAAAATCAAGGAACTCAACCCCAATTTCCTATCTTTGATGGATAAAATTATGATTTTTGGTGTGTGAAAATGAGAACCATATTTGTGTCTTATGATCTTTGGGAGTACGTAGAAGACATGTACGATGATCTGGTGGATACGATAACCTTGACGAATGCTTAAAAACAACAACTCAAGGAGCACAAGAAGAAATATGCAAAAGCCCTAACATTGATTCAACAAGGGATTGCAGATAACAATTTCCCAAGAATCATAAGAGCAAGAAAGGCCAAGGAAGCATGGGATTTATTACAACAAGAGTATGAAGGAGACCAAAAGGTAAGAAGTGTTAAACTTCAAACTCTTAGAAGAGATTTTCTGAACATGAAAATGAATGATGCTGAAAGTTTAAAGGATTTTTCCCTAGATTACAGAATTAGTAAATCAAATGAAAACCTATGGTGAAGAAATTAGTGACCAACAAGTTGTTGATAAAATTTTGACAAGTCTACCTGCAAAATTTGATCCTATTGTTTTTGTGATTGAACAAACCAAAGATACGTCTAAGTTAAGCATTCAAGAAGTGATGGGTTCATTAAAATCATACAAGGAAAGATTGGCACGACGCTCCAAAAAATTAGTGGAGAGTGCGTTTCAGTCTAAGCTAAACATTGGTTCTAACAATCAAGAAATAAAACAATCTGGGCATGAACAAGAGAGATGGGGATTATTTAGAGGTGGTAGACATGGAAGAGGAAGAGGAAGAGGAAGAGGAAGATGTTCAAGAGGAAGAGGTAGAACAAATTTTGAAAGTCGACCAATGAAAGGGGTGGTCCGCAAAAATGTAATATATGTAAAAAGAATGGTCATGTTGAGAATGATTGTTGGTTTAAGGGGAAGCCACAATGCTTTATATGTAAAAAAATTTGGTCATGTAGCTAAGGATTGTAGATTTAAAAACAATCAGCAGGCTAATTTTTCTGAAGAAAAGGGAGGTGAAGGAAATTTATTTTATGCATGTCAAAGTGCTTCCGACCAAAGAAAGGATGTTTGGTATCTTTACAGTGGTTGTAGTAACCACATGACTGGTAATGAATCAATTTTTTTGAACATGGATTCCTCAATTAAATCCCAAGTGAGAATGGGAAATGGTGCTTTGGTGAATGCGGAACCATTGGTGTTGAAACCAAGAGAGGAACTAAATTTATTCAAGATGTGTTGTTGGTGCCAGATTTGGAGCAAAATTTACTTAGTGTTGGATAGCTTGTGGAGCATGGTTATGTAGTTGATTTTGAAGCAAGTAGATGCACCATTCGTGACAAAAATGATGCAAGGCAAGTTGTGGCAAAAATACAAATGGAGAAAAATAGAAGCTTCCCACTCACATTCAAATATGTTGAGCATATTACATTGAAAGCTAATGTGGATGATCGATCATGGTTGTGGCATAGGAGACTTAGGCACTTGAACTTTCATAGTCTCAAGTTACTTCATCAAAAGAGCATGGTTTATGGTCTTCCAAATGTTGAAGAAAGGCAGAATGTTTGTGAAGGATGTGCTCTTGGCAAGCATCATCGGCAACCGTTTCCAAAGGGAGTTGCATGGAGAGCAAGACAAGTGTTGGAATTAGTTCACACGGATGTTTGTGGACCAATACAAAATCCATCTTATAGCCAAAACAGGTACTTTATTCTCTTTATCGATGATTACACTAGAATGACTTGGGTTTATTTTATGCGGCAAAAATCTGATGTGTTTGGCATATTTAAGAAATTTAAAAGTCTTGTTAAGAAGCAAAGTGGTTTTTTCATAAAAACTTTGAGAAGTGATCGAGGAAAAGAGTACACCTCAAATGAATTTGATAAATTTTGTGAAGAAGAAGGAATGGAAAGGCAACTCACAGTTGGATATACTCCACAACAAAATGGAGTTTCCGAAAGGAAAAACCAAACTGTGATAGAGATGGCCAAATCAATATTGCATGAAAAGAAATTTCCTAAAGTATTTTGGGCAGAAGCTGTGTATGTTGTAGTGTATTTGATTAATAGGTATCCTACCAAGGCTGCTTGGAACCAAACACCGATAGAAGCTTGGAGTGGTAGAAAGGCATTGGTAAATCATCTTAAAGTGTTTTGGAGTGTTTGCTATGCTCAAATAGTGAAAGAGAAAAGGTGAAAGTTAGATGAAACAAGTGAAAGATGCATATTTGTGGGCTATAGCTCAAAATCAAACGACTATAGGCTTCTTTCTTTGAAAAGTAACCAAGTGATCATAAGCCAAGATGTGTTATTTGATGATGCTACATGGAATTGGGAAGAGAACAAGGTTGAAAAGTGGGTTATTATTGTTGATGAAATGGAAGAACAACCATCAAATGAAGTTGAAAATGACGAAGATTCTTCTTCAAGAGCAAGTCCCCCATCATCACCTAGCTCTTCTTCATCAAGTCAAACCTCAAGTTCATCTTTTCCAAGCTCAACACCAAAGAAAATGAAGAATTTAAGTGATGTATATCAAAGATACAATTTTTGTGTTCTTGAACCAAAAAACTTTGAAGAAGCCATAAAAGAGGAAGTTTGGAAGGAAGCAATGAAACAAGAAATTCAAGTAATTGAAAAAAACAAAACGTGGCAGCTTGTTGACAAGCCACGGGATAAAGAAATCATTGGTTTGAAGTGGATTTATAAAGTGAAATACAATGTTGATGGGTCAATTCAAAGGAACAAAACAAAACTCGTTGCAAAAGGCTACTCACAACAGCCTAGGATAGATTACCATGAAACTTTTGCTCCTGTAACTCGTCTTGACACCGTGAGGGCTCTTATTGCCTTGACAGTCCATAAAAGTCGGTCCTTGTATCAACTTGATGTTAACTCAGTGTTTTTGAATGGAGAATTAGGAGAAGAAGTATATGTGGAGCAACCACAAGGTTTTGTGATCAAGGGTGAAGAAAAGAAAGTGTACAAGCTACAAAAGGCCTTATACGGTCTTAAGCAAGCCCCCTTGAGCTTGGTATAGCCAAATTGATGGCTATTTCCTTGAAAAGGATTCAAGAAAAGCAAGAGTGAGCTGACTCTATATGTGAAGAAGCAAGGTACATCTGATACTCTTCTAGTTGCTCTTTATGTTGATGATCTTGTGTTCACGAGTAACAATGAGAACCTGATTAATGAATTCAAAAATGAGATGATGAAAAGGTATGAAATGAGTGACATGGGGTTGCTTCATCACTTTCTTGGTATTGAGATATATCAAGAAGAACATGGTGTGTTTATTTCTCCAAAGAAATATGCTGAAAATATTTTGAAGAAATTTAGAATGAAAAATTGTAAATCAATGGCAACACCACTTGTAGCACATGGAAAGTTGTTGAAAGAAGATGGTGAAGAGAAGGTTGATGCAACATTGTATAGAAGTTTGGTTGGAAATTTGCTTTACGTCACAGCCACAAGGCCGGATGTTATATTTGCTTCAAGTTTGCTTTCAAGATTCATGAACTCACCTAGCCAAATTCATTTTGGAGCAGCGAAAAGAGTGCTAAGGTATGTTCATGGCACCACTGACTTTGGTATCTTGTATGAAAAATGTTGTGAACCAAAGTTGAAAGGCTATTGTGATAGTGATTGGGGTGGTAGTATATATGATATGAAAAATACTTCTAGCTATGCTTTTACTCTTGGTTCCGGTATATTTTCTTGGGTTTTAAAAAAGCAACAAGCAGTGGCTCAATCCTCGGCTGAAGCAAAATATGTGGCAGCATCTCTAGCAACATCACAAGCTATTTGGTTAAGAAGAATTATGGAAGATTTTGGAGAGAAGCAAGAAGAAGGAACCGAGTTGTTTTGTCACAACAAATCAGCCATTGCTATGGCTAAAAATCCAGTTCATCACAGCCAAACAAGACACATTGCAATCATGCATCATTTCATAAGAGATGCAATTGAAAAATGAGAAATTCAGTTGAAGTTTTGCAAGTCAGAAGAGCAAATTGCAGACATTTTAACAAAAGCACTTCCAAGAGACAAGTTCCAGAAATGTAGAGAAATGTTGAGTGTTACAACTTGGCATTAAGGGGGAGTGTTAAAGCTAATGTAATACCAAGTGATTATAATATCTTTTGTTTGCCATGGTTAGTTTTGTAACTTTGCTGGTTAGAGTTTCAAGTCAATTTAGTGGTTCTAGAACTGTCATTCTCCAGGTTCATAAAATGCTTGTATTACTTTGTTTCTTGTTTTATGTATGTGTAGTCTTTTGTCAATGGAGTAGTTGAGGTAAATGAAAAGAAAAAGCTGTGAACAGCTCCTGCATTTGGTTCCTCCGAAAATTACATTATGCCTCCTTCTCTTGCTCTATTTTTCTTTCAATTTCTTTTGCTCATCCTCTTCTAATCAGTTGGGTAATCATTCAAAACCCAACACTATTAGTAGTGTTCATGATATATACATATGCAATGACTGATAGCTAGCTGTAGTTTGCTTTTCAACGTGTATTGAATTTGGTTATAAAAAAAAAAAAGGTAGAAATAGTTGCTCAGCTGAGTCAGCTCTTTTCCTGTACGTTCCAGTTTTGGTCTTGCTAGTCTTCTTCTATTTTAATAAATATTCTTGTCTTGAATTGGTGTTTTAATTAGCAAATCCATAAGGCTGTAAATTAACCTTGCTTTCCTGTTTCTCAACTTAATTCTGTGCACAGTGATTGCTTGTAATCGTGCATCCATCTAGTTTACTTTCTCTGCATATTTATGAATTAATGTTCCAATTTGTTTTTATCTATCTTGGGGCTTTATTGGTTGATTGTTGCTTGCTACTACTGGGTTTGTGCTATATATTGAGCATAGAGGAGTATGCTCATGCAATGTGCGGATACCCTATTGCCGTGTGGATTATTACTAACAATTATTTTGTAACCAAGCTTGTCTTAGGTAAAGGTTGTCATACAGTCAAAATGGATTTATGTTTGAAAAATTAGCTAGTGAAGATCATCAAATTTTGAAATTTCCCATCTGAACATGGTTTGATAAAAGCTAATGATCACTCTAGAATAATGTAAAACAACAAATGGGCTTGAGAGGTAAGCAGGGCAAGCTTTGGTTACATATTGAAGCTTTATTTGAATTAAGCTTGAGCAACCCGTAGAAAAAGTCAGACTTTTCCTTTCCCAGACAAATTCCTGGATATTGTCTGCCACCTGTTAACGTACTTTAAACTTTTAAGTCCGAAGTGCATGTGTGGGTGCTTCTCAGGACCTGTTTGGGAATGTCTAAATGAGGATGACCTGTTCAAGTCTCGGTTTTATCTGGTTCTTGTGAGAACACCAAGGTTATGTTGGTTATTTTGATTGCCATGCCATCTATCTTGGTAAGTCTAAGCAAACTTGTCTCTAACATTGCTTTTGTGTCATGCCGGCAGGAGAAATGGCCTACCCATTTAATGCCTTTACATCTGTGTCAAGATGAAGCCCTACAAGCTGGCTCAAATATTTTTTGCATCACCCCCTTTTACGATGAACTCGATGATCAGATGAAAAAAATTATTTGCTGCCATTAACGGCTGGAATCTTGCTGCAGTGGTCTCAACCTGCACATGGAGAATTCTATTCTCTAAACCAATGGATCATTTACCTCATTGTTTGCGTATTCATCCTCAGACAGCTCCAAGCTAATGGGTTGCCATGCTGCCCAATACTAGGCGGAACTGTGGTGTCACCATGGCTACAATTTGTTCCAATATTATTCCAACATTCAGGGCCTTCTTGAAGCTCTTGATCATATAATTAAAGCTGAATCTTAGGAGAAGAAAATTTGATCTAGTGATTCGTGCATCTTGATCTGCACGTGAGAAGAAAATTGAAGGGCGGTGCGGCTGACGAAGGTGGGACGCTATTCAACTTCACCTTTTCCTTAATTGGGCTCTGCTGAAATATATGATGGTGAGTGGACACCATGGCTATGCTGGCGAGGATATATATATATATATATATATATCCCATTTGGCCTTATTTTGGTACTATACTCCATTTGGCCTTATCCATACGAGGTTAGAGTCCAGTCTTGTTTTGGTACTATACTCCATTTGGCCTTATCCATACGTTGGTCAAGTGGTACATTTCTCCTCTTCTTTTGAGAGAGAGAGAGAGAAAGAGAGAGAGAGAGACCATCTCTCCTGATCAGTCCCACCAACAAGTTATCTTCTGAACAATCGCTTCTATGTGTGCAACTCAACTGTATAATGTATTTTACTGATCGGGATGCCAATTGAGAAAGCAAATAGTTATACCTTCTAGTGTAAGGAACACTAAAATTCACTGATCTTGGTTAAACTTGCAATAAAAGTGTTTGTGATAAAAATATCCAACCAATGTGGAAGTGACACAAGAGATTCGATGTGGCAGGGCAGTTAGTTGAAATGGATATGGCGCAAGAACAGATATGAACAGTTTTGCTGATTCATTCTGTTCAAAATAGTTCACTGCTAAGGGACACGTGTTGATCATGGTGGAATAACTAAAAAGCAGGTGTCACTTCAAGGAAACGCCACGTATAGGAGCAGTTATCAGTTTGAAAAGAAGAGGGAACATTCAAATAAGACTGCTTGGGGACCTTCGACGTCTATAAATAGAAGGATTGTACATTTGAAAGGGATCCTTCGATCAACATCACCATATATCTCTCAATACATTTACTGTATTGTTATTTAGATAGTTAAATTTAGGAGTAGAACACCTTCGAAGTCATCTTCAAGGTTAGATTGTATTTTCTTTAACTTAATCAAAAGTAGTTTCTTATTGTATTATTTCCTTCATTAATTTACTTAGGAGTAGTTATTTTAAATTAGTTCGAAGTGCTTCAATTAAGAACATCTTTACACATTTAAAGTCCTGTTTAAGGCATCGAACGTCACCACAATCTCCCTGGTGAGGCGCAGTTTGGATCATACACATTGGCAATTTGCTTGCCTGGCACGCTCACACACACTTATAAATTTTCCAACCAAACATTTTTGGCACGCCCGGTGGGACTCGAGTGTCATAAGATGGTAAACAGAAACCTTCGAAGCAATAGGTCTGTTGATAATGCCAACGTTGGTGTTAATATTGCTGAAACTGGTGGTTCTCCACACCAAGATCCTCAGAGCAGCAATACTGGCAATCATGCAACCAATGACCACCCAGAAATAGGAATTGAAAATTTAAATTCAATTCCAAGTTATGGGAATGTTGGTTCAGAAAGTCAACATGATTTGGTGAGTCAATTGACACCAATATTTGATCATTTAGGGAATATGATTCAGAACGTTAATGTTTTGATTACTTCCCTTAACAATAGTTTACCACAATTTTCACCAGTAATGGTGCCAAGTGGAAATCCATCTATAATTCGATAGAGTGAAAGAGGTCATGTTCATGGCTCATTTCAGCCAAATATTATGAATCATGTAAATGGGCCTCCTTTTAGGCCGAATTCACAAGAGAGTTTCTATATGTCTGTCCCTAATAATACTCTTCCAGTATTCGAAGGGATGCAAGGGAACCATGTGAATGGTCAAGATCATGTTCATAGAGCAGTAAATTTCAAAGAACCAAGGCCTAGAGAAAACACAGCAGGCCAAAATAGGAGAATAAACAATAATCCTATATTCGAGCCGGACCCTACTGGAATAAGAGTAGGTCAAAGGAATGAAAATCCTAGGAGGATGGATAATAATCCTCAGCCACCTCCAATACCACCATTGAACCCTCACTTGGGTCATCCAGGTTATCAACAACCATTCAATATGGTTGATAGGAATGATATGATTAATTTAATCCATGAAGTTTGGGGACCCATGGCTCGGGGGGTACAAACTCCAGTTTACAGGAAACCTTATCCTGATTGGGTTGATAGGATCGAATTCCCTAGAGGATTTAAATTTCCTACCTTTGCTATGTTTGTTGGGGATGGAAGTCAATCCACGGTCGAACATATAGCAAAATTTATCAGTCAGTGTGCTGATGCAGGAAATAATGAATATCTTAGGCTTTGTTTGTTTCCTAGTTCATTAACAGATACTGCATTCACTTGGTTTACTAATTTAGCCCCTAATTCAATCTATAATTGGGCACAGATGGAAGAATCTTTCCATACTCAATTTTTCCAAACAGAACCAGAGGTATCAATGGCTGACTTGGCCAGACTATGTCAAAAGCCTGATGAGAAGGCCACTCAATTTATAAATAGGTTCAAAAGGGCAAGGACAAAATGTAAAATCATTTTTCCTGAACCTGAATTTGTTAAGTTGGCTCAAAATGGTCTCGAATTTAGACTTAGAAAGAAATTCGATGCTTTAGAGTTTAGAGATCTTGTTGAGTTAACTGCTCGAGTCTCTAGATATGAAGCTTTATTGGAAGAAGAAAATGAAAGGAATGCTTCTTCAATAAAAACATATTATAAAGATCCTAATTATGAGATAGATGCTGCAGAAATAATAGGAACAGAACCTTTCACATGTAAGAGTCTTGTAAAGAAAAATGTTTCTGCTGAGATTTACAAATCTAAAGGATCATTTAAAAAATATTCATTCGATGTATATAAATCAGATGAAATATTTGATCATCTATTAGAAGGAAAAGTTATCAGGTTATCTGAGGGAACAAAATTACCTTCTAATGATGAGTTAAAAGGTAAGAAATACTGCAAGTGGCATAATTCTTGGACCCATTCAACTAATAATTGTACTGTTTTTCGAGACAGGATTCAAGATTTGATTAAGAAAGGGAAATTACGGTTCCCTGAGAAACAGATGGGGGTTGATGAAGATCCATTCCCGGCAGTACAAGAGGTGTCCATTAATGTCCATGACATTTCCCTTGGAACTGTGATCAAGGATAGGAAAACTGCAAAGTCAGAAGACCAAATGAAAAGGGTCGAAGAGATAAGAAAGAAAAATCCCGAGTTTTCAGTTTTTAACCAAGAATATGCAAAAAAACTTGTGCATTGGTTGTGGCAAAAGGTATGCTGAAATCTATGATGAAAGGGTTGGGGTCATAACAGGCAGGAAAAACAAATAGCCTTTGTTCGAGCAAAAGAAAGCAAGCACTTCCTGTGAACTTCCTTTTCAACCAATCATGAATGTTGGAAGAGGACAGTTTAGAGGACCAATTTATCAAGCCTCAACATACACTGGTCCTATGACAGCAAGGTATGCTCCAAGGCCAATGGTCCCTTTTAAAGCCAAATTTTTAAGAAACTTTCATGCTAATAATTATGCTCGACCATCAAGAAATTTGCAATATGTAAGGCCAGGTTTCTCTCACGCACCAAAGAAACATTATGGGGTGCAGAGAGAGAGACAAACTCAATTTGTACCATCAAAATTGGTACCAGCACATATGGTACAGGCTGAGATAAACATCGAAGCATTGAACAAAACACCAAAGATTGGTAAGACGTCTCAAATATGTGAACCTGCATTGGTATCAGGAGTACCAAACTGGTTTGTCTTGCAAGATGATAGAGTCAAAAATATGATGGAACAACAAAGTTTGCAAAACAAGAATAGGATGATCAAACCTCCTCATGTTGAGAAAAACACATGGCATGTACTGCAACATCCCAAGGAAAAGAACCAGAATATGGTCCCTATGATAAACAGGACTCAACAAAGGAGATTGCAGAGGAAGTTCACAATGTGGAAAGAATTTTCTAAAATGAAAGCTCAAAGTCAAGAGTTGGGAGATGAAATCAAAAGGGAGTCCAGTGATATTTTGAGGCCTAATCCCAGGTTCGATCGAAATACAAGGGTTGAGTCTGATACTATGTCTGAAGAAAGCATTGTTAAAGCTAAAGTGTTAGAGTTGGAAAAGGCAATGAGTATTGATGATGAGAGTGAAGCAATGACAATGGTAGAATCCCAGGTTTTGGGAAATGCTGAAATGAAACTCGAAAAGGAAAATACTGAAGATGAGAAAATGCCTATTCAATTTGGCACATTTCCAGAACATATGGAAATTAATACTGCCACATTCATACTACCAAAGATCTTCAAAGCAGCAGAAGATCAACAATTAAATGAAGAAATGGAAATGGAAGTTTCTATTGAGGATGTCTCAGAGGTAAATCTTCCTGAGTTTGTTTTTAGTGATTGTAATTTTGTTTATTCATTCGAAGAACCATCAACAGAAATGACTAAGCATCTTAAACCATTATACATAAAGGCTTGTTTAAATGGTGTCCTTTTAAACAAGATACTGGTTGATAATGGTGCTGCTGTCAACATTATTCCTCAGAATACTTTAAAAAAGATCAATAAACAAAATGCAAAGTTGATAAAAACTCACATTATGATATCAGGATTTACTGGTGATAAGAAAAACACCAAAGGTGTGATACCTATTGAAACTATAGTAGGATCTAACAAATCCAGAACTGCATTCTTTGTAGTAGATGCAAGTCCTAGTTATCATGCCTTATTAGGAAGAGATTGGATTCATGCTAATAAATGTGTTCCTTCTTCAATGCATCAGAAACTGTTGCTTGTGAAGGAAAACTGTAAAGTTGAAACAGTAATGTCACGCCCCGAAGTACCAAAATTAGGGAAAAATAAATTTCCTTTATGGGTTCGTAGACACGTGACTGGTTGTGAGTGTCACCTGATTGTCCAAACATGCTTATAACAATAATGTGATATGGGAAAGTGACTAAGTTCAGCGGAAGCAGAAATTTAAAACATCCAAGTCTTACATCAGTAGTATATTACAGGCCAAAAAGATATCCAAAAGAAACATATTACAAGACCAGCTAAACTATTATATCACTAACATAATAATAACAGAAATATAACAAAAGAAAAGCTCCAAAGTCTCCAGCTGGCGAAACCGTAGCCTTCCTTGTAGTAATCTTCACCAGCATAGTCTTCAGTAGTAAAGTCAGCATCTTGATAGTAGTCGGCTCCGTCTGGACCTGCAAAGGCTGGACGTGGAAGGTCCAGCGGCATGAAAAGCCGTTAGCGGTTAAGCTAAGTGAGGGTCCCCTTAAGGTTACCACCACTTAAGGTACGTTATTCTTCATCTCTTCTCATTTCTCGAAACCATATCTCGTTCATCATTTCTTATTCTCGATACTATATCTTGTTCGTCTTTTCTTATTCTCAAAACCATGTCTTATTTAAACCCAATCATTCCCTTTGAAACATAACCCAAAAACTGAACTGACCAATGACATTGACTGAAAGAAGACTTAACTCCAAACACATTTACTGGTCAAGAAAGAACAACACTCAATAATGAATAGTTAACTGTCGCCCAACTGGCACTCAAACTGTCGCCCAAATGGCATAAGTGTGCGGGACATTAACAATCTCTTGGTCGAACACGTCATGCCGATCCTCAGGTCGCCCGCACGTTACCGAACACGTCATGCCGATCCTCAGACCAAGGGTACGGGAAATTAATAATCACTTGGACGAACACGTCATGCCGATCCTCAGGTCACCCGTACATAACCGAACACGTCATGCCGATCCTCAGTCCAAGGGTGCGGAAAAATAATCAACCACTTGATCGAACACGTCACGACGATCCTCAGGTCATCCGCACTTGACCGAACACGTCATGCCGATCCTCAGATCAAGGAACAAAACATAACTCACCAATCGACTCCATGGAATAATCGAGAGACCAACTTTGCAAGAATTATCCAAACACGACACAAAAGTTCACGAATCAACTTTGACCAGTAGACACACGACTTGAAACGAGGCCCAATGTCCCTTATTCACATTAAATCTGGTATTGAAGGTTTTATCGTTATTTTACGCGTTCGCACGTTTTGTAGTTTAGTTCGTTAATATCATCCATTTATAACCGTTAATATTTCGCTATACGTCCGACATTCCGTTCCTCTCAATATACTTACAATGGAACCTTTCCCGATCACTTATTAACGCAATAATCGTGCCATACAATATACTTATAGTTTGGGTATGAACTTTCAACGGTCATTAAAATATATTTATAACAATAGAAAACATAGCACATAGCTCATGGATTTATAACGTGAATTTAATACTAATAAACACATAGATTAAACCCTTAACATCATCATCTACACGATAGCACTACCATAGCATGAGATTTTCATAAGAACACATGTACCGGAAAACTAGCATCAACAATCAACACCATGCATAAACAAAACATTATACAAAAAGCTACACAATCTGCCAGGATACATTTTCACTGTGTTGACTGAATTAACATGATTTATTTGGGCATGATAAATTGCTTTGTAGATCAAACTCAAAACTAAAACATTGTAGATAATAGGAATATCTTCATGTACAAAAAAAATCTAGCTTCAATAACATTTTTGAGCTACTCAAACTATTTATTTTACAAGACATTTCTTATATCTCGGACTGTTCTGTCCCAGATTTATAGTACTGTATTGTACGTAACTTTCACCTATGAAGGAGGGGTTTTTAGACTGAGCTAAAGAAGGGTTATTTGTAGATAAATGAGTTATCTTTCACCACAAAAAAACCTAGCTTAATTCTCATTTTTGAACTGCACAAAACATTCATTTTACTAAACTATGTTCTGCTGAGAGTTTCAGTTTCTCAGATTTATATCACTGCGTTGTGCATGCATTTCACCCATGAAGGAGTGATTTCTAGACTAAGCTATAGAAGAGGTATTTGTAGATATATGAGTTAGCTTTTATCACAAAAAAACCTAGCTTAATTCGGATTTTTGAGCTCCTCAAAACATCCATTTTACTAAACTACATTCTGCTGGAAGTTTCTGTTTTCCCAGGTTTATAACATTCCGTTGTACATGCATTTCACCCATGAAGGAGGGATTTCTAGAATGAGCTATAGAAGAGTTATTTGTAGATATATGACTTAGCTATTACCACAAAAAAATATAGCTTAATTCGGATTTTTTGAGCTGCACAAAACATTCATTTTACTAAACTATGTTCTGCTGAGAGTTTCAGTTTCTCAGATTCATGGATTTGTTTTGCATGTCATGAAAACTTCAACACAACAACATCAAATTTCTACTAAACATTAGTACATAATATATGGGTTCTAAATTGAGTTAGATGACTCATAATTACTCACAATTTACTCACTAAAGCTTGAAATTTAAGCTTGATATTGGTTGATGCTTAGTGAAGCTTGAATCTTCAACTTCAAGGATGAACTTCTTCTTCTATTTTGGCATGAACATGCAAGTCTCCCAACTTCTTCTCTCAGATTTTAAATCCATTTCATGAGAGTCTAAGAGTGTCTAATGTGTGCATGTGCATGTTATATAGAAATCCTAGGAGCTAGGTGTCATTTGCATGTGTACATGCTATGACATGTGTCCTACAAGTGGACATGTGTCCAAGAGGGTGGCATGTGGTTGCCACATGGCCGGCCATGTGGGCCCACCTTGGGTTGTGTGCCACTTCCTCAGTTTACGTGCAAAAGTTCCTCGGTATATGTGTCAGTCTCGAAGTACGTGCAAACTGGTATTATTTCTAATGTCCAGGTCCGAGTATGGGACTAAGTTAAATCTTATTATGGTCGAGTCGGTATGGTTACTACAGGCTATATGGTAATAATACAACACGTCCATACCGTCACATAATTAAAATAATAATATAATAATATAGTGGGTCCAATATAGAAATTAGAAAAAGCTGATATTATAATGACAGAAAATTACAGGTGTTACATCTTCCACCACCTATTAAAGGATTTCGTCCTCGAAATCTAGATTTTGCTAGGTCTTAGAAAGTACAAGGTACTAGTAATATTTCAGATTTTAAGGTTATGAGGTTCCCACTAGCTAACTAATCAGACCTTCTTAAAAATTCTTTCAAACGTCCAAACTTCTTTGCTAAAACAATGCCAAGTGAAATTCATAGTTCTGACATTGAATATGGCACCTTTGGTCTTTCGTCTTGTTCATTGCTGAGATTGATTTGGTGATCTGCAAGCTATCTTTTGGGACCTTCTTTGTGGTGGAACCATGTTCTGAATTCCTCGTTCTGGACCATCTTTGTGCACACGTCCAGTCTTTCCACAATCGAAGCACTACGCCTATCAACTTGTGAGCTGTTTCGTTGCTTTGTATTCTTTGAAGTGATGTCCAGATATTCCGCAGCTGTCGCAGATATCACGTTGCTTTGGATGTGTCTGAATAGCAGTCTGATTAACTTTACTTTCATTATTTCTTTTGCCTCTTGTGATGAATTTTGATGTATCCAGAGTTTTTCTCAATGATTGTGGACTGCATTCGAGTAGTTGTTCGGGATACTGGTTTGTTTCTTCTACGTCTATAATCGAGCAAGATACTTACCTCTCAGCTTCTTGATGCGATGGTTGAGAAGTCTAGTTGGTCTCACGGTTGTCTTCTATAACTTGTAGGGGCCGTGGCGTCCTTTTATGCGTGTTATTGTGATTTAGTTCCTTGGCGTGTCAACATGAAATCGTCGTGGAGTTTTGGCATTGTAGGTGATGACACAAGTCGTTAAGCAATTTCTCTCTGCATTAATTAATACCAAGCATATAAGTTGTTACTGGTAATTGGAGTAGGATTGAATTCACTTGTAAGGAGTTGAATTCATAACAAAATGAATACTCATTATATACTGAGTTAGAAACGAAGAGGTACGTGATCAATCACTTGTAGGATCACAATGTATAGAATGAGTATCTGAGAATAACCATTAGATGATTACTGTAGGACAATCATAGTAATGCAATGACTGTAGGCGCATGGCCTCCCAGGTAGGACATAAGAATTCCTTGTTTCATGAGCCAATAATTTAGGTGAAGCCTTAATGATAAAAGTCAAGGTTACCAATAAGAAGAATTTGTGAAATGAAAGGAAATGAAGTCTAATTTACAAAGGGTGCAAAGAGATCCTTTGCAATAATGTCAAGGGATACGCACTTGCAAAAGTTGGTCAAACGGTTGACAGTCCAAACGATTTACAAAGATTGATTTAACAGATCATAAGTCCAAATGACTTACAATGATTGGTTTATAAATGAATTATTGGAATCGATTTTTATGGTGATAAGTCCAAAGAGGTGACTTATAGCATTAGAAAGCAAATGAATTCACAATTGGATTTATCACTGATCAGAATGATCCAAAATCTTGTTAAGTGAAATCAGAGAGGACAATGAATAACTGTCAATTAGTGAAACAATAAAGGACATCCCAAGGTTCATCATAAGGATAATTGATCTAACGCAACCAATGGTAGAAAATAGTGGGTTTACTCAAAAGGAGTTAAATTAGAAAGATGAATATAATTACTCAACCTTACATGGTTTTAATTTATAACGTGCGCAGGGTCAGAGATGCATTTCTTCAGCGTGTTGATGGAACATCGATGTTGTAAACCTGAAACGTGTCTTCCCTTGGTAGGCCCTATGCGATTTGATCATTGGCTTGAAGGTGGAATGCAGTACTCATCTTCACTAATTTTCGCGGTGCGAGTCGTTCGTTGTGGTTAAACGTGGTCGATGTCAGCAGTCTAGGAGGTTGTTTGATTTATTGAAGGTATGTTCTATTCTTGCGTCTTCCATTACCTCGGGTTAAGTCAATATCTCATGTGCTCCTTGTAGTAGGGTTGACCTTGGTAGTGTAGCAGGTTGTGGCTTGAGTGGTCTAAAAAGTGATTCTGAATGGGCGATATGGAGGTGTCTAAATAACTCGGTTCCATAGTCACTTGTGCTTGTGCCGTCAGCGGTCTTCCATAAGCCTTGTATCAGTCTTCCAAATACACTGGTGGGATCGATCTCCTTAGGTATTATGTTGCTTAGCCTTCTGGACCGGTCCTCAGTTGTTTGAGATGATTCATCCATTGCAGAGATCTAGAAGATTCTTCTGTTCCTACGTATGAGTTCGTGTCTATAAGGTTTCTATCATACCTTATGTGAAGCAATTATAACCTGTTATATTTCACATTATGGTTATCATTATAATCCTGGTAGCTAGAATACAATGATTGAAATGATTGAACAGATTGACCCAAAATGAAGCCGAGTCTGAAAAGATAGATGAATCCTCATAGATAGAAGTATAATAGTAGAATGATGTGATCCATTCAAGAATAAAATGTAAATCTAACAATAATAGGATGACCGATTACTATGGAAGTAATCGTAGTATCTCAAGATTTGTAGGAAATGAAAGTAACTGATGGCATAAGGCCTTCAACGAATGAAATAAGAATTAGGTATTTCATAAGTGAAATAGTCGAAACGAAACCCTACTGATAAAGAATAAGGTACCACCTAAGAGAGACAATAAGAGGTCAAGATGTACAGAGAGTACAACATTTTTGAGTTCCTAACAAAAACAAGAATAGAGAACTCATTTAGAATTATTTCAAATGAAATGAACTTGTAAGAATTTGTTCAAGGGATAATAAGTCAAAAAGAATGACTTTACAGTATTAATAATCAAATTTATTTAGAATAATTTCAAAGACATTGAGCTTTCAAGATTTAAGTTCAAAGAATAATAAGTCAAAAGAATGACTTTCCAGTACTAGTGATTGAACTTGTTCTCAAAAGAATTTGTCAAAAAAAATTGGATGATCAAGGTACATACTCAAGAATTGTTGACTGGGGCATTTAAAAAAAATCAAGGAAATGAATTACTTATCAAGGAGTGTATCACAATAATTATTGACGGTAATCGGAGCCACTTTACAAAATATATAGGTACCATTTTCAGAAGAAATGGCCATTAGAATAGAAGGCATCGATTTACTCAAAAGGAGTGGAATGAGCAGAAAGGAAGTAACTGCTTACTATGGTACTCCCTTACCATATCTAAGGTAAAGTCTGCCTCTCTTATTATCTATTAAGGCCCTCTAAGAACTCCTCAGGGTCCTCCTCCTCCTCCTTGATGGCAGCTGGATCTGCTTCGTGGTTCTGCTCAGGCATCGGTATCATCGTGTCCAAATCAACTGGTGGTGCTGGATGGTCGTGTACATCATCTCCTGCTCTCTGAAGATCGTCTACTGGGTCAACCTCCTCGATCGGCTCGTCGTTGCTACTTGCTGGATTATCCTCAATTGTCAGGTCATCGTCGTTATCTGTGTCGTCACCATTAGATGGGTCGTCCGCTGAGTGGTCACTGCCAGCAGAATCCTCTCCACTCGCTATGTCGTCGTCGCTATCTGTATCCATTGGATCTGAATCGGCATTTGGCTCTGGTATGGGCTCGAGTGAGAATGAAAGTGTTGGTGCGGCCATGATAATCGGGAAGAGTATATCGTCATATAGTGCCTCGTCATGAGTCATGCTGATAGGCTCCTGGCGAAAAAGTACGGTAGTCTCTGAAGCATGGATCGACTCGGGCTGAACTTGATTCGGATACTACAATGTATCGGTAAGTATAGCTCTCCATATGTCCTCCTCTAAGATATGCCTCGCCCTCTAGCAGTTCCGTTGTCGATATAGTACAGGGTCGACAGGCTGGATACGACCGTCGCAATTATAGTGACCTCCGAAATCATCATAAACAAAGCTCGACTCCATAGTCATTCAAGAGGAGCTAACTTAGTGTCAGTACTAATACAAGGTAAATCTTAGGCTCATAACTTAAGGTGTAGGACAATCAGTGAGCGCGTCTAAACCTAAAGCTCTGATACCAAAAATCCCTGTCACGCCCCGAAGTACCAAAATTAGGGAAAAATAAATTTCCTTTATGGGTTCGTAGACACGTGACTGGTTGTGAGTGTCACCTGATTGTCCAAACATGCTTATAACAATAATGTGATATGGGAAAGTGACTAAGTTCAGCGGAAGCAGAAATTTAAAACATCCAAGTCTTACATCAGTAGTATATTACAGGCCAAAAAGATATCCAAAAGAAACATATTACAAGACCAGCTAAACTATTATATCACTAACATAATAATAACAGAAATATAACAAAAGAAAAGCTCCAAAGTCTCCAGCTGGCGAAACCGTAGCCTTCCTTGTAGTAATCTTCACCAGCATAGTCTTTAGTAGTAAAGTCAGCATCTTGATAGTAGTCGGCTCCGTCTGGACCTGCAAAGGCTGGACGTGGAAGGTCCAGCGGCATGAAAAGCCGTTAGCGGTTAAGCTAAGTGAGGGTCCCCTTAAGGTTACCACCACTTAAGGTACGTTATTCTTCATCTCTTCTCATTTCTCGAAACCATATCTCGTTCATCATTTCTTATTCTCGATACTATATCTTGTTCGTCTTTTCTTATTCTCAAAACCATGTCTTATTTAAACCCAATCATTCCCTTTGAAACATAACCCAAAAACTGAACTGACCAATGACATTGACTGAAAGAAGACTTAACTCCAAACACATTTACTGGTCAAGAAAGAACAACACTCAATAATGAATAGTTAACTGTCGCCCAACTGGCACTCAAACTGTCGCCCAAATGGCATAAGTGTGCGGGACATTAACAATCTCTTGGTCGAACACGTCATGCCGATCCTCAGGTCGCCCGCACGTTACCGAACACGTCATGCCGATCCTCAGACCAAGGGTACGGGAAATTAATAATCACTTGGACGAACACGTCATGCCGATCCTCAGGTCACCCGTACATAACCGAACACGTCATGCCGATCCTCAGTCCAAGGGTGCGGAAAAATAATCAACCACTTGATCGAACACGTCACGACGATCCTCAGGTCATCCGCACTTGACCGAACACGTCATGCCGATCCTCAGATCAAGGAACAAAACATAACTCACCAATCGACTCCATGGAATAATCGAGAGACCAACTTTGCAAGAATTATCCAAACACGACACAAAAGTTCACGAATCAACTTTGACCAGTAGACACACGACTTGAAACGAGGCCCAATGTCCCTTATTCACATTAAATCTGGTATTGAAGGTTTTATCGTTATTTTACGCGTTCGCACGTTTTGTAGTTTAGTTCGTTAATATCATCCATTTATAACCGTTAATATTTCGCTATACGTCCGACATTCCGTTCCTCTCAATATACTTACAATGGAAACTTTCCCGATCACTTATTAACGCAATAATCGTGCCATACAATATACTTATAGTTTGGGTATGAACTTTCAACGGTCATTAAAATATATTTATAACAATAGAAAACATAGCACATAGCTCATGGATTTATAACGTGAATTTAATACTAATAAACACATAGATTAAACCCTTAACATCATCATCTACACGATAGCACTACCATAGCATGAGATTTTCATAAGAACACATGTACCGGAAAACTAGCATCAACAATCAACACCATGCATAAACAAAACATTATACAAAAAGCTACACAATCTGCCAGGATACATTTTCACTGTGTTGACTGAATTAACATGATTTATTTGGGCATGATAAATTGCTTTGTAGATCAAACTCAAAACTAAAACATTGTAGATAATAGGAATATCTTCATGTACAAAAAAAATCTAGCTTCAATAACATTTTTGAGCTACTCAAACTATTTATTTTACAAGACATTTCTTATATCTCGGACTGTTCTGTCCCAGATTTATAGTACTGTATTGTACGTAACTTTCACCTATGAAGGAGGGGTTTTTAGACTGAGCTAAAGAAGGGTTATTTGTAGATAAATGAGTTATCTTTCACCACAAAAAAACCTAGCTTAATTCTCATTTTTGAACTGCACAAAACATTCATTTTACTAAACTATGTTCTGCTGAGAGTTTCAGTTTCTCAGATTTATATCACTGCGTTGTGCATGCATTTCACCCATGAAGGAGTGATTTCTAGACTAAGCTATAGAAGAGGTATTTGTAGATATATGAGTTAGCTTTTATCACAAAAAAACCTAGCTTAATTCGGATTTTTGAGCTCCTCAAAACATCCATTTTACTAAACTACATTCTGCTGGAAGTTTCTGTTTTCCCAGGTTTATAACATTCCGTTGTACATGCATTTCACCCATGAAGGAGGGATTTCTAGAATGAGCTATAGAAGAGTTATTTGTAGATATATGACTTAGCTATTACCACAAAAAAATATAGCTTAATTCGGATTTTTTGAGCTGCACAAAACATTCATTTTACTAAACTATGTTCTGCTGAGAGTTTCAGTTTCTCAGATTCATGGATTTGTTTTGCATGTCATGAAAACTTCAACACAACAACATCAAATTTCTACTAAACATTAGTACATAATATATGGGTTCTAAATTGAGTTAGATGACTCATAATTACTCACAATTTACTCACTAAAGCTTGAAATTTAAGCTTGATATTGGTTGATGCTTAGTGAAGCTTGAATCTTCAACTTCAAGGATGAACTTCTTCTTTTATTTTGGCATGAACATGCAAGTCTCCCAACTTCTTCTCTCAGATTTTAAATCCATTTCATGAGAGTCTAAGAGTGTCTAATGTGTGCATGTGCATGTTATATAGAAATCCTAGGAGCTAGGTGTCATTTGCATGTGTACATGCTATGACATGTGTCCTACAAGTGGACATGTGTCCAAGAGGGTGGCATGTGGTTGCCACATGGCCGGCCATGTGGGCCCACCTTGGGTTGTGTGCCACTTCCTCAATTTACGTGCAAAAGTTCCTCGGTATATGTGTCAGTCTCGAAGTACGTGCAAACTGGTATTATTTCTAATGTCCAGGTCCGAGTATGGGACTAAGTTAAATCTTATTATGGTCGAGTCGGTATGGTTACTACAGGCTATATGGTAATAATACAACACGTCCATACCGTCACGTAATTAAAATAATAATATAATAATATAGTGGGTCCAATATAGAAATTAGAAAAAGCTGATATTATAATGACAGAAAATTACAGGTGTTACAAGTAAAGGCTGATGTTCAGCCTTTTCATACAAGTTCCAATTGTGTTGAAGCTCAATTATATCAAGATGATGTCAAACCAATTGACATTAAAGAATCAGAAGATGAATCTCCAGAAGAAAATTGGGACATTTTGGCTGAAATGCCATTTGGTTCTTTGGAACCATTGGATGGTGATAAGATGGTTTAATGACTCATATACCTATGGAAATAGGAGATGTAGAAGAGACCATTCGATTGGTCTTACAAAAGCTAATGATGGCAGATTTAGAGTCAGGAATTGAGAAAGATTCGACCATAAATTGGTCAGACTATGTCTTTGAGGAAGATTCATAGGAATTAAAAGATATTGGCAAAGAATAATTATCTGTATTACCAGAAAATTCGATACAAGAGGCTTCACAAGACCCTTTAGTAGAAATCAATTTAGGATCAGATCAACAAAAGAGAGTTACTTACTTAAGTTCAAAACTTGGAAAGGATGACCACTATAAATTGGTCGAGTTGTTAGAGGAATTTAAAGATTGTTTTGCTTGGGATTATGATGAGTTGCCAGGACTTGAAAGGAGTTTAGTAGAACATAGGTTGCCTATCAAAGTTGGCTACAAACCAGTAAAGCAACAACCTCGAAGGATGACTTCAGAAGTCACTATGAAGATCAAAGAAGAAATTGAAAGATTGCTCAAGGCAGGATTTATTAGAACTGCCAGGTATGTTGAATGGCTTTCGAATGTTGTTCCAGTTATGAAGAAAAATGGAAAATTAAGAGTTTGTATCGATTATAGAAATCTTAATCTAGCTACTCCTAAAGATGAATATCCTATGCCAATAGTTGATGTATTAATTGATAGATCTGCTGGAAATGCTATAATGTCCATGATGGATGGCCATTCTGGATATAATCAAATATGCATTGCTGAAGAGGACATTCATAAGACTGCATTTAGGTGTCCAGGTAGAATAGGTACCTTCGAATGGATACAAATGCCTTTTGGTCTAAAAAATGCAGGGGCTACTTACCAAAGAGCCATGAATACTATTTTCCATGACATGATTGGAACCTTTTTAGAATGTTATATAGATGACATAATTGTTAAATCAAAAACATTTGATGATCATCTTAGTCACATGAAGTCAACATTTGAAAGGATGAGATGTTTCAAACTCAAGTTAAATCCACTAAAATGTGCTTTTGGAGTTAGTATTGGAAATTTTCTAGGATATTTGGTACATGAAAAGGGAATTCAAGTAGATAAGAATAAAGCACAAGCAATTATTCGAAGTAAACCCCCTTGACAAAAAAGGAATTGCAAAGGTTTTTAGGTCAGGTTAACTTCATTCGAAGGTTTATTTCCAATACTGCTGGAAAAACTTTAATTTTTTCCCCTTTGTTGAAATTAAAGGATCATGAAGAATTAAAGTGGGAAGACAAACATCAAACTGCCTTTCAAGCCTTGAAGGATTATTTGGTGAAGCCACCAGTATTAATGCCTCCAAGAAAAGATAGGCCTATGAAGCTATATATTTCAGCAGCAGAAGCATCAATTGGGGTCTTATTAGCCCAAGACAATGATGATAAGAAAGAGCAGGCTGTGTACTACCTTAGTAGGTTTTTGAATCCTGTCGAATGCAAGTATTCTTTTGTGGAAAAACTATGTTTATCTTTGTATTTTGCTGTAATGAAATTAAGATATTATCTTCTTCCTACTGAAATCTATGTGATTGCTAAATTCGATTTAATCAAATATATGTTGACTCGACCTATTTTAAGGAATCGAATTGGTAAATGGATTTTAGCATTATCAGAATTTTGTTTGTGATATGTGCCACAAAAGGCAGTAAAAGGTCAGGCATTGGCAGACTTTTTGGCTGATCATCCAAATTGCCTCGAAACAGAGGCGAAGTATGAAATTGGGCAAATAACCATTAGTCCATGGAAATTATGGTTTGATGGTTCAAAAACTGAGTTTGCTGCAGGCATTGGTTTTGTAATTGAATCACTTGAAAAGATTAAAACCAAATATGGCTATAAATTAAATTCGAATCAATGTACCAACAATCAAGTTGAGTATGAAGCTCTTATCATGGGTCTCGAAACCTTGTTGAATCTTAAAGCTACATTTGTAGATATATTTGGAGATTCCCAGTTGGTCATAAATCATATGAATGGGACATATAAATGTATGAGTAGTGCATTGAAGGTGTACTATGAAACTACAATGGATTTGTTATCCAAATTCGATAATGTAAACTTGTTGTATGTTCCTAGAAGTTTTAATGAAGAAGCTAATGATGTAGCTCAGAAGGCATCTGGATTTAAAACAAATGATGAAAATATTGAAATGGAACAAGTGACTTATAGGAAATTATTACCAGTATTGGTAGATAGATTACCTTTTATTGATATCTTGAATATAGAAGTTTATGATGATTGGAGAAAGCCAATCATTGATTATCTCTCAGGATGCAGTGAAAAACCTAATCGAGGCATAAGGTTAAAATCTGCAAATTACATCTTATATACTGGAAAACTGTTCAAAAGAGGGACTGATGGATTATTATTGGAATGTTTAAATAATCTCGAAGGATTAGAAGCTATAGCTCAAATTCATGAGGGATTATGTGGAGCTCATCAATTTGGAATTAAGATGAGATGGTTACTTAGAAGACATAACATTTATTGGCCAACTATTTTGAAAGATTGTATTGAATTTTCCAAAAGATGTTAAGAATGTCAGAAGCATGGTCCTTTGAAGCATTTACCAACTGTTGACCTTCAATATGTGGTAAGACCTTGGCCTTTTAGAGGCTGGGCCATAGATGTAATAGGAAAAATTAGTCCTCCTTCTTCGAAGGGTCATGGATTCATTATTTTAGCCACAGATTATTTTACTAAATGGGTAGAAGCAGAACCTATGCAGACTGTGACTCAAACAATGGTCGTAAAATTTTTAGAAAACATAGTGTACAGATTTGGTATCCCTCAAATTATTGTATCTGATAATGCTTCTATATTCGAAGGAGATGTAATTACATTTGCAAATAAGTTGGGGATTACAATGTCAAAATCAACCCCATATTATGCTCAATCAAATGGACAGGCTGAAGCCACCAATAAAGTCATAAAAGAAAATATGGCTAAAGTCATAAAAAGTAACCCAAGGATGTGGCATGAGATTTTGCCTGAAGTTTTATGGGCATATAGGACTTCGAAGCGAACAAGTACAGGTGTATCTCCTTATGCTTTAACTTTTGGACATGAGGCAGTTCTGCCTATTGAAATAAAGATTAATTCTCTTCGAGTTATGAAGCAGAATCAGTTATCTTTGGATGATTATCAAACATCCATGGCCATTGAATTAGAAGATATAGATGAAGAAAGGAGCAAAGCTCTCAATAATATTTTGATACAGAAGAGAATAGCATCAAAGGGATATAATAAAAAAGTACAACCAAGAACCTTTGATGAGGGAGACATAGTGTGGAATACAATATTGCCTATTGGATCTAAAGACCCAAAATTTGGAAAATGGTCCCCTAAATGGGAAGGTCCATTCCAAATTCACAAGGTTTTCAAAGGAGGATTTTACCATTTAAGAAATTTGAATGGATATGTCCATATCAGAAAGATCAATGGTAAATTTTTGAAGCAATATTATCCCACTATTTGGGAAGCAAGAAATTTAGAATAAAGAATGCAGCATTCACAGAATAAGAACATATATTCTATATTTAAAGTTAAGATACAAAATCCAGATGTTGGTACATTGCAAAGTTCTATTGATTTTATCTTTGACAACAATTTATTTATGAATTGGGCCTTCAATCTAAAATTGTCCCAAGACCTAGAGTACAATTTTGACTGGCTCAGAATGAATTTCTGTCTCGAAATCGATTATTGGTTCTTCAAAGGCCTTGATTCAATTGCAGTCTTCAGAGCTAGCAGCCTTGTCTCAGTATCCCCTTGCTTCGTTTTCAACTTGGTCAGTTCAATTTCTGCAACCTCGAGTTTCTTTCTAAGCTTTTCAACCTTGCTTGAAAGTTTTTCAATTGTGGTGGTGTTTTAATCAAATTCTGTCAATAATTGGTCCATCTCGAGAGTCTTCTCTGCTGTGTATTCTATATCAACTTCTAGTTGTTTCCTCTCTTCGATGACCTTTTCAAGTAAAAAATAGTTGAAATCAAAGGTAGACATCAACACAGAGATGGTTTCCTTGTCAGAAACAGTTATGGCAGAACTGTCCAACATGAACTGACACAAAATTTTCATAGCTCTTTGCACTTCTTTGTCCTCGAATATTTCAAACGAAACCATACTAAATAATCTCAATGTAGCAAGTGCAACTACTGGATCTATAGAAGGTATCTTTGGCTTGCTTTGACCTGTCATTTGTTGGAAGAATTCTTGGACATTGGTCACAGTAGTATCTCCCATCTTCAAAACAGATTTCAGACCTTCTTTAAATTCTTTAACTTCTTCGGGATTTAAATTGGGAGGAAGAGACAGGTGAAATTCCCCAGAACTTGAGACACTTGGGGGAGCTTGAGGTTCGAACAAAGCTGATGTTGGAGCAGTCTTAGGATCAGAACTTGTACTTGGTTTTGAAGAACCAGCCACAGTCTCAGGAATAATCTGGGCAACAAAGGCAGAACATTTTCATTAGAATGTGTTTGTGTATACAAGTGATGTATACCAGAAAAGTTTGAATAACTTACTGTTGGTTGGTATGCAATTATTGGGAGGTGAGCACTGGATGGAGAAGATGTCTGAATCTCTGGAAGGTCAGAATGTTGAGATAATGGTTCTAAAGTGGTTTGCGACAATTCAGGTGCAGGTGCCACCTTCGAAATAGGAACTACTAGAATGGGAGTTTCCTTGGTGATTTTTAAATCAACAGATGGTTCAACTGTTGTTTTGGTTTTTTTCCTTCGAGACAAAGCAGGAACAGGGCTACTTTCTTCTTCTCCTTCAGACTCAACATTTTTTGATGGAGGAGGTGAACTCTCTGCTGGAAGGACTAGTTTTCTTTTTGGTTTTGAGGATGGAGGAGCAGGAGCTGAAATTTTTGAGGTCTTTAAAGGGATCGGAACGTTTGGCTTGACCTTCGAAGGTCTGGTTGTTGGTGAAGAGCTTTTTCCAATTACTACTCTTGTGTTGTAAAATTCAAACAAATATAAATCAGGTTTCTTCTCATCATTTAAGGGAAGAAGGGTTAAATGGAAATTTTATTACCTGGTTGCTTCGAATCGATGTATCTCAAGAGTTGGCATTTGTCCATCTCTACTGACATCAAATTTTCCCACCAACTTGAGAAGGCAGGGCTGCAGGTGGTGTAAACTGGTAGAGAAGTAAACTCCAAATTGCTGACTCTGTTTTGATAAACTGCTAATGCAGCAGTTACCACTGATTCTGGCACTTTCGAGTGAGTTTTATAAGCCATAAGTATATTGGCTTGACTCCTGATTCGGAAAGGAATTGATTAAGTAAGCCCAAATTGCCTCGAAAACTGATTGGGAAGGTATAGTTCACCTTGAGACTTGAGACTAAGGGTGTTCCCAAAGAATAAATCCCTACTAATCAAGAAACTACCCCATGCAGCTTTTAATTCGAGAGCACTTGCTGCTCTATCCAAAATTTGACAAAGCCAATGAGGAGAAAGAGGAGGTTTGTCTTCAGGACTGTAGAGGACAGCAAATGGTTGGAACAGTTTGTTTGGCTTAATGGCAGGGAGATTGAAAAAGAAGGAGATGGATTCTCTGAAGGTCTTCTCAACATTTGGTAACAAGGCAAAGAAGATTCCATGAACCACAGTGTAGGATAAGGATTCTAAGTTGTGAATTTCTGAAAAATAAGCATATAGCCATGATTGTAATATCCAGAAAGGACCACCTTGGGTAAGAATAAAGGGGTCGAAGCAAAAATCAGAAAAGGACCTGTAGAGAGATCCTAGAACAAAAGGTGCTAGAGCTAACCTTCGACCAGCAGCCAGAGCTCTAGCAATGTTGGAAAATTCGAGTACAACTCTTTGAGAAGAAGTGCAAAATAAATGCTTCAAAAGCCAATATAAAAGGAAGCTGTAATATTCCTTGTCTGTCACTGCTCCTGATGACTTTTTATGGGTAGTCAAGAAATTGGTATACCCTAATGATTTAGAATCAGTATTGATTGGAGGGCTATCAGATTCAGCCATATAGGGGTGATCATCTTCCCCATGAGGTAAAAACCCTAATAAATGACAAATGTCTAGAACAGTGGGACCTATTGGACCAAATCAAAATTGAAAATGGTTGAAAATAGGGTTCCAAAAACAGAGGGCTGCAGCTAATAAGTTAGGACTGGATTCGATGGGAAATTTTGAAAGATGAACAGCTTGGTAAATTCCTATTGTGGTTAGAATCTCTCTTTTGTTCTCTAAGATTCTATCTACCCATTCAGGCCAATCCTTTGCAGGTTTAGGCCAATGTCGAAACTTCCAGTCATACTTGGGGTTTGGAAGATCCTGTTGGTAGGTCAAGCGTTGTTCTCCTAATCTGGGGTAATAAACGTGGAGTCTCAGACTTGGTGTGCTCAGGCAAGGACCTACGGTAATTGAGGATTCATGGTTGGGAAAAGTAATGGGAACGAGAACTTCATGAATCAGAGAAGTTTCTTGCCCTTGCAAGTAACGTTCTTGTTCGTCTTTAAGGATCTGTTCAAAGTCATCACAGATTTTTTGAAGTTGAGTGTTGTCACCAGTTGTAGTCATCTTTAGAAATGAAGTGATTGGATTGCAAAGAAGAAAGCAAAGTAGGTTTGTAGAAGTTTGAAGGTCTTTTGTTCCCTTTTGGCTTACCTATTTATAGCCTTTGGTGACGTTTGGGAAAAGATGCATTTATTGAAAAATAGCCGTTAGGTTCGGTTACTCCTTTTAGACCGTTGCACCGAAGGAAAAGACATACTGGTTCAAAATGAACTAATAAAAACATGAATTTTTCATAATTCATTTCATTGAAAGGGAAATGTAGTTACAATTCATAAACATAATTGGTAAAAATGGGGAAACCCATAAGTAACTAAATTATGAAACATGGCCCAGTAATAAGCAAAGTATTCTGCTTCCAGTTCTATTTTGAGGCATAGGTTTCTGGCTTGTAAAGCCAATTCATCTTCGCTTCGAAGGGTGAGATAAGCATCCCTGAGTTGTTCTTCATACTGATTTAGTCGAGAGGTGATCCTGAACAAAGCTTTGCGAAGACCTCGAAGTTCCTTGGCTAATGGAGTCTTGCCTCGAAGAGATATGCCAGCAGCTTTGGCTTCTTCTTTTAGATATGCAATTCGACCTTCGAGATCAGGTTTCGAGTAGTGAGAAACATTGCTTTCTTCATCAGAACTTCCACAACCATAGAAGTATTTCTCCTTAAACTCTGAAACTTCATCAAGGAGTGCATTAGGTTCTTCCTTAAGATTCTCATAATAATCTGTTAGATAATTCAAATGATGGATACTTTCTTGGTGATGAGAATGCCACCTTATATGAGAAGCCAGGGTTCGAAGGGTAAAATCCATTTGGGTTCGAACTAGAGTTGAAATATTCCATTCATGGCATAAGATATGGCAACTCCATTCGAAATTAATTCGAGCTTTTGGATTTTGTAAAATGGAAAAGGGGAGATGTGAAAAGGCAACTAGAAGTCTTTGGGCTTGAATGATCAAGCATGGAGAAGGTGATAGAATAGGTGGAATATGCTCGAAAATGGGACCATGCCTGCATAATTGGTCTAATTTCAAAAAAGGATCACCAATATCTTCAGTGGGATCCACAACTTGAACTTTGATGTCAGGAAAGCCTAGAACAGAATGGTCGAAGAGAAGTACCATTTCTTCATAATCTTTTTCGAAAAACTTGCATTTTGAAAGGAAGGCTGAAGAATAATGCTCATTAGAAAAATTTTCATAAGATGCTCTCACATATGTGTGAATAGGGGGTCTGCCTTGAGGAATCAAGACATTACCACTTTGAAGTCTCTCACCAGGAGGACTGGTTGAAGATATCAACCATGCATTCAGCAGATTTTACTCTCGTGAGAGATGATTCGAAAATGGATAGTAGGGTTTTATTGTTCTGCTTCGAATAATCCCTTCAGTTTCAGGATAGTCAAAGTTTGGATGAATAACTGAAGGAATTGTAACTGGGGTTTCGAGCTTCATACCTTTATAATATCCTACTCCTTCACCATGGGAAATAGGTTGTTCCCAAGCAGGAGGGAATGCTTGGTTATTATAAATTGTTTTGGAAGAGTTCAAAGAAGAATTTGGCCCTGTGGAGGAAGTACTTGGTTTGTTCAACATTTCATACCATTTTCTCCATTTCGAGTAGGTGAAGGGTTCAAGAGGAATTTCAGGAAGATCCCAATTGGTTCGAGAAGAAATTTCAGGGCGTTTGGTTGATAGCATCACTTCATCAGGAAGGTCTAAAGGGAAGTAATCATTGGTATCGAATGAAGATTGAGAAGAAGACATGATTAACAAAGGGGATTCGAAGTGATAAAGTTGGGAATTCAAGGATTAAGCAAATGCAGCAGCATGTGTGAAGACAAATGAAAACTTGATCTTCAATTTAACTACAACGAAAGGGGTGCATGAAAGTTCCAACTATCTAACATGATCTAACCACGATCACTATTATCTTTTTTGAATCAAAAGGAAAATGGCGCGGGGGTAGTGTTTGTGATAAAAATATCCAACCAATGTGGAAGTGACACATGAGATTCGATGTGGCAGGGCAGTTGGTTGAAATGGATATGGCGCAAGAACAGATATGAACAGTTTTGCTGATTCATTCTGTTCAAAATAGTTAACTGCTAAGGGACACGTGTTGATCATGGTGGACTAACTAAAAAGCAGGTGTCACTTCAAGGAAACGCCACGTATAGGAGCAGTTATCAGTTTGAAAAGAAGAGGGAACATTCAAATAAGACTGCTTGGGGACCTTCGACGTCTATAAATAGAAGGATTGTACATTTGAAAGGGATCCTTCGATCAACATCACCATATATCTCTCAATACATTTACTGTATTGTTATTTAGATAGTTAAATTTAGGAGTAGAACACCTTCGAAGTCATCTTCAAGGTTAGATTGTATTTTCTTTAACTTAATCAAAAATAGTTTCTTATTGTATTATTTCCTTCATTAATTTACTTAGGAGTAGTTATTTTAAATTAGTTCGAAGTGCTTCAATTAAGAACATCTTTACACATTTAAAGTCCTGTTTAAGGCATCGAACGTCACCACAATCTCCCTGGTGAGGCGCAGTTTGAATCATACACATTGACAATTTGCTTGCCTGACACGCTCACACACACTTATAAATTTTCCAACCAAACAAAAAGGCACTTGAAATGCAAGAAGGGCAAGAAAGAAAAGAAAAAGAAAAGAAAAAAAAAAAGGTACAAAAGTTTTAAAAGTAAGAACATTTTTAGACCAAATAAGAACCACCACCCAAAAAAAAAAAAGGTTTAAAGTTGAAAGAAAAGAAAGTAGTAAAAGAGAAGAGAAGATGTATAACTAGCCTTTGATTCAAATTTAATTAATGGAAATAAAACAACTTTAATTATGGTTCGGAAGAGACCTAATTCTCACTTGCTTTCCTTCCCTTTTTTTTTGGTTCCATCTGTCCCACAGATTCTTCTTCTTCTTCTGCTTTTCCTCTTATTCACTCGCCACGATCACCCAACCACCTCTTCTCTCTCCTCTCTCTTCTATAAATTCTAACAACTCTCTGCCTTGAATATTTCCAGAGGACTCCTCTACACCAGCTGAACTAAGCACTAGCAACCCAAAATCAAACCCCAAAAATGGCCAAACAAGATCACGAGCACAATTACAGCAGTTACGGCCCTTCAGATCCAAGGCGTGCTCTGTGTGCATGTATCTTCATTTTCCTTTTCCTTGCCGGAATCACAGCTCTCACAGTATGGTTAGTATATCGTCCCCAAAACCCCCAGTTTGTAGTCTCCGGTGCCGCCATCTACAACCTCAACACCACGTCCCCACCCTTCATGTACACTACCATGCAGTTCACCATCGTCACAAGAAACCCAAACCACCGAGTCTCCATTTACTACGACCATCTCTCGGCTTTCGTCTCTTACCGGAACCAGGCCATCACGATTCCCGTGACCCTGCCGCCTTTGTATCATGAAAAGCATAGTACGGTGGCTCTGTCGCCGGTGCTGGGAGGTGGTGGGGCCGTGCCAGTGTCACCGGAGGTGTTGAATGGGTTGGTGATGGATGAGGTTTATGGGGTGGTGGGACTGAGGCTGGTTTTGTTGGGGAAGATGAGATGGAAAGCTGGGGCTATTAGGACTCTGCGTTATGGGGTCTATATCAAATGTGATGTTTTGTTGGGTTTGAAGAAAGGGTTTGTGGGTCAAGTCCCTTTACTTCAATCTCCACAATGCAAAGTTGATGTTTGAAATTTAATAAGTTAATTTGTAAAAGCCTTTTTCTTTTCTTAATTCCACATCTCATGTCATCTGAAATGAAGTTTAATTCCTTCACTTGAAGGTAGTTCGAACTCACAGAAAGTACTAGTTTAAGACTCTATGTATATGTATTATATATATATATGTATATATACATTAATTCGCTTTTGATAAACAGAACAAATGAAGTCATTCGTCTTAGTTTCCTTCACTTAATTCTATCTTCTTTTAAATTATTTAGTTACTTCGTTTTCTTCTTGTTCTTCTTTTTATTTTATTTTATATATATATATATATATATATTATTTTTAATGAGGGAGGGAGTACCAACCTGTGCCCAAGGGAGAGTTGGTGCCAGCCAACTCGAACAAGACCACAGCCCTAGCTCTACTTCGTTGTATTCTTAAATCTTTAAGTCCTCGAACATACATTCTATCGCGACACATATATATATATATATATATATGTCCCCATAAATTTTTGGAATGAATTGTTTTCTAAAAGAATTTGTTGTTCTAATCTTAATTTTCTTCTAATAGTATTGTAGTAAATTAGTTGCAAACTGGAATAGGAAGAAGGTTTACTAGTAGAGTGGCAATGGCTAGAATTTATGTGACTTTAAAGGGAAAAAATAGAAAGTAGAAGAAGAAATAAAGAAAGATATGCAAAGTATATATATAAATATATATATGGTCTTAGAAGGTAATTAAAAGCTTGGGTTAATACAGGTGTATAATTAGTTAGGGATCAAGCATATATATCTTATCAAAAATGATACATACACACACCAAATCACCCACTAAAACACCCTCAGGCCCTTCTAAACAATATTTTACAAATTCCTGTGGGACCCACCCCACCACTAACTCAAATCCCTAACATTTGAGTTCCCTCCATTCTTCACTTCTTCCCCAAATATCCCCGAATCCCTGCGAGTGAATCCCAGCCCGCCCCTTACACAATTCATTCCTCCTTGCCGTGGCCAGCCGTCGCCGGTGGACCAGTCTTGCCGGCGTCCAGTAAGTTCTCTCTCTCTCTCTCTCTCTATATATATATATATATATATATCTACAATCGTCGTCTTCCTCAATTTTCAAAAATGAGATTTGAAAGCTCTCTAAGTCAGAATTATTAGTTTAAATCTGTTACTATCTTTCTCATCTTTCCAGCCTATTTTTGTTTTGCAATTGTGTTGGAATTTCTTTGTTTATATAAACACTCTAATTTGTATTTGACAGGGTATAATAAGATTTGGGGGTGAGAAAGCTCATTCAGTGTGTACTGTTACAAAAGAGATGTTAAATTATCGACATGATTGGTAAAATTAGCTTGTGGTCACAGAACATAATTGCTATCCTTGACAATATAATGAATGGACCAACAGAAATTTTGGCTCAAACTGAGATTATGTATGAGAAATAAACAGTTTGAGGTCACATTTACAAATGAATGGTGCCTTATAAACATCAAGGGCAGCCATTCTGAACATAAGCAAGACTGTACTTAGAAAAGGAATTAGCCCCAAAGATGCTTCCTACACCTGAATTTGTCATCTCCTACATTCCCACTTCTTTCAAACTCAAACTTGTAAAAAGCTTTTTTCCTTGTAGTGATATCCTCATGAATGCTTACCGAACCACTTGAAACTTCTTCTTCCATTTCTCTACAATATATAATACAATCATCAATTTATACGGATTAATTTTGGAGAAAATGTTTCACTAAACTATGAGAAATTTCTCAGTAAACATTGAGGATTTCTCAGTAAACATTGAGGATTTCTCAATAAATATGAGAATTTTCTCATATTATATGAGAAATTTCTCAATAAACATTGAGGATTTCTCAGTAAATATTGAGAATTTCTCAGTAAATATGAGAATTTTCTCATATTATATGAAAAATGTTTCACTAAACTATGAAAATTTCTCAGTAAACATTGAGGATTTCTCAGTAAACATTGAGAATTTCTCAGTAAATATGAGAATTTTCTCATATTATATGAGAAATTTCTCAGTGAACATTGAGGATTTCTCAGTAAAGATTGAGAATTTCTGAGTAAACATTGAGAATTTCTCAGTATGTATGAGAAATTTCCCACTTGAAAAGAGTGAGAAATTCTCATTATATTATGAAAAACTGTAATTGTTAATTGAACTCTTCCAGTATTTTTTACCTAAAAAACACTTTTTTTTAACACCAAACATATCCTGGTACATGACCTACCCATTGAGGTCTTTGTTTGGCTTTTGCTAAAACCAATAACATTCATTATATTGTCAAGGATAGCAATTATGTTCTGTGACCACAAGCTAATTTTACCAATCATATCGATAATTTAACATCTCTTTTATAACAGTACACACTGAATGAGCTTTCTCACCCCCAAATCTTATTATATCCTGTCAAATACAAATCAGAGTGTTTATATAAACAAAGAAATTCCAACACAATTGCAAAACAAAAATAAGCTAGAAAGATGAGAAAGATAGTAACAGATTTAAACTAATAATTCTGACTTAGAGAGCATTCAAATCTCATTTTTGAAAAATGAGGAAGACGACGATTGTAGAGAGAGAGAGAGAGAGAGGGAGAGAGAGAGAGAGAACTTACTAGACGCCGGCGAGACTGGTCCACCAGCGACGACTGGCCACGGCAAGGAGGAATGAACTGTGTAAGGGGCGGGTTGGGGTTCACTCGCAGGGATTTGGGGATATTTGGGGAAGAAGTGAAGAATGGAGGGAACTCAAATGTTAGGGATTTGAGTTAGTGGTGGGGTGGGTCCCACAGGAATTTGTAAAATATTGGTTAAAAGGGGCTGAGGGTGTTTTAGTGAGTGGTTTGGTGTGTGTATCATTTTTGATATCTTATGGAGGGGAAAAGTTTTGTAACTATCCCATGTATATATGTAAAGGTAATTTTTATTGGCTCTGGTACTTATGAATATATGCTTCTTTATCAGTTTTTATGGCTTCTTCTTTTATGCGTGAGTGTGAGAAAGCAAAGAAGAGAAGAAAAGTGTGGTAGTGAAACGAAATATATGGTTTCTTTTCTTTTGATTGTGCAGTTTTCTTTCTTTAATTAACTGCACACAGAAAGTGAGGAAAAGGATCTTCCACTACACTACTCTCTTTTGCTTTTTGTTTAGTAGGTGCGGGCCTTAAAAATCAATATTATTAACTCAAGTTGGGTGCTTCTAATTAATGAGCTCGTTCATTAGTCATTAATGAAGTTATGCTGATACAGAGGTTCATTGAACTAATTACTGTACAAGTTTGAGAAAACAACCAAAAAGAAAAGAAAGGAAACAACTTTAAAATAGCCACTACTCTCCCTTTCGCACATCTCTCTTAGTGACAGTGATGTAGCTAGAGCGATGGAGTGATGTTGAAGATGGAATCTAGACCCACCAGCCACATAAGTAAGGCATCTGGTTCCCTATCCCCTTGCATTAAATTAGTTACTAGTTGATTCGTCAAACAATTAGGCTTGTTGGGCATGGTGGAGCATCAATTCAGAGAATCTCTGGGTTACTGCTTAAGGTCTGTTTGGTTCATTAATTTAGTGAGGGAAAGGAAAAATAAAACATCTAGGAAATTTTTTTTTTCCTATGGTTGGTAATTAAGGGAAAATAAAGTGACGAAAAGAAAATAGGATATAGAGATTAGATAATTGTTGGAAAACCCCTCAACTAACTCTCAAAAGTTTTAAACTCCAATTGGTTTGACCACTTTCTAAAAAGGACAAAAGGAATCTAATCCAGTGCTCATACGGTACAAGTGCATGCACGATAGGAGATCCCACATATTCCCAGCCTCACGTGCGCCTTTTTTGGTTTCAGCCACTCACACCGTGTGAGTGGCTGTACCATATAATATCCATTTCGAAAATGCATTTTTAACCTTTAAACATCCATAACTTTTGATCTACAACTCTGTTTCTTACAAATTTTATACCGTTGGAACCGTGTCGACGAGAGCTACAAAACTAGTACCATTGTTGATACCTTTTGAGCAAAAGAAAAAAATTCTTATTTTTAAATATTATGCTCCAAACTAACCTAATAAAATTTTTACATAATATTTATGTATGAGTTATTGAATTTTCACGTTATATTCACGTATACCAAGTTGATATGTTGTGAGAAAAAAAAAATCGAATTTTCACTTTGTTCTTAAGGAGAGTTTTAGTGAAATTTCACAAGAATTTTGCATTTGTTTGGGTTGAAAAACTATGTTTTATAATTAATTTGTGAAATTTGATTTTTTTTTAAAAAATGAAATATGCATTGTTTAATATGAAAGGGAAAAAAAAAGTAAAATTTCACTTGGCATATATGAATATTAAGTGAAATTTCACTCAACTTGTACATGAATATTAAGTGAAATTTTACTTAAATTGACACTTGAGCAACTTTTTAACAAAGTAAGTATCAAATTAGATCTTAAACTCTAGAGAGTTACTTCTAGCAACTTTTGGAATAGTTGGTGAATTTTCACTTGACCTACTAAGTGAAATCTCACTGAACGAGTACACAAATGTTAAGTTTAACTTCAAGTTTTTCAGGAAGAAGGCATATACAGGTTCAGTGAATTTTCACTTAATATTTATGTATGCCAAATTTATATGTTTTGAGAAAAAAAAAATTAAAAAAAGGCGAATAGCAATAAAGCCATTGCTACCTCATTAAGGCTTAGTTTGGCTCCCATTTTGGTGCTTCTCCTTTTTTAAAACACAATTTCATGTTAATTCATTTGGTAACTAGTTTATGAGCTTTGCAAAAATGGAACTTAGAGCTTTTTTGGGGAGAGTTTTTAAAAGCTCTAGAATTGAGCGAAATTTCACTTAATATTTTATGTATGTTAAGTGAAATTTCACTTATTATTTATGTATGTAAAAACATGAAAATCTTTTTTCTCAAAACATATCAACAATAAAGTTAAAAAAAGACGAATTTTAACAAGAATTTCTGCATTTGTTTTGGTTGAAAATTTGAGTTTTATAATTGATTATGAAATTTGCTTATTTTAACAAAATATGCATTGTTTCAAAAAAAAAAAAAAAAAAAAAACAAATCACCATGCCAACATGAATATTTAGTGAAATTTCAATTAACTCATGAACATTAAGGCTTAGTTTGGTCCCCATTTTGGTGCTTCTTCTTTTTTAAAGCACAATTTCATGTTAATTCATTTGGTAACTAGTTTATGAGCTTTGCAAAAATTGAACTTAGGGCTTTTTTGGGAGAGCCTTTAAAAGCTCTAGAATTGAGTGAAATTTCACTTAATATTTTATGTATATCAAGTGAAATTTCACTTATTATTCATGTATATAAAAATATGAAATTTTTTTTTCTCAAAACATATCAACAATGGTACTAGTTTTGTAGGTCTCGTCGACACGATTCCAACGGTATAAAATTTGCGAAAAATGGAGTTATAGGTCAAAAGTTATGGATGTTTAAAGTTTAAAAACATTTTTCGAAATTAGAAATACTACAGTACGCTGTTCGCACGGTGCGAGCAGCCTTTGGGAGAAGATGAGCGAGTGGGCGAGAGTGGGCGCGCGTGGGCGGGCGCGTGGGGGCGCGTGGGGGCTAATTTTTTGCACGAAATTTTCTATGGTGTGCGCATTTATACCGTACGAGCACTGATTTAGATTCCTTTTGTCCTTTTTAACAAATGACCAAACAAATTGGAGTTTGAAACTCATGAGAGTTACTTTTAGGATTTTCTAATAATTCCCCCTATATAGATATACATATTTTTTTTAAAGCTTGTGCGTGAATCAATTTTCATTCTTTTTTCCCCGAGGTCTTATTAATAAAAAAACTGAAAAAAAAAGCTGTTTGTTTTCTAGTATTGTAACAGCATGCATGGATGTAGGAAAACATTATACTATATAGAAATAGTTTTCCTTTGTTGGGTGTGGCTCATATTGTAATGGGTCCGTAACATTAGGCCCAAGAGTCAACGGGAGGGCCCTGTAGCCCATGGCGGAGCGAAGCGTAGCCATGGAGCCGGGCCCTCCCGGAATGCTGACAAGAGTTATGTGCGGTATGGATTAATTGGGTGGGGAGTGCGGGGGGCGTGGCCCCTCGCGGTACGGTATGGGTATTTTAGAGATTTTGCCATGTACTTATAGAAGATATATATGATGTAACCCTAAATCGTTTTTGATAGTGAAAATTTCAGGCTCTCCGGTGTGGACGTAGGCACATTGCCAAACCACGTGATAATTCTTTGTGTCTCTTTAATCTTTCTATTTTTCATATATTGTTTGTGTGTGATTATTTCGATCCAACATCCTCTTTCACTTTTCTTTTTCATTCCCAATCCACAAACCAAGCGGCGCTTAGCTAAATGGAAAAGCCAATGCATGGAAAATACTTTTGAGAGAGTTGGCCAGCCGATACATAAAAAGAGATCAAAGCGATCAATATTGTTTCTCCAATTGGTTATAGTGTAAAATCTGGATATAGATATAGATTATTCAGACATGTAAAATAGAACCACCCCGTGTTAACTTTGTAGCTTGTGCAGTGAATTATACTTGGAGCTAGCCAGAGCCATTTTTATCCAGGTTTAACTTTTTCAGTGTAAAAGGGAAATGTAAAACATGCATATATGTGTCCTAAGGTCACATGTTAAAGTAGTAAAATAATATACAGAGAATCTACGCGGATGAAAAGGTAGATGTGAATCTCATTCATTTATTTTTATTTTTGACTATTTTTAACTCCTTAACATATGCCCTTCCTTTGTGGGCACATGTTAATAGAACCCATTCTTTAAAGTTATGATGGTCAAATGACTTGTAAATTGAGAACATCTTACTATAATATAGCTGATGATGCACTTGTAAATTAACATCCATCTGAAGGTAATAATAAAGGGGTCTTTTAGATTTCAGCCCTTTATTGTAGCAGTTTTCAGAAATTGATCCATTCTATAAGTCAACTTAAAAATTAGTCCTTCACCTATTTTGAGGACTAAAATACCCTCACTCCCCAAAATCAGGGTGTTTAAATTCAAAACCCATATATATATATATATATAGGATTTTGAAATTCAAAAATCATAAAATACATACATATACATATATATATATATCTTATATAAATCTACAAATTGACCAAACTCAAAATTGAATTAACATAGAGTTTTGATTCTGTAATATAAAAAGATCAATAGAGAGAAACTCAAACAGATAAAGACATGTTATATATTTACGATCTAAACTGCAATACACTCAACGCATTATGATCTAACAACAAAAAAAGGGCAAATAATCCAATTTTGGTGAGAGAAATTGACTTTTTGGTGAGAGAGGGAGGAAAAAAAAAGTGTGAGAAATTCCTCACTTTTTGGTGAGAAAATTTCGGTTCTAGAATTTTGATGCAAATTTCTCACTTTTTAGTGAGAAATTCTCGGTTCTAGTATTTTGATTACAAATTGCTCACCTGAAGAAAAAAAAAAATTTTCCTCACCTTCAAAACTGAAAATGTAAACAAAGTTGTGAAATTTCACAAAAAAAAAATGTTGTCAAATTTCACAACTTTTGATATCTACACCTGCTCAACTAGATCTACCATTGTTGATTGATATCAAAATCTGGTAAAAAAAATGTTGATAAATTTCACAAAAAATAACTTTTAAAAAAAAAAAACATATCTAGCCAGATCTGCTCGTGGTGGTCTGCCTACCATCCCCATCGTTGTCCATAACCATCAATCACCACCACTATCACCATGGCCAAATTGTCAAAAAAAATCCTCATCTGTCTAATCGTCCACATGAAATGGAGGATTTGAAGCCATTGAAACTGACCTTAACCCATTCAATTTACCACGAAAATCCACTCAAATTCTTCAGACCCAAAACCTCGTTTTACTGGGGTATTATTTTCGCATGAGATTTCACATTTGGTAAGAATCCTTTGTTTTAGAGAGAGAAAGAGAAAGGGATAGAGGGAAGGTTTAGAGAGAGAGAATAGAAGAAGACTTTAGATGAGGGGGAAAGGCATGAATGAAGAAGTGGGGTCCACGATTATTTAAACTGGTAGCTTAATTTTGTGATAATGGTTTCCCTTAATTGGCTTTCACTTTCTATTCACAGGATTATATATATACATACATCTATACACATAAATGTGTATTAAATGGGGGCATAATCGTCTAGAAAATAATTTCCAAAATGGGAAAAATGACTAATTTTTAAGTATCAACATGAATAAAGGATGAATTTCAATATTACAAAAAGTCAAATGACCAAATCTATGTTGACCGAAATCTTAAGGACTAAACCATATATTTCTAAATAATAAAACCTTATATCATCTCCTGTAAGGAAGAAATTAAATAGTAAAGTTTGAATGGTTTTCAACGATGCAACACACACACACACACACATATATATATATATATATATATCTACACTATATTATAAAAGAGCCTTAGAGTCTTCCAATTTCAATTGTCCTTATTTGTCATTTTATCAATTGTTTTCTCCTTATATGTCATTTTGCCTTTATACTACAAAGCCTTTACTAATCTTAGATATCTACACTTTATATATATATACACATTATATTATACTATAAAAGGAGCTTAGAGTGGTTTCAATTTCGATTTTGTCCAATTTTGGTATTTCTTGATTTGTTTGAAATAACGATTTTACCCTTACTTTTATCTTTTGTTCCATTTTCCTTTAATGATTACTTTGAGTTTTTGTCCTTTTGTGATAGTAGGTGGGTCATTTCACCCACAAAACAACCCTTATTATCATTAGATCAATTTTTAAAATTAAATTATTCTATAAATAATGATTAAATCAACTTTTCAACCAATAATTACAAAAATTTACAATTTGATTCAACTTTTAAAATTATTTAATCTACAAGTAATTATTCAATCAACTTTTCAAGCAATAATTATAAATATTTACAATTTGGTTCAAAACACCAAAAAGTCAACAAATTGTAGGTTGTGCCTTGTTTGGCACAACCGCTTTTTGGCTTTGTGGTTTGTATGATTTTTCATTCTTCCCAAACAAGTCACTAACTTGTTTAGTTTTGTTTGGTTTTGTTTTTATTTTTTTGGGTTTTCCCAAATAAACCACTAACACAAACAAGGCACAACACAACCCGAATTGGGCTATGCCTTGTTTGGTTTTGTTTTGTTTTGTTTTTGTTTTTTTGGTTTTCCCAAATAAAGCACTAACATTTGTTTGTGTTTTTTGTACTGTTTCTTTGAATTACCAAACAAGCTTTAGATAACTTTTATAAATTAATGCTTGTATTGGCAAGGCTTGGTTGAGCCTTAATGCAACTTGTTAAGAAATCTTTGAATTATCAAACAAGCCTTCAGTCACATTTCTAAAACAAGTCTCAGATTACTTTTGAAATTTAATGCTTGTTTGGCAAGGCTTGTTTGAGCCTTAAGACAACTTTTAAGGAATCATATAATGTACCAAACAAGCCTTAAGTTACTTTTGTAAATTATGTTTTCGTATGTGTGTGTGTGTATATGTATACATATTATAATTTATTATTATTATTTATGTGTGTAAAGTATGTGCAATTAGAAATCGAATTACCAAATTACCCTATTGTTAAATAGAATTATCAAATTACCCTTTTGCCTCTTATAATTACCCTTGTGTGTATATATATACATATATTATTTTATTATATTATTAAAATTACCATTTGCCTTTTATAAAGTACCATTTTGTCAAAGTTTGAAGTGTGTATAATTATAAATTGAATAACCAAATTACCCATTTGTTAAATTGAATTACCAAATTACCCTTTTATTTTTTGTAAATTACCTTTTTGAATCTATGTATATATGTATTTATACATATTATAATTTATTATTATTATTATTGTTTATGTATTTAAAGTGTGTACAATTATAAATTAAAATATCAAATTGCCCTTTTTCCTTTTGTAAACTACCATTGTATGTGTGTATATATATACACATATATTATATGCCAAAATTGAATAAAACTATGTACAATTACAAATTGCATAGCCAAATTACTCTTATGCCTTATGCAAATTACCTTTTGTTTCTATGCCTTAAAGAAAAGAGCTTAAAATTTAAAGTGTTTACAATTATAAATTTCCGTTTGTTAAATTGAATTACCAAAAACCCTTTTATTATATTATGATATATATATATTGAATAATCTAATTACCCTTATACTTTTTATAAATTACCATTTTGTTAAATTAAATTACCAAATTACCCTTTTGTCTTTCAAAAATTACCCTTTTGTATATACAAGTGTGCGTGTGTGTGTGTGTGTGCATATATATATATATATATATATATTATCTATACGTTAAAGAAAAGAGCCTAAAAGTTTAAAGTATGTACAATTACAAATTGAATAATCAAATTACCCTTAAGCCTTTTGCAAATTACTCTTTTGTTAAATCAAATTACCAAATTACCCTTTTGCCTTTCTTATATTACCCTTTTTTGTATATATGTATATATATACATATACATATATATTTATTATCTATACATTAAAGAAAAGAGTCTTAAATTATAGATTAACATCAATTAATATAGTTGTTGTTAAACCATACTTTTCTAACACCATCTTAAGAATTAATAAAACTTTAATAAAACTTATTTATCTTTCTTGTCCACATTAAAAAAATATATACATTATATTTTTTCTACAAAATTCAACGCCCATGCATTGCACGAGAGTGTCTTCCTAGTATTATAAAAAGTTTCTTCCAAGTTTGAAATTTGGACCTATTCTATTCTATTCAAAGTTGCATTATAATACTGCTGCTCTATGAAGAATAAATTAAGTGGTTTACTTGCTGATGAGATGAGATGCTACTGAGAGAATCAACAATGGGTTTAATTGGTACAACTACTTGGCAGAACTTAGTAGAAAATCATTAACAATGGTGTATGTTTAACTAATGTATAGGATACGAAAATTTAGTGAAATTTAACTTTGTGGTACGCCTAAATTTCACTAATGTACACGGCATACAGTGTGCCATCCCACTACCACACGGCACACACTGTGCCGTTTCACCAACTATCACCACCGCACGGCACACACTATTCCATGTGCTTCCCAAACAGTATAGGTGTGCCGTTTGGATCATTTTCCTTTTTTTTTTCTTTTTTGTTGTTGTTGTTGTTGTTGTGTGTTAGCTGCACATTTTTCATTCCAAACGGCACAATATGAGCCGCATCATTGCACACGGCACATGTGTGCCACACCATTCTTCACACGGCACAGTTTGTGCCGTCCCCTTATTCCCCATTGCTAGCACCCTCTGGCATGTACAACAACTTAGTCTAAGTTTCCTTTAAGTTTAAAAACCCCACTGTAGATGCACTAATCAATAGGATTTGGTTTTCTTTGTTACTCTTTTCAGCAAACTTATCTTTGTGTATTGGAGTCATGCTCAAAATCTTACTCACCTCAAACTATGCCTTGCTAAACTTAATCAGTGTATACATATTAGTTCCTCGTTCAGAAGCATTGATTATTTATTCTACTCGTTATGATTACTGAAATAAATTTGCCTCCAAAAACAAAATAGTAAGAAAAAAAAGTTGTGAATATTGCTGGATAAACAAATAAACAATCCAGTAAAGGTCAAGAGAAATTGTGCTCTTGAAACAAAACAGAGATGTGAATCAACCACTCTCTCTGGAATTCCATTGATGATAAAAACTTATATATATATATATATATAAATTACAAGATAAAAGAAACCCAAACATTAGATTTTGTTTTCCCAAAATACATCAGACAACAAAAACAGTAAATCTTATAAATATCCTTCCTTATTACCAATAAAAGAAACCTCTCATATGCCAACTGTCCAAATTTATTGTATAGCTTAGAATTCCAACATCCTCCCTTAAGCTAGACAACTACCATGCCAAGCTTCTTCTTCATGGTGTTGAAAGTATCACACTTTAAAGCCTTTGTAAAAATATCTGCAAGTTGATCTTGAGTCTTACAAAACTTCACAACAATATCTTCATCTTTAACCAAATCACGAATAAACTTGATCCTTATGTGCTTGCTTTTGCCATGAAACACTGGGTTCTTTGTGAGTGAAATAGCTGAACTATTGTCACAAAAAACTGTTGTACCTTTCACTTGAAAATGCTTGAGTTCTTCTAAGACCCATCTTATCCAAAGTGCTTGACAAGATGCTAAGGCAAGTGAAATGTACTTAGATTCTGCTATAGAAAGAGCCACAACTGGTTGTTTCTTTGATGCACAAGAAATTGCACCTGAACCAATGTTGAAAACATAGCCAGAAGTGCTTTTGCAGTCATCAACACTTCCACCCCAATCACTATTACAATAACCAACCAAACTTGAATCTTCAACCTTTCTATAAAGTATCCCGTCATCGATGGTTCCAGATAAATATCGCAAAACTCTCTTTCTAGCTTTCCAATGGCTCCTATTTGGTGATTCCATGAATCTGAAACATAAGATTCGGTCTAGTTGCAGTCAAATACTTGAGACTCCCAACAAGACTTCGATAAAGAGTGCTATCAACATTTTCTTCATTATCAAATTAATTTGCTCAACTTCAAATTTACTTCCATTGGAGTGCTAATGGTAGTAGCACCCTCCATTCGAAATTTCTTCAGAACATTCTTTGCGTATGTTAAAATTCCATCTTTTTGTTGTTTCACCTCAATGCCAAGGAAAAAATGGAGAAGTCCCATGTCGGTCATTTCAAATTCTTGCATCATAGCTCTTGAAATCTTCACACATTCTTGAACAAATTCCAGTAAAAATAAGATCGTCAACATATAAACAAACAATCAAATACTCGGCATGGTTACCTTCTTTGATGTAGAGAGTATGTTCAAATGGACACCTTTTATAATTATTCTCTAAAAAAAAGTCATCAATACGACTATACCATGCTCTTGGTGCTTGCTTGAGCCCATAAAGTGCCTTTTTTAAACGACAAATTAACTTTTTCTTCTTCACCAACCTTTAAATAACCTGGTGCTTGATTGATAAACTCCTCTTCTTCAAGAAAACCATTCAAGAAGGCTGATTTAACATCCATCTGATAAACTTTCCAACTGTTTTGCATCGCTAAAGCTAGTACAGTTTGAATTGTCTCAAGACGAGCAACTGGTGCAAACACCTCTTGAAAATCAACACCATATTTTTGTTTGTATCCTTTCACAACACGCCGAGCTTTAAATTTATCAATCTCCCCATTTTCATTCAGCTTTGGCTTGTATATCCACTTTACATCAATTAGCTTTTTTCCACTTGGAAGTTCCACAAGCTCCCAAGTATGATTTTTATGTATTGAATCAATTTCCTGATCCATAGCTAGCTTCCACTTCTCTTCTTTAGAAGCTTCCTCATAACTGATTGGGTCAGCATCAGCAAACAAAGCAAAATTAGCCAAGTCTTCTTCTAAGATATTGCTGGTAGATTCATAGAGCTCTCTTATGCTTTTTGTCTTCCTGGGGATTTCATTTGAACTTGACAATGATGACGATGGAGAAGGATGAGTAGGAAGTGGAGAAGTTGGAGGAGTGACAACTTCTTCATTCCTTTCAACCTCAGTGATTTGCTCATCAGATTCTTCTTCCAACTCAACACAACCCAAATTTTTATGTTTGTCATCTCCATTCCAATTCCAAGATTCTTCTTCATCGAACTTTACATCCCTACTAACAATAAGTTTTTTGGTGATGAGATAATACAACTTGTATGCCTTTGAACTCTCACTATACCCAATAAAAATGCATTTCTCAGATTTGTCATCCAACTTCTTACTTTTTTCATCCAAAACATGTGAATAAGCAACACTTCCGAAAATTTTCAAATGTTCAACACTTGGTTTGTATCCACTCCATGCTTCTATAGGAGTTAAATTTTCCATACTTTTGGATGAGGCGCGATTCAAAAGATAAACAGCATATGCCACGGCTTCAGCCCAAAAAAGAGTAGGAACTCTCTTGGCTTTTAACATACTTTTAGCCAACTCTATAATTGTTCAATTTTTCCTTTCGGAAACCCCATTTTGTTGAGGAGTATACCGAACAGTAAACTAATGTTGGATTCCATTTTCTTTGAGAAAAGCTTCAAATTCACCATCAATATATTCACCACCCCGATCGGTACGCAATGTTTTAATCACATAACCACTTTGCTTTTCAACCAAAACCTTAAAGTTTTTGAAATGCTCAAACACTTCAGATTTTTGTTTAAGAAAATAAACCCAAGTTTTCCTACTGTAATCGTCGATAAAAGTGAAAAAATAACGATTACCTCCAACTGAAGTGACGTTCATTGGCCCGCAAAGATATGGATGTATTAACTCGAGTAGTCTCGTTGCTCTCCTTGCTTTCCCAATCGGAAAAGAATTTCTGTGATGCTTCCCAAGAATACACCCTTCACAAATTTTCTCTTGCAGATCAACACTAGGCATGCCATTCACTATATTCTTCTTGCTCATTGAAGAGAGAGTTTTGAAACTCAAATGCCCAAAACGAAAATGCCATAACCAAGATTTGTCCTTGATAAAAGTGTTAAAACAAGAACCAATCTGATTTTGGAATTTCAAAGGAAACATCTTGCTTTGAGTCATGCTTACCTTAGTAATGAGAGCACCGTTCTTGTCTTTGATTTCACATAAGTCCTTCCTAAAATTAACTTCATAACCCTTCAATAAAAGTTGTCCAACACTCAATAGATTGTGCTTGAGACCTGGAACATAAAGGATATTAGAAATATGCTTCACCCCTTTCTTTGTGTGAACAAGAACAATACCACTACCCTTTGCAGAAAACCTTTTATCATCACCTGTTTGAACTTCACTTTGAGTAGATTGATCTAGCTCCACAAATGCCTTCTTATTTCCAGTCATATGATTACTACAACCACTATCAACATACCAAACCCCATCAAAAAGAGCATCTTGTTCAGCATATGTGAGAAACAAATAACCATCTTCTTTGTTTTGATCTTTTTCATGCATAAAGCTGGAATTATTTTTCTCTTCATCTGCAATTCTTTTCCTATAATACTTCTTAAGATGTCCAAACTTTTGACAACAATGGCATTAGGTGTTTTTCAAAGAAGACCATCCTCTCCTTCTTCCTCTGTGAGAAGATAAAGTCTCACCATCTTGCCATCCTCCACTATGAACTCTTCCCTTGTTTGAAGAAACCGTCTCACTATCTTGTTGTCCTCCACCATTACCTCTTCCTCCATTATTCCTTCCTCTTCCACGAGGAGAACCTCTTCCTCTTCTACCTCCAAAACCTCCCTTTAGAGAGAGAAAATGAAAAGAAAAGAGAAAAGGATAAAAGAAAAGAAAAGAAAAAAAATAGATAATCGTGGCCAGATACCCGAGTTCCCGAGCAACCACATCCCCTCAGTCACATCAACGTGGCCTCTGGAGGAACATCGGATGGAGGGCCTCACAGTCGACAAGGAAGAGACATGCTTGGGCCTCATAAGCAGATGTCCTACAAGTCTAATAAGCCAACTCCCCATCGATCGATGTATTGATTTCTCATTCGACAATGTCAAGGACCTGCATTACCCCCACGACAATACGCTGGTGGTGATGCTCTTTGTAGCCAATTTCATAGTCTAGAGGGTGCTAGTGGACATAAGCAGCTCCTCAGATATTTTATTTTCCTCAGCCTTTGATTAGTTCGGGATATCGACGAGCAGGCTCTGACCAATAGCCACTCCCTTGGTCGGGTTTAACGGATCCAACACACAACCGCTCGGGATGATAAAGCTGCCAGTCTTAATGGGGACCTACCCGTAGCAAACTTTTGTGATGGAAAACTTCGTAGTGGTTGAGGCCCCATCTGCCTACAACGTCATCCTTAGGAGGCCAACACTCAATAGAGCCAAGGTGGTTGTGTCAACCAACAGCCTGGTTGTCAAGTTCCCACCTCTCCAGGGTCTAGGAAGCCCGCGAGAGGACAAGCAACCGCCTGAAGCTATTATGTTAGCTCCCTGCAAAGAGAAGCAATTGCAGAAATGCTAAACATTCAAGAGATGGACCCGAGGGATGTGCGGAATGGGGTCAGCCCGGTTGAAGAGCTCGATCATGTGGTGTTGGACCCCCAATTCCCCGACCGGTCCGTCAGCATCGGTACTCTCTTGGAACCGAGTCTTAAAGAAAAGTTAGTTCAATTCCTGAGAGAGATCCAAGACATCTTTGCCTAGAACCATGAGGACATGCCCAGAATGGATCCCCGAGTCATGTCCCACCGACTAAACATTGATCCAAGTTGCCGCCCGATCAAGGAAAAGAGGAGGGGCATGGCCCCCAAGAGGCAGGAAGTAGTACATGAGAAGATCAGGAATCTTCTCAAAGGGAAGTCCGTCCGGAAAGTGCAATATCCCGATTGGCTAGCCAATGTGGTACTGGTCAATAAGAGCAAAAAAAAGTGGAGGATGTGCGTGGATTTTACCAACCCAAACAAGGCTTGTCCCAACGACAACCCCAATTTTGACAAACGTCAAATCTGGGGATTGGTTACCTCTAAAAAGACCAATGATGACGATGTCCAGTGAAATTTGAAGTTTTTTTCCAGAGAATTCAAATTCTTCAAAGATTCTTTGAATCGAGTTTCAAAAAATCAAAAACAAAAGAAAGAGAAATTGGGTATTCAGGAGAAACCCGAATGTCGAAGACATATGAGAAAGTCAGTCTGGGGATTTATCCTAAAAAAGATAGATAGATAGATAGATATATATATATAGAGAGAGAGAGAAAGAGAGAGAATGAAAAGAAATTTGAAAAGAAAAGAGAAAAGGATAAAAGAAAAGAAAGCAAAAAGAAAGAAGAAGAAAGAAATAAAATGATATATTAGAATATATATCATGCATATGGGTATATTCTAATGAAGTACATTACAAATATAAGTACATTCTTATATACTTTACTAAATAATTAAGTTTATGTTAACATATATTTTGAAAATTAAAAAGAAGGCAAGAATTATGTTAGCCGTGGCACGCGGCGAAGCTGTCGGCACTCACTGAGTGCTGCGCCAACAGTAAGTGAGTGCCACCCGGCACTCAGCAAGTGCCGCAGGCAAGTCATCAAGTGCCGCGCGCTGTAACAGACTGCTTTTCTCACATGTTCTAGAAGAAAACTTTGCACATAGATTTTCACCCGAATTTACCCATTTAACCTAGTAATGTGGGTCTATATAAACAGACCTTCATCTCCATTATTGGGACTTTTCACTTAACCTTTGAATCAAATTGAGATACATAAGAGAGATATATATACAATAGAGAGAATTGAGAGAGGAGAAGAGAGTTTTCTTGAAGAATTTGAAGAATAGTTGAAGAATTTGAAGATTTGTTTAGAGAGCTTCACAAGAGATAGAAGAAATCCTTGAGGTCATAGAGGTAACCTCGCAATCCTTGGTAGAATTGGGAAAATTCAATCACAAGTTCATAGCTCTAGAACTTTTACACATTTTCAAAACCTCTCTTCCTACCTCATTTCATCACACACCACTTAGAATTTGTGATTGAATCTCATAAGTATTTCATTAATTTGGATCTAATTGGTGCCTTGGGTTTAATATACGTTTGGTTTTGAAGAATTTGTGTTCCAATTTCTCTAAGTAAACTTTGATTCTTTATTTCTATTTTCCTCTTAAGATTCATGAGATTTTATATATCTTATTGAGTCTCTTTGAGTTTGATTCTCTAGTTTCCTATGATCCGATAATCCGTATGGAGATTAAAGTGAATCATGGTCATATCTACACATAGTTGATTGAGTTCAAGTCTTAGCTCATGATTTGAATTTCCTCACTAAGAATCTTATGGGGTTCATGCTATATTCTATAGAGGTTTATGTAAATCACTACACCAAAAGGCCACTTTCCTAACGGAAATTTACCGTTAGGAAAATTATTTCTAACGGTAATTTACCGTTGGAAATACAGTGTGGGGAATATTTCTAACGCATTTTCTAACGGTAAATTACCGTTAGAAAAATATATTTACTAACGGTAAATTACCGTTAGGAATATTCTTGCTAACGGTAAAATGTGGTTAGTAATCGAACATTTTTGTAACACTTTCGTTAAATTTACTAACGGTAAATTACCGTTAGTAATAACATTTCTAACGGGATTAAAATATGTTAGCCATCTAACAATTTTGTAACACTTTCGTAAAAATACTAACGGAAAATATCCGTTAGCATCAAAGAATTACTAACGGTAAATTGCCGTTAGGAATATCATTTCTAACGGTACATATCAATTAGAAAGAAAAAAATACTAACGGTTATAATCCGTTAGAAATGTCATTTCTAACGAAAAAATGTTAGTAATCTAAACACAGTCACATCTCTCCCCAATTTTTATGTGCACCTAATAAACACAACCATATCGAATGATCTCTAATAATATAACAATCACATCAAATTTACAAGAAAAATTAATTTATAAGTAACATATAACAAGCTCAATCTATAATAAATACAACAAAATAATCCATAGTAAACATAACAAGTAAAATCCAAAATGTCTTTACATCCAAACCAAACTAACAAACCATGTCTAAAATTTAAAGAGTTCATCCATCCAAACCTAAACTAAACTAACAAACAAACAAATGAGAAATTTTACAAAGTCGACATGTCCAATGACCACCAAGCTTGAAGATAAGATGACCAGTTGTGGTTGTCTTCGATCAATGACCACAATATTGATGTGAACCTTTTCTTACCCATTCTGAACTTTTTTGCAAGAAAATTGAGCCTAAACAAACAAGAATTTCATTACGTTAATCAAAGTATCCAAGTTGTGTACATATCCTACATTTTTAAGGAGTAGAATAAGAAGCTAAGCACTATTGCACGATGCCATATCGGCTACAACAAAGAGAAACTAAGTAGATGAAGGAAAGCAAATAATAAGAAATTCCCGTAAAATCCTTAATAGGTTACGTATCCTGTGTTTTATTCTTTTGAAAAAAATAGCAATGCTACAGCTGGACATTCAAAGAAAAATGTTACAACTAACAAATGAAATAGAGGTATTAATTATTCTTGAGGAGTCCGGGACTACTCTTGAGAACTGTTTTAACATAAACTAGTCGATCTTTAAACAAACAGAATGAGAATGGAAAGAGAATTAAAGAACATCAAACTAAAATTGTTGTATTAGTTTCAAGTTCATGACGTTGTTTGTTAAGGGCCAGAACTGGTTTTGCGGTTCACGTTCTACACATTCAGTAATTTGGTAAATATTAATGTTTTTTTTTGCATGGAAGTCTGTTATATCTACATAGTATTGCATACATATATACACTATGTTACATGGAGTTGGATACGAGTTTGGGATGTAGGTAGCTCTCTAAGGGTCAGACTGCCCAAACTCATGAATCTAAGGGCACAGGACATGACCGTAAATCCATACTTCTCTTATATTTCTAAAACGCAGTAGACTTTTTTTTGTATCTAAAACAAGAGTTTGATATGAGCATTCAATCCATTTTGAAGTAACTATGTGGCAAAATGAATATACTTACAGTTACAGACTTCAAAAAAAATCTACGAGCAGCTAACATGTTTCTTGTTGTGGGTCCATCTAGAGTTGTTTGACGCATTTCCTATACTTCAACCTATTAAGAAGTGTTTATGAAACAAGTTTGTACATATACATGTATACATAATGTTTATATATATATATAGAGAGAGAGAGAGGGGGATAATGGAACCTAGATCTAAAAAAGTGTGTAGAAAGAGTACTCCTAAGCGTGCTTCTAACGGAAAACAAGGAAAAAGAACGAAATAAGTTAAGTTGATGAACAAGAAACATGTTAACTCAGTGTTCTACATTAATTTAAAAACTGTAGTGTTGACTGTCAACAAACCTTCTTCTCATTAACTACAATTTTGTGCAAATTTCCTGTCATTTTCATAAATTTTGGGTGGTCTTTGTTTACAAACCCAAAAAACCCTTTTCTGATTCTAGTTATTATAGGCTTGAACCCTTGACAATTCCTATTCATGGGTTTATCTTATCTTCAATTGATCTCAAACTTTTGCATTTTTATCTAGATATGCATAATATCTTGGGTTAACTTTTTACTTATCATATGTCCTGATCAAAGCTCAGATTGTGTATTTAGAGACTTGTTTGGTTACTAGGGTTTCACAAGACTCACCTCCAAATCTATCTTCCACAATTCTAAATCAACCCATTCTTTCACGATCCATTTATAGTCAAACCCAATTCACAAATCAATATTTTGAAGCTTATAGAACTGATTTAAGAGGAATTTGTGAATACATAATTGTTCGTGCCCCTCCAATGGCAGAAGACTCTGAGATGAACCATAGTAGACACTTAATGGATCTACTTTGAATCATCTTTTTCTTTAGCCATTGCCAATTCAAAATACTTAAAACCCACTCAGTCCCTTCTTAAAGAAATAGTAAGTATTGGTGGCAAAAACATAATGTTAATTGAGTAATGAGAAATATATTAGAAGTTTATCAAAGAACAGTAGTAGAGGATCTGTGTCACTTTGTTTTAAACTCAACTCAGAGCATTGCAATAATGGTTTATCAGTTGAGAAACATGAGCTTCAAATCAAAATTGCAAAGCTGGTAGCTTTGTTAGAGGAGGTAAGTCAAAATAATAAATGATAAATGTAGTTAGTCAAATCAAGACCCTTAACTTATATATAGGCTTTTTCTATCTATAAAAAAAAATTAACAAAATAAGCAAGTGAAAGCTAAACCTTCTCTCTAGTACAAGGCATGATATCAAAGCAAATGTTAGCTAAGACCATTCGGAATCATTCATATAACCTGAAAATGTTAGTTAATCAGCTGGAGAGAGAGGGAGTACCTGCAGATTGCATCTTCAGATTGTGTTGTTGCACTGAAGCTTGGGGCTGTGTTGGGTATTGGTTAGGTCCAGTCTGCGGGTTTCAAATAACCTGTTTACCAGCTTCGTTTTTGCATTAATCCACAATTGATTCAAAGTATAACATAGCTACATCAAAATCACTTAGTATTATACATGCGCCTACAATTTATATACTGCCATCTTGAGCATCTAATCAACAACAAGACTTCTCATGTGCCGGACAAATCCATCTTTGGAAACTTAATTTTTCTGAAACAAAGAAGCATTTGTTGTATGATGAGAACCAATAAAAAGCCATTAGATAAGAGGCAATGCAGATAAATAAATGCGTGAATAAGACCCACCCTCAGTTTGATATAAAGTGTCTGAAGTTTAAGAATGCTGCTCTGTAATTGCGGGTGTCGAGCTTCGCTAATAGGAAGTTGTATTCTGTCTTTCTCTCCAATATGGACAGAACTCTTCCCAGAATTCTGTATACCCATTGCCTGAGGAAAACGAAGGTTATTTTCTTCCACTTGCCGTTGTTGATTATCATCATGTGAGGAGCCAATTTGTTGTTGCTGACTCTCAGTCCCCAATCCATGTTGATTTAACTCCATTTCAGAAGATTGCTGCTCTTGTGGTTGTGAAACCTTCAGATCTTGTTTACTTTGAGAATTGGAATTTTCATATTGGCTGGATGTTTTCCATTGTGGATACAACTGACTTGAATTGTGAGTGCTTAATTTGCTTCCTTGAGATAAAGCTGCTGAATTTGTAATTTGAACTTGTTATGCTAGCAATAACAAACATTAAATGGTAGTATAAGAATGACAATTAAACAACCATTATATGCCCGTATCCAACTTAAAATTACTACAAGTCCTACATAGTAGGAAAAAAAAATCCTTAAATTACTTAAATGCCCAATAGTTCTCATCACTCATATAAAGCAGTTAGTCTTATACTACTAGTACTTCACTATGATCTCAATAATTATTTCAATCTAACTCCATACACGGATTTGCAACAATAAGTATGTTAGATACAACTACAACTCTCTGACTCAAGCTAATTAACGAGGATCTAGACTAAGAAATAGTTCTAGAAGCTAAAAGAGAGCATCCCAAACAGTTTCATTAAACAGGATCATGATATTCAAAGAATAATAGACGCTACCATACATACAACTGTACTCGTTGTTTGATCTTGAAGTGAGCTTCATCTAAAGTTTGACTAGTGGATGTTGAGTGCACAAGAAATAAACTCAAGCAAGAACTTGATTGATCTCAATGGAAAAAGCTCTACTTTTCACTGGACTACTGGGTTTGACTCACTAAACTTTTGGCAACATCCAAATTACACCCTAACTAACTGTAGAAAGGGAAAAACTAATGTAATTAGTAAGAAAATCTACAATGTTTATTGACCTTTACTCACAATCATCGGTAAAGTTCTCAACCGACCAGCTTTACTAAACAAGTGAAAAACTTTGACTTTCATTCACCATACGGCTGAATCTGATTCCAGAAAAATGGAATAGGAGACAGATTGGTCTAAGGAGAAAATAGAGGCACTGAGTTCTTTTAGCCCTTTTGATATCTCTCATATAGGCAAGAAGAATCGAACAACGAAAGTCGGAAAGAATATAATAAAGAATGAGAGATCACGTAAGCGTAAAAGAAATTTCAATCATGTCAATAGACAACATTGCTTTGCCGAAGTAGCCTATTTATGAAAACTACTTTTCCTATGTGCCGTTCCAAGCACTTTTATAGCTTCAAGTAAAACTAACATTAACATTATTCCCCTACGGGAAATCAAACTTTAACCATATCAAAGTTCTATCAAGGACAACAAGAATCGAACAAAGAAAGGGGAAATGAATATAAAAAAGAATAAATCACGTAGGAATAAAAGGTGCTTCTTTCTAATGAAGCTTTAAAATTAAAAACTGACAAATGAAATAAAGAAAGTTTCTCAAAACTTACAGAGACTTTGTCAGTTTTCACTCATCTGCAAAGCACAAAAATAAAATCACAAGAAGCCTATCTCAACTAACCTAATATCCTTATACAAATCAATAAGCTTCTTTGTTGAGATTTCTTTTAAAGAGGCTTAGCATATCTTGAACTTTCTTTATATATGTACCAAAACAAGGTTTGGTTTTTTTATTCTTGGTCAATAATCTAATGTTCTTTTATGAAGAAGCCTATTTCCACTTGTTGTATCGAAATCAGATACCAGCCTCATTCACAAAAGCATTAATTCCAACTATGGGCTGATTTAGATAAAATCAAAATCCATGGCCATAAAAGAAATTTTTCCTTATACAGATCAAACAAGTGGAGGGACCCATTATTTGATTTAGATGAAGATCTCACGTTACTCTGGCTTAACTGAAGTGATGGAAGCAAAATGGGAGAGACCAATAGGTAAACAAATTATCAGCTACGTAGCCTTTCTACAGAAAACTTGAAGTGAAAGAATGAAATAATGAGTTTGTTTTAGTTCAGGAGCTAAAACCTCCTTCTTCAATGGGAATGTACACCATACTCCTGCAATGTGATCATTTTCACATTTCCTCGGTGAAAAGAACAATAACTTTCAGCATTATTGAAGTACAATGTGTCAATGACAATCAAAATCAACCTCAAGATCACACTAAAAATCTACAAAGTCCTACAAAATCTACATACCTAATAAGCTATTGGAAGCAATTCAACCAATTAAAATTTACCAAAATTCACATAATTTAAAACCATACTGACTCTTCTCTACCCATTTCCGGCATCAGAGAAAGGATAAACATAATTGATAACCACATAGGGGATTCCACTTATCCCTATAGAAAATAGAAAGGCAGAGAGAAAATTAAGAATCCAAAAGGAGAACTAATGTGTAACCATGGAGTAAAGTGGGCTTTAAGGAAGCCTCAAGGAAAAGTAAGAGATGCAAAACAAGATATCAATAACAGTTAAGCTAAAAACAAGCATAATAATATTATAGAGACTTCCTTTGGACAAAACAAATATAAGTACAGGGGTTCGGGGGCAGCACCCCCGTGGGAAAATTTTTTGGGTCTATTTATTCATATTTTTTAGTAAATTTCTTTTGTATATCACTTTTTTTACAATACTCTTTGATCGCATGCTGCATTTTGTAAAGCTGTCTAATGGTAAAAAAACAATTTAAGTTAGGCTAAATTTATAAAATTACATATACATATTGACATTTAAAACTTTTTTGGAATGGTTATATAAAATTACATGTACATATAAAAAGTTTTTCAAAATTTTATAGTGGCCAGGAGTATAAATTTCCAAAATTTCATAGAGGCACAAAACTTTTTGAAAAATTACATGTAGATATAAAAATAATTCTAAAATTATGCAGGAGCCATGGCCCCCCTTGGTCCCAAGGGTAGGTCCACCCCTGCTATCATGGAATCCCAAACCATTCTAAACTCTCAGCATATACATATGTCCCCTTTATTTCAACTGCATCACTTTAGATCATCAATTTTTATTTGATTTCAGTTGAGAATGATCATTAACACATGGATTGTTTTAATTGCCTCACATATGGATGTCACTTCTTCATGCCAAGTTTTAAGACATATAAACCAAAGCCAAGTGGTGGGGACCTTCTTCAGTTCACTCTGAAATGAAAAACTAGGCCAACACAATACGGATTTATAACATTTTTCTTGAATTTGATTTTCTATTGTATTCTAACAAATATGCCATTTATACCACCTTCACTAGCATACTAACCCCCACGTGGGAGGATATGTGATATATATTTGAGGTTTTTTCATGATCCTGGTTTACAATTTGAAACCTTTTGGTCACCATTTTAACATGGAAAAATTCAACACCTTCTTTTCTTCTCTTGTTCTCATCCGTGTAGGGTCTGAGCCTTAGTTTTTTTTTTTTTTTCTTTTTTGTGCTAAAAAACATTTTAATACGGGTACTTATAAAGTATTTTCACTATGGGCACTGCATTTTAGTAATAATTAGGACCTTCTAAGACTAACAATAATGAGTAATCTTGGTAATACTCTGTAGATCACATGGTTTTCTTATCATGTACGATAAGATACCCACCAGATCCAAGTCACTGTCCAAAGCCTGACAAAAAAAAAAAGTTCCCAATTATTAGTGCTTCTTGCCTAAATACAACTCCAGAACCCTGCCACTTTGTTCACTTTTCATCCGTTAAATTTCATATTTTTCCAACCATACCACCAAACAAATGGGTAGTAATAAGCCCCTGAAAGCTCTTCTCACATAACCAAAATTGAGTTCGATAGAAAAAGCTTCTAGGCGAGTAATCCCTACACTTATCATACGTCACGCCAACTACAACATCGTAATTCCAGAATTGGAACAGAATACAAGGAAAACATTAACATATGTTGTCCCCATTCCCAATTATCACAATGATTTTGTCAAATCTTAAATTTCATTAAATTTTAGCTATGTAAAAACATATGCATTAATGCCCTGTTTTCTTTTGTTAAAGCTGGAGATGAAAAAAAAAATTCTTTTCAAGGCACCATTTTTCCAACATTCCATTCTCAGAGACCCATGGAAATAACAACCTGAATTCAATATCCCTGATACAGCAACTTGGATTGGTCGAGTTACCTTGTTTACTTACTAGAAGCCAAATTATTATACATTTACCTTCTTTACTCAATTTCCCCAGCAAAATAAATAAAAAGATGAAACCATGTATAGACTAATTGCCCAATCTAATCACCGCAATTTTTTTGTTATAAACTACATTCAGTAGATTAAAAATGGGATGTGAGATTATTCAAAAGCACAATTTTCAAAAACTAAAACATTTATGAAGAGCTATGTTCGAGTGCTCAATAATGTTCTCAAACAATACCTCTTCTCCTGCAGCTGAGTAGAGTCCATGTGTAGATACAGTGGGCCTAATCGTATGGAATGATTGTCGTAAAACCTGGAAAAAAAAAAAAGCTTCAGTACAACATATATATATATGCGAATTATATGTATCAACAATACATCAAATCATATAAAATTAACATAAAAAAGGCGAAATTAAGGCCTGTACCAAAGAAGGTGAGCCACCACAAGCGACTCTTCGCCTAATAACGCCCAACATCATCTCGTTGATCTCTTTAAGACTGCTTTCACGATTAGCAAAATCATCAATTAGCATTTATTTTACAATAATTATTCATATTTATGTACATATATATATACATACATGTGATATAAAGCTAAAATGAGAAGCATACAGATCTTGAAGAATGTAGGGAGAACAAAATAGACTGAAATGTATTGACCTGAGTGAAGATTTCTGCAACTACGGCTGATTGAAAGGTAGGGCTTGAACTCGCCTGTATATGGAGAGAGAGAGAGAGAGAGTTTTTTCGGTGCGAAGAGAAGATCTTCGAGCTTCTACTATTCTGACTATTTGACTACAGGAATTGAAAAAATTTGGGGTAAATTATACTTCTGACCCTTCAACTTCGGGGTTAACTTTTTTTTGTACCACCAACACCAGCTTTATCCTCCAACTCAAGCACACCATCTCTCTCTCTCTAACTTTCTCTCTCTACAGCACACTAATAGCCTCTCGTCTCTACTAATGAAAAAAAAACCAACACAAAATAGAAACGATTTTGCATATGTGTACGTTTTTGTAATAGATCTGGTGTGTGTCTCTGTGTGTGTGTGTGTAAGAGAGAGAGAGAGATCTAGTGTTTGTGTCGAACAGATTTGATGTGTGTGTATGTGTGAGAGAGAGAGAGAGAGACGACTAACCAGATCTACGGGAAGATGACGAGGACGGACTGGCGGGAGAGGACGAGGACCACGGTGGGGTGGTGACAGTGGGAAAACGATGGTGGAGTGGTGGCGGCGCCAGGACCACGGTGGAGTGGTGGCGGCGGGAGGACCACGGTGGAATGGTGGCGGCGGGAAGACAATAGTTGAGTGGTGGCGACGGGAGGACCACGGTGGAGAAGTGGCGGTGGGAGTGGGAGCTGAGCCCCTTTTCTCTCTCTCTCTCTCTCTCAGATCCCCTTTTGGTGTGTAATGGTAATTTTGGTTTGCCGCTTGATTTTAGTTTTTAGCTTTCCTTTTTTCTTTTCTTTTAATCTTTTTTTTTAAATAATTAATTTAGATAAAATTTTGTAATGGTAATTTACCGTTAGTATTTATTTTATTATTGTTAGAAAATTCTAAAATAGCTAAAGTTGATAATTACTAACGGAATTTATAAATTTCTAACCGAAATTTACCGTTACAAATTTGTAACGGTAAATTACCGTTAGGAAACCAAAAACCTCTGTGTTAGAAAATTGGCTGAATGGTGTAGTGAATTTGGATTTCATTTAGTCTCCAAGGACCATTAATTTGAGAGGGGATTAGGATGTCATGACTCTATATTCCTCAAGGATCATGTTGTTTGAGAGAGGAATTAGATGTAGATTTTCATAGTTTACATTCAAAATTCATAAGATTAAATAAGACCTTAGGATTCTCTATGCTATGAGATCTATGATGGAAATCCATTAAGGCTAAATCCATGAACATCTTCATATTTCATTATTTACTCCAATGATCATAATCATACTTGATCCTAGTTCTCTCTAGAATCATGGATCAAGTTTGATTTGAAATACGAACATCAATTTAACAAAGGTGCAGTGAATCCATAAACCAACTGTGATCAATGATTTTTATAAAATCATGGTTCATTGAAAATTGGATGAGACCAATTGGAGGATGTTCATCATTCATTTAAGCACCTCTGTGATTTTTGTTTTGATGAAATTCCATGCTTAAGATGGGTTGGTCTTGTGATTTCAAAACAAGCAACTCTCTGTCCAAAATTCCAGAACAGTAAGTCCGTTTTAAACTTAATAAATTAGAACCTTAATCGAACTTCCTTGGCATCTAATACTTTTTTCTAAGTACTTTAATGTGTTATTAAGGTTCCCTAAAAGGATCTAAGTGTTTCTCATTTGTTTACTATTTTTATAAAATCGTACAAGATCTCTGGACAGAGAGTTGCAGATTCCTGAGTGATGTCTAGTGTTTTCCTTATTCCCAGAGATCTAACCGTTCAAACCTTGATTTTCTTTTTGGGTTAGACACCAGACTCACAAAGTCATGTCATACCCAAAAATCATTAAGATCCAACCGTTGCAAGTATGGTTTTTCTATCTTTGAAAGTCAGGTCTGCACTCAGTAATTCATGAGATCGAAACTGTCACTGTTTTGTCTAGTCTTATTCATTTTAACTTAAACGGTTTCCTAATGCCTTGGGACCCAAATCATGTTTTGAATAATGATAATTAAGTTTAAATCCAGAGGCTAAGTGATCCAAGTTAGTGAATAATTCATAGCTTGTCCTTATATATATATCCATGCATTCATCTATGTATACTTATACTTGTAGCTAGGATCTAGCTCTAGGTTGTTTTGTCCCTAATTGAACCTAGGTGTGAGTTCCTTATAATCATGTTAGGATTATACCACCTCTATATGGACATTGCATTGGCTCTTAGTTGAGACTTGCATATCTATAGAGGTGATATGTTTGCAACTAATTAGAAGGAATCCATAAATAGGTCAATTCTTTCCATACTTGATAGATTTAAGCTAGAAGCTTAGGGTTGATTATTTGATATCTTTGATCAAGGCATGTGTACTAATATTTGTTTTGTAGCACATTTGAGGTACAATTTCTCAACCCTGCTCTAGTTTAATTTACTTCTTTGATTTTAATTGATTTTCGACTTCATGTGCGACACATTAGCCTAGGTTCTTCTCTTATGTGTTTATATACGTTAGAGACATTTTCTTAGGTTTTATTTTATATGTATGCATTGCACGTTTCTATTTCGCGGCCGGATCCCGGGTATGTTTTCTAGTTCCCTGTTTGCATATCATATTGCTTGCTACTTGAATTACGTGGCTTATGAATGATATTTTATCATTAGCAATTTTGCACCCTTTTCAACATGCTTGTGTAATGTGTTATTTATATATATGTAGTAGTTGAGGGCACGCTTAGATTAATAATTCAATTAAAAAGGATGTTGAGTAGAGTCCTATCACGAGATAGGATGAAAGGGGGTGTTTTAGTCCGCCGGGCTCCTTCCCCTCTCATTCCATGATCCCCGGACCTAGTTAGTCTTTGGTTTTGCAAAAGATCAGTTTGTTTTTAAAATGGTTTCTTAATTTTCCTTTAAAAAAATTAAGTGGCGACTCTTGGTATTTGAAATTTGAAAATGTATTAAAAGTGGGCCCAAATGCCGATATCCACAATCTGGCGCCTTTGCTAGGGATCGAACCTAGAATCTCTGGTTTCGCAGACCAGAATTTCTGATTTTGGGTTCACTCGAGGATTAGACTTGAAAGCGTCCTTTTAATCGAATTAATTACTTTTAGTGTGGCCGTTGCATTGCACTTGCATGTCTAGCCAGTCGATTGCACAAAACTATGACCTTGAAGGCTCGGGGCTACTCGGTTGATCAAGTCATCATGGGACCGTGTGATCACCCTTGATCTCGTACCATGTGTTGGTATATGAAGCATCCTATCGAGTGTATGTCAAGGGTACCTTATTTGACCAAAACCCGGCCTTTGCATGATAGCTTCTATAGAACCCTTCAATCTTAGGAAATCAATTCTTGATTAGGATTTATGTGCTACGGAGCTTTGTATGCCCGGAAGGGATTACTTGAGATGATAACGATACTTGCTTGATGAAAGATGTGTAACCTCTTAATCACTTTTTGAGCAATTCCTCTTCATATCCCGTGACATTTGGGAACACATTGAATCTTGATTGAAAGAATACACTTTTTATGTCTTGTTAGTTAAGCATCATTGACCTTGTATGTATCCAAATTCATGGAAAGTACAGTGATAATCTAATCATGTGATCCTTCTACCCAATTAATTTTAAATCCATCTTTGTAAGAAAACATGATTTTTACCATCTTTATTCTAATGTTTTTTTTTTGAAAAATCACACTTTCAAAACCTTTGAAGTTGACTTGATTAAGGTGCCAAACCAATCCTTGTTAATATATTTTCTCATCTCCGTTTTCAAAAGAAGAATCCTTGTGAATTTTTTTTAAGAGGTCTCGCCATCTAAAGAAATACTTTTCATAATGAGTTCAAAGTGAAAATTCAACCTGACTATCTTTGTTAAGAAATGTTTTCATTCTCGAAAGCATTCTCAAGATTTCAAAAGATTTATCATCTAAGAAAAATCTTTTCAAATTAATTTCAAAGCCTTTTTAATGACCAACCTTTGAAGGGGTAATAATGAGCACAATGAAAAGAGAAATTAGCGCACTTGACATTGATGAGGATTTTATGTGCTTATGTGTTGAATGTGTTAGGACTAGAATTTTCCTTTCTTTGTCATATAGAATAGGCATACACACACACACACACACACACACACACATGTATTGCATCCGTGTGGTATATGAATCATTCATGAACATTTTATGAAGCATTTAATAAAATCAACTAGAAATGATAAAAATAATGAAAATAATGATAAAAAGGGAGAGATAGTGAAAAATGTTTTCTTTTGAAAATTTTGGTTAGAGGTAAAAGATAGAATCGGCTACAAGCACAGTCTGGTATAGAGATTCCACTGCAAGGTTAGTCAGAAGAGAGATGGCATAAGAAGCAAACGTGAGAGAAATAGGAGAATTGAGGGCCATAGTAGAACAGCAGGCGGGACAGATGACTAGGATGATGACCATGATGGAAACAATGGCACGACAACCGCCCGTAGTTAACCCACCAGTTGTCAATCCTCCTTCTCCTGAAGCACCAAGAGCAGAGAGGAAAAAAATAGAAAAAGAAAGGGCCGAGAAAGAGAACTGATGACCAAGAAGGTAGAGAAACTAGAAAGGGTAGTCCGAAAGGCCCACGGAGTTGACACTTACCTACTGGAATTAGAAGGGTTATATGAAGGGGTTTGCGAAGTATTACCTGCCGAGTTTAAGATGCCTGTGTTTAATAAGTTTGATGGTTTTGGTAACCCCAGAAATCATGTGAGGATGTGTATTGGGGCCTTTCAGCCGAGTGGTTTGAGTCCTGCCATGATGGCCATGCTATTTCAGCAAACCTTGACTGGGGTAGCTTTATCTTGGTATTTCACTATGGAACCTAGTAAAACTCGCATATGGGAGGAGGTTATAAAGGCGTTCGTCACTCAGTACGAGTATAATCAGGAACTTGATGTGACCATGAGGGACTTGGAGACGACTACGCAAGAATATAAAGTGTCGTTTACTGAGTATTTGAGTAGATGGAGAGGAAAGGCGGCTAAGATGGTTCAAAGGCCATCAGAAAAAGAACAAATCAGAATGTTGATGAAAACCTGCAGCTAGTCTACCAAGAGAAGATGAGGTTCCAATCTATCAACACTTTTGCTGAGGTTTTTGACGTGGGAACAAGAATTGAAGATGCTATCAGAGAGGGGATAATCACGAGAGATAATCAGGGAAATAAGCCCAAGGGACCGGTGTACCAGAATAATCATCATGAGCCAGATGTCAATGCCTTAGCACCTCATTCATCATTCAAACAATCGAGAAGGTTATTTTGGCGGCAAGGCCAATGTCAGAATATTTCTATTATGAGAAACAATCAATCAAGGTCCAACCGTGGCTCTCCAAGAGAGCATAGGGTGTTTGCTGATTTGAACATAACATTGAGCTTGGCATTGGAGAGAATGTTAGAAGAGGGGTATTTGGAGCAGTTAGATCCAAGGCCGATACCTGACCCCATCCCATCGAGATATAATGTGAACGAGTATTGCGCTTACCATCAAGGGCATGGACATGATACTGACCGTTGTTTGAGGCTGAGGCATGAAATTTAAGATTTAATTGAGCAAGGGATCATTACACCAGACGGGCCTAAGATGAGACGGTGAAGTGATGATGTTTAGAACGGCTGCTGTTGAAACCAACATGGATGCTTTTATTAAAAAAAAGGGAAGAAAAAAAAGGAAAGAAAAAAGAAAAAGAAAAAAAAAAGAAAAAGAAAATAAGCGAGTCACAGCGACACGCCGTTTGAGGCGAAGTCAATTTTGTCAAGTCGAGTATGTTTCGTGTTTTCCAAGTTTAGTCTTTTGATTGAATCTATCTGTCTATCTATCATCGAGTTGTACTGAGTCCATGTCGAGTAATAAAATTCTTATCTTGGAATGAAATCTCGTTTTGCTTAATCTAATGCATTTAGTCATGAGTGGATGAATCACTAAGCTAAAAATGTCGCATCTCGGATTATTGTGGAAATTACTCTGTTAATGAATTTTTGCATAAAAAAAAGAATCTTGAATAGATCGAAGTCAATTTTGCGCTAATTGGGACTTGAGGCTTGCTCAGTATCCCCTTTTCTCCTAAATACCAAGCCTAAAAGATGAGCCCACAGTCCAAAGCCATAAACTTGGTCCTTGATGGTAGCTAGATATTTTAAATGAACTTCTTTTTCAAAAGAAAAAAAAGAGAAAAAAGAAAAAGAAAAAGAAGCTCGCTAGGATGAAAACTCGAAAGGGCGCTTAGGCAAAAGTTAGAGCACAACAAAAAAAAAAAAAGAGAGAAGGAAAAAGAAAAAAGAAAAAGAGCTCGCTGGGATGAAAACCTGAAAGAGTACCTAGGCAAAAGTTAGAGCAAAAATAAGATGCGTGTTGACTTCAAAACCTGAATCCTGGCCAGTCAAAATCATAGAGAGAGTAAGAGATAGCGAGGTAGAGAAAAGAAAGGAAAGAGAAAAGAAAAAAAAACAGAGAATAAATATGATTGAGAAATCTTGAGCACTTCAAAGTACATTATTGGCAAATGAATTATCTCAAGGCTTTGAGTTTGTTCTAAACAAAGAAAATAAATTGGAAATAAAAAGAGAGATTTCAAAGTATCAATCAGTCTCAATTGCTAAGTGGGCCTAAAATAATGCAGAGATATCTTTGAGAAAAAAACAAATAGAGATTCAAAGGGTTGATATTGCTTTGTGAATATGATAGAGTATGAATAAAACATGATGCGTTGTAAAGATTGATTGGCCAGTGAAAAGTGAAAAGAATCAACCGCCACAAACAAAAAAAAAAGAAAAGAAAAAAAGAAAAGAGAAAAAGAGAAGAAAATAAAAGGGAAACAGTATGAAATACCGAGAAGCATCATAGAATATTGTGAAGCAATCAGCACAGATTATTAACAACACTGAAGTGTAAGGCGTGAAGCATCTCAGTCGATCAGATGATTTTTGGAGGATTATGGAGTGTAAGGCATGAAGCGACTCAATCTTTCAGCGTGCTACCTGATTCGACTCTATGAAGTGTAAGAAGTGAAGCGGCTCAGTCGATCAGATGATTTTTGGAAGATTATGGAGTGTAAGGCGTGAAGCGACTCAATCTTTCAGCGTGCTACCTGATTCGACTATGGACTATAAGGCGTGAAGCGGCACAATCGATCAGATGATTCCTCGAAACACATGTTCCCAAGATTAAAACTATAACATAACTAGAGAATTTGAAGCATAAGGTGCATTTCTGATAATAGGAAGAGCAACATGACTCCGGATCATCATATTTGGGAGCATGAGACATGAAATTTGAGCATATGCATCACGATAAGATAGGAGTACATCTGTGTGGTTATTTGCATTTATGTGTTGTCCTTTGCCCAAACTACGTTCTGGTCTGATTCCCGGTGGGATACGTAGGCAGCTCACCATTGAGCACGACCAGTTTTTGGCTCTCTGCGCACCCGACTTTTGCAATGCACTTTTTGTTTTACCTGGATTCGACCGTTTGGTCAAAGGCTTGTCTTTCACACAGGCTTTGACATTCACTTGTGATACGCGTTGCTTTACATGCCGAAGAGGGGCAAACTATAGACACTCCGATTTTGACCAAACGTCAAATCCAGGGATTGGTTACCTCTAAAAAGACCGATGATGACGATGACCGGTGAAAGTCAAAGTTTTTTTTCCAAAGAATTCAAATTCTTCAAAGATTCTTTGAATCGAGTTTATAAAAATAAAAAAAATAAAAAAAGAAAGAGAAATTGGGTCTTCGGGAGAAACCCGAATGTCGAAGACATATGAGAAAGTCAGTCTAGGGATTTATCCTAAAAAAAAGAGAGAGAGAAAATGAAAAGAAATTTGAAAAGAAAAGAGAAAAGGATAAAAGAAAATATAGGAAAAAAAAAAGAAAGAAGAAGAAAGAAATAAAATGATATATTAGAATATATACCATGCATATGGGTATATTCTAATGAAGTACATTACAAATATAAGTACATTAGTATATACTTTACTAAACAATTAAGTTTATGTTAACATATATTTTGAAAATTAAAACGAAGGCAAGAATTCTGTTAGCCGCGGCACGCGGCGAAGCCGGGTTGCACTCACTGAGTGTCGCGCCGGCATTCACTGAGTACCGTCCGGCAGTCAGTGAGTGCCGCAGGCAAGTCGTCGAGTGTTGCGCGCTGTAACAGACTGCTTTTCTCACATGTTCTAGAAGAAAACTTTGCACATGAGTTTTCACCCGAATTTACCCATTTAACCTTATAATGTGGGTCTATATAAACAGACCTTTATCTCCATTATTGGGACATTTCACTTAACCTTTGAATCAAATTGAGATACATAAGAGATATATATATATATAGAATTGAGAGAATTGAGAGAGGAGAAGAGAGTTTTCTTGAAGAATAGTTAAAGAATTTGAAGATTTGTTTGGAAGAGTTTCACAAGAGATAGAAGAAATCCTTGAGGTCATAGAGGTAACCTCTCAATCCTTGGTAGAATTAGGCGAATTCAATCACAAGTTTATAGCTCTAGGACTTTTACACATTTTCAAAACCTCTCTTCCTACCTCATTTCATCACACACCACTTAGAATTTGTGATTGAATCTCATACGTATTTCATTAATTTGTATCTAATTGGTGCCTTGGGTTTAATATAAGTTGGGTTTTGAAGAATTTGTGTTCCAATTTCTCTAAATAAACTTGGATTCTTTATTTCTATTTTCCTCTTAAGATTCATGAGATTTTATATATCTTATTGAGTCTATTTGAGTTTGATTCTTTAGTTTCCTATGATCCTATGATCCATATGGAGATTAAAGTGAATCATGGTTATATCTACACATAGTTGGTTGAGTTCAAGTCATAGCTCATGATTTGAATCTCCTCACTAAGAATCTTATGGGGTTCATGCTATATTCCATAAAGGTTTATGTAGATTTGGATTTTATTTAGTCTCCAAGGACCATTAATTTGAGAGGGGATTAGGATGTCATGACTCTATATTCCTCAAGGATCATGTTGTTTGAGAGAGGAATTAGATGTAGATTTTCATAGTTTACATTCAAAATTCCTAAGATTAAGTAAGACCTTAGGATTCTCTATACTATGGGATCTATGATGGAAATCCATTAAGGCTAAATCCATGAACATCTTCATATTTCATTATTTACTCCAATGATCATAATCGTACTTGATCCTAGTTCTCTCTAGAATCATGGATCAAGTTTGATTCGAAATACGAACATCAATTTAACAAAGGTGAAGTGAATCCATAAACCAACTGTGATCAAAGATTTTTATAAAATCATGGTTCATTGGAAATTGGATGAGACCAATTGGAGGATGTTCATAACTTATTTAAGCACCTCTGTGATTTTTGTTTTGATGAAATTACATGCTTAAGATGGTTTGGTCTTGTGATTTCAAAACAAGCAACTCTCTGTCCAAAATTCCAGAATAGTAAGTCCGTTTTAAACTTAATAAATAAGAACCTTAATCGAACATCCTTGGCCTCTAATACTTTTTCTAAGTACTTTAATGTGTTAGGAAGGTTCCCTAAAAAGATCTAAGTGTTTCTCATTTGTTTACTATTTTTATAAAATCGTACAAGATCTCTTGACAGAGAGTTGTAGATTCCTGAGTGATGTCTAGTTTTTTCCTTATTCCTTGAGATCTAACTGTTCAAACCTTGATTTTCTTTTTGGGTTAGAAACTAGACTCACAAAGGCGTATCATACCCAAAAAGCATTAAGATCCGACCGTTGGAAGTATGGTTTTTCTATCGTTGAAAGTTAGGTCTGCTCTCTATAATTCATGAGAAACTGTCACTGTTTTGTCTAATCTTATTGATTTTAACTTAAATAGTTTCCTAATGCCTTGGGACCCAAATCATGTTTTGAATAATGATAATTAAGTTTAAATCCAGAGGCTAAGTGATCCAAGTTAGTGAATAATTCATAGCTTGTCCTTATATATATATCCATGCATTCATCTATGTATACTTATACTTGTAGCTAGGATCTAGCTCTAGGTTGTTTTGTCCCTAATTGAACCTAGGTGTGAGTTCCTTATAATCATGTTAGGATTATACCACCTCTATATGGACATTGCATTGGCTCTTAGTTGAGACTTGCATATCTATAGAGGTGATATGTTTTCAACTAATTAGAAGGAATCCATAAATAGGTCAATTCATTCCATACTTGATAGATTTAAGCTAGAAGCTTAGGGTTGATTATTTGATATCTTTGATCAAGGCATGTGTACTAATCTTTGTTTTGTAGCGCATTTGAGGTACATTTTCTCAACCCTTCTCTAGTTTAATTGACTTCTTTGATTTTAATTGATTTTCGACTTCATGTGCGACACATTAGCCTAGGTTGTTGCCTTATGTGTTTATATACGTGCAGACACCCCATTTTGTCGGCTATCAGATTTAGGAGACCCATAGCTTGGTGGTTCACAATAATAAAAAAGACTCAAAAGGACTCTTGAAAGTTAGTTCTATTTCTCAAAATGCTCAGAATGACCAAAATGCCCCTGAAAGCCCGAAAACTCCCAGATTTGGACCAAAAGTTCTAGAAACATTCTATGTCGTAAGAAAAGTAAGAAAATGAGTTTTTAAGTAAAATCAGATGAAATCGTCAGCTCCTAGAGACCCCCAGAAGTCCCGGAAATTCCTGGAAAGTCCCCGTTGATCGGTTTGACCAGGGTTTGACCGAAATCATTCGAATTAGCCAAAAACTTCCAAGATCATTCTGGATCATGTGAAAAGTACTAAAAGGTGTTTTAAAGAAAATCGGACGAAAACGTCAGCTCCTGGGAGCTCCCAAAGGTTCCCAGAACTTTCTGAAGATCCCAGGTTTGATCGATTTGATCTAAAAGTTGACTTCAAAACTGGAGCACTGCAACAATTTTCAAACATTTTTCATGGATACTAGAGGTCAATAGATTTCCAACGGTATATCGTTCATAATTTTTGGATTTAAAACAGATTTATTATGAATTTCTGAAGGTGAAAAGGCGAGCAAATTGGCTTTTATCGCGAATGCCGTAAAACTTTTCAAAGTGACCTGACTCCAAAATATTTTATATAGAAAGTAGACTCCGATACCTTTCCAACGGTGTATCACAAGCTCAGTTTGGAGTTCATACACATTTTCTGTGAATTTCGGACAAAATAGGACCTTTTCGCGAATACCAGAACCTGTGGGGGTCTAAATACAATTTTTTAGGCATCTGAGGAACAGTGTCGTGGCGGCACTAGGCCACTGTCATGGTGGCACATGGCCAGTACCGTGGCGGCACTCAACCCTCGCAGAGTCAATTTTTGTAATTTATTTGGGGGTCCAATTTGATTAATTAAAAACCAAAACGATGTAGTTTTATGTTCACAGATGTTTGGGACCAATGAAAACACTTTCTAAATTCCAAAACCTCCCCAAATTAGCCTATATAAACCCCCCATTGCTCTTCATTTGGGGGGCCCAAGTGTAAAACTTGAGAAAGATTTAGATAGAAAGGGAGATAGAGATAGGTTTAGAAGAGAGAAAGGGAGCTTCTCCCACTGATTTTCTATAGAAAGTGAGTTCTAAACTCAAGTTCTTCCATCATTCTTCTATATACTTCATCATCAATACACCCAACCACCATTTCTCTGAGCATTCATGAGTTAGGGAGCTAATTCCATGTCCAAATGTCAATATCTATGAGTGAAACACCAAGCTACAAGTTCAAAATCACATTGATTATCATCTATTGATTGTTATTTACTTGGTTGTTCATATTATATTCATCTCTTCTTAATCTCATATCTTTTTCTTTTTTTTTTTTTTTATTTCTCTTTATTTACTTACTTGCTCTTCATCATCTAAATGATGACATATAGTTTGAGGTGAGTGAATCCTTATGGATAGTAGCTCTTGACCTCAAAAACATGTTTAATAGATGATGATTATAACTTAAATACCTCCAAAGTATCCTTGAAGTTATGTTAAAAATAAAAATGAATCTCTCCAATAATATTGGGGGTTTTTTATGATGAGTTTGATGTTGATATTCCAAGAGGTCATAATCTCTATTTGATGTTGAAAATATGCTTTCAAAACCTCTATTTCAAAACCCCTCTCAAACCCTCTCATTTTGATCTCAAGAAAGAAAACTCAAGTTTTTCCCAAAATCTTTAAAACAGTGAGTCAAAACAGTGAATGATCTGAGCTCAAAGATTTCTCTAGTACTCAGTACTCAATGTATGGATGCAAGACCACTTGGAAAGTCTTCCTAACGCATTAGGGAACATGCATGAATTTTTTTTTTTGACTTGGAGATACTTGGAAGGATTCAATTTTGGTCCAAACATTCTCTCCAGATATTCTGTCTTTACCGTCACAGCAGCTTGGTCTACTTTTAACTTGTTTTTACAGAAAACGTTTCAAAAACAAGTGGTCCCAAACTATTTTTCCCTTAAACTTCAGTATCTTAGGGAACGTTTTGTATAAAATGGGCCCCTAGATCATTTGTTTACATTTTCTAAGATATTTTGACATTTCAGTCGACAGTACGAACTCTATTTCTGAGTAACCTCTATTGTTCATATGATTTCTCTCAATCTGTAATAGTTATTAAAGATTGGCTCTTTGGGTTGTGTTCTAGACTCAATAATGAAGATCTACATAAAACATCATGCATTGAAAACATTCCTAACCCCTCATTTCAATTTCCAAAAGATCATGTTACTGTTCTGTCCACTATTCACAACAAACACACTTTTACTTCCATCCTTTGATTTGATGCTTACATGCACTCCAAATTAGCTCATGTCTTAGGAAGTAGTTCATACTACATTTGTACATATCCCATGATGATTTCCTTCATTCATTCATACATATTCTAGACTTCTAAGCCACTTTAGAAAGTCCATGTACACAAACACACTACAACCTTTGCACAATCTAGGATCATACATTGCATTTATGCAAGATTTGGGGTTTTTGTAACTCCTAATCTAAGAATAATATAAGGAATGATCATGACCACACGTTCATGCTTCCCCTCGATCTAATCCTCCTTTCTCATCCGTCCCGGGGATTGAGAGATCTTCTTTTCTCAAAGATTAACATGCATCATTCTAGCTTGCTAAGCATCTTTGTTTTCTTTGATTTATTTGTTTCAAGAACAATTTATGTCCCCTTAGATTAGGAAAACTTGATTACTTAATATATGATTAGATGATTTTCCTAGGTTTATTCGTGTGACCTTTCACTTTTGCATTGCATGATATTTGGCTAAGATCTTATGAACGATATCTTATTTTTTGATCTTCCATTTCAAAATTCTTGTGTGATGTAATATACTATCATAGTATTAATTGTCAAACCATACATAGTGTAGGATGATTATTTGGATGCTAATTGAGGCCCGTCGAAAGACGGGGCGAGTTGAGGGTATTTTAGTCGTGACAAAGGCTCCTTCCTCTCTCGTACCAAAATCCCGAACCAAGTTCTTTGGTTATGAAGGGCCAGTGCCCTTTATCCATGTGGGTGAGTCAAAATTAGGTTTCTTGGTTCCTTAAAGACCAAGTGGCGACTCTGTATCTGTTTTCAACAGACTTTTTCTTTTCCTTTTCAAAACAATTTCAAATAAACAAGAGGCGGAGGCCGCGTGTCCACAATCTGGTGACTCTGCTAGGGATATTTATTTTCAAAACAAAATAATACAGAGGTTTGACTCATAAGAAGCATCCTTAAAATCATCTTTTTACTGTGTCTGGTTCATCGCATTGCAGTACTTTTGCATTTCCCCCTCCAACTGTGTCGGAAACGCGGTGCTGACATTGTTCAGGTCTTGCTGTGCCAGGGCACAAGTCACCATTGATACTGTACCTTCCAAGGTATATCAAAAAGAGTAACAACTTCCGTACTGTCTCTCTGACGGTATATTGGAACTCTCGTCAACGGACCCTCTTTGACTAAACCCAGCCTTAGCATATAGATTTCTATAGAACCTTTCATAGACTGTTAATTTATCTTTTCAGATAGGACAATGTGATATAATAGTTGTATGCAATTGTGGGATTACCTGTGCGGTGTAGATGCTTATGTGGCATGAGGCAGAACCTCTTTCTTATGATTCCTAAGGCAATCACTTACATGTGGTTACATTGAGTTTACCTGCCTAGGCACCATGATAAGGATGTCTGCTCCGTGCTCACAAAGATATAGACCGCAAACCTTGTTTGTTGGTCCAAAGACATAGGAGTATGAAAACCTACTAGACAATATGATCACCATCATCACCTGCTCCTGTCATATATCCCAATTTCCCTCGAAAACTTCGTCCAATTTACCCAGATCTCCCAGAAATTCTAGTTTTTCCCAGAAGTCTTTGTTTCTCCCCAGATTACCCAGAAATCTCAGTTTCTCCTAGGAACTCCGATATACCTATTTCTCCTGAAAACTCTGTCTAACTCGCCCATATATGCCTGTTTCGCTCATAAACTCTGTCCGATTTAACCAGATATTCCTATTTCCCAGAAACTCTACCAAAATCCATCTAAACTTTTTAGAAATTCCCGTTTCCCAAAAACTCTACTAGAAATCTCTGCTCCCCGAAAACTTTGCCAAAATCTGCCAGATTTCCCAGAAATCCCTTTTTCCTAGAAACCCTACCAAGATCTCCCAAAATTCCCCGAAAATACTTGTCTGAATCACCCAGATATTCCCGCTTCTCCTAGAAGTTCTATTCGAACTCCCTAGGTATCACAGAAACTCTGTCTAATCAGCCTAGATTTCCCAGAAATCTATGCTTCTCCTAGAAACCTTGAAATTCATACTTTTCCCAGAAGCTTCTCCCATAAACTCTGATTTCCTAGTCTTCTCCCAAAACTCTGTCCAACTTGTCTGGATATACTTGTTTCTTCCAGAAACTCTAATTCCCAGAAATCCTTGTTTCTCCCATCTCCCGAGTATCCCAGAAAATCTATATTTCTTCCAGAAAACTCTAATTCTCTCCTATTAGTGATCATACTAGAAAGAAAGGTTAGCATACTCTGTATGACTAGGACCTTACTTGTTTAACTGCTATATATTAGAAGTAGGGGGGCCATATAGATTAGGGCTTGCATCTAGATGCTTGTCTCATATGCATACACAATTTGTGTCAGTCTACATGCACGCATATCTTGTCAGTCTCACACATGTCAGTCTCTACACATCAAATGCATACATCTCATCATCTTCACTCATGTCAATCGTTATATAGAGGTAATATACATACTGCGACCGTCATCGGTTCACATAGATGAATTCTTCAAAATCTTGATCATCTCTCCCCTAGGAGTCCATAAGAAGTATTTTGCGCCTCTGCTAATTTGAGCTTTTACTTCTATTTGCAGAAAAACGTAGCCCCGGGTAAGCGCACTTCTTTACCTCCCAGAATTCACTATCTTAATCGAGGGCTAAACCATCATCGATCCACCAATGGCTCACAAAGCTCTAGAAGAGAAAGTGACCAAGGTACAAACCACTGTTGAGCAGCTGAATTTAAGGGTGAGTCGATTTGAGAAGATGGCGCAAAGTATTGGTAAAGAGCTATCTAAAATAGGAACCAGAATAGAGGATGCCATCAGAGAAGAAAAGTTCAAGAAGGATGAACCCCAACACTAGTCCAATAGGCCTAAATACTCCCGAAACTCCCCGGATGTCAATACCCTGTACAGCCAACCCATGGCATACCCTCCTCGGCCATACCAATCCTCCAACCAAACCACTAGTCGCCCTTACCAGAAAAAGCAACCAGTACCTTTGCCAAGCTAGAAATCTCCCTCTCCTCAGCCCTAGAGCGCCTGCTCAAAAAGGGGCACCTCTAACTCCTTCAACCTCATGCCGATTCCCTACCACATAACTGTGACCTGTCCAAGTGATGTGCCTACTACCAAGGCCCAGGCCATGACACCGACCATTGCATGCGCCTCCGCCACAACATCCATACCATCATCGACCGAAACATCATTAAGCCACCACCCATCCAATCCCATGTTACCCAAAATGTCAGCTTCTTCGAACGTAAAGCTCCTGGCTTATCTGTTCAAGCGATCCCTTTCGCTGAGGACCATAAATGTTGAACTTGTGCAAGTGAAGTGGTGGTGTTTGGGACTTTTGCTAGCAAAGCAAATGAGGATGAACTTTCAAAAAAGAAAAAAAAGAAAAAGAAAAAGCGAGTCACCGTGACACTCGATTTGAGACCAGGTCAAGTCTAGTCGAGTCTGTTCTATGTTTTGAGTCTATTTCAAGTTTAGTCTTGTTGTCAAGTCTGTCTGTCATCGAGTTATTGTGAGTCTGTACCAAGAAATGTAATCCCTCTTTTGCTGATGGAATGAAGTCTTATTTTACCTAATTTGATGTATATAGTTATAAGTGCATGAATCGCTGAACTGAAAATGTCACTTTTCAAATTACCATGAATATTACCCTGCTAAATTTTTTTTTTGCACCAAACAAAATAAAAAGAATCCTGAAAATGCCAAAGTCGATTTTGCGCTAACACCGAAGAAGAGCCGAGAATTGAATAGTCTTACTTTAAGAATTTAAGAGATGCTCTTGCCTTAATCTTGAAAAGTCATACTGGGAACTGACTTGGGGCTTGCCCAACACCTTTTTTCACCATTTCAAAGCCTTGGGCCCAACCCAATTGATAGCTATGCAAATCTGTGCGGACTTAGTCCTTGACGGTAGCCAAACATTTCAGTGAGTTTCATCTCCACTTTCAAAAAACAAAAAAAAAAAAAAAAAAAAAAAAAAAAAAGAAAAAAAAAGAAAAAAAAAGAAAAAGAAAAAGAAAAGCTCGCTAGGTTGAAAACCCAAAAGGGCTCCTAGGCAAAAGTTAGAGCTGAAAAGGTATTGATTTCCAAAATCTGACCCTAGCCAGTCAAAATGATGGAGAAAATGAAAGAAAGAAAATTTTGGTGATACATAGAATTGTACACTTCAAGGTACATCATGAGAATGTATCTACATCATGTTTCGAAAGGCTCAGAAAGGCCACAAACAAATTTTGAGAGCTGACATACACGTTGTGAAATTATGATCAGAAGATCTCGCTCCAATCAACTACATGAAAAAAAAAATTTGACTGGCTAGGTGAAAGTGAAAAGGATCAATCCTCAAAACAAAACAAAAACATAAAAAGGAGAAAAAAAAAGAGGAGAAGAAAGGGAGACTGAAACTGAATCCTTTTATTCAAGGCTACCATAAGTGACCCAAGTTTGAACTTTTTTAACGATTGATTCGAAAAACCCTCAGACCTCCATGTCTTCCAAAACCCTAGCCTTGAACTACGCTTGACTTGATTCCTACTTAGGGATACGTAGGCAACCGCATCGATTCAGTCGACACCATCATAATCGAACCAATTTCTGTCAAGACCTTGCCCTGAACTACGCTCGACCTGATTCCCACTCGGGGATACGTAGGCAACCGCATCGGTTTGGTCGCCCCACCTACCTAAAAATCAACCCCCCGTTCTTTCAAGGTCCTGGCCTGAACTACGTTGGACCTGATCCCCGCTCGGGGGTACGTAGACAGACTTTCAAAAAAAAAAAAAAGAAGGATGGCTTGCTAGGTTGAAAATCTGAAAGGACGCCTAGGCAAAAATTAGAGCTAAATCCAAGGTGTGCAATAACAAGAGAGAGAAAAGAGCTCGCTAGGTCACCTCACTGGTGCCTAGGCAAAAGTTATGAGCATTTGAGAGATTAAAGTCACGGTCCTTGCCTCAAGCCAGAAAATCACCTTCCACACTAGGGGCAAACTTCGACCACCCGCCTCGTTTGCCTGAATTTTACTATCTACCCTTAATACAAGGGGCAAACTTCGGTCACCTACGTCGTTTGCCCAAAACCTTCAAACAACCATCTTCCAAACTAGGGGCAAACTTCGGTCACCTACCTCGTTTGGCTATGAACTAGGGGCAAACTTCTTTTGCCTAACACGATCCCTTTACACCAAAGGGTGAGTTTTCAAGTCACCAAGTTGTTTTGAAAATTTTGAAATAGAGCATCTTTTATTCTAAAAGCTAAGGCACTAATCCAAAGCACATCTCGGGAGAAGCAAAGAATTGATGAGATTTATCATCAAAATTATGCGGAGTGAACACAGAAGAGAAATGGTACATCATTTATGATGAAAGCACATCAAGTTTTGGCAAATCGAGCTTGTTTCATTTTGGCGTCAAATGTGTCACCCTTGCGTGTCGGTGTCTGTCAGTTTTTGAGTCTGTCATAGTCTTTTTCAGAAAAAGAGTCTGTCATAGTCTCAAATGTATAAGTCAACAGTGATGAATAATGAATTTTTCAAATCAAGTTATAAAGAGCATTCCAATGACAATAAATGCAGGAGTACCAAACATCATTACTGTACTAGTCCAGGCGTCAGCATGAGAAGTGTCCAAGCTTGGGGCAAAATGCGAATTTCATCCCTTTCCAAACCTCTGAAAGTTAACCATCATCTCCGTGCAACATAAGTCCATGAGTGAGTGTTGATCACCCTCCTCTTTCAATATCAAAACCTTAACCACCGCAGACCATCTCCGTATCCCTCATCACAAATAGAATGATACCTTTATTCCCATTCAATAGGCATATTTTCTTTTTCCAAGTAGAGTGCATTATCCATTCCCTCCCAGTGGCCCATTTCAGTCAAGATTAACAAGGTGTAATCCCCGGTAGGAAAATCAGCTCCAAAAGGCCCTAACCGGCTCTTTTGGATTGAACATTACAAGATTTGATCAACCACGAGAGATTCAGAGATGGATCCTGGTTCTAGGTCAAGAATTAAAGAGAGATTCTCAGAGAGTCCATCAGCTCCCAAAGGCACTAACTGGCTCTTTTGGATTAAGCATTACAAGATTTGATCAACCACGAGAGATTCAGAGATGGATCTTGGTTCTAGGTCAAGAATTGAAGAAAGATTCTTAGAGAATCCATCAACTCCCGAAGGCCCCAACTGGCTCTTTTGGATTGGGCGTTGCAAGATTTGATCAATCGTGAGAGATTCAGAGATGGATCCTTGTTCTCGGTCAGAAGATTTGATCAACGGTGAGTGATTCAGAGATGGATCCCGATTCTGGGTCAGAAGATTTGATCAACTATGAGAGATTCGAATTCGAATCTTGGTTCCCGGTCAAGAGAAGTAGTTAAAGAGAGATCCCAGAAAGAGTCGCTTCATCCCCAATAGATTCAATTTAATCCCCAGCAGGCATATCGATTCGTACATCGTCGGTTCAATCCATGCAGTCACAGTAGTTCACTGTCGACTCATCATCTTGATTCGTACATCGTCAATTCAATCCATGATAGTCATAGTAGTTCACTGTCAACTCGTCATCTCGATTCGTACATCATCAATTCAATCCATGACAGTCACAGTAGTTCACTGTCGACTCATCATCTCGATTCGTACATCATTAGTTCAATCCATGACAGTCACAGAAGTTCACTGTTGACTCATCATCTCGATTTGTACATCGTCAGTTCAATCCATGATAGTCACAGTAGTTCACTGTCGACTCGTCATCTCGATTCGTACATCATCAGTTCAATCCTGACAATTACAATAGTTCATTGTTGGCTCGTCATCTCGATTTGTACATCGTTAGTTCAATCCATGATAGTCACAGTAGTTCACTGTCGACTCATCATCTTGATTCGTACATCGTCATTCCAATCCATGACATAGTAGGTCACTGTCGACTCATCATCTCGATTCATACATCGTCAGTCCTTCTGATCATAGTTAGTCCAATTGTTGATCTAATCCATGACAGTCACAGTAGTTCACTGTCGACTCGTCATCATCAGTCCAACCCATGACAGTCACAGTAGTTCACTGTCTACTCGTCATCTCGATTCGTGAATTGTCAGTCCATTAATCATCATTAGTTTACCATCACTCTCATTCAAAATATGTTATGTTCATCGTTCTCATTCAAAATCTTGGGCTTCCATGTCCATTAATGGCGCTTCCGTGTCCGTCTCTTGACATCTCTAGTTTTCATGTCCATCACTTGAATTCTTAGGGTTTCTGTGTCCAGGGCTTCCATGTCCATCGGTTATCTGTCAAACTTCATCTTTGATTAACATCCTCTGGGACCCCACATCCGATTACATTCACTTGCAAAGCACACTTTCCAAAATTCAGAAATTTGCTCAAAGACCCAGAGTCTTCAAACCTTGGTGTCCCTATTCGGGTCAATAACTGCATCACAGTCTGAAACACTAGCATGACATAACTCCAATTAGAGTGGTACACACCCCACAGTACCAACTCATACTAGGATTAGAACACTAGGCATGATAGGACTCATGACACAATTCATATCACATCCATGCATTTTATATCATCCTCATAGCATAGCATCCGCCTATTTTGTTGTGCATGTGTGATTTGTTCCTTTGTGCCCCGAACTATGTCCTGGTCTGATTCTCTTGGGATACGTAGGCAGCTCACGAAGAGCATGACCAGCACCAGCCTCAGCGTTCTTGTTTTCATCATTGGATTTTTGCAACGCTTTTTATCCTAAATTTATAGCCTCCAAAAGACCTGTCTCTTCACAGCTTTGGCACTCGCTTGCGACATGCGTTGCCTCGCAAGTTCATGCCAAAGAGGGGCAAATTATAGACACCCCATTTTTTCGGCTATCAGATTTAGGAGACCCATAGCTTGGTGGTTCACAATGATTGAAAAAGACTCAAAAGGACTCCTGGAAGCTAGTTCTATTTCTCAAAATGCTCATAATGACCAAAATGCCCCTAAAATCCTGAAAACTCCCAGATTTAGACCAAAAGATCTAGAAACATGCTATGTCATAAGAAAAGTAAGAAAATGAGTTTTTAAGTAAAATCAGATGAAATCGTCAGCTCCCAGAGACCCCCAGAAGTCCCGGAAGTTCCCAGAAAGCCTCCGTTGACCGGTTTGACCAGGGTTTCACCGAAATCATCCGAATTTGCCAAAAATTCCAAGATCATTCTGGATCTATGAATAGTACTAAAACGAGATTTAAAGAAAATCAGACGAAAACGTTAACTCTTGGGAGCTCCCAGAGGTTCCCAGAACTTTCTGAAGATCCCAGGTTTGATCGATTTGATCTAAAAGTTGACTTCAAAACTGGAGCACTGCAACAATTTTCAACAATTTTTAATGGATACTAGAGGTCAATAGCTTTCCAATGGTATATCGTTCATAATTTTTGGATTTAAAACAGATTTATTATGAATTTTTGAAGGTGAAAAAGGCGAGCAAATTGGCTTTTATCGCGAATACTGTAAAACTTTTCAAAGTGACCTGATTCCAAAATATTTTATATAGAAAGTAGACTTCAATACCTTTCCAACGGTATATCACAAGCTCAGTTTGGAGTTCGTACGCATTTTCTGTGAATTTCAGACAAAACAGTACCTTTTCGCGAATACCAGAATCTCTGGGGGTCTAAATACAATTTTTTGGGCATCTGAGGAGCAGTGCCGCGGCGGCACTAGGCCACTGTCATGGTGGCACATGACCAGTGCCGCAGCAGCACTCAGCCCTCACAGAGTCCATTTTTTTAATTTATTTGGGGGTCCAATTTGATTAATTAAAAACCAAAACGATGTAGTTTTATGTTCATAGATGTTTGGGACCAATGGGAACACTTTCTAAATCCCAAAATCTCCCCCAAATTAGCCTATATAAACCCCCCATTGCTCTTCATTTGGGGGGGCCAAGTGTAAAACTTGAGAAAGTTTTAGAGAGAAAGGGAGAAGAGATAGGCTTAGAAGAGAGAAAGGGAGCTTCTCCCACTGATTTTCTATAGAAAGTGAGTTCTAAACTCAAGTTCTTCCGTCATTCTTCTATATACTTCATCATCAATACACCCAACCACCATTTCTCTAAGCATTCATAAGTTAGGGAGCTACTTCCAAGTCCAAATGTCAATATCTATGAGTGAAATACCAAGCTACAAGTTCAAATCACATTGATTGTCATCTATTGATTGTTATTTACTTGCTTGTTCATATTATATTCAACTCTTCTTAATCTCATTTCTTTTTTTATTTTTTATTTTTCTTTATTTACTTGCTCCTCATCATCTAAATGATGACATAAAGTTTAAGGTGAGTGAATCCTTATGGATAGTAGCTCTTGACCTCAAAAACATGTTTAATAGATGATGATTATAACTTCAATACCTCCAAGGTATCCTTGAAGTTATGTTCAAAATAAAAATGAATCTCTCCAATAATATTGGGGGGTTTTGATGATGAGTTTGATCTTGATATTCCAAGAGGTCATAATCTCTATTTGATGTTGAAAATAGGCTTTCAAAACCTCTATTTCAAAACCCCTCTCAAACCCTCTCATTTTGATCTCAAGAAAGAAAACTCAAGTTTTTCCCAAAATCTTTAAAATAGTGAGTCAAAACAGTGAATGATCCGAGCTCAAAGATTTCTCTAGAACTCAATACTCAATATATGGATGCAAGACCACTTGGAAAGTCTTCCTAACTCATTAGGGAACACGTATGATTTTTGGTTTGACTTGGAGATACATGGAAGGATTCTATTTTGGTCCAAACATTCTCTCCAGATATTCTGCCTTTACCGTCACAGCAGCTTAGTCTACTTTCAACTTGTTTTACAGAAAACTTGTCCAAAACAAGTGGTCCCAAAATATTTTTCTCTTAAACTTCAGTGTCTTAGGGAACGTTCTGTATAAAATGGGCACCTAGATCATTTGTTTACATTTTCTAAGATCTTTTGACATTTCAGTCGATCGTACAAACTCTGTTTCTGAGTAACCTCTATTTTTTATATGATATTCTCAATCTGTAATAGTTATTAAAGATTGTCTTTTTGGGTTGTGTTCTAGAAACAATAAAGAAGATCGCCATAAAAATTCATGCATTGAAAACATTCCTAACCCCTCTTTTCAATTTCCAAAAGATCATATTATTGTTCTGTCCACTATTCACAGCAAACACACTTTTACTTCCATCCTTTGATTTGATGCTTACATGCACTCCAAATTAGCTCATGTCTTAGGAAGTAGTTCATACTACATTTTTACATATCCCATGATGATTTCCTTCATTCATTCATACAAATTCTAGACTTCTAAGCCACTTTAGAAAGTCCATGTACACAAACACACTACAACATTTGCACAATCTAGGATCATACATTGCATTCATGCTAGATTTGGGGTGGTTTTTGTAACTCCTAATCTAAGAATATTATAAGAAATGATCATGATCACACATTCATGCTTCCCCTCGATCTAATCCTCCTTTCTCATCCGTCCCGGGGATTGAGAGATCTTCTTTTCTCAAAGATTAACATGCATCATTCTAGCTTGCTAAGCATCCTTGTTTTCTTTGATTTATTTGTTTCAAGAACAATTCATGTCCCATTAGATTAGGAAAACTTGATTACTTGATATATGATTAGACGATTTTCCTTGGTTTATTCGTGTGACCTTTCACTTTTGTATTACATGATATTTGGCTAAGATCTTATGAATGATATCTTATCTTTGATCTTCCATTTCAAAATTCTTCTGTGATGTAATAAACTATCATAGTATTAATTGTCGAACCATACATAGTATAAGATGATTATTTGGATGCTAATTGAGGCCCGTCGCAAGACGGGGCGAGTTGAGGGTGTTTTAGTCGTGACAACGGCTCCTTCCTCTCTCGTACCAAAACCTCGAACCAAGTTCTTTGGTTATGAATGGCCGGTGCCCTTTATCCATGTGGATGAGTCAAAATTAGGTTTCTTGGTTCCTTAAAGACCAAGTGGCGACTCTGTATCTATTTTCAACAGATCGTTTCTTTTCCTTTTCAAAATAATTTCAAATAAACAAGAGGCGGAGGCCGCGTGTCCACAATACGTTAGAGACATTTTCTTAGGTTTTATTTTTTATGTATGCATTGCACATTTCTATTTCGCGGTCGAATCCCGGGTATGTTTTCTAGTTCCCTATTTGCATATCATATTGCTTGCTACTTAAATTACGTAGCTTATGAATGATATTTTGTCATTAGCAATTTTGCACCCCTTTCAACATGCTTGTGTAATGTATTACTTATATATATGTATTAGTTGAGGGCACGCTTAGATTAATAATTCAATTAAAAAAGATGTTGAGTAGAGGCCTATCACGAGATAGGATGAAAGGGGGTGTTTTAGTCTGTCGGGCTCCTTCCCTTCTCATTCCATAATCCCCGGACCTAGTTAATCTTTGGTTTCGCAAAAGATCAGTTTGCTTTTAAAATGGTTTCTTAATTTTCCTTTAAAAAAATTAAGTGGCGACTCTTGGTATTTGAAATTTGAAAATATTTTAAAAGTGGGCCCAAATGCCGGTATCCACACTACCCACTGCCTAGAATAGACCTCCTTGTGGATTTTATGGCCAGTCACTCACTTCTCTCCTTCATAGATGCCTACTCTGGATACAACCAGATCAGCATGTATCCCGGGGATGAAGAGAAGATTTCTTTCATCACCGATTGGGAAATGTATTGCTATAAGGAGATGCTTCCGACCTCAAGAATGCCGGGGAAACTTACCAACGTCTGGTCAACCATATGTTCAAAGATCTGATCGGAAAAATGATGAAGGTGTATGTTGACGACCTCCTGGTCAAAAGCCGGGACGAGTCTAACCATCTCGAGCACTTGGCAGTGGCCTTCAGCATCTTAAGAAAGTTCCAGATGAGATTGAACCCGGTGCACATTTGGAGTCTCATCTTGGAAGTTCCTAGGACACTTAGTCAGCAGGCGAGGGATTGAGGCAAACCTCAAAAAAAATGCAAGCCATCATCAATATGCGTTCACCCAGGTTAACGAAGGAAGTTCAAAGTTTGGCTGGTCGGGTAGCACCATTGAATAGGTTTGTCTGCCGGCCAACCGACCGGTGCCTACCATTCTTCACTACACCATATGGCCCGATTTCTAACGAGAAACTTTTATGATTTCTAACGGATATATCCGTTAGTCATTAGTAACGGATATATCTGTTAGAAAATGTATATATATATCTGTTAGTAATGACAATACAATGGCAAATTTGTAAATAAAAACTCAAAAATTAAAATTGCGGTGTAATTTTGTAAATAAACACAACATAAAAATTTTGTCCAAAATTTTCCCCCTAACATTTACCCCTAAACATTTAACAGATTTAACCCTATGTCAAATATTTAACAAAAGAGAAAAGAAGAGAAGAGAGAAGGAAATGAGAAGAATGAGATGGAAAGGATCCACTGTCTCCCCTTTCCATAGCCACCATCACATGCTCGTTGCTACCATCGCCGGTCATAGGTACTCTCTCTCTCTCTCTCTCTCTCTCTCTCTCTCTCTCTCTCTCTCTCTCTCTCTCTCTCCCCCCCCCCCCTCTCTCTCTCTCTCTCTTCTTCTTCTTCTTCTTCTTCTTCTTCTTCTTTGTTAGACCCCTTGATGTGGGCGATTCATCTATCGTCGAGTCTCAACTCTGCCGGAGTCTCGATACCATTGACAGAGGTCGCCGACTTGCTTGTCTCTTATATTTGTTGGGCCAACAACTTTCCGATCATATGGAAATTCTCCAAGAAGGCCTTGACGGTGAACTTAGTACCTCCATGCTAATGGACAAGCCGAGGTAACAAACCGAATAATCCTGCGATCCATCAAGACTAGGCTTGAAAAAGCCAAGGTCCTTTGGGCAGAAGACCTACCGACCCTTTTGTGGGCCTATCGCACCACTCCCCGAGCGACAACAGCCCCCCACAGAACTTGGACTGCCAACATACGGGGTGAAAAACTTCAGCGAGCAAGGCAACGAAGAAGCCCTTAGAGGAGAGCTCGACCTAATGAAAGATAAAAGGGACCGGGCGTATCTGAATAATAGCCTAAAAGCAGCGGGTTTCACGGTACTTTAACAACAAAGTCAAGCACCGTAGTTTCCAGATCAGAGACCTCGTCCTAAAAGCGGTAAATCAGTCGACTAAAATCCCGAGTTATGAAAAATTGGGACCAAACTGGGAAGGGCCCTATAGGGTTACCCGGATCAACCGACCAGGAACATACTGGTTGCAAATACTAGGAGTACAGGAATTGTTACACCCACGGAACGTGGAGCATCTACGGACGTACTTTCAGTGAGATTTATGTTTTCTTTAAAAAAAAAAGGTTATAGCTCTTTCAGAGCAGTGATTTTTAGATTGAATAAAAAGCTTTTCTCCTACAAAATATGTTCCTTACCAACGTTCCATGACAATAAAAGACATAGGGATCACACTCGAGGCACATGAAAGACCTCAAGATCACACCCTAGGCACTCATTCCACTTTGGTCCATAACCTTCGATGGGGGCATACCCTCCAGGTGGCCAACAATAGAGGAGTCAAAGGACCCCAGAACTACCAATGTTTTGGGTCGGTTACCTATAGTCATTGCCTCTACACATTCCCGCCTTCGCAAAATCTTGAGGGCAGGAGGGACTAAACAGGAAATCACTCTGGGCACTTATAGGACTTGGAATCCACTAAGCAGAAACTCTTAAACATTCCTAAGTACCTACAGTGCTCAGAGTTACCCCATCGGGTATTCATAGGACTTAGAAACCCCTATACAACCCCGAGCGGGCAAGACCAACAAACCTAAAAACCCGTAACCACCAATGGCTCAGGGAATTTAAAAGACGCTACAGGTCCCCCAAAGACCAAGTGTTCACTACCGGTCACAGTCCTAAACCTTCCGCTAAGGTAGTAAATTAAAAGAAGTACAAACATGGACAACGAATGGCATAAAAGTGGCCTTTGTCATTTAACGTTCGAAAATTACATTGCTCGGGGGATAATTATAGTATCCTCCAAAAAAAAAAAAGAAAAAAAAAACAAGACAAGCACAAAAAGAAAAAAAAAATACAGGTACATGCCGGGGACTAAGGGTAATCCACAACGACTACCTCCCCCTCTGTCTCCTCGACCTCTCTGCCCGGGGCAACATCCTCGGCTGATGCATCCTCAGTTGTGGCTTCTTCAACAATATCAGGCCCCACATTATAGTAATCGGAGTCCACTCCTTCATAAGCTATGAAGTCCCACTCGGGATGGTTCAGGGCCAGCCTTCTCTTTAGGTCCTCGTAGCTCTAAAAGAAGCCATCGTCGAAGTCTTCCTCAAAAGACCTCATGGCCGCCGCCCCAGACAAAGCCTTATCATGAGCCTCCGTCGCTGCCAGGTTTGCCTGGACAGTATTCAGCTCCTTCAGGCCAGTCTCCAGCTCTGCTTGAGTCGCATCCAGACGCAGAGCCATCCCCTTCACTTTGTCCCTATCCATAGCTAGGGCAGTCTCCTTAGCCTCCAGAGCTGTCCTCTCATCCACACAGCGGCCTCAACATCGACTACCCTCTCGGCCAAGCCAGGCAATAAGGACTCAGCCCCCGTAACCATGTAGCCTACCTACAAAAAAATAAGAAGAAAGGGATTAGTTCAGTCATATGTGGCAAACGAATAACAAAAGACAAGTAAAAGGAAACAAGGCAAATTACCCACAAAGTGGGAGAGGCTGTACAACCATCCCTGATACATCTATGGGGACATCTTGGCGCACATCTCCACATGACTCAGGAGAAGGCCAGGTCTAACCCTCTCATAGACCTCCACATATTCTACCAGCGGCGTCCCGCTCGGTATGTCTCTCCCAGGAGTAGTGTCGTGCACCACCTCAAATTGTAGAGCAGACATCCCGGCCTCATCGTGGCAAATCGTCGGTCCGTGCCTTATTCGTCTTAGCGGCTGATGGCTGCTTACCGGCTCAGCAGTTGACCTCTTCCTTTTTTCAGTCGCTCGAGCTGCAGCCTGCCTCGCCCTTAATGTTTTGATGTCTCTCCTTGGGCTCATCTCTATAAAAAGAAAAAGAAAAAGTAGGCGGTAAGTTGTTAGGAAAGTAAAAGGCAATAATTGAAGAAGTAGTAAAGGTATATTGAGCGGCAGGAGCTCACCAGGAATGATCGGGGGAACGCGGGAGCTTCAAACTATTGGTCAGGCTCATACATAACTTTTCACTTACCCATTCTAGTCAGCAAGTTGCCAAGGTATGTAGGCTCCTCAGCTAAAGCCCTGGTCATGTCCTGGCACTCGCTCAGGATGCTCGGCGGATTAGCCGACCCTACTATAAAACAAAGCAAAAGGTTAGCTCATAGCAACAGCAAAGGAAAAGATAGACAATACGGGAGCTTAGTCCTTTAGCCTCCCCGCCCAGGCGATCCTCAACTCTATTCCCGGGGTGTCTTTGCAAAGCCCGAGGACAGATACATAGAAGAACTTCTTCTTCCACCCCTCGTTATTGCTGCGAAATTTGTCAATGATCTTTCTCCCCTGCCGGGCCCCTATAAAGAAGAAACCGACCACCCTGTGCAATGGGAACAGCCAGTGAATCCATAGGAACTCCTAAATGGTGAGCTTATACCTAAAGACTGGGGGCCATAGGTGTATGGCCCCCCATCAGAAACCTCTACCCATTCGGGACAAGATACCCGAGAGCTATCCCGAGGTATATCAACACATCCTAAGCGAGAGAGTGAAGAGGGAGATGAAGACCCGCCATAAAGGCATCCTCATAAAGGGTAACGAACCTGACCGGCGGAGATGAACTGTGTCATCGGGTATGGCCAAGGAACAATGGCCTGTGATGTCATACCTATCCTTGATCTGTACCAGATTGGTGGCGAGCAAACTGCTAGCAGTCCACTGACAAGAAAAAGCCACTTCGAGACCACTTGGCTAAGACGCCTCATCACCTGACCCCCAAGACACAGAGGCTGCCGGGAGCCCCTGGTCTGCCTCATCATCAGAAACACGAATAGGAATCCTCCATTCGCTATGGTGATTAGACAGAGTCACTGAGGGGGGGTCCAAGCTCGTGTCCGGGGTACACGACCTAGATTTATCATCTTCTCACCGGGAAAACAAGTTAAAACCAAAATGGCACATCCCTAAGGTCTCTACTACAGGATGTGAGAAGAACTGATGACCTAGGTAGGGGTCTTGGACCCCAAGTCTAAGATACAGTGATGGAAGAGTCAGAAGCCTTTACGATAGGGCATACAAGGCCTTAGCCTTCAAGTAACACTTGGATAAAATGGTTCTAGAACACTCCAATCAGTTCGACCGCTTTACCAAGGAAAGGGAACCACCCGACCTAAGGAAGAAGCAGAACCTAAGGAAGAAAAAATCCCACTCCCTCGCGAATCCTAACGGGTTCCTACTCTCCAGCCTCACTTGGAAAAGTTGACAAAGAAGAAAAGAAAGGGAATACAATGAATGACAAGACTAGAGGAATAAATATTTACAAGAAAAGAGTACGAAGTAGAGCTCGGGAAGCTTGACCGAGTGCTTTCTCTCTTAAATCGATCGGTAATCTCTTTCTCTAGATAGCAGGAACAACAAAAATGTACAAGTATCCCTTATATAGGTGACATGGATAGTCTAGATCATCATAGATCCAACAGTCCTGCACAACTCCTGCCAGAACGCTCACCAGCTAGCACCTCGGGCAGTCCAAGCGGTGCCTCAAAAGGCGTACATGTTAAATACACGATGTATGGTTTGGTTATGATGCAACTGTCCAGTTACGTTTACATTGATCTTGTTGGATCCTGACCAGACCAACCATTCCTTGACACGTGGCAGGCCCCGACCCCAGGTCCCCGGGATGATCGATCGATCCAGACCCCGAGCGACCATGTCGGCCAGTCCGGACCTGAGCAATTCCCGTAGCCGTTTCCCGAACAATTTGTTGAGCTATGCAGATTGTCAATCCTTATCTGATGAAGTATCACATTAGCCTCAAAAATATGGAGCAGCTTATATGTATAAAAATATTCAGGGGAGCAAAGCTCCGCCTATACCAACTCGGGCAGTTTGCCAATATTATTCGGTCCCGAGCTGTGTAGGTCGTGAACGTAGCGCGAGCTCAGTTCATTGCGGATGCAGTTCAGCCACGTCCCATGACATGATCCAGAAGGTTCTAGACAGTTTCCTACTCAAGCTAGAAGATTAGTGGAAAGAGAAGATAGTATCCTAAACTACTTAGGGAACTCCCACGATTTGTGCTAATCAATCCCAATTAGGTTATATTACCTAGTCAATTACCTTGCCTTGTAAGGGGGGGTCTCTTATACTATAAGAGGGACCCCTCACCCTCATTGAAGAGGAGGGGCACACTTATGTCATGCATCTATACATTTCCTGACCGGTCCCTAGTAGCTCCATACTTTTTGTTGGTTCACCAATGACCCTAGGTTAATATCATAGTACAAGTGCATAGACACACATGTGGATGTAGGCATCTTCATTAACAGTGCCGAACCATATACAAAACTCTTTTATCTCCTTTTTCTTACCTCTAACCAAATTTAGGCATCATCAAAAAGTAAATCGATAAAAGTATAGAACCATGAGAATGATTTGTGATGAGATCATGATCACAATGTGTGAAATTTATAATCTTTGTTCTCATAACTCATAATTATAGTTTTTTCTAGGGTAACTCATAATTATAGTTAATTGATGAATAATTAAGTGTAAGCAAGAAGGGGATAAATTTATTATCCCCATAGAAGAAAGAAATATAAAATACTTGCTTTTTGTAGCTTAAACTTGGAAATATACTCTAGTAAAGAAACTCTAAAGACTATAGCAAAATATTTATATATATTCCAAACTTATTCCTTTTCTGTTTTGATTTTATTCTTCACAGCACGTTTCTTCTTTCCATCACCTTTCTCTGATCTTTGTCTCATGTTATTGTAACTTTGGATGTTTTCATCGTCTTCAATAGCAATAGGTCCCATAGCTTCCCCCCGTTCAAGTGATTGAACAATGTTTCCTTTATCTAGTAAAAAATCCTTGCCATTTGTCGGTAATTTGAAGTAGAATTTGTGTTCTTGTAATTTGCATGAGCACAAATTTCTCTAAAACTTGGATCTATCACATCCCTGTATTTGCAGTAATATTATAAATAGATGTTTAGATAACTATTCAAACAACAATATGAAATTTGTTGTTAAAACATCGGAATGCGCACCTCATTTGTAGAATCAATATATTCTGACACTGGACATCCTATTAAAATTCATGTTGCCTCGTCAAATAGAACACCATTAATTTTATTCATCCCGTGAATAGTTTCGAGTCTCGCAAGATACTTTAATAGTAAGAAATAATTAAAGTCTAGTATTCTTGTGAAATGTACCAATATTAGGCGAAATATTATTTATTTAGATATTTTTGTTACCAGCTGGACTATGATATTTTTTTTTTGCAGGTTGTGCATTTTGTTCCATCTCCATTTATGACTATTTTTTTACTGCATGCTTTGCATGCATCATATGATGGTTGGTCTTGGTTGTAAATTCTTGCAACTGTTGATTGAAAGTAATACAATGTATTCTATTTATTATTAAAAGACTAGTATTAAAGTAATTCAAGTCTATACTTGGTTTTGTGAAGTTATGGTAACATTACATTTTGTAAATATGGCGGGTTAAATAATAGCTCTCCTACTTTGACTTCTATTGCATCATTCATTTTGGGTTTGAATGTCAATAATTCGGATTTTTAAGTTTTCTTTGAAGATTTCAACCTGAATTTTTATTATAAAATGTTAAGGCATATGTATAAAGATTGAACTTAGAAATGTAACAAAGTTCGTATAATCAAATATGCATATTATACACAAACTTGTCAATCTTGTGACCTAACTTTTGTTATGAGAACATGAATTACCCCACAATAATTCACTTCTCTACTAATAATCAATACTCACTAAGTTGAATGATTAGAGTTATAGTACATAACTGTTTGTTTAGTTCGTCAACTTCTTTCCGATTGGATGCATTTGTATGCTCGATTGGAATGAAGTTAAAATTTGGAATTCACCTGTAGTAGGACATCACTTTAGATTTGTTTTACCATATATGTATAAGCATAAATACAAATTATATACACGGGTGTATACATATAGATATATGTAATCATCGTAAATTTACCTTTGTATTCTATTCATTTTATTTTGGAAACTGCTATAATTGGTTGTTTAGCAACTAACTCCTCGAGCATTTGTCCCTCGTGAGTTGCCAAGCCACTCCATAGATTTAGTGATACTGATTGTAGGCTTCAGCATAAGTTATGTACAAGGTTTAAATATGTATTATGATAAACTCTTTTAATTATAAATTCGATACTTACTCATTTTGTAGAATAACTTCTCTTTTTTGAGTTACTTTACCACTTCTTTTGTAATCACATGACTTGGTTCGACCTTGCTAATGATCCCTAAGATATTTGCATTTAAAATGTGTTAAGTTGTCAATTTATGTAAATTAAACCATATGCTCATAGACAATAGTATGATGGTAAACTAAAATTTAACATACCTATTGTAGTTTGTTTATTGAAGGTGTAGTGAATCTCGTTGAAGGGTACAAAACCATAAGCAATGTTCTTCAATTTTAGGCTTAATTCAACATCCCTAATATCAGTATTGTATTGTAACATTAGTTCATACTCCGGATGAACATGCTCAAAATTTGAATTGACTTTCTTTACACTTCCATTAGATATAGTATACATCTTATTGTATAGGAGGAGTCCTTCAAAAATTTCAATTAGTGCAACAAAAATTATGACTTGTACTTTAGTCCCCTGCATTCATTATGAGTTATTTGTTCAAAACACTTCAACAGTCTAAAACTAATTATATTGTTACTTACTGCATCGTCAGCCACGATTACTTTTTGAAAATTTCCTTCACTATTTTTGTATTTCTCAACACTTCCTTGTCAAATGACCATCACCTTGATGGTTCATATATTTATTTTTGGAATATTCTGAGTAAATTAATGAGTATCATCATTTCACTGCATTGGAAATGGTCAAATTATAAGCTCTTTAACATAAATGTAGCAATGGTAAAATTTGTTGAATCATTATGTGAAAGAGAGAAAGTCAAATATTTTTTAGCATATTTTATTACATTGTTAAGAAGACAACTCCAATAGGAATAGTTAACAATTATTAACAGAAAACACTTCAACGTTGAATATGTATAATGTTTTCAATATTCGTTAGGGGTGGTAATTCAGGTTTTCGTGTCATAATCGTGTCATTAATCGGGTTGTGTGCTTTGGGTTTAATTTTTAGTTTTGAGTGCTATTCATCTATAATACAAACTATTTTAAATTAATCATGTCATGTCGTGTCGTGTTCGGGTTGTCTCTGTAAAACAGGTTGTCGTGTCAAAAATTGACACCCCTAATATTCGTATGTATATATCATCTCATAGTGTTTGATTTAAAGTCCTATTAGTCCTAAAGGAGGGATAAAAACATTAATGTTAGGATTTGTCATGCCCCGGAGCAGCAAAAATAGAGAAAAATAATTTTCCTTTTTGGGTCCTTAGGGAATGAAAAGTGAAAGTCACTAATTATCCACACGACAGCACTAGTCCACAAGATAAAAAAGAACAACAATAATATTATCAATTGAATACAGTAACAATTGTATCTATTACAAATATCAGAGTGGTACTCAGGATCACAACAGGTCTGGAGACAACATATGCCCAAGTACTCGTTAACTAAAGTTCAACAGAAATAACAGAAGTATTAACTATCTCCGGCATAACTAGCATCAATGGGGCCACCCTCTACATAATCCAACTCTGGGTAGTAGCCATCATCATAGGCTCCATCACCTGCAGTATTAAGGACAGGGTAGTCTGGACGGGGAATGTTCAGGCAATAAAGGCCGTCAGCTTACTAACAGCTGAGTAAGAACTAACTAACACAGTCTCATAGAAATAACGTAATCACTAGTCATGAACGATATATAGTAGTGATATTAATAATGTCTTTTCCTCTTTTATTCAAACACATCATTAATCGATTATCATCATTCTCCAATTCTAAGACTGGCAGTACCAATCCCAACTGACTAAACCGAACCGATTATATCATCACGACCTAGTGCTCTTGTTCACCGCTTATAAAAACTCTTACTGTTCACCGCTTTTAAGAACTCTTGCGAGCACTATACATCGCTCTCACATAACGACTAGTCTATGAATGCACCAATACTCTTGTTCACCCCTTTTAAGAACTCTTACTATTTACCGCTTTTAAGAACGCTTGCGAGTATCCTCTGTTAATAATTCATATGCATCACTACTTCTTGCTAGCACAATACATAACGCTCACATCCTATGCAAATTGTTCACGACCAACAATACATAACGCTCACATCCCATGCAAATTGTTCACGACCAACTCTTGATATCGAGATACTTGTACTGATGGTCACAAAAACCTCACTGACTCACTCACCAGGATTAACCAATGTTACTTACCATTATAACTCAAACCTTATCTCGTTATTGCATCGTAATGTTACTAACATTCCGAACCTTATTACGTTTCTCACCGCATTATCTCAATCTCATTATCGCATCCCATTACCTTCGTAATCCATAATATCGCATAATAGGAACATGAAACATCAATGAACAGCTAAGCATTATGAATTATAAACTGAAGGAAACAACCAAGTTCTGTTAAAGTTTGATCGATTGAAGTCCTCTCAATCACTTGAAGAAAGTGAAGTTCGATCGCTTGAGATACTCTCGATGGATTGAACTGAAGGTGATCTCGATCGATTAGTTCAATCGATCGATTGAAGTCATTTCGATTGATTGAGATACAGGGTGGTTCAATCGATTGAACTCAATTCGATCACTCGAACTTTGTCCACTCCAAATTCTGGCAGTGAGCGTCCAGAATCTGTTAGGACGTGTTTGGGTTCTTTTGAAACGTACAGAACTCGTAAAACATTATAACTAAGCTACTGAGTGAGTTTGGAACTCACCGAAAGAATCGTAAGGGCACGTTTGGCAAAGCTTTAGCTTTCGAGCTTTAATGGCGGCCTCTCTCTCTCTCTCTCTCTCTCTCTCTCTCTCTCAGTTTTCCAAACACGTTACACATACGAGCAAACTGTATATATAAAGGGGAGGGGTGGGCAAGTGGCTATGTTTACGGGAAACCTGGGATTTCTTATCATTACAAGTTCAAGCGATCGAACCTTGTTCAATCGATCGAAACCCTACCGACCTAAATTTAATACTTGGTCCCACTTCAATCGATCAAATTTTTTTCAATCGATCAAACTTTACCGATCTACGTTCGATCGATTGAACTTGTAATGATCGAAAATTCCAAGTTTCCTGCAAACATGGCCACTTGTCCACCCATTGTCGAGCCACCAAAATTGAGTAAATTGAGTCCTAAAACTTAAATCTATGCCATCTTTTTTGGTCTTGAATTCATTCATACGATGATAAGTTGTTAATTTACTATATTAAAACAGTTATTCCTTATGAAAACATTTGTAGGTGTTAGGCAAAATCATAAATTAAAGATATTCAAACAATGTAAAAAAGAATTTTGTGAGTTGCTATTGTAATAAAGTACTAAAGCATGAATTAGCATATAGGGCTAATTTTTTTAGTATCACATATCAATAGTTAATATAGGGTAAATATCACTTACCTCCCTTGAGGTTTAGCCTAATAACACTTACCTTCCTTCACGTTTCAGAAGTAACACTAACCTCCCCAGTCAGAGTTTGTTTGTTAATGGTGTTAACTGAGTTGGTTAAGTTACTTTTTTGCCCTTACTCAGTTCACAACATTTTCACTATCAAAATTTATACCAAGTGATCTTCCTCATCTCGCAGGCTACCACCATCACCACCACCATCTTCAATCCATCATCCACTACGACCACCACACGACGGGAAAAAAAGAAATTACATAGACATGAATCTTCTTCTGGAGGAGTGAATCTCTTCGATTTTGGTGGAAAATTTTGATAGGTATCATGGATTGGGTCCATAACCCACCACCCACAACCCCCCATTCTCCACCACCGCTACCACACACTGGCAACCAAAATCCAATCACCATGATTCTCACCACCATAACCCCTCTGCAAATCAATTTGTAAATTCATCTGTTGAAATCCTTCACCACAATTATAGTAGTCATTGGCACTTTTTTAGGCACCAAAAATGGATTATGGAAATTGGAAAGGAAGGAAGGAAATTAATCGCCATCTCCATTCTCCGATGATGGGAAAGTGTAGACACCTCATTTTTTCGGCTACCAGATTTAGGAGACCCATAGCTTGGTGGTTCACAATGATCGTAAAAGACTCAAAAGGACTCCGGGAAGTCGGCTCTATCTCTCATAATGCTCAGATTGACCAAAATGCCCCTGAAAGCCCGAAGACTCCCAAATTTGGTCCCGAAGTTCTGAAAACATGCTATGTCGTAAGAAAAATGATAAAATAAATTTTTAAGTAAAATCGAATGAAATCGTCAGCTCCCAGAGACCCCCGGAAGTCCCGGAAGTTCCCCGAAAGTCCCCGTTGACCGGTTTGACCAAGGTTTGATCAGAGTTTGACCAAGTTTGACCAAGTTTGACCGAAATCATCCGAATTTACTGGAATTATTAGAAAAGTATTAAAATGAGTTTTAAAAGAGAATCGAGCGAAAACGTCGGCTCCTGGGAGCTCCCGGAGGTTCCCAGAACTTCCCGGGAATCCCAAGTTTGATCAGTTTGACCAAGATTTGACTTTAGAATCGGGGCACCGAAACAATTTCCAAATATTTTTCATGGATACTAGAGGTCAATAGCTTTCCAACGGTATATCGCACATAATTCCTGGATTTAAAACGAATTTATTATGAATTTCCAAAGGCGAAAAAGGCGATCAAATCGGCTTTTATCGCGAATACCGCAAAACTTTTCAAAGTGACCTATCTCTGAACTATTTATTATGTAAAGTAGACTCCATTACCTTTCCAACGGTATATCATAACCTCAATTTGGAGTTCGTATGCATTTTCTGTGAATTTCGGACGAAATAGGGCCTTTTCGCAAATACCGGAACCTCTGGGGGCCTAAACGTAATTTTCTGGGCTTCTGAGGAGCAGTGCCGCCGCGGCACTGGCCCACTGCCGCCGCGGCACTCAACCCTCGTAGAGTCCATTTTTGTAATTTTTTTTGGGGGTCCAATTTGATTAATTGAAAGCCAAAACGACATAGTTTTATGTTCACAGTTGTTCGGGACCAATGGGAGTACTTCTAAAACCCCAAAACCACCCCAAATTGGCCTATTTAAATCCTCCATTGCTCTTCATTTTGGGGGGCCACGTGCAAAAGCTTGAAAAATTGTAGAGAAGAAGAGAGATAGAGATAGGTTTAGAAGAGAGAAAAGGAGCTTCCTCCTACTATTTTGCTATAGAAAGTGAGTTTTAATCTTGTTTTCTTCCATTACCTCTCTTATACTTCACATTCCAAACACCCTCAATCACCATTCTTGAGCATTCTTGAGTTAGGAAGCTACTTCCATGTCCAAATGTCAAAATCTATGAGTGAAACACCAAGCTACAAGTCCAAAATCACATTGATTATCATCTATTGATTGTTATTTACTTGCTTATTCATATTATGTTCATCTCTTCTTACCTCATTTCTTTTTTTATTTTCTTTATTTACTTACTAGTTCATCACCATCTAGATGATGACATGAAGTTTGAGGTGAGTGAATCCTTATGGATAGTAGCTCTTGACCTCAAAAACATGTTTGATAGATGATGATCATAACTTCAATACCTCCAAGGTATTCTTGAAGTTATGTTCAAAGTAAAATAAATCTCTCCAACAATCTTGGAGGTTCTTGATGATGAGTTTGATGTTGGCATTTTAAGTGGCTATAATCCTTATTGAGTATTGAAAATATGCTTTCAAAACATCTATTTCAAAACCCCTCTCAATCCCTTTCATTTTGGTTTTAAGAAACAAAACCTTGTTTTCTCCAAAATCTTCAAAATAATGAGTCAAAACAGTGAGTGAGCTGAGTTCAAAGATTTCTCTAGGACTCAATACTCAACATATGGATGCAAGGCCACTTGGAAAGTCTTCCTAACTCATTAGAGAACACCCATGATTTTTGGTTTGACTTGGAAATACTTGAAAATGGTCCATTTGGACCCAAACATTCCTTCCAAACATTCTGCCTCTGATGTCACAGCAGCTTGACTACCTTCCAACTTCTTTTTCAGAACTATTTTCCAAAAGGGGTGGTCCCAACTTATTTTTTCCTTAAACTTCAATGTCTTAGGGAACTTTCTGTATAAAATGGGCCTCTAGATCACTCTTTTTCATTTTCTAAGATATTTCAACATTTCAGTCGACAGTACGGACTCTGTTTCTGAGTGACCTCTGTTGTTCATATGATTTCTCTCAATCTGTGATAGTTATTAAATATTGGCTTTTTGGGTTGTGTTCTAGACACAATAAGGAACATCGCCATAAAAAATCATGCATTGAAAACATTCTTAACCCCTCTTTTCAAATTTCCAAAGACCTAGTCACTGTTCTGTCCACTATTCACAGCAAGCACATTTTAACTTTCATTCTTTGATTTGATGCTTATATGCATTCCAAATTAGCTCATATCTTAGGAAGTAGTTCATGCTACATTTGTACATATCCCATGATGATTTCATTCATTCATTCATACACATTATAGACTTCTAAGTCATTTTAGGAATCCATGAACACAAAGCACACTACAACCTTGGCACATTCTAGATACATACCTTGCATCCATGCAAGATTTGGGGCTTTTGTAACTCCTAATCTAAGAAGATTATAAGGAATGAACTTGATCACACGTTCATGCTTCCCCCGATCTAATCATCCTTTCTCATCCATCCCGGGGATTGAGAGGTCTTCTTTTCTTAAAGATTAACATGCATCATACTAGCTTGCTAAGCATATTTTGATTTCTTTGTTTATTTGTTTCAATAACAATTCATGTCCCCCTTTAGATTAGGAAGTCTTGATTATTTGATACATGATTAGACGATTTTTCCTAGGTTTATTTATGTGGTCTTTCACTTTGCATTATGTGATATTTGGCTTAGATCTTATGAATGATATCTTACCTTTAGATCTTCCATTTCAAATTTTCTTATGTGATGTAACATACTATCATAGTATTATATGTCGAACCAAATATAGTATAAGATGATTATTTGGATGCTAATTGAGGCCTGTCGAAAGACGGGGCGAGTTGAGGGTGTTTTAGTCGTGATAAAGGATCCTTCCTCTCTCGTACCAAAACCCCGAACCAAGTTCTTTGGTTATGAAGGGCCAGTGCCCTTTATCCATTTGGGTGAGTCAAAATTAGGTTTCTTGGTTCCTTAAAGACCAAGTGGCGACTCTGTATCTGTTTTCGAAAGACCTTCTTTTCTTCGAAATCAACATCTTGTTTTCTTTCAAATCAATTTCAAAACAAAGGAAAATTAATTCCGAAACCCCGGAAACAAACAGGATAAACCGGGAGTGGACGACGGATTCCGCGTGTCCACAGGAAGAAAGTAGGAAGGTCGATCAATTGCAGTGAAGATAGGTCAATTGATGTCCTGGTATTTTCTCTACAACAGGTAGAGAGAGAGAGTGTGAAAGAGAGAGAGAGAGAGTCTGGGTTTTCACTTATACCACAGAAGATCCCACCAAATTACAACTTATGGAGGTAGATTGTATTGCGGATTTTGATGAGATGGGTTTCCTGGGTTGATGCAATGGTAAATACAAAGAGATATGGTTGGCTATGGAATATGGAGAGAGAGAGAGAGAGAGAGAGAGAGAGAGAGAGAGAGAGCGCGCTTTGTTTTACATATCATTAAGAGCATGATTCTTTAGTTTAATTATAGGTTAGCTTAAGTGAATTTGATTTTAAGAACTAAATATTTAGAGTTGTAATTGTAACTTTTTATTAAACCCTTTGATATGACAAAATAAAACACATTTAGACGAAACAATATGGGTTAGTTTTTTTTTTTTTTTGGTCAAACAGTTATGGGTTAGTTTACAGTGACATAACTAAACCAATTGAAGGGTACTTTAGACATTACATAGTTATATTTTGTGACATCACTAATCAACAGTTAGTTTTTCTAACGGCAACTTAACAGAAGGGGGAGTCTGTTACTGAAATTTAAAAAGGGTAATTCTTTGGTGACAACTTTTATACAACTTTCATACAACCTCCTAAAATATGTGTCTATCTCTCTCCTGTGTCACTGTGGGGTCCAGTGACATCACAGGAGAGAGATAGACACATCTTTTTAAGAAGTTGTATGAAAGTTCTCACCAAAGAATTACTCATTTAAAAATATGGGAGATAGTTGTTACTTTTGAAACGTGAAGGGAGGTAAGTGTTATTAGGCTAAACCTCAAGGAGGTAGGTGATATTTACCCATTAATATAATCAATTTGGTATTATTATTTCGGTCATTATGATTTTCCATACTTCGAGGAGGCCTCTTATTTTGACCTTACCCCATAGGAAGTCAGTATAATTCACCCTTGTCGTTTTCATTTTTTTTTTTGTTGATAGCCTTGTTATTTTCATTTCAACCAAAAAATATTGTAATCTTATTAGGACTGACTATTAAACAACAAGTAAATAAAAATCATTAATTATTGGATATAAAGAATCGGAATGAAAAAAATAATAATAGATATTGTGTGTTCATTAATTAAGTGGAACGAACCTGGTTGAAAAAATTGAAAAACACTAAAACTAACGATAGATATTGCAAGCACGCGATTGGTGTACAGTTGACTAGATAACAACAAATTGAATGATTAAACTGGCTGAACAACTGTCACATACTTGAACACTTATCACTTGCTTATTATTTTAGAGAAGTATCATCTCAGATATATATATACATATATCTAGTTTTAAATTATCTAAATTGTAAGATATCACTAAATTGTTATTTAAAATATCCTTTTAAGTATTGAGTGAAGTACTCTAGCACATTAATCTTTCTTTTTTCTAATTTTTTTTCCTTACCATTTTGTCTATGTTGCTTTCTTTGGTAACTATGCGTTCACGTTCTTTTTACATGTCATTTTAAGTGAAAATTATAACCATTATATATCCTTTTTTTTCTTTCTATAATGGACGTGCAATAAGAAAAATACATAGAAAGTAGTAGTATAGGGAGTTCTTTTTAAGAGTAGAAGGAGTGTGTGAATGGTGCAAAAAATCATATAGTCAGTTTGCTTTGACAATAGCTATTATTAGTTTGGCAATACTGGTAGCCAAAATTAATTGATGAAGTAATTGTGTAATCAACAATTTTGTGTCCTTACGTGATTATACTAAAGTAGGATTCCTAAACATACAACATAAAATTCTAACCTATTGGAATTGTGCAATGAGGTATGTCGAAAGAAATGTACAACACTTATAAGGGAGTTGGTACTTATAAGCGACCTCCGACGACTGCCACTAGCACCTCTAGCGACCATCCACCATTGCCACCATCCATGCTTAACCTTCGCCCACCACCACTTCTACCACCGGCGACCTTATACGACCTCCGACAACTGCCACTAGCACCTTCGGCGACCATCACCTATCATCCCACATTCACTTAACAGTTTTGACCATCTTAAGAAAAATTTATCTTACGATCAATCATCAATTTCTCTTAAGATGACTGATCGTAAGAGAAATTTCTCTTAAGATCAGTTGGCCGTGAAGATTTGTATTGGTAGTGGTGGTGGTGGTCGGCGGTGGTGGTAGCAATGGTATTGGTGGCTGTGGCGATCTAGATCTGTGGTAGTGCGGTGGTATTGGTGGCCATAGTGGTGGTGGCCGAAGGTGGTAGTGGCGATGATGTTGGTGGTGGCAGCGACAGCTCCGGTGGTGGTGATCACAATACTGGTGGTTATGGAGGGAAGAGGAGAGAAAAAGTTATAGAGAGAAGAGAGATGGTGGTAGTGGTGGTTATAGAGGGGGAGGAGGGTTAAAGTTAGAGAAAGAAGAGAGTTGGTGATAGTGGCGACGGCAATGGCGACGACGAGGATGGCTCCGGTGGTCGCTCCGGTGGTGGTGGTGGCTATAGAGGGAGGAGGAGAGAAAAAGTTAGAGAGAGAAAAGAGATGGTGGTGGTAGTCTCTTAGGATTCTATGGACAATTTTGTCATTTAAAGTGGAAATTTAAAATTTTATAAGATTAAGAGGGAAAGTTAAAATTTTAGAAGACTTTAGAAGGAAAATTTTTTTTAGAGTGTGTTCTTATGTTAATTTTTGATTATGAATTTTCCTTTAGCCCAACTTACCCCAACCTTAAGGGCATTACACCATGCCGCGCTTATGGTAAAACAAGTATAGCTTGGATGACGTGTTGGTAGTCGTTTTGACCGAAGGCCTACGACTTTCCGGAAGAGCCACGTATGACGTGGGTCGCACAATCACAGCTGGACGCTCTTTTACTGACCTCAGATGCAGTTTGTGGTGGAGATTTCAGCATCTCACTTTCTGCTCTCTAAAAAGCGCAAGGGTGGGCGAATGCGCCACTAATCTTAAGCCAATTGGCAATAATCCTCTTTGTCTCTCCTCCTTAATCTCTCTCCATCGCAGCCACCTTCCATTTTATTTTATTTTTCACGAAAAATAAATCCTCAAGAAATTATAGTGGTTGAGATTTCTCGGAGAAGAGAACCAACATTGCCCCCTACTTTTAGGTCTCTGTCTTTCTCTACTACTCTGAACTCTCCTCTGCTCCTCCACTTCAGAGCCTTTTGTTCCTTTGATGATTTCACAATCAAGATCGTCAAATTTCAATCCGTCATTATTGCCTGAGACTGTTTTTTTTTTTTTTTTTTTTTTTTTTCCGGGCGGGGGGCATGAATTCTGTTAATGCATGATCCGATGCAGAGATCGGAGCCATGGGTTGTGGGGCACTGCACCATCCATGGCTGTCTCGGAAGGTACGCTTTAGAACTTTGTTGGGTCTCTTCACTTTGAGATATATACTCTCTCTGTACTATCTGAGAAATATCGAATGCATTTGTGGTGAGTTGAATGCTCATTCTGTTGGATTGAAAGGTGTTTTGCTTCATTACTGATTGATTCTCTGTTCTCTCTCTCTCTCTCTCTCTCTCTCTCTCTCTCTCTCTCTCTCTCTCTCTCTCTCTCTCTCTTTCTCTCTGTTTTCTTACATTCTAAAGGTTTTGGCGTCACCCGCTTCGTTTTGGTGAGGATGCTGAATATGGAATTTTCTTTTAGTTGTTACCGGATTCAGAGAAAAGCGTCTCTATCTCTATCTCCATCTCTCTGTTGCGGTGGATTCTGAATTAAATTCGCCAAGGGATTTGTTTAATTTCAATAACTCTACTACGATCTTTTATAATCTCAAAAGTTTGAAATTTGAAATGCTTTCTTTAAATTTCTTTCTGGAAACAGCGATGGGTCTCTATCGATTTTTGTTACTTTTTATTCTTCTTTTGCAGTAAGTACTACTCTGATCATATCCATTGGGCTTTTGTCAACCACAAGCACTGTACGGCTAAGCTGGTTTTTTTTTTTTTTTTTAATACTATTACTTCTTTTTTTTTATATGGAATAGTATTACTAGTTGTAAGTAAAATATTGCAAGAAGATGTTATACCCCGTTGTGGTTTGTCTGGGAAGATTTGAAGCAGCACTTATTTAGCTGCTTTGGTCAAGTAGATGGAAACTTACTCCTCTGGAGAAGACTTGCTTATTATTAAGGTAAAATATTCCGTAAGTTCCTTCTCCCAATAGGCAAAATTAGCAAGTAGTGCAGTCTTTACTTTTGGCATTCACGCTCCGTTTGTTTTGATTTAAAATGTTTTCTGAAAAATTCTTTCACCTTATAACTAGTGCATGATAGCGTTTTCTAGAAAAGTAAAATATTTTACATCGAAACAAATGGAGCGTCAATATTTGAATTATCATAGCCCTTTGGTGGCAGACGAGGAAGCCATATACCATAACCAAGCATCGCGAAAAATGGACAGAGGAGGAGCATAACAGGTTTCTTGAAGCCTTAAAACTCTACGGCCGAGCTTGGCAGCGTATTGAAGGTTACTAGCGACTTGCTTGCTCCTTTACCTTATTTCTCTACTTCTTTGTTCTTTAGGTTAATTTATGTATCCATTGATGTTAATTCGCAGCTTCAAGTTAAACACTGATCCCCTTGCATAGATGAATCTTTTGTTGTTTCTTCAATCCATATTTACGTTTTGAGCTGAATTCACTGGATGATTGATTCCTCTTAGGAATGCAATCCCAGAGCTTATTTCTTATTAATATTCACTCTTCTTATCTGGTGCTACGCAGAATACATAGGAACCAAGACTGCTGTGCAGATCAGAAGTCATGCACAGAAATTCTTTACAAAGGTCTATCGGTACCTTATTGCCTTGTTCTTCTGCAGAAAACATATCTCAGCTTCTTGTTGCTATGTCCTAGCTTTTACCACAAGTGATTTTTTAAAATTTATGTTTGTGATTTCTGCATATTTTACGATTTATTGATCTGCTGTTTGATTATCTATTCGCATTTATCTGCATAAAAGTTGTGGTTCTTTTCATCTCTGTTTTTGGAGGCACGCCTAAGGCTCACGGCCAGGCGGGCCCAATCTTTGCACTTCGCATTGCCCTTGGAGAAGCCTAGCCTAAACACGCCTTTCTTGCCTTTTTTTTAAAGTCCAAGGTGCGAAGCCTACTCCTCAATAAATTATGCATCAATAACTTAACTAGGCATGAAACTAAGGCCCATATTCGGACCCAACTAATACTATCTTTAGAACCAAGTCATGACCTCTTATGAGTTTTGGACCCATTTTAAGACTCATAAGGCTATTACAACTTTCAAAACCTAAGGGTCACATTCTTTAAAATAGAAGAATATTCTTCATTGTGACCAACGCTAACGCTCCTGGTTGATTCCCAAATTTAGAGAAGGACAAGAAAAGAGAAGGAAAAGCCTAGTTGCATTAATAATCTAAATGGAAATTAACTTTGAAGTTTTGCGATAGTTTCACACTTGATTGGGCCTTTACTATGTAATTCTGAGGTTGATTATTTTGTGAAGCATCATAGAGCAATTTACTAATTGGACAAATTGAGCTCAAAATAATATAGGTCAAAATGTACGTTGTATATGTTAATTGTTGAGTTCTTTATATGTGCTTGAGTAGTTGTTAAAAAGTTGTGTGCATTCTAACTATATAGTTTCGAGAATTGTCTGGTGGCGATAAGCTTATGCGTGCAAAAGACACTTTCCACAACAAAGAACTGCAATGTTGATTTTTGGGCTGTTGATGCAAGTTTTTGTCACGCCCGTGGTTGGGAAATATGGTTTATTTAGGAGTGATAGGCAGCGGCCTGTAGGTTTAGGTGGCTATACAGATATGGGAATTTGTATTTGGTTGCGATTAGTCTAGGCACGACGGGGTTAGATATGTTATTGAGGTCAGGGTTGGGGTACTCCCTGCCCGGGACAGGGTGCAAAGTCCAAGAATGGAATGTTCGTTGAAAATCGATATTCATGTGATGCCATGATTAAGTTGAATTAATGGAAAATCTGAAGGATTAGATTAGGGCAAAAGTTAGGAGACTAACAGTGTCTCCTGTATTTTATAATGATTAATCATCTTATAGAATTACAAGAATGCCCTTAGGCTAAAAAAACATGAAAATTAACATAAGAACTTCCAACACTCGCCCTCAAGCTGGTACAGATATATCTCTCATTCTCAACTTGTTAAAAGCGAAGTGAAATGATCCATTTCCCACCCATTTTGTGAAAATATCTACAAGTTCATCACCGGTCTTCACAAACGGAGTACAAATAGTACCACTATTGAGATTCTCCTTGATGAAATGTCAGTCAATCTCCACATGCTTAGTCCTAGCATGTTGCACTGGGTTATGAGCTATATTAATCGCAGCCTTCTTGTCACAAATAATCTGCATTGGTTGCTTAGGTATTTACTGTGTTAAGTACCAGAGAGGTAACTTACTAATTGGGCCATTGAGCGAGGAGGCCAAAATGTCCATTACTCTGATGTGTTAACAGTATATCTATATGTTAATATTTCAGTTCTTTGTGTGTGATTAAGTGTATATTTGATATACAGTTCTTTAAAAATGCGCCTTACTTTGCTTAGGCCAGCGCTCTTTTTGCACCTTGCAAGTGCACCTTGCGCCTATTATTGCTATGATTTGTAATGGGTATGAATGGTTCGCAAGTGGTTTGGTTGGACATAAGAGTGCTTTCCAAATCTGGTCAAGTAATCTTTTATGCAACAGGCTTCCAGACATCAGAGATTCTAAAATTGTATTGAATAGAGGTCTGTACCTGTGGGTAACACCTTATCAATTCCCAGCCCCACACTCTTTATCATTAGAACTATCCTGATTTATCTACCAGGTAATCTCTCCTTTTCCACCTTGACTAGCAAAAAGTCCCGAAGATTTTTCCTGACTGCATTGATATTTGCCTCCCTCTCCAAAACAAACCACTGGGTCATCTTCTAGGGAATTAGCTTCAGAAATAAGAATCCACAACAAAGGGAATGCCAGTTTTTTCGTTATTCCATTTTATTTCTCTTTGATGTTTGGCTTGACACTTTTTGAGGCTTGAAATATTCTTAATATGTGTGTTAATCTCTATTGAGTTCGTATACTTACAATTCCTTCTTCTTCTTCCTTTTTTTTCTTCTTCCCCCTTCTGTCCAGTTGGAGAAAGAGGCTCATATTAAAGGAGTTCCAATACGACAAACGCTTGAGATTGAAATTCCTCCTCCACGCCCAAAGAGGAAACCAAGTAATCCTTATCCACGTAATACAGGTGTGGGAACTCCTGCTTCACAGGTGGGAGTGAAGGATGGCAAACTGTTTCCATCAGCTTCTTCTTCGTGCACTGGTAAACAAATAATCGACGTAGAGAAAGAGCCACTGCCTGAGGTAAACCTGTCTCTTGTATTCTCTTTCTTTACCGCATCTGTTTTCATTGTTTTAGTAACTCAGAAAATTTTCTGTTTTTATTATTTCGAACTTGAAGTTCGTTTACCTCTGTCTTGTTTATCAGAAACATGATGGATATAGAAAGCCTGAAAGTGCAAATGGAAACCAGGATGAGGAATATTGCTCTGAAATTATTACCCTTTCCCAAACAGCTCCCTGTACCTCCTCCTCTTCAGCAGGAAAAAATTCACTGTCAACTCCAGTTGCACCCGGAAGTTTGTGTACTTTTAGGGAGTTTGTGCCTATGATAACCCCTGTTAACCATGATGAAACAAGTGAATCTCACATCACTGCTGAACCAAAAGGATATAAAAAGTTTGTTAAACCTGACACCAAACCACCAATTCAAGATAATGGCAGAATGGGTAGCACCTCAAACTTGAGGAATCCCACCCATTTGCAAGAGAAAATGGCTCAAGGCTGGACAACTGCTGAACAGATGCAGCCTGAAAATGTCAGTTCACTGTCATCAAATGAAATGCAAGCCACGCAGAAATACCCGAGACATGTTCCTGTGCACGTGCTAGACAGGACCGTAGGAATGAATATTCAGAATATTTCCCTTGACAAGTCGTACCATGAATCCATGTTTCAGCAAATTGGAGGAGTTAATGGCTACCCTAACTTGTTTGCAAATCCTGTCGCATCTGCAAATATTGAACGTCATAATCCATCAAAACCTACAGTTGATCAATCATCTACTACCTTTCATCCTCTTTTCAACCCCGTCCAGAAAAACCACGATGGTTATGGGTCGTTGCTCCCAATCACCTCCACTTTCTCAAGTCTTATTGCATCTACTCTGCTACTAAACCCAGCAGCTCATGCTGCAGCTAGCTTTGCAGCTACATTCTGGCCTTGTGCAAATACTGGAGCTTCTGCAGATTCTCTTACTGCCACCCCCACACTAGGAGGCCTACCATCCCCTAGCATGGCAGCTATTGCTGCTGCTACGGTAGCCGCTGCAACCGCCTGGTGGGCATCCCATGGAGTGTTGCCCTTCTGTGCTCCTTTCCAAACAGGCTTTACCTGCAATCCTGCTTTTACAACTGATATTTGTCAAAATGCAGCTGCTGACAATGAAAGAAGAGAGAATCTTCTTCGTGATCCTGAGAAATCAGAAGCTCTGCAAGAGCAACCTTCAGCTTCTAAATCATTGACTTTATCATCATCATCATCGGATTCCGAGGAAAGTGAAGGTGCAAAACGACATAGTGAGTTAGCTTTAACCAATCATGATAAGGTTGCAGGGGTAACTGAGCTTCATGATTCAAACAATGTGAAGAGCAGAAAGCCGGTTGATCGTTCTTCATGTGGTTCAAACACAGCTTCTAGCAGTGAAGTCGAGACGGATGCTCTTGAAAAGTATGAGAAAGGTAAGGAACAGTCAAAAGAACCTGATGCAGGTCATTCTGCTGGTGACTCTAATAATCGTCGTGGTAGAAGCTCCAGCAACATCAATGACTCTTGGAAGGAGGTTTCTGAAGGGGTAATTGGATAAAATTGCTTTCATGGACAGATTCCCATCAGAAAGAATAATTTCCAAATTATGTTGCTTCTGTTTTCCCTTACAGATTTGGGTCGCCGTTTATAGTTTGATATATAATTTTGGTAAGCGTACATGTGTAAGTATCTTTATGTCCTTTCTGATTTTAATACAACATTATGTGCAGGGCCGGCTGGCTTTTCAGGCACTTTTCTCCAGACAAGTATTGCCTCAAAGCTTTTCACCCCAACAGGATCTGAAGAGTAAGGGACATCAGAAGATCAGTTTTGAAAAGGATAAGCAGAACATGGATGAGAAAGTTTTAGACTTCAACAGTGAGACAGGAGGGGCTTGTTCCAGTCATCAAAGAATGGAGAATACTCAGTTCTTGGGTGGTGAAAACAATGGGGAGGGAGGACTGCTAACAATTGGGATCGGACAAGGAAAGCTCAAAGCTCGTCGAACAGGATTTAAGCCTTACAAAAGGTGTTTGGTGGAGGCCGAAGAGATCATGGTAGCAACTGCCTGCAGCCAAGGTGAAGAGAAAGGTCCCAAAAGAATACGCTTAGAGGGGAAAGCATCAACTTAATATAGTAGTATGCTTTGCAATATTACGAGGAAAAGCTTTGTTGTTGCATAGCATTCCTTATTTATCCCCTTCCATATTTCCGTTCCAGTTCAATTATTTAGACTCAAAATCTCATGAAACTTGTCTTGTCATTGTGTGTACTATATGAGATTACATGTATTTCACTTCATTTTTCTGAGGACCATGCAAATACTCATAAAGACTCCCTTGGATGGTGTCCAGAATTGTAAGGTAAAGTTATTGGCCTCTGTCTGCCTAGTTATTGATTTCTTCTTTTCTTTCGCTAAAAAGATGGCTACCAGCTTTTTATCGTTTGCCCTTTTCACCTCTTTATTTTTACGGTCAAATCGGCATCCCATTGTATCTAGAACCCCACCTTGGGGCAGAAGAAATTCATGAGAAACTGGGACAGATCTAGAAAATTAATATAGAAGGGGCTTGAGAGAGGTTTGTACAGATTTTCGCGCGTAGTGTCCCAAAAAAATTATTTTGGACCTATTTATGCATAATGCTAAAAAAAAAAAATTATCCCAAAAACATAAGAGGGAGGAGGGTTTTTATAATTAGCACAAAAACATAAGAGAAAGGGGGCTTTGTATGACAATTTTAAAACATTAGGGGGGCCTAATTAGATGAGGGGTTTGCGGCACTAACTGTAAAAAAAAAATTTGAAAACTTGGGGGGGACTTGAGCCCCCCTTGTCCTTTCAGTACGCCCCTAATGAGAAATGTTCTTTTTAACCAAGCAATCTGAGCTCCTTTTAGTAAAAACCATTATTTTACATTGGCATGAATAATATAACACCCACATTTGTGTTATTTCATTTGCATTACATTGTCATGCATGATAATGTGATATGGAGTGTCTTATGACACATGTTTAGGTGAGTTTTGACTCACGAGTTGATTTGGGTGTCTGTATTAGAGAACCCTTTGAAACTATTGTGATTGAGGATTTATTGTTTGTGAAGTCTCTCCGAGTGTGAGACGGTCACTATGGAACATTTTAAATGTTTATCTGAAAATAAATGTTTACCTGTGTATTTCAATATCTGTATTATTTTCTGGCTTAGAATATATTTCCGTTGTTAGATTTAGTATCCTGGTGAGAACGAATGAACACGCTGTTAATTTGGTAGGCTAATTAGCAACTTTGGAAACGTCATATAGAAATTCGCGTTTTAGCGACCAAACGAAACTTAATCGAAAACTTTTATAATTTTGAAGTTTCACTTATAAAGCTAAGAATAAGCTGTATAGAAAGTTTCAGAGACTGATTAGGAGTTTTGAAATTCGTGGGGAGGTAAACGTAATTTCCTAAAGAGTTGCCTATATATAGATAGAGATGGATGAGATATTTTTCATAAGCTTAACCTAAGATTTCAAGAGGAGGCCAAAAGGGAGTTAGAGGGAGATTTTGTTGCTTCAAGCTTTGCGACGCCAAACGACGACCTTCCGTCAGTTTGTTTTCTCCCATATTTCATATTCGAGCTCCTCGAGGTAAGAGTTTCGTTTTGATACCTATTAGGGCCTGTTTGGCTAAGTTTGCCGAAAAGTTGTTTTCTAGAATTTTTCATAAAAGTTGATAAATGGAATTTTGATTCATAGGAATTGTACTAGACGGACTTCTACACGTTCTTTGTACACAGGTTTTCTTTGGATCAAATTATAGGAGCGTTATTTGGAGGTGAGTAATTCAACTATGTTTTGGAATGATTTCTTAGCATGTATTCATGTTATGTTTGAATAGCATGTATTAATTCTTAGAGATATATTGTGTAGTTCATATTGGGAATTTGTATTAATAAGTAGGCTCAATAGCACGGTGATATGTTTTGATTACCGCGAGCATGGTGATATGTATTTGAGCATGTTAAGTTGCTTATGTGGGTCAGAAGGAGCACGTGGTCACCGTGCCATTTTGTGGAGCCGATATAGGCATTAAGGTCGCACGATTGAAGAGAAGAATCGTGGGTCTTACCCTTTCGCGTGGACTTATTGGCGAGGAGTCGCGGATTGGGAGTATGGACGGGTACGTGAGTCTCCGACGACTAGTATGAATTGGTTTAGCCTCGGTGGCATGCCACGGGCTTCGGTTCCGCTATTGTGGGACCGGGCTGTAACATTTAGTGGTATCAGAGCATAAGTTTAGAGCCTTGGGAACGAGTGACGTTATATATGCTGAGTGGCTTCGAGTGGAGTGTGTAATTGTGAAGATAATTGTTATCATTGTAGAAATGCTTCATGCATTAGCATTTATTGATTGTGATGAACTGTGCACATATATCTATATTGTGGCATAGCATGCATGGTCATTATGCATTGAACTCAACAGGGGAATATTTGAAACGTTATGGCTGATCCACCAAGAGAATTGTCACCGCATTCGCAGATGGACCAAATAGTGAATATGGTGGAAAATTTCATACAAGCGGTAAGTGAAAGAGAACAGATGAACGTTCAGCCTCCACAAGTAGAAATTCGTTATATCAATGCACCATCGGCACCGCGACCTCAACACAATCGTGGAACACTTTCATAAGCGAAAACCGACGTTGTATCATGGACAAGTTAACATAGACTTGGCCGATCATTGGATGATGGACATGGAAAGACATTTCCGTCAGGTAATATGTACCGATGAGGAGAAAATTTTGTGCGCATCCGATACGTTGATGGGCAAAGCATTGGATTAGTGGAACAACGTGCTTGAACGAGGGAAGCCAACCACGTGGGAAGCATTTATAGAAGAATTCAACAAACGTTTCTTCTCGCAATCTGCTTATACTCAGAAACGCCAAGAGTTTGCGAGTTTGGTTCAGGGAGATATGATCGTGGGTGAGTATGTTTCTCGTTTCAATGCCTTGTTACGATTTGGGAAAACTACCGTTCCGACTGATAGGGATAAAGCTCGTAAGTTTGAGGAAGGGGTTAGAGAGAATATTCGTGGCCGTGTGGACATGTAGCAACACCCGACCGTTTCTCTAATCGAGTAAGTCGCCCGTATAGTTGAGAAGAGTGTCGACTGATATCGACAAAGGCAACAAGGAAAGAGACCCAATGACAATAGGGGCAAGAGCCAAGGGAATGCGAAGAAACCGTTCACGCAAGGTTCAGGATCGAATATGGGTAGTCAAGGAGGAAGTGTGTTTGTTGGAGATTTGAGACTGTTGTGCCCAACATGTAACCTGCGACACAGAGGAACCTGCTATCAATTGATCACTTGCTATATTTGTAAACAATTGGAGCATGTGTCTAGGAATTGTCCTTTGAATGCAAATTCGACTACACCAAACACAACCTCGAACACCAAGAGCTACAACCCAGAGATAGGAGGGAAATGTTTTGAGTGTGGCCAACCGGGGCATATAGCGAAGAATTGCCCAAGTAAAAGACAACCGGGAATGAGTATTGGTGCATCGAGTGTGCCAAGCGGGTCAAGGGTAGAACCTCGAGTGGATAAAGAAAAAGGAGTCGCGCAACAACAAGGACGATACTTTTAGCTCAGGCCGGGGAATACAGATGATACCGTCGTATCAGGTATTCTTCCTATTTGTTCGTATCCTGCACGTATACTTATGGATTCTGGTTCAACGCATTCATTTGTATCACGTGATTTTGTTAAGCATTTAACTGTTAAGTCAGAACCGCTAGGATATGACTTGTGTGTATCATTGCCTAGTAGTGAACCGCTAGTTACTTCTTCGATATTCAAGTTATGTGAAATCGAGATAGGTGATAAAATTTTGAGCGTTTATTTGATTCCGTTGACGGTGAGTTACTTTGATGTTATCTTGGGTATGGATTGGTTGTCGGTTAATCAAGCCAAAATCGATTGTGAACAGAAAAGGGTTAGTTTCTATCCGTCAGGGCGAGAAAAGTTTACTTTTCAGGGTAAGGGAGTGATCGTACCGCCGTACTTGATATCGGTGATTCAAGCAAGTAAGATGTTGAAGAAGGGTTGTTCGGGTTTCTTATGTTCAATTATTGACACGCGAGTTCTTGGACCATTAATAGAAAACATTTCAGTAGCTCGAGAATTTCTAGATGTTTTTTCCGATGAGTTACCCGACGTATTGATTGAAAGAGAGCTTGAGTTCACAATAGAAGTAGTACCAGGGTCACAACCGATATCTAAAGCGCCGTACCGAATGGCACCGATAGAGTTGAAAGAATTGAAAGTTCAGTTAGAAGAATTGTTGAAAAAGGGTTTTATCCGACCGAGTGTTTCACCGTGGGGAGCTCCAGTCTTGTTTGTGAAGAAGAAAGATGGAACAATGCGTATGTGCATCGACTACCGAGAGTTGAATAAGTTAACCGTCAAGAACAAGTATCCGTTGTCGCGAATAGATGACTTGTTTGATCAGTTACAAGGGGCTCAGGTATTTTCAAAGATCGACTTGAGATCCGGTTACCATCAGTTGAAAGTCAAAGAGGAAGATGTTGAGAAGACAGCTTTCAGGACTCGATATGGTCACTTTGAATTTTTGGTTATGCCATTTGGAGTGACAAATGCTCCAGCTGCTTTCATGGACTTGATGAACCGTGTTTTCAAGGATTATTTAGATGAGTTCATTATCGTGTTCATAGATGACATCCTAATCTACTCCAAAAGCGTAGAACATCACGAGTATTATTTGCGATTAGCTTTACAACGATTGCGTGAAAAGAGATTATTCGGCAAATTAAAGAAGTGTGAGTTTTGGCTGACAGAGATTGCTTTTCTTGGACATATTGTACCAGCTAAAGGAATTTCTGTAGACCCTCAGAAGATAGAAGCAGTTACCAACTGGGCGAGACCAACGAATGTGACAGATATCAGAAGTTTTCTAGGATTAGCTGGGTATTATCGGAGATTTGTAAAAGACTTTTCGCGTATAGTAATGCCGATGACGCAGTTAATGAGGAAAGATATTGCTTTTGTTTGGAGTCCAGAATGTGAAGAAAGTTTTCAAGAGTTGAAAGGTCGACTAGTGAAAGCACCAATATTAGGCGTTCCGTCAGGGACTGAAGGATTTATTATTTACAGTGATGCTTCATATAGAGGTTTAGGTTGCGTTCTTATGCAAGGTGATAAAGTTATTGCGTATGCATCAAGACAACTTAGACCGCACGAGAAGAATTATCCAACACATGATCTAGAATTGGCCGCCGTGATTTTCGCACTGAAGATTTGGCCTCATTATCTATACGGGGAGAAATGTGAGATATATACGGATCACAAGAGTTTGAAGTACTTGTTTACACAACGAGATTTGAATATGAGGCAAAGGAGATGGTTAGAGTTGATGAAGGACTATGACTTGTCAATTCAGTATCATCCGGACAAGGCGAATGTTGTCGCCGATGCTCTTAGCCGTAAGGTACCAACCAACACCGCATCAGATTTGACTTCTCAGAAAGAACTGATACGAGATATGGAGAATTTGGAGCTTGAAGTGATACCGAGGATTGAAAATGGCTTGATGTCGACGATGATGGCACAACCACTCTTGATTCACGAGATCGCAGAGAAACAACTTCAAGATGTGGCTTTGAAGAAGATTTGTGATGAGATTCCGATGGGCAAACAACCGGGATTTACTTTTGAGAATGATGTTTTAAGATTGAGGGGTAGAATTTGTGTGCCTAACGAGAAGGAGTTGAAACGAAACATCCTAGAGGAAGCACACAATACGAAGTATATCGTTCACCCGGGAAGCACCAAGATGTATAGAGACTTGAGACATGTTTATTGGTGGCCGGGAATGAAGAGAGAAATAGCACGCTATGTTTCACGATGTACGAGTTGTCAACAAGGAAAGGCCGAACGCCAAGTACCCTCGGGATTGTTACAACCGTTACCGATAGCCGAGTGGAAATGGGAACACATAACAATGGATTTTGTTAGTGGGTTTTCGAGGTCGAAGAGATCGAATACTATTATCTGAGTGATTGTTGACCGTTTGACGAAGTCATCGCACTTCCTACCGCTTCGAACAACTAAGCCGATGCCGTTAGCTAAGTTGTATATTCGCGAGGTTGTGAGACTACATGGTATCCAAGTTTCTATCGTTTCGGATAGGGATAATAGTTTTACGTCGAAGTTTTGGAGAGCCATACAAGAAGCAATGGGTACCAAATTGCACTTTAGTACAGCTTTTCATCCTCAGACTGATGGCCAATCAGAGAGAGTAATTCAGATTTTGGAAGACATGCTTCGTTTATGTGTACTTGATTTTCAAGGTGATTGGGAAGACCACCTGCCGTTAATTGAGTTCGCGTATAACAACAGTTTTCAGTCAAGTATTGGAATGGCTCCTTATGAAGCTTTATATGGGCGTGTATGTCGTTCACCGATTAGTTGGACGGAAGTCGGAGAAAGAAAGATTGAAGGGCCGAAAATTATGCAAGAAACGACGGATAAGATAAAGGTGATTAGACAACGATTACTGATAGCCCAGAGTAGGTATAAGAGTTATGCCGACAAGCGCAGACGGCCGTTGGAATTCAATGTAAGAGACTTAGTGTATTTGAAGGTGTCACCTTCAAAGGGAATAACCAGATTTGGTAGATACGGGAAACTCAACCCGAGGTTTGTAGGACCTTTTGAAATCATTGGAAAGGTTGGACCCATAGCTTATCGTTTGAACTTGCCGAGCGAGTATGCTCAAGTTCATAACGTGTTTCGTGTATCGTTGTTACGCAAACAATTAGTGGAAGATAGAGATCAAATGATGACTCCGACATCGAATGAGATTCAGAGTGATTTAACGTATGCCGCATATCCGGTAGAGATCTTAGACCGGAAGGATCAAGTATTACGAAATAAAGTAATATCGAAAGTGAAAGTGTTATGGCGTAGTCAAACTACGGAAGAGATGACGTGGGAGATAGAAGATGAGATGCGTACTCAATATCCGCACCTTTTCGAAACTTGAGGTACAAGTTTGGGGACAAACTTCTTTTAAGGGGGAGAGTATTATAACACCCACATTTGTGTTATTTCATTTGCATTACATTGTCATGCATGATAATGTGATATGGCGTGTCTTATGACACATGTTAATTAGGTGAGTTTTAACTCACGAGTTGATTTGGGTGTCTGTATTAGAGAACCCTTTGAAACTATTGTGATTGAGGATTTATTGTTTGTGAAGTCTCTCCGGGTGTGAGACGGTCACTATGGAACATTTTAAATGTTTATCTGAAAATAAATGTTTACCTGTGTATTTCAATATCTGTATTATTTTCTGGCTTAGAATATATTTCCGTTGTTAGATTTAGTATCCTGGTGAGAAAGAATGAACACGCTGTTAATTTGGTAGGCTAATTAGCAACTTCGGAAACGTCATATAGAAATTCGCGTTTTAGCGACCAAACGAAACTCAGTCGAAAACTTTTATAATTTTGAAGTTTCACTTATAAAGCTAAGAATAAGCTGTATAGAAAGTTTCAGAGACTGATTAGGAGTTTTGAAACTCGTGGGGAGGTAAACGTAATTTCCTAAAGAGTTGCCTATATATAGATAGAGATGGATGAGATATTTTTCATAAGCTTAACCTAAGATTTCAAGAGGAGGCCAAAAGGGGGCTAGAGGGAGATTTTGTTGCTTCAAGCTTTGCAACGCCAAACGACGACCTTCGATCCGTCAGTTTGTTTTCTCCCATATTTCATATTCGAGCTCCTCGAGGTAAGAGCTTCGTTTTGATACCTATTAGGGCCTGTTTGGCTAAGTTTTCCGAAAAGTTGTTTTCAAGAATTTTTCATAAAAGTTCATAAATGGAATTTTGATTCATAGGAATTATACTAGACGGACTTCTACACGTTCTTTGTACACGGGTTTTCTTTGGATCAAATTATAGGAGCGTTATTTGGAGGTGAGTGATTCAACTATGTTTTGGAATGATTTCTTGGCATGTATTCATGTTATGTTTGAATAGTATGTATTAATTCTTAGAGATATATTGTGTAGTTCATATTGAGCATTTGTATTAATAAGTAGGCTCAATAGCACGGTGATATGTTTTGATTACCGCGAGCATGGTGATATGTATTTGAGCATGTTAAGTTGCTTATGTGGGTCAGAAGGAGCACGTGGTCACTGTGCCATTTTGTGGAGCCGATATAGGCATTAAGGTCGCACGATTGAAGAGAAGAATCGTGGGTCTTACCCTTTCGCGTGGACTTATTGGCGAGGAGTCGCGGATTGGGAGTATGGACGGGCACGTGAGTCTCCGGCGACTAGTATGAATTGGTTTAGCCTCGGTGGCGTGCCATGGGCTTCGGTTCTGCTATTGTGGGACGGGGCTATGACAAATAATTACGGAGGTTTTCTGCCAATGGTATTGTTCTGTTCATTTATGGTGCTAGTAGAGTAGAGGTGTAAAGTGGGCTGGGTTCTGTTCATTTATGGTGCTATGAGAGTAGAGGTGTAAAGTGGGCTGGGTTAGCCCAGCCCGGTACAGCCCACCCGCCAAAAAACTAAACCTAGCCCAGTCGAACCCAACTCGCGTTAAACCTAGCACACTAAGCTCGGCACACAAACGTGGGTCAGGCTGGTTCTAGACTTTTGACCCACGAACCTAGCCTGGCATGGCATGCCTCAAACCCGTGGCCAACCCAGCCCGACCCAACCCACAACCCAGCATGAACCGAGTGTTTTTTTTAGCATAAAATGCAATTTTCTAGAAAAACAGATTTGAAACATTGATCTTTTGTATAAAGTAGACTCATTCACCCACTACTCCACCTACTCCTTAGTGAAACACTTCAAAAAAAAGTAATTTTATTGTCTCAACTCGCCAACCCAGCTCGGCCAAACCCAACCCAACCCAGCCCAACAAAGCCTGTTAGAGTCGTGCCATGTGGGTCGGTCTGGGTCCATCTGTAGTCTCCAAACCTAGCCCAACACGAACTGCTTAGAGCATAGGCCCAGTACGACCTAGCCCGTAACCCGTCTCGATCTGCCATTTAGTGGGCTGGGCGGCACGTTTTACACCTCTATCTGAGAGTCGAGTTACAATACCATATGTTCAATCGAATATAAGCAAGTTAAATTTTTAAATCAATTTTTAATGCAAGATCTATATTTTGGAATCGCTACAGCGTGTAAATGCTACATTTTGGCATGTTGGCTCCAATGATGCTTTCTAAAGAATTTTCATTTGTGTGTATTGAGAAAAGGACGTTGTAGAGCCAAATTATTGCAGTACCCTCAAAAGCTTTAGGGTTAAATATATTTACACCTCCTATGGTTTGGGCGATTTGTGTTTTGCCCCTTGTGGTTTAAATTTGGCACTAATACCCCCTATGGTTTACATTGAAGTGCAACTGTTAAAATTTGCTAAGAAATTGAAGGGGGTAAGTGCAAATCAGCCAAACCACAGGGAGTATTAGTGCTAAAATTATCTACAACGCATTTAACAGTTGCACTTTAGCCCGAACCATACAGGTATTAGTGCCAAAATTTAAACCATAAAGGGATAAGTGCAATTAATTGGCCAAATCACAGAAGCTGTACGTGTATTTAACCGAAAGCTTTATTCGTGTGGCATTTCTATTGTTTGATGATAAAAGAGAGATCCAAGCCTTGTTTACTTTATATATATAAAAAAAAAAAATGCAATAATTCAAAGAGTTATATTTGGGGCACTAACAATATCCACTAACACTTACTAACACACTCTATTTCTCTCCTAGTGGCATTGTGGGATCCGCAGTGGACCCCGCAGCACTACTAGGAGAGAGATAGAGTATGTTAGTAAGTGTTAGTGGATTTTGTTAGTGCCCCTAGCATTGCCCTAATTCAAATACCTCTAATCACATCTTCACCTTTTTTTTTTTTTGGGTCAAACACATCTTTACTTTAAATATATGTACATTGTCCCAAGTACTCTAATTACTCCTCTGAATTTGACATATGTATCTCTCCCTCAAATATGGTCTACAACAATACTATATATTAACGCCTCAAGCACGTTGGACCAGCAGTAAGTTGAAGAAACACCAAGAACATGTAACTGTGCTTTCTTTTTTGCGGTGCTTGTTATTAACTCTCACCATATATATAGTACATTGTTTTGGCATAGTCGACGTGACAAACTCGAGCTTAATAATTATGCACAAATCACGTTAGTGAATATTCAGAGTATAGAAGTAATTAGTTGATCAGTTGTGTGTTTTGCACTAACACTATCTTGTGTATGTACACACACACACACAACAAAAAAAAATATCCTGGATCGCCCTTTGCACATTCATATGTTTGAACCACTGGGAATGGGAAAGAGTGTGTGTGTATATATATATTGCTTAAATAAAGGAAAAAGGAGGAAGTAAAATACAATATTTCACGTCTGGACATTCCTAAATTCTCAATCAATCAAACCCACCGAATCTCGAAGTTCACTTGTGCAGCAAAGCACTACTATATAATATAGTACTACACATGTACATAGTACATACACAGGTGTATGTATATATATATATATATATAGAGAGAGAGAGAGAGAGAGAGAGAGAGAGAGAGAGTTTGTAGGGAAGCGGGGATGAGTAGGAATTGTAGGCCATTCCACCGACCAATCGTCTTCTCTTCCCTTACTCCCAAGGCCTTCGATCTATAAGTATCATGTATGCATGTATAGGTATATGATCCCCTACTCCCTCTATTAATTAGCATTCTCTCACTTTTTTTCTTTTTCTCAACTTACATTTTCTTTCTTTTACTAACTACTTTCCTAGCTAGCTAGCTAAGCTAGATCGTGTTCATTAATGTCAAACAAAGCTTGATCTGCAGTTACAGGCAATGCCTATGTTGATGTCCCCATTTATGCATCATTGTTTCCTCCTCAGCGAATCATTCATAATTATCCTCACACTACTACTTCTCACCCAATTACCCATCAATATCTCTCATTCTCTCCCACAACCACCACCACCACCACCACCACCACCACCACAACCAGACCCATTGTTTTCTCTACCAAATCAGTACAACTGCAGTGACAAATGCGGCAACTTTCAAATACCCTTCCCATTTCACTTGAACACTAGTAGTAGTAATACTTCTTCATCACTACTCTCCGATGATGCCTTCACTCTCTCTTGCCTCCTGAATTCTTCTTCTTCTTCTTCTTCTTCTTCTTCAACCTCACGACTCCTCCTCAACATTGGCTCTGAAAGCTATCAAATCCTCCAATTCTTCTCCGATGGAGTTCTAGTTGATTTCCCAAGTAGTACTCATGCCTCCTCCTCCTCCTCCTCCTCTTCTTGTCGCCAGTACAATGACTTGAATTCCTTCAACTTCGCCATTGCCAATGGGAGTGACTACTTTGGAATTTCAGATGAAAACGTGTTGGGTCTGTATGATTGTGAGGATTCCGATTCCTCATTGTGCAAAGCAGATTGCCACAAGTATGTGATTTTGCCCATGCCCAGTTGTGATGCCAATACTACTACTACTACTACTACTACTACTACTGATCAGGGTCCTGCTGCTGCTTGCTGTTACCCTCTCTCCGATCACACTAATTGGACTACAGGGGATGGGTTTTCTGTCTTCTCCACCCAGTTTGGATGCAAGGGATTCTCCAGCTGGGTTGTTTTGCCCTCCACTAATATTGCCAAACGCGGCATTAAGCTAGAATGGGGATTGCCAATGAACTCATCTCAAGGGGGCTGTGATAGCAATGCTTACGTTGTCAATGCCACATCTGTAGCATTTGCGATTAGGTGCCAATGTCAGGATGGATTTGTTGGTGATGGATTTGCACATGGTGTTGGATGCCTCAAATGTAAGTGTTTTTTTATTTTTATTTTTTTATTATTATTACATATTTTTAATCTTCCATTTTAGTAGTATTCATGTATCTTTGTGAATCACGGATAAATGTAACAAGAAACATAAAAATAAAAATAAAAAAGCACAGAAGAACTACGATATATTTATGTGGTTCCTTTCAAAGACTGCAACAGATGACATGAATCGGTAGAAAACTTGTCATGGGTGCAGTTTGTACAGCTCTCTAAACTCTCTCTTGATGGTCCGAATTGCACACTGCACACAAATATATAACCCTAACTGGAACAGGAAACGGTGTCAGATTTGACCAGCTTAACGAACCGGGTCGATTCAAATGCTAAAATCTCACACTTTGCCCACTTTTTTGGGTCTTGTGGAGGTTTCGTATGGTTGAATTCAAGTCACTACACAAAAATGTCTAGTAATTTATCTGGTATCACTAGCCATTTATTTGTATACATGTCTTTTAGGTGTAAGTAAGTACATTCATGACTCGGTAGATCTCCCACCAAGAAATGGAATTATTCTGTTCCAGTTCATTTTAACCCTACTAATACTATATCGGTGAGATGCTGTCTTTATTTCAATTATGACGGCTTTGAGAAGAAAAAATTGAACTTAAAAACAAACTTTGTGATACTCAAAGTGATACTCTACTAAAATATTTCTCTCAGATTTATTGTCCAGGCTAGTAGTACTTACCTATGCTAATATACAGCTGGTATATACTTGGTATAATTATGAGAGTGATGAGTATTAATTGTCTTTGACAGCTTGCATCAGGGATGGAAAATGAAGCATATAGCAAGGAGTGTGACAAGAAGAGACATGGTAAAAGGAAAGTGGAAATTCTAGCTGGTATGAGTATGCAATAAAATTATAAATCTAGTCCCTGCATTAAAAATATTGATGTGCATAATTGTCTAAATGTTTAGGATTCAGGATATCAGATTACAAAACACGAGATATGCTACGAGAAAATTAGAAAAGATGTGATGCGTCCTTTGCCTTTCTTTCTTTTATTAAAAGGTCTCTTGCTCGATCTTGGTCATTCTCTGTCATCTTTGATGATATTTGTTCCTCCCCTTCACCTCCTGGTCCCATAGAAAAGGGGAAAAAAAAAAAAAAAACACTATAAATTTCTAAATCTTCTTTTGTTGGGGATCATGAACTTACTTGCACATACCTCATTTAATTGGAAAATATATGTGGATTACAATTATTGCAGAACCTTCCTCTTCATGAGTTCGGAGACATGAAAATACAAAGTTCTTTTACTTGGTATTGAAAGAATCACCTCATGGCATGCTATTACAATTTACATGCAGGAGTTCTTACTTCGGCTTTCTCCATTGCCTCCTTGGCTACACTTTTTTGTCTATTAAGAAGGTCTATAAAGTCAGGTACACTTGATTGTGATCCGACCAACAATCAATGTACCATCTCTTTCCGGAAAGCTTGCAGGACTCGACTATTCACTTATCATGAACTGGAGGGGGCAACCAAAGATGGACAGAAACTTGTCAATGACACTAAGGGCGGTTCACTCTATGCTGGAGTATTTGGGGATGGGTCCCACATTGCCGTGCACAAGGTACAATGTGAGAGTGAGAGAGACCTTGTTCATTTACTATCTCGAGTTGAAATTTTATCAACGGTTCTACACAAGAACATGGCCAGACTCCTAGGATGCTGTATTGACTTCGGATACAAACCACTTGTGGTTTATGAGTATCCAGCAAGCGGAACCCTGGAGGAGCATTTGCACCAACTCGACTGGTACAAGAGATTGAACATTGCTTCTGAAATAGCTAGTGTACTTGCATTCCTACAGTGCGAGATTTCTCCTCCCATCTTCCACCATGATCTCAGGTCCGGTTGCATATTTTTAGACGAAAATTTCTCTGCCAAAATTGCTGGATTTAGGTTGGTGGCGGATTCACAGAACAACTCCGAAGGTTCACATCATGTTAAAAGTGACGTTTATGATCTTGGAGTGATCATTCTAGAGATCATTTCAGGTTCAAAAAGCTTGGACATTCCAACAATAGCTATGCCAAAGATTAGGAGTGGAAAGCTTGAAGAGATAGTGGACCCAGGTCTGTACTATCACGAGCAGCCGCCATGTAGCAGAGAGCAGATAGAGGTAGTTGCAGATCTTGCGACAAGGTGCTTGTTGTTTGGTGGTGGAGATGGGAAACTTGGGATGATAGATGTTGCAAGAGAACTGGGTCACATCATAAAAGAGAAAAGTGTGGATGGTGGTAGTAGAAGGGTGCCACTGCCAGCCCTGGAGGAAACTTTTTCAAATTCAAGCCTCCTTCAGATGATATCTATGTCACCTGACTCCATTTATGTCCCCTGAACTCTTTTGTCCTTGATCAAATTTGGCACAATTTTCCATCTCTGAGTCAAGTTTTGAGGATTCAATTGCAGCAGGTGCTCTATATAACCTCTTTTTAAGTAGTGTACGTACATCTGGTAGTTCCATGTACTTCTCTTTTTCCCCTTTCTGTACGTACTGCAATTGTGACTAGTATGTATGTAATGTAATGTAATGTAATGTGTGCGAAACCCAACACAGGCTAATCAGGACCATTATTACCTAAATGCGAAAATTCTGTATTCACAGGGTAAACGGCTTATTAATTTACAGCCCTGTCTGTTGGATCGATAGATACGTGGGTGCCACTGTGTGATTGAGAGAGAGAGGTATGTTTGGGGACTGGTTTTGGTTCTATTTTTTCACCTGCACGTTATTTGCAGACTCAACTGTACGTAGCAGTTTTTTTTCCGCAAAATTTCCATTATGTTTTGAACAAAGAAAAGAAGTCCAATAAGGCACACTTGGTTATAGAATTCAAAGGGGCAGAAACTTTCATGAGTGCCAAATTAAAGTCTAACCCCCTCCACCACCTTTTTTCTCCCTCGATTAATCCTACTCCAAATTACTCTATGCTGTTGGCTATAATAATTCTCTTTCTCCATTCCCTGCAGTTTGAGACCAATAATCTTTCTTAGCCCTTAATTAGATTATCAAATCTTTCTTTACTATCTCTATTCATGTCCATCAATTTTAGACGTCTTCATGTTTGGAATGGTGCTTTTTTTCTAACCTACATGCACTCATTTTACTAGTGTGTTGCCTAATACCCTGTCCCATAAAATTTTTTCTTTAGGTTTGGAGGTATATAATTAATGATTAGTATAATATGCCAGAAACAGTCGATCCTTCACTTGATCTATTGCTTTAGTTCTATGAATTACGTCATCTCTACATCCTTAATTTCTAGGGTAGCTGAATGGAGTGATTAGTTTTTAGACGTCTCTCTCGAGTCTTACACTTTCACATCACTTCTGTTTGTGTTACTAGTCTTACTAAAATAATAAAATTATATGAAGTTTTTGATCTAATTATCTAAAACGTTTTCAGAAATCTTTCAAATCATCCCGGTTTTATTAGTATTTGAGTTTTGAAAAATGTTGCAATATACAACCAAGTAATGTTAGTTGTATGATACTTTCAATTTCTTCTTTCAATTCGTAGTAACAAGGTGTTCTTTTATTGTACATTTGATGCTAACCAGTAGCAATTCTTCTGATTTTCCATTTAATAATAACAATGGGTCATTGGGTAGTAACTTTCTGGGTTAATTACACCTTTCACCCTTGAAACTGGGGTGGTTTTTCACTTTGCACCTTAAAGTTTCAAATTTGGCACTTTGGTCCCTAAAATTTGGGATGAGTTGCACTTTAGTACCTCCAAGGCTTTTTGCCACGAAAATTTCACTTTTTATGATAAAATCATTCGTCACTAGACTTATTTGGCACATTTGTGAAACTTTAGAGACCAACATGACCTAACTTAAAACTTTAGGATATAAAGTGCAAAATTATCCAAACTTTAGGGGTGCAAAATGCAATTAATCCTAACTTGTTATATTCCATTTTTAGTGTAACAATTTTATGTTGGGTGGTACCGGGGTCCCAAAGTGTTATAAAATTGACGGATGTATCATATAACCATATTAGTTGGTTGTATGGGAACAGATTTCTTATATTTTTGTGCTAATCGATCTTTATAGCATTAGCTTATACCATCTACGCGAACATAAGGTTAAATAGAACCAGAAAAATTTGCCTCAGGGCCGCTACCCCCAAACCCCTACAAATTCGCCACCCTGAAGTGCAACTTCCCAGTTTCTTCCCTTACCAAGCCCCCCTACCTCAAATTTCTGCATCCACCCTTGGTCTTATGCTAAGTGACACGGTTTGGGTTAGTGGAAGTATAAAGACTATTTTGCCCTTGAAATAAACAATACAGAACCTTCATTTCAAACATTTTGTCCAAGACACGATTGAATTTTCAGTGGACCGTACCCTGCAGTGTCACCCAGGAGAGAGATAGACTATTAGTGAATTTTGTTTGTGAAAGTTGTTAGTACCCATAGCATTACTGATATATGTAGATACCCCATTTTGCTCCACCAAAAACAAAATGACTGACTCTCGCAAGGCCCCCCTAGCACATAAAATGAGAAAACAAGCTCCAGGGTCCAATGAGGAGTCCCAAGGGTAAAATGAACACCGTAAGCAGTGCCAATGCGAACGTATTGCATTCCAAACCTCCGAGAAGTCAACAAGCACAATTCAAGACCATAATCAAGTCTGGGATGACCAAAGGTCAAATTCAATTACATTAGGAAAAATAGGAATCAATGCGGGCTCACAGAACTTTGAATCATTGAATTCTGATAATTGGCAAAAAAATCGGTCTACAATTGAAGTTTCGACACACCGAAATCAAAGAAAAAGGACACGATCGTAAAATTCAGAAGTGCCAAAAGTCTGACTAAACATGACTGACTAAATATAGAGAAAACAGAGATTCTATGACTTGAATCAATTCAATTGGACAACTGGAGAAGAATCGGCGTCCGACCGAAGATTTAACGTCTGAATCGGCCACAATGTGGACATGCAGGTCATCATCCGCACTCAGAACTCAACAATCCAACTGTACAGATTTGAAGAGGACATCGATGCGAGTCTGAATCCTTTTGAATCGCAAAAATCGGACCACCGGTTTGAAAGATATTAACAATCGAAAGTTTCGAACGATCGAGCGATCGCGATCGAGTGTTGCACCAATCAACCGGTGGCTTACCTACATGGGATTGGAGCCCATTGTGGATACCGGGATTCCACTGCTTTGTTTTGTTTTTGAAACTTGTTTGAAATTTGAATCAGGGAAAGAGAAAAGGTCTGTTGAAAACAGATACAGAGTCGCCACTTGGTCTTTAAGGAACCAAGAAACCTAATTTGACTCACCCAAATGGATAAAGGGCACCGGTCCTTCATAACCAAAGAACTTGGCTCGGGGTTTTGGTACGAGAGAGGAAGGAGCCTTTGTCGCGACTAAAACACCCTCAACTCGCCCCGTCTTTCGACGAGCCTCAATTAGCATCCAAATAATCATCTTATACTACGTTTGGTTCGACAAATAATACTATGATAGTATATTACATCACATAAGAAAATTTGAAAATGGAAGATCTAAAGATAAGATATCATTCATAAGATCTAAGCCAAATATCACACAATGCAAAGTGAAAGATCACACAAATAAACCTAGGAAAAATCGTCTAGTCATGTATCAAATAATCAAGACTTCCTAATCTAAAGGGAGACATGAATTGTTATTGAAACAAATAAACAAAGAAATCAAAATATGCTTAGCAAGCTAGTATGATGCATGTTAATCTTTGAGAAAAGAAGACCTCTCAATCCCCAGGATGGATGAGAAAGGATGATTAGATCGGGGGAAGCATGAACGTGTGATCAAGTTCATTCCTTATATCTTCTTAGATTAGGAGTTACAAAAAACCCCAAATCTTGCATGGATGCAATGTATGATCTTAAAATGTGCAAAGGTTGTAGTGTGTTTGTGTACATGAATTCCTAGAATGGCTTAGAAGTCTAAAATGTGTATGGAAGAATGAATGAAATCAACATGGGATATGTACAAATGTAGTATGAACTACTTCCTAAGATATGAACTAATTTGGAATGCATATAAGCATCAAATCAAAGAATAAAAGTTAAAATGTGCTTGCTGTGAATATTGGACAGAACAGTAACTAGATCTTTGGAAAATTGAAAAGAGGGGTTAGGAATGTTTTCAATGCATGATTTTTTATGGAGATGTTCCTTATTGTGTCTAGAACACAACCCAAAAGCCAATCTTTAATAACTATTACAGATTGAGAGAAATCATATAAACAACAGAGGTCACTCAGAAACAGAGTCCGTACTGTCGACTGAAATGTTAGAATCTCTTAGAAAATGAAAACGAATGATCTAGAGACCCATTTTATACAGAAAGTTTCCTAAGACATTGAGGTTTAAGGGTAAAATAAGTTAGGACCACCCCTTGTGGAAAGGTGTTCTGAAAAAGAGGTTGGAAGTGGACCTAGCTGCTGTGACAGCAAAAACAGAATGTCTGGAAGGATTGTTTGGATCCAAATGGACCATTTCCAAGTACTTCCAAGTCAAACCAAAAATCTTGGGTGTTCTCTAATGGGTTAGGAAGACTTTCCAAGTGGCCTTGCATCCATATGTTGAGTATTGAGTTCTAGAAAAATCTTTGAACTCAGATTATTCACTGTTTTGACTCACTGTTTTGAAAGTTTTGGGAAAAACTAGAGTTTTCTTTCTTGAGATTAAAATGAGGGGTTTTAAGAGGGGTTTTGAAGTAGATGTTTTGAAAGCATATTTTCAATACTCAATGAAGATTATAGCCACTTGAAATTTCAACATCAAACTCATCATCAAGAACCTCCAAGATTGTTGGAAAGATTTATTTTTATTAGAACATAACTTCAATACACTTCAAGAATACCTTGGAGGTATTGAAGTTATGATCATCATCTATCAAACATGTTTTTGAGGTCAAGAGCTACTATCCATAAGGATTCACTCACCTCAAACTTCATGTCATCATTTAGATGATGAAGAACAAGTAAGTAAATAAAGAAAAATAAAAAGAAATGAGGTAAGAAGAGATGAACATAATATGAACAAGCAAGTAAATAACAATCAATAGATGATAATCAATGTGATTTTGGACTTGTAGCTTGGTGTTTCACTCATAGATTTTGACATTTAGACATGGAAGTAGCTTCCTAACTCAAGAATGCTCAAGAATGGTGATTGGGGGTGTTTGGGATGTGAAGTATAAGAGAGGTAATGGAAGAACACAAGATTAGAACTCACTTTCTATAGCAAAATAGTAGGAGGAAGCTCCTTTTCTCTCTTCTAAACCTATCTCTATCTCTCTTCTTCTCTACAACTTTTCAAGCTTTTGCACTTGGCCCCCCTAAAATGAAGAGCAATGGGGGGTTTATATAGGCCAATTTGGGGTGGTTTTGGGGTTTTAGAAGTATTCCCATTGGTCCCAAACATCTGTGAACATAAAACTATGTCGTTTTGGCTTTCAATTAATCAAATTGGACCCCCAAAAAAATTATAAAAATGGACTCTGCGAGGGTTGAGTGCCGCGACGGCACTGGGCCTGTGCCGCGGCGGCAGTAGGCCAGTGCCGCGGCGGCACTGCTCCTCAGACGCCCAAAAATTTACGTTTAGGCCCCCAGAGGTTCCGGTATTCGCAAAAAGGCCCTATTTCGTCCGAAATTCACCGAAAACGCATACGAACTCCAAATTGAGGTTGTGATATACCGTTAGAAAGGTAATGGAGTCTATTTTACATAAAAAATAGTTCCGAGATAGGTCACTTTGAAAAGTTTTGCGGTATTTGCGATAAAAGCCGATTTGATCGCCTTTTTCGCCTTCGGAAATTCATAATAGACTCGTTTTAAATCCGAAAATTATGTGCGATATACCGTTGGAAAGCTATTGACCTCTAATATCCATGAAAAATATTTGAAAATTGTTTCGGTGCCCCGATTCCAAAGTCAAATCTTGGTCAAACTGGTCAAATCTGGGATTCCCGGGAAGTTCTGGGAACCTCTGGGAGCTCCCAGGAGCTGACGTTTTCGCTCGATTTCCTTTTAAAACTCATTTTAATATTTTCCACATGATCTAGAATGATTCCGGTAAATTTGGACGATTTCGGTCAAACTTGGTCAAATCTTGGTCAAACCTCGTCAAACCGGTCAACAGGGACTTTCCGGGAACTTCCGGGACTTCCGGGGGTCTTTGGGAGCTGACGATTTCATCCGATTTTACTTAAAAACTCATTTTATCACTTTTCTTATGACGTAGCATGTTTCCAGAACTTTTGGTCCGAATCTGGGAGCTTTTGGGCTTTTAGGGGCATTTTGGTCATTCTGAGCATTCTGAGAGATAGAGCTGACTTCCAGGAGTCCTTTTGAGTCTTTTACGATCATTATGAACCACCAAGGTATGGGTCTCCTAAATCTGATAGCCGACAAGATGGGGTGTCTACAGTTTGCCCCTCTTTGGCAGGAACTTGCGAGGCAACGCATGTCGCAAACGAGTGCCAAAGTTTTTAAGAGACAGGACTTTTTGGAGGCTATAGATTTAGGATAAAATGCGTTTCAAAAGATGCAATGATGCTGAGGCTAGTGATGGTCGCGCTCTGTGTGAGCTGCCTACGTATCCCAAGGGGAATCAGACCAGGATGTAGTTCAGGGCACAAAGGAACAAATCACACATGCACAACAAGACATGCGGATGCTATGCTATGAGGATGATATGCAATGCATGGATGTGATATGAATTGTGTCATGAGTCCTATCATGTCTAGTGTTATGATCCTAGTATGAGCAGGTGCTATGGGGTGTGCCACTCCGAGTGGGCTGGTGTTGTGCTAGTGTTTGTGACTGTGATGTGGTGGATGACTCAGATAAGGACATCAAGGTTTAGAAGACTCTGGGTCTAGGGGCAAACTTCTGGAATTTGGGAAGTGTGCTTTGCAAGCGGATGTAATTGAACGTGGGGTCCCAGAGGACTATAATCGGAGAGGCCATTTAATCGACGTATACGAATGCCCTGGGAATTAAGAGACGGACACAGAAGTCAAGTGATGGACATGAAATCCTGAGATGTCAAGCGATGATTATGGAAGCCCCATTGATAGAAGCCTAAGATGGCATATTTTGAATGAGCGCGATTGGTAAAAAGATGATGAGTCAATAATGGACTATTGTGACTATCATGGATCGGATCAAATAGTTGGGCTAACCGTGACCAGAAGAAGTGTCCGTGATGGGTCAACAGTGAACTACTGTGACTGTCGTGATTGAACTGACGGTATGAATCGATACGTCCACTGGGGATTAAACTGAATTTCCTGGGGATGAAGCGACTCTTTCTGGGATCTCTCTTCAACTGCTTCTCTTGATCGGGATTCAAATTCGATTTCATCAAGATCTTTCGGCGCTCAATCCAAGAGGGCCGGTCGGGGCCTCCGGGAGCTGGTGTCTGTCTGTTTCTGTCCTCGGGGGATGATGTAGGGTTCTCGGAGATGGTCTGTGGCAGTTAAGGTTTTGATATTGAAAGAGGACGGTGATGGACTTATGTTGCTTTAGGATGAAAGAAGGTCATCAACGGCCACTCATGGACTTATGTTGGACAGATGAAAGAAGATCATCAACAACCACTCATGGACTTATGTTGCTAGGAGAAAGGAAGATCATCAACAGCCACTCAAGGACTTATGTTGCATGAAGAGATATGAAAGATCAACAGCCACTCATGGACTTATGTTGCTAGGAGAAAGGAAGATCATCAACAGCCACTCACGGACGTATGTTGCATGAAGAAAGAAAGATCATCAACAGCCATTCATGGACTTATGTTGCATGGATGAAAGATGAAAAATCAACAGCCACTCATGGACTTATGTTGCTAGAAGAAAGGAAGATCATCAACAGCCACTCATGGACTTATGTTGCATGAAGAAAGATGAAAGATCAACAGCCACTCATGGACTTATGTTGCATGGATGAAAGATGAAAAATCAACAGCCACTCATGGACTTATGTTGCTAGAAGAAATGAAGATCATCAACAGCCACTCATGGACTTATGTTGCATGAAGAAAGATGAAAGATCAACAGCCACTCATGGACTTATGTTGCATGAACGAAGATGAGCAACAGACACTTATGGACTTATGTTGCTAGGAGAAAGGAAGGTCATCACAGCCACTCACAGACATATGTTGCATGAAGAAAGAAAGATCATCAACAGCCACTCATGGACTTATGTTGCATGAAGAAAGATGAAAGATCAACAGCCACTCATGGACCTATGTTGCATGAACGAAGATGAGCAACAGCCACTTATGGACTTATGTTGCTAGGAGAAATGAAGGTCATCAACAGCCACTCATGGACTTATGTTGCATGAACGAAGATGGTTAACTTTTGGCAGTTTGGAAAGGGATGAAATTTGCATTTGCCCTAAGTTTGGACACTTCTCATGCTGACGCCTTGTCTGGACAGTAATGATGTTTGGTACTTCTGCTTGTATTGTCATTGGAATGCTCTTTATAACTTGATTTGAAAAATTCATTATTCGTCACTGTTGACTTACACATTTGAGACTACGACCGACTCTTTTCCTGAAAAAGACTATGACAGACTCAAAACTGACAGATACTGACACGCGAGGGTGACACATTTGACACCAAAATGAAACAAGCTCGACTTGCCAAAACTTGATGTGCTCTTGTCATAAATGATGTACCATTTCTCTTTTGTGTTTACTTCTCACCTTAACGTGGCATCACTTTGATGGTGAATCTTATTTTTGAAAATTCCTCCCTACTGATCTAATAAATTTCTTTGCTTCTCCCAAGATGCGCTTTGAATTAGTGCCTTAGCTTATAGAATAAAAGATGCTCCGTTTCCATCTGTTCAAGACAATGTTTGTGACTTGAAGGCTTACCATTGGTGTATAGGGATCGGGTGGCAAACGAAGTTTACCCCTAGTTTGGAGGAAGGTTCATTGGAGGTTTTGGGCAAACGAGGTAGGTGACCGAAGTTTGCCCCTTGTATGAAGGGTAGATAGTAAAATTTAGGCAAACGAGGCGAGTAGCCAAAGTTTGCCCCTAGTGTGGAAGGTGATTTCTGGCTTGAGGCAAGGACCGTGACTTTAATCTCTCAAATGCTCATAACTTTTGCCTAGGTACTAGTGAGGTGACCTAGCGAGCTTTTTTTTCTCTCTTTTGTTATTGCTCACTTTGGATTTAGCTCTAATTTTTGCCTAGGCGTCCTTTCGGATTTTCGACCTAGCAAGCCATCCTTCTTTTTCTTTTTTTTTGAAAGTCTGCCTACGTACCCCCAAGTGGGGATCAGGTTCAACGTAGTTCGGGCCATGGTCAGAAAGAAGCAGGTTGATTTTTAGGTAGGTGGGGTGACCGAACCGTTGTGGTTGCCTACGTATCCCCGAGCGGGAATCAGGTCGAGCGTAGTTCAAGGCAAGGTCTTGAAAGAAATTGGATTGATTATGATGGTGTCGACCGAACCGATGTGGTTGCCTACGTATCCCCTAGCAGGAATCAGGTCGAGCATAGTTCAAGGCAAGGCTTGAAGGAAATTAGTATGATTATGATGGTGTTTTTCAAACCAATCATCAAAGAAGTTCAAACTTGAGCCACTTGTGGTAGCTTTGAATAAAAGGATTCAGTTTCAATCTCCCCTTCTTTTCTTTTTCTTTTTCTTTTTGTTTTGAGGATTGATCCTTTTCACTTTCGCCTAGCCAGTCAATTTTGCTTTTTAACGTAGTCGATTCTTGTGAGATCTTTCAATCGCAATCTCAGAATTCCAGAATGTGCATATCAGTTCTCAGAATTTTTTTTTTGTGGTCGTTCCGAGCCTTTTGAAATGTGATCTAGGCATGTTCTTATGACGTACCTTGAAGTGTACAAATCTCTGTATCACCAAATTTTTTCTTTCATTTTTCCCATAATTTTGACTGGCTAAGGTCAGATCTTGGAAATCAACACCTTTTTCAGCTCTAACTTTTGCCTAGGTGCCCTTTCGGGTTTTCAACCTAGCGAGCCTTTTTTTTTTTTTTTTTTTTTTTCTTTTTTGAAAGTGGAGATGAAACTCACTGAAACGTTCGGCTACCATCAAGGACCAAGTCCGCACAGGTTCGCATGGCTATCAATTGGGTTGGGCCCAAGGCTTTAAAATGGTGGAAAAGGGTGTTAGGCAAGCCCCAAATCAATTCCAAGTATGTCTTTTCGAGATTTGAGCAAAAGCATCTTTGAATTCTTAAAGTAAGACTATTCAATTCTCGGCTCTTCATCGGTGTCAGCGCAAAATTGACTTTGACCTTTCAGGATTTTTTGTTTGATGCAAAAATTTATTAGCAGAGTAATGGTAATTTGAAAAGTGACATTTTCAGTTCAGCAATTCATGCACTTATGACTACACACATCAGATTAAGCAAAACGAGATTTCATTCCATCAAAAGAGAAAGATTACAGACTCAACACACCTCGATGACAGGCAGACTTGACAACAAGACTACTCTTGAACTAGACTCGAAACATAGAACAGACTCTACTAGACTTGACCTGGTCTCAAATGGAATGTTACAGTGACTCGCTTAGTCTTCTTCTTTCTTTTTTTTTTTATTTGAAAGAGCATCCTCATTTGTTTTGCTAGCAAAAGTCCCAAACACCATCACTTCACCGGCACAGGTTCAACATTCATGGTCCTCAGCGAAGGGGATCATTTAAACGGATAAGTCGAGGGTTGGTCCAGACCGAGGTAGTGGATTGGATTGGGGTGCGGCGCATCATCTAAGAGATCCTGAATTGAGTGACGGAGCCTCTTACAGTTGTCGGTCTCATGGCCTTGGTCTTGGTGGTAATCACAATACTTGGATTCATTATACCCAAGAGGTGGGTGATTAGGAGGCTTACTGGGCTCCAAAGGTACAAGGTGGCCCTTTTGAACAAGGTGATTGAGAGCGGAGGATAAGCTCATGTCAAGTGGTGTGAAGACTCTTTGGTTTCCTTTCTTATGCCTCTTACTGCAGTCATTTTGGCTTGATGATGGGCTTATGGCATTGACATCTAGGCTCTCTTGATCTTCACCAAAGGTATGGGGTCTCTTCTCCTTTTTCAGTGACCCAGCTCCATTGATCTTGCCTTCATAGATAGCATCCTCGATTCTAGTCCCAACCTCAAACAACTCTTCAAATATTGAGATGGACTGGTAGAATAATTTTTCGTGGTATACCGGTTGCAGGTTCTTGACCAGCATACGTACTTGCTCTTTCTCAACAGGCCTGTGGATCATTTGGGCCACTTTATTCTTCCATCTGCTCAAGAACGCAGTGAAGGACTCATTGAAGTTCTGCCTGGTAGTCTCTAGGTCCCGGATGGTGATATCAAACTCTTGGTTGTAAGAGTAGTGATCAATAAAAGTTCTAGCAACGTCTTCCCAGACTCGGGTCTTGGAGGCTTCAAGGGTTAGGAACCAGGATAGTGCGGCATTCTTAAGGGTTTGCGGGAACAGCATCGCAATGTGCTCATGATTGCAGCCCATCGATTGGAAGATGCTCATGCACAACTTGATGTGCCTTTTGGATTCCCTGTTCCATCAAAACGGTCAATTTCAGGCATTTTGAAGTTCTCGGGCAGCCTTAGCTTGATGGGCTCAAAGAGGCCTTCCAAGTCTAACATGTAATCATCAACCCCTTTGCTCTTCCTCAACATACTTTCAAGCTTGTCAACTTTGTCCATTTTCTCCTGGAGCTTCTTCTCATATGCAAGCAGTGGGACCCCTTAAAACCAGTCTTCTTCCCCATTATTCTCGGGAGGCGGTCCAAACCCAGGCGGTGGTGGTGGTATGAACCCTGGTTGTGGTGGGAAACCAGGTGGGTACTGTGGCTACTGTTGTTTCAGTTCTTCCATGAAACTCAAAACTTGGGCCAGGCGATCAGATTGCTGGCTTATGGTTGTTCCCAACACAGTGACCTTATTTTCCAATTCCTCTTGATTCATGCTGGAGTAACTTGGTGGGCAGATCTTGACCAAACGACTGTTCGAACTTCTGACCCAGGATGGGGATCTCAGTGGCTGACTTTGGGAATCTATAATGAATTTTAGATTCGAGAAGAGTATATTAGATTCTGATAGTGATGACTGGAGAGACAATGACAGTGATGTTAACAAACGTGGACTGACTTGTGTACAGACTGACTAAGATAGTGCGTGTAGACTGATAGGAATGGTGCATGCATACGAGGCAAGCATGCGGATGTAAGCCCTAATCTATATGATGCTCCTATTTCTAACAGATAGCAGCTAAACAAATAAGGTCCTAGCCATACAGAGTGTGCTAACCTTACTTTCCAGTGTGATCACCAAGGGATAACAGGGATTTCCGGGATACTTCGGGAATTTTGGACAGAGTTTCTGGGAGAAATAGGGATTTGGAAGATTCGGAGAAATTTCCAGAAGTTATGGGAGTTTCTAGGAGAAACAGGGATTTCTGGTTGATTTGGACTGAGCTTCTAAGAGAAATTGGGAAATCAGAATTTATGGGAGAAATTGGTACATCTAGGCATTTTTGGGAAGTTTGGATGGAGTTGCTGGAATTTTTGGGAAATCTTGGAGATTATGATAGAGATTATGGGAAAACATGAAAATTTGGGTAAGTTGGACAGAGTTTCTGGGAGAAACAAGTATACCGGAGTTTCTGGGAGAAATTGAGATTTCTGGGTAATTTGAGAGATTTGGACAGAGCTTCTGGGAGAACAGGTATAACTGGGTAAGTCGGACAGAGTTTCTGGGAGACACAAGTATATCGGAGTTTCTAAGAAAAATTGAGGTTTCTGGGTATTCTAGGGGAGAAATAGGGATTTCTAGGAAATTTGGGTGATTCGGACAGAGTTTCTAGGAGAAACAGGGATATCCTGATGAGTTGGGTAGAGTTTCTAGAAGAAATAGGGATATACGACGGGAATAGGTGATGATGGTTATCATACTATCTAGCAAGTTTTCATACTCCTATGTCTCAGGACCAACAAACAAGGTTTGTGGTGTATATCTTTGTGAGCATGGAGCAGACATCCTTATCATGGTGCCTAGGCAAGTCAACTCAATGTGATCACATGTGAGTGATTGCCTTGGGAATCATAAGAAAGAGGTTCTATTCTATGCCACATAAGCGTCTACATCGCGCAGGTAATCCCGCCAGGGCATACAGCAGTTATATCACATTGTCCGATCTGAAAAGAAAAATGAACAGTCCTATGAAAGGTTCTACAGGAATCTATATGCAAAGGCTGGGTTTAGTCAAAGAGGGTCCGTTGACGAGAGTTCCAATATACCGTCAGGGAGACAGTACGGAGGTTTTTACTCTTTTTGATATACCTTGGAAGGTACAGTATCAACGGTGACTTGTGCCCTGGCACAGCAAGACCTGAACAATGTCAGCACCGCGTTTCAGACACAGTCGAAAGGGGGAAATGCAAAAGTGCAATGTGGTGAACCAGACACAGTAAAAAGATGATTTTAAGGATGCTTCTTATGAGTCAAACCTCTGTATTATTTTGTTTTGAAATAAAAATCCCCAGCAGAGTCACAAGATTGTGGATACCGGGATTCCACCGCTTTGTTTTGTTTTTGAAACTTGTTTGAAATTTGAATCAGGGAAAGAGCAAAGGTCTGTTGAAAACAGATACAGAGTCACCACTTGGTCTTTAAGGAACCAAGAAACCTAATTTGACTCACCCAAATAGATAAAGGGCACCGGTCCTTCATAACCAAAGAACTTGGCTCGGGGTTTTGGTACGAGAGAGGAAGGAGCCTTTGTCGCGATTAAAACACCCTCAACTCGCCCCGTCTTTCGACGCGCCTCAATTAGCATCCAAATAATCATCTTATACTACGTTTGGTTCGACAAATAATACTATGATAGTATATTACATCACATACGAAAATTTGAAAATGGAAGATCTAAAGATAAGATATCATTCATAAGATCTAAGCCAAATATCACACAATGCAAAGTGAAAGATCACACAAATAAACCTAGGAAAAATCCTCTAATCATGTATCAAATAATCAAGACTTCCTAATCTAAAGGGGGACATGAATTGTTATTGAAACAAATAAACAAAGAAATCAAAATATGCTTAGCAAGCTAGTATAATGCATGTTAATCTTTGAGGAAAGAAGACCTCTCAATCCCCAGGATGGATGAGAAAGGATGATTAGATTGGGGGAAGCATGAACGTGTGATCAAGTTCATTCCTTATATCTTCTTAGATTAGGAGTTACAAAAAACCCCAAATCTTGCATGGATGCAATGTATGATCTTAAAATGTGCAAAGGTTGTAGTGTGTTTGTGTACATGAATTCCTAGAATGGCTTAGAAGTCTAAAATGTGTATGGATGAATGAATGAAATCAACATGGGATATGTACAAATTTAGTATGAACTACTTCCTAAGATATGAACTAATTTGGAATGCATATAAGCATCAAATCAAAGAATAAAAGTTAAAATGTGCTTGCTGTGAATAGTGGACAGAACAGTAACTAGATCTTTGGAAAATTGAAAAGAGGGGTTAGGAATGTTTTCAATGCATGATTTTTTATGGAGATGTTCCTTATTGTGTCTAGAACACAACCCAAAAATCCAATCTTTAATAACTATTACAGATTGAGAAAAATCATATAAACAACAGAGGTCACTCAGAAACAGAGTCTGTACTGTCGACTGAAATGTTAGAAAATCTTAGAAAATGAAAATGAATGATCTAGAGACCCAATTTATACAAAACGTTTCCTAAGACATTGAAGTGTAAGGAAAAAATAAGTTAGGACCACCCCTTTTGGAAAGGTTTTCTGAAAAAGAGGTTGGAAGTGGACCTAGCTGCTGTGACAGCAAAAACAGAATGTCTGGAAGGAATGTTTGGATCCAAATGGACCATTTCCAAGTACTTCCAAGTTAAACCAAAAATCTTGGGTGTTCTCCAATGGATTAGGAAGACTTTCCAAGTGGCCTTGCATCCATATGTTGAGCATTGAGTTCTAGGAAAATCTTTGAACTCAGATTATTCACTGTTTTGACTCACTATTTTGAAAGTTTTGGGAAAAACTAGAGTTTTCTTTCTTGAGATTAAAATGAGGGGTTTTAAGAGGGGTTTTGAAGTAGATGTTTTGAAAGCATATTTTCAATACTCAATGAAGATTATAGCCACTTGAAATTTCAACATCAAACTCATCATCAAGAACCTCCAAGATTGTTGGAAAGATTTATTTTTATTAGAACATAACTTCAATACACTTCAAGAATACCTTGGAGGTATTGAAGTTATGATCATCATCTATCAAACATGTTTTTGAGGTCAAGAGCTACTATCCATAAGGATTCACTCACCTCAAACTTCATGTCATCATTTAGATGATGAAGAACAAGTAAGTAAATAAAGAAAAATAAAAAGAAATGAGGTAAGAAGAGATGAACATAATATGAACAAGCAAGTAAATAACAATCAATAGATGATAATCAATGTGATTTTAGACTTGTAGCTTGGTGTTTCACTCATAGATTTTGACATTTAGACATGGAAGTAGCTTCCTAACTCAAGAATGCTCAAGAATGGTGATTGGGGGTGTTTGGGATGTGAAGTATAAGAGAGGTAATGGAAGAAACACAAGATTAGAACTCACTTTCTATAGCAAAATAGTAGGAGGAAGCTCCTTTTCTCTCTTCTAAACCTATCTCTATCTCTCTTCTTCTCTACAACTTTTCAAGCTTTTGCACTTGGCCCCTCTAAAATGAAGAGCAATGGGGGGTTTATATAGGCCAATTTGGGGTGGTTTTGGGGTTTTAGAAGTGTTCCCATTGGTCCCAAACATCTGTGAACATAAAACTATGTCGTTTTGGCTTTCAGTTAATCAAATTGGACCCCCAAAAAATTACAAAAATGGACTCTGCGAGGGTTGAGTGCCGCGGTGGCACTGGGCCTGTGCCGCGGCGGCAATGGGCCAGTGCCGCGGTGGCACTGCTCCTCAGATGCCCAGAAATTTACGTTTAGGCCCCCAGAGGTTCCGGTATTCGCGAAAAGGCCCTATTTCGTCCGAAATTCACAGAAAACGCATACGAACTCTAAATTGAGGTTTTGATATACCGTTGGAAAGGTAATGGAGTCTATTTTACATAAAAAAAAATAGTTCGGAGATAGGTCACTTTGAAAAATTTTGCGGTATTTGCGATAAAAGCCGATTTGATCGCCTTTTTCGCCTTCGGAAATTCATAATAGACTCGTTTTAAATCCGAAAATTATGTGCGATGTACCATTGGAAAGCTATTGACCTCTAGTATCCATGAAAAATATTTGAAAATTGTTTCGGTGCCCCGATTCCAAAGTCAAATCTTGGTCAAACTGGTCAAATCTGGGATTCCCGGGAAGTTCTGGGAACCTCCGGGAGCTCCCAGGAGCTGACGTTTTCGCTCGATTTCCTTTTAAAACTCATTTTAATATTTTCCACATAATCTAGAATGATTCTGGTAAATTTGGATGATTTCGGTCAAACTTGGTCTAATCTTGGTCAAACCTGGTCAAACCTTGGTCAAATCGGTCAACAGGGACTTTCCGGGAACTTCCGGGGGTCTCTGGGAGCTGACGATTTCATCCGATTTTACTTAAAAACTCATTTTATCATTTTTCTTATGACGTAGCATGTTTCCAAAACTTTTGGTCCGAATCTGGGAGCTTTTGGGCTTTTAGGGGCATTTTGGTCATTCTGAGCATTCTGAGAGATAGAGCTGACTTCCAGGAGTCCTTTTGAGTCTTTTACGATCATTGTGAACCACCAAGCTATGGGTCTCCTAAATCTGATAGCCGACAAGATGGGGTGTCTACACCCATGTAGGGTTTTTCTATAAATATGAGACTTTCTCCCTCATTTTCTTTACGCAGCCACTCCAAAAAAAAAAGCCACTTAGTATTAAGTCTCTATTTGGCTGGGTTTATTTCCCACCACCCCCAAAGGCTTTGTTTCGTTTGTTTTGCCAAAACAACATCACCACACAACCCCGCACCCCCCCCCCCCTCACCACTACCACACAACTACCCACACATTACCAAACATTATCCTCACAGCCACCCAAGAGACTTGGCAGCCACCCTTTATCCCCTCACTTAAGGCTCTATTTAGGAAAATCAAGGAGAACCCCTCCTTTACCACTACCCGCACAACTACCCATACGTTACTCAATACTATCCTCACAGCCACCCAAGAGACTTGGCATCCACCCTCTATCCCCTCACTTAAGGCTCTGTTTGGGGAAATCAAGGAGAACCCCTCCTTTAGACTTGCTTTGGGTCAACCACCAAAAACACCACCATCATCACCAAAACACCACCACTGCCACCACCACTTAAAACCCCACCATCAATAGCCCATTACCTAGCCACCCTTTTAGTCCTAATTCACAAATAGTTCTAGAAATTCCAAAAATCTAGCAAATCCAAACAAAGCCTTACTTGGATCTCAGAGCCTTACCTCCACCACTAATGGGTCCTTTTGGCTGAGACGAACAAACCGTCGTTGGACACATATCCAAATCAGCCTCCATAGAGGCCCACACACCGCCTCTAGATAGAAAAAGCTCTAGCAGACATTCTGGGAATAATCACAGGTAACCACCACGACCAGCAAGATTGTCTGGCCCAGACAATTTCGGCGCCAATGGACCGCCCACTAATGGTCACGGAAAACCACCACATACTCTACACATGCCACCTGTTCACCATTCTGCCTCCCCCACATGCAACTGTCAGCTGACAGTCTGTCTTCCAATCACGAGATACCACGTGGAGGGTAAATGACTGACCAGTCAACTAGAGGCTGCAATGTAGCTTGGTCAACTGTTGACCCATCAATTATGCGCTGACACTTGTCCTGACGCCCCCTGTTACCAATACTTACTAACACGCGTCCTGATTCCCCTTGATAGCGCAACGCCGCAGCCAATCCGGCACTGCTATATATCATCCATGCCATTTGACCGGTCCATCAACTGATGATGACATGTGGCACAGTTGACTGCTATGTGGCAATTGGTCCCCACTTTGAATCTTTCCTACTTTTTGGCATTCCGGGTCTGATTTTTTATGAATGGACACTTGTTCCTACTTAACTCGGCCATTTCTGATGCACCGGTGACCTTAGATTTGGCCGAATTCAACTTTTCAGGACTGTTTGGTTTTTTATATGTTCATTTTAGGCTTTTTTTTAGCGGAGGAATTTTCGATGCTGGTACAGGCGGTACTACCACAATGGCCATGCCACTTACTAATCCTCCTATCTAATCTTAAAGGTTTCCTCTTAAGGAAGGGTTATGTTATGCTTGTATGCCAGTGTGTAGTGTGCGCGATAGTTAAAGATCTTGTCATTGACCTTTGCAATTTTGGCACTGGCCTTGCAATTTTATTTCAGCCTGAGTCGCGAACACCTGTGCAAAAGAATATGAATTTACAAAGAAAATGTGAAATAAAAAAATTGTTAGTACAAAATAAATGCCCCATTGTAATGAAAATCACTAAAGTGATGGCGTGAGTCTTCTTAAAGTGAGAGTCCCCAGCAGAGTCGCCAGCTATCGCACCCGCGCCCCCGGAGCGCCAAGCTGTCGGTGTGGGCATAGCTTCCTGAGAGTGGGTGAATTGCGACTTGATTTTTTGTTGGGAAGGGTAAAAAGAGTATGGTAGGGCCAATTTGAAATGTTCAGAGTCGTCACCTAACATTTGGGGTGTTAGGAGCCCTGCAAAGACAATTAAAGTAATTTATCTTTGACTTTTGAAAAATAGTTTTGAGAAAAGTGGCCCTTTAAAAATGTGACTCTGAATAGCCATGCAAAAACCAGAGATTTTTGAGATGGGTTCGGGGACTCGATTATGTCGAGGGAAGGTATTAGGCACCCTCGAACATCCGTGCGAACACGGTTGCCAGTTTTAGTGATTTTTATTAAAATGGGGCATTTCATTTGAAAAAAAGAAAAGAAAAGTTTTTTTTTTAGAAAGTGAATAGGGTAAAAAAAATGGTGATAGGTATGGCCGCACTCTTTGAGAGTTGTTTACGTATCCCATGACGGGAATTAGACCAAACGTAGTTCTGACTTGTGTGTGTGAGTGTATGCATGATTTTTTTTTAGAGAAAGAAAAGTGGTCATGTTTGATCGTGTACAACTGATATGGTGATTTGAGAAATAGTTTGGTATAACTACAACTTTAACCCACGTGGTATAGTCCTAGATTTTAACCTTTGGAAAGTGATTGAGATTGAAATGAGACTATGCAAGTGATTGGAGAATGATACATTTTTTTTGTACTTTTCTATTTTTTATTTTTATTTTATTTTATTTTTTTAGTCCTTTTAGTCTATTACTGGAAGTAAGGACTGTGCCCAAGTGACTGAAAAGTGTACTGGAAGTAAGGGTCGGTGCCCAAAAGAAAGAAAAGAAAATAAAAGAAAAGAAAATTTTTTATGTTTATTTTATGCCTGAAGTAAGGGTCGGTGCCCAAAGAAAAAGAATGTGAAGTGTGTGTAGGATAAGAACACTTACATGTGAAGATCTCCTAGTGCAAAGGCGACTATTGGGTCCAATTAATCATTTCCTTTTTTTTTATTTCTTTATTTATGCGAATTAAGCGATCTTCATTATTTAGACATGAATTTCCAATTGAAAAAAAAAAACATAGTCCCTAGTAGAACATTGGTTCCCGTATTAGCAATCGCGTCATCCCCAGTAGAACATGGCTTTCCTTATTAGAAACAACGTAGGATTCCTGTATTGTGAACCATGTAATCCAGAGTCGGACGTGACTTTTATATTGGAAACTAAGTAATTCCAAGTATGACATGGATATTATTATTTTTTATTTTTACCAAGTAACAAAAAAAATGATATGTACAAAAAAATAAAAATAAAAACCTGAGTTATTGGAAAAACTTGAGAAATCGGCTAGAATACTGGTGGTGAGTGACTGGGATGTTGGGCAGTGATTTAAGGCAGTATGATAACGGCGGTGGTACAGTGGCCCTGAGGTATGTTGATGAGAAATGTTGTAATCTGATAGCTAGGTGGAGGGTAATGATTGTAATGGTGACCTAGATGGTGATGGTTAGAAGGGGTGATATGGTGGTGAAAAAAAATGTTAACTCCTTTTTTTTTGTAGGGTTGCTTGTATTTAATGATGAAGTGAGGGAGGTGGAGAGGATGGTAAGGGAGATATAGAGTGTGAGGAAGATGCAGACAGAGACAGAGAGAGTATTTCTTTACGTTCCTCCTTCTTTCTTCTTTCCTAAAATAGAGTAGTGCTTTTATAAGCCAAAAGAAGGGAGAAAGAGAGGGAAAAAAATGAAAGGATAGTGGAGGGGGGGGGGGGGGGGGACAAAAGAAGAAGTGAAAGAAAGCAAAAAACCAACTCAAAAGGAATACGCACCAGTAAATGCTGGTGCATAATGGGGAGAGATTATATGGTGTGCAAGGGTGCGGGTACATGTACTCATGTTGATCTTTGTCCCAATAAACTTTGATTTGTAATATCTTTTTCATCTGATGTCTGATTGGGATGATTCAAAAAGTGGCAGCAGGCTCGTGTCAACGAGTACTTTGTTTTGAAATGATTGGATTGGAAAAAAATGAGGTGTCTACAGCTGCCCCTCTTTGTCATGTTTTGCGAAGCAAATCGTGACAAAGATAAGAAGACACCCATTTTTTGCCTCAACTCTTTCTTGAAATGTTTTTTTTTCGTTGTTTTTTTTTTTTACGAGAAGCATGTACAAGAATACGAATGATCTCAAAGTCTGTTCGAGATGCCTATGTATCTTATGTGGAGAAGACTTAGGACAAGCGTGGCTCAAGTGAGTGACACCATGATTGGCGAGGAATAAAGTGACGTGCCAGAGTAGACAAGTGAGTGGCATGCCAAGGTAGGCAGCTGGGAATTTGGAGTAGTGCGTGGTTAGGCAGATAGCTCCGTTGAGGATTGAGAGTGTCACCATAATGGGCAAACGACTCCTTTGGGGATTTGTGTGAGAATCGAACAGAAAAGGAATGGTATAGTTGAGAAGTGTGTAACCACGTAATCTCAAACTCTAACTGAGAATGTAGTAAAGTGAAAGTATGGTCGAGCCCCTAAAGCTGCCTACGTATTTCCAGTCGGGAGAATCAGATTGTGTGTAGTTCGTGCAGCTAGGAAAAGAGGGATGTAGTCAGGAAATGCGAAGCCTCGTAATCCTAAACTAAGGTTGATTTTGATGATAACGGGATGCCACTTGACGGATTTACTCCCGATGATGATATTGTGAACAGGATGCCTCTTGACGGACTCACTCCTGAGCTTAAAGATATGAACAGAATGCCACTTGACAGACTCATTCCCGATAGTGAGATTGTGAATAGGATGCCCCTTGACAGACTCACTCCTGTGCTGAAGATGTGAACGGGATGCCACTTGACAGACTCATACCCGATAGTGAGATTGTGGATAGGATGCCCCTTGACGGACTCACTCCTGTGCTGAAGATGTGAATCATCCGGTGTTTTTGGATTCAGATTGTTCTTGGGGCATGGTCAAGATCCAAGACGTGAGCTTGAGATTCTGGGAATTCACCTGTCCATTTTCTTTTGAGATTCAATTTTCCTGAAAAGACAAAGTGTCTGTACGTTCTACCTGTATGTTAGTGATTGACATGCTAGTTCGCTAAGTAGAAATTTTTGAGAGTTTTGAGTAAACCTGGATGGAACCAACTACACCAACAAGATATCACAGTCTTTGATCTTGACCCGAGGTTTCATTTGTAATAGAAGAAAACCTTTTCTCGGGGGCATAGAGGTTGGATCATGTATCCTTCGATATAGACCTTTGGATCTAATGCCCAATTTTTTTTAAATGCACTATTTTACCCTTTAGCGCCCTTTCGGGTTTTTGCCAAGTCCGGCTCTGTCATTGTTGCACGTCGGCGCCCTTTCAGGTTTTCACCGCATCGACAGTTTTGTTTCTTGCCATAGCCTATGTTCTTACTCATAGCGCCCTTTCAGGTTTTCACTGCGCCCTTCGGTCTATGCTTTTCTTTATTTATTCTCAAACACGAAATGTTTCAGAGAGATGGAACCAGTGATGTGGTTTGTCCAAGTGACAAACGCCGAACAGTATAGAGATTTAATGAGGGCTGTCAGCCAAACCGGTATGCTTAACCTTTTGATCAATCTGAGAGGGCTTTAGTTGGTTGTAATGATGGCCAGGATGAGGGCTGAGAAAGAAAGGGTAGCATGAAGGCTCAAAGTTTTGATGATTTTTTTTCTTCAGGTTTTGGCTCTTACGACCATTTTTTTGTTCTCCCTGGGGGGATTTTTTTGTAACCTTTATGTCGGTTGGCTCCTTTTTTATTTTTATTTTTTTTTTGTTTTTGAGCTTCGATCTTGACACATATACATTTTTGTTATTTTTTTGTTGTTTGTTTTTCTTTGATAGCTTTTTTCAACCATAGAAATATGTCCCCAGTGTAGGAGTTGGTCATTTTTTTAACCACATAAAATGAAATAAGATAAAAAGCTCAAACCAGCGAACAAAAGGAAATTTTTATTTGATATGTATGGGTAGCAAAAATGAAGGCCTCTCTTGATCTTGATCAAAACGTAAAGTATACAAGTTTGATTAAGCATAAAATCTCTTAACTGAATCGAAATTGATTGGTTCTGGAAAAACATCACCGTCCATTTCAGTAAGCATCAAAGCTCCTCCAGACAACGCCTTTTTGACGACGAACGGGCCCTCCCAGTTGGGGGCGAACTTTCCTTGAGCTTCTTCTTGAAAGGAAAAAATCTTTTTCAAGACCAAATCTCCCTCTTTGAATTGGCGAGGTCGGACTTTCTTGTTGTAGGCTCGAGCGATCCTCTTTTAGTAGCATTGATCGTGGCATAGAGCAGTCAAACACTTCTCGTCGATCAGACATAGTTGCTCGTGTCTTTCACGGACCCATTCAGCATCTTCAAGTTCGGCTTCCATGAGGATCCTCAGTGATGGGATCTCAACTTTGACCGGGAGAACGACCTCCATCCCATAGACGAGAGAATAGGGGGTTGCCTCGGTCGAGGTCTGGATGGAAGTACGATAAGCCATGAGTGCCAATGGTAGCAGGTCGTGCCAATCTTTGTAGTTGGTAGACATCTTCCGTATGTTGGCAGCTTCAACTGCCCCGTTCATCTTAGGACGGTACAGTCTAAATGCTTGTGAGTAATCTGAAATTGTTGACAGAGTTCGGTCATTATGTCATTGTTGAGATTCCTGACATTATCTGAGATGAGGGATTCCAGGAGGCCGTATCGGCACACAATGTTCCTCTTGACGAAGCGGGCAATGACCTCCTTGGTTACCCTAACATAGGATTCTGCCTTGGCCCATTTCGTGAAATAGTCAATGGCTACCAAGATGAAACGGTGACCATTACATGCCTTTGGCGTGATGGGTCCGATGACACCCATTCCCCACATAGAGAAAGGCCATGGAGTAGTCATGGAATGCAGACCCTTTGGCGGTGCATGTATTCGGTCAGCATGGATCTGACATTGATGACACTTCCTTACAAATTTAGCACAGTCATTGTCCATGGTTAGCCAGAAGTAACCCGTTCTCATTATTTTCTTAGCGAGCATGAGTCCACTCATGTGTGGGCTACAGACTTCTCCGTGTACCTTTTCCATTAAGTAGTTGGTCCGGTGCTGCTACACATGTGAGTAGTCCCAAGTGATAGCTCTGTTTGAATAGGGTCTTGCCACTGAGAAAGAATTGTGAAGTAAACCTTCGGAGGGTATGTCGTTCTCCCAGATTAGCAGTAGGGGGGTACTCTTATTTTTCTAGAAAGTTCATGATGTCATAGTACTATGGCTTACCGTCTACCTCTTCCTCGATCGGATAACAGTAAGTTGGCCTAGACTTTACATCGATCGTCAGAGGGGGAATCTCGTCCATCTTAGGGACCCTTATCGTGGATGCCAAAGTTGCGAGGGCATCAACGAAATTATTCTGATCCTGGGGAATGTGGTTGAACTCGATGTAGTCGAATTTTTTGCACTAGACGACCAGACATCTTCTGTACGGGATGAGCTTGGCGTCCTTCGTAGCGTATTATTCAGTGGATTACTTGATGACAAGTTCAAAATCTCTAAAAACTGCCAATCTGCGAATATCCATGTTGAGAGCCAGTCTCAGGCCTAAGATGTACGCTTCATACTCGGAGATGTTGTTGGTTGTATCAAAGCCTAGCTTGCTGCAGATGGGAAAGTGAATTCCTTCTTTTGATACCACAACTACCCCTACCCCAGCTCCTTTACTATTAGATGCTCTGTTGAAGTACATTTGCTAACCTTCGAAGCTTTCGTTGTCATTTTCACTGGTGGCAAATAAGATAGCCTCGACTGGGAAGGAAGTATCCATCGGCTCATAGTTATCGATCGAAGTCTCTGCTAGTTGATCGGCAATTGCCTGACCCTTGATGGCCTTCTGAGTGACATAGATGATGTCAAATTCTGTCAGTAGCATCTACAATTTTGAGATCTTCCCGGTCAATACTGGTTTCTCAAAAATGTACTTGAGTGGGTCCATCCAGGCAATCAGACATACTGTATAGCTGAGCAAGTAATGACGAAGTCTAGTGGCGGCCCAAGCGAGGGCCCAACAAGTTCGTTCTAGTACCGAGTATCGAGATTCACAGTCTGTGAACCTCTTGATTAGGTAGTAGATGGCACGTTCCTTTCATCTGAACGTGTCGTGCTGGCCCAGTACGCATCCCATCGAATGTTTAAGGACCGATAGGTAAAGCAATCCTCAAATGTTTAAGGATCGAATGTTCAATCAAATGTTCTAGCGGGACCAGTATGGGTGGATTTAGGAGGTACTTCTTAATTATATCAAAGGTAACCTGTCAATCTTCATTCCATGTCTTGTCAGAATCCTTTCAGAGTAGTTTGAAGATCGGCTCACACTTGTCTGTGAGTTATGAGATGAAACGAATAATGAAGTTGATCCGTCCTAAGAATCCTCGGATTTCCTTTTCCTTCGTAGGAGCAGTCATTTTAGTAATGGCCTTTATTTTCTCAGGGTCGATCTCGATGCCATGAATCCCAATAATTTTCCTGAGAGGACGCCGAAAGTACACTTGGCCAGGTTTAGCTTGAGCTTGTACTTCCTAAGGCGATCGAAGCATTTTTTAAGATCGATGAGGTGTTCCATCATCTTTTGAGACTTCATGATCATGTCGTCGACGTAGACCTTTAGTTCTTGCTGCATCATGTCATAAAAGAGGGTAGTCATAGCCCTTTGATAGGTTGCCCCGGTGTTTTTAAGGCCAAATGGCATGACTCGATAGTAGAATGTGCCCCAAGGTGTTATGAAAGCCGTCTTCTCCCTGTCTTCCTCATCCAGGAGGATCTGATTGTAACCAAAAAACCCATCCAAAAAGGAATAGATCTCATTTTTGGCCGCATTGTCAACCAGTATATGAATATTTGGCAGAGGGAAGTCATCCTTTGGGCTTGCCTTGTTGAGATCCCTATAATCGACACAGACTCTGACCTTGCCATCCTTCTTAGGAATCGGTACCACGTTCGCCATCCATGTTGGATAGTTTACGACCATGATGAAGTTGGCCTCAAACTGCTTGATTACTTCTTCATTTACCTTGAGGCTCCATTGGGGCTTTAGTTTCCTCAATTTTTGCTTGATGGGCTTGAATTCTGGCTTGATGGCAAGCTTGTGCGGGACGATGCTGGTGGCCAGTCCGAGCATATCTTGGTATGACCAGGCAAAGATGTCCTGGTATTCCTTCAGGAATTGAAATAACTCCTGTTTATGCCCCTGTGATAATTGATGACCGATTTTCAGCTCTCGAGGAATTTCGATGGTCCCGATGTAGATAGTATCAGTTTTCTCTAAGTTAGGTTTTGGTTTGTCCTCGAGTTCTGAAATCAATCTTTCAAGTTCGTGGGGGTGCTTCCTCGTCGGGATCAGAATCTTCTTCTATACCCATGAGATTAGAGTTTAATTCTGTATCAAAATCGTGCTAGGTCTTATCAAGTTATGTGATATCTGGTGGAATAGTTGATTCAACCATAGGTTCCCTAAAATCAATTTTGACAAGAAAAGATAAAACAAAACAAGTTTAGAGAGAAATTTGTATTTTGAAACAAAGTGAACTAGCATTCATTCAAAAGCATAAAAGATAAAAAGCCTTTACAAGTGTCGGATTTGTTTTTTACTCGACCGGCTTAAGTCAAGTGAAAACTTTACATATGTTGTTATGTTACCAAAATTCCCCATTCTTGGGCAACAGGCGAACCTCCCAGTTTTTCAGGGTCTCGCCTGGCTCGGCTCGTCAGATGGTAGGTGGGAAAGTGGCCTCTTAACTGGCCATCATGAAGATCTCCTCTTCAAATAATGATAGGATGCAACCCATTGGGACTGCAGAAGTCCAATCTATGTCTTGGACATGCTGTGAGCTTGAAACGTCCCCTCTTGAACCTGGTTAGTGGCCATAATCTCTGCAAGGTGGGAAAAAGTCTTCCGTATATGGGGGATGACCCCTTCAGTGATGAGGCCAGACTTTTGGCCCTTCCAGAATTTCTTTTTGTACCCGAGGCCACGGGTGTTGTCCTGAGTTGGTGGATTAACTGGCTTTGTCCGCCCTTGGTTTAGTCTTCCTAGGCCCTTCCCTGGCTGATAGCTATTAGCCTTAAGCTGCCTCTCCATGTTGACATGACCCTTAGAGTATGACGGCTTCCTCTCTGCCTTTCCTTCTGGTGCATAGGTGGTACATGATAACTCTGAGATCTGGTATATAGCAGACTCAACCTTTCCACTTGCGCTGATGTGTAGGATCGAGGATTTCTAAACGTTGCATATTCTTTTTTATCGTGGACGATGATCAGAAATCCCTCGATTGCATATTTAACATTTTGGTGTAAAGTGGAGGGTACTGCCCCAGCCGGATGGATCCATGGTCTGCCGAGGAGCATGTTGTAGGAGGCAGGAATGTCTAAGATTTTGAATGTGACTTGGAATTCATAGGGTTCAACCTCGATCGAAAGGTCTATTAATCCGAAGGTTTTCCTGCGGCCTCCATCGAAACCTCGGACGATAGTGTTAGACCTTTTGATTCGCGTCTGATCGATGCCCATTCTCTCGATCGTGACCAAAGGGCAGACATTGACCGCAGATCCATTATCAACAAGCACTTGATTAAGTATCATGCCTGAGCATTTTACTACAAGATGTAGAGCCTTGTTATAACCAGTCCCTTTGGGTCCAATTTCGTCATCAGAGAAAGAGATCATGTTGGCAGCCGAGATGTTACCCACGATCTTCGCAAGTTGGTCACTTGAAATATAGTTGGAGACATGAGCCTCATTGAGTACCTTCAAGAGGGCGTTACGGTAAGTCTTAGAGGTCAGTAGCAAAGATAGTATCGGAATCTAGGTAGGGGATTTGCTCAGTTGTTCAATGATCTTGTACTCACTGCATCTAAGCATTTTTAAGAATTCTTCTGCTTCTTTGTCAGAGACAGTTTGCTTAATTGGGCTGTCAGTTCAGACATGTTCGCCTTGATTGGAAAATCTTCCCGTATTTGAGATTTCATCGACATCTGCTTGACCTGGGATGTGATATACCCACGGGATGGCATGGGTGTCCTTCACCTGAGGCTGGATGATAGACTAGGGAGTGTAGAGGACGATGGGAGCCGATGTTTCTAGTGCTGAGAAGACCTCCAGTATGGTCCTCATGGGAGAAGGATATGGCTCGGTTGCCTTTTGGATTTTTCTTGGGGAGCAGTTGGAGGTACAAACGTGAGAGAGAGGGAATGCATAGAGATGGGCTTGGTCGCACTTTGGATTGTTGGTATGGGAACAGTCGAAGTTGGTATAGAATGGGAGGAAGAGAGCTTGTTGGTACAGAGTTCATATTGAGGTTCGAGAACCCCTTTTCCAGGTTCACGGGGATCGAGCCACCGACCCATCTTGGCGGGGGATTCTGAGTGACTGACATGGCCACCTCTTCATATTCGATAGTCACCACATTTATGGTTAGTGTCGTGGCTCCGTACTGAGGGAGTGGGTTGTTAGCCACATTGGCGAGTGGCTCCATGGTTTGACAGTTAACCTCCCTTTGTCGATCAGATCTTGAATTTTATGCTTCAATGCGAAGCAATCATCCGTTGAGTGCCCGATCATTCCAGAATGGAATTCACAACGTCAGTTAAGATCATACGTCTTCGGGAGAGGGACTGGACTTCACCCCGCAAGGATTATTACAATGGCTTTTTAGGCCAGCAACTTGCCCATAATAGAGCTTGGCAATTCTGCCAGTGGTGAGAATTTTTGGTTTTTGTCCAGTGACTTCCTTTGGAAGTTTGAGTTCTAGAACTGTTGTGGAGGTACCGCCCGATAACCTTGGTTTTGAGGTGCTGGGAGCCATGGTAGACCTTGGGTTATTTGTTGTACCATTAGCTACTGGTATAAAGGGAAGGCCTGTTGGTGTATGGGAGTTGGCATAACAGGCTCCTGGATATAGTTTACAGAAGCGAATTGCGAGGCATCCAGATAGACGATTGTGACCTCATTTTCCTTTTTGGCCCCCTTGTTATAGGAGATGCCAGCCTGACTTTAGTCTGCAATATCCTTTATCTTTCCTGACTGCAAGACGTCTTCCACTATATTCCCATGTTTGATGAGCTCAGTGAATGATCGACTAACCATCGAGATAAGTCGTTCATAATATGGGCGCTATTGGGCATGTATGAATGCCTTTACCATCTCAGAGTCATCCATTGGGGGGTACACCTGTGATTCGACCTCCCTCCAACGATGGGCATATTCCTGGAAAGACTCGTTCGTCTTTTTATAAATTTTCTACAATGAGTATCTATCCGGTACTATGTCAGCGTTGTACTGGTACGACTGGAAGAAGGATTTTGTGAGGTCTTCCCAGTAGAGACCTTGGAATTCTCAAGGCATATGTACCACCGAAGAGTCAGTCCCACGAGACTCTTTTGGAAGAGGTTGACTCGTAGTTGTTCATTTTCTCTGTACTCGCCCAGTTCGCCAATGTATACCTTGAGGTGGATGAACGGGTCTCCAAACGCATTATATGTGGTAAATAGGGGCATCTTGAATTTGGCTGGGAATACGATTCCCGGAGTGGCGGACAGATCTGAGAGAGACATCCCTCCTTGGGAAACGAACCCCTGCATGGACTTGAGGGTGCTTTCTAAGCATTTAATTTGTTGTGCCATGGTGTTCGTTTCCTCGAGTCTTCTTAATCTTTCATCCTCGACAAAATGGTCGATTCCTCCGCTGACGGTGATTGTCAGTGCATGAATGGAGGCAGGAAGGACCATGAACTGATTCAAAGGAATGGGCGGCGGGACCTGGAACGAGGCTGTTGTTGGCGGTACCTCAGCGTATATATAGCCAGCTGGTATGGGTGGTTGGTTCTAGCTGTCAGACTGCCCTGATGTAGTTGGTATGGTAGTATTGCATGGTAACTGACAAGCTCCCGTGGAGGATGCTGGGTGTTGAGTAGCTATCTGTTTAACTATAGCGAAAAAATCATTGATTTTTTGTTGAACACTCGGGTGATCAGGGGTCTGAGTGTTGCCTATAGCCTCGTTTGGGTTTCCTACAGTATTGCTCATATTTTGTTGCTACCTTCGGAGGTATCCTCAATTCAGGATAGGGCTACGAACCCAGTCTTCCAGTGTCCTCGATATTTTGAACTATTGAGAACTGCTTGTCGAATGATAACAGTTTAGAATATATACTTATGGAGATTTTGTAATTATAATCTATGTAAGTATGGTTTATCAGCTCATTTATTATTATTATTATTATTTTTTATGTTGGAAAGGTCCCAAGTCCATTAGGTAAATAAGTTAAAAGTGATTTGATTTCTCAAGAATTTGAGAAAATTCAAACTTCTATTAAGATAGATCGGTTCAAGAAGAACCATATTTTATTACATAGGCATCCTATTGGATTGTGAAGATTTTTTCAACCAGAGACACTAAGCCTAAAACATCCAGACGTAATCCCTAGCAGTTTTGAAGCCTGCTTGGGTTGATCTGAAATCGCCCTGAGCAATGTTCACGGTTAGGCTCCTGATTTCATTTAGGGCGTCCATCAAGTTGTCTTTCTTGGAAACTTCGAGCTCCAGCTCTTTGTTTAATGTGTCGATCCTTGACTTAGCCTCGGTGGAGATGAAGTATTCCAGCCTACTAATCATTGTGTGAGTATTCTGAAGATTGGCTTGTGACCGGTTCCTTTCTCCTTCGACATGATTGAGGAAGACCCTAAGTTGATCTCTCTCTGATTCGGCTTGCGCTCTAACCATCCCCTCTTGCTCGAGGGCAACTCTGAGTTAGTCCCTTTCTATTTTGAATTGGGTTCTGATTATTCCCTCATGATTGAGGGCTTCCCTGAGTTTTTTGATGTTGTCTTCGATCCTTGACCCGCCCGTTCTGGGCTTCCCTAAGCTAGTTGTTGGTAACGTTTCGAGCAGTCATTGTATCCACTCGACATATGCAGAGTCTATACTAACATGGCAGTTCTCGAGTGTTTTGTCATTAGAAATGATCTGGTTTCAATGCCCTAATATTTTGTCATAGCGCTCTCTTGACGTAAGAGAATCATAACCGAAGCAGAAAGGAAGCACGTCCCCTATTATCGGGACTCATTGATAACGACCAGGCTATTTGAGAATACGTGTAGGGACGTAAGGTGCCACACCTGAAAGACCGATCAATGGGATAAACGGGAGAGTGCTAGTCTGGAGTCGAATTCATATGGGGGAGGACCAACCCAAAAACCACTGAACATTGTGCTCCTCTAGTTGAGCTAGGTACTCATGCCATTTTTCCTTCCCTTGAATAGGAAACGACCGTGTGTTCAATGGGGTGATGATGTCGACTATCATAAAGTTCTGAATCGGGACTGGATCTGGCATCTTTGATGAGATGAGATTGTATCCAGATCTGTAATAACCCAGTGCTAGCTATGAAGAAACCTTTACCTTCGTTCTTGCAAAAAGATTAAGTTCGTATGGTTTCAGCTAATATCGTTGGGATAAAAGTACGACCATCCTGGATCTGAGTAAGGACCCTGATCAGAGTCATGTCGACTTTTCTGTCCTTTCGGGGGAATAGTAGATGGCCTAAGAGACACAGAGCAAGAACCTATAGCCGTTTGTTCTGCCAGTCTAATCGTGTGCAGTAGAAGTTGAATCTGTCATATCCCCTAGAGGTCATGAACATGTTGGTGAGAAAGTCGATAGAGAGTCGCGAGAAGTCCCCACCTACTGCTTTCATCAATACATCCTTCTTTATACGCAAGAATTCTGATATTTTATCATTTTCGGTTCAGAAATTTGGCTGAACAGAATCCCTAGAAATAACCAGTTTCAATAGACCGGTGTGGATATCGCCGGCATTTGGGCCCACTTTTGTTTTTAAAACATTTTTTCATATTCAAATACCAAGAGTCGCCACTTAATTTTTAAAAGGAAAATTAAGAAACCATTTTGAAAGCAAACTGATCTTTTGCGAAACCAAATATAAACTGGGTCCGGGAATTATGGAATGAAAGGGGAAGGAGCCCGACGGACTAAAACACCCCCTTTCATCCTATCTCGTGATAGGCCTCTACTCAACATCCTTTTTAATCAAATTAATAATCTAAGCATGCCCTCAATTAATACATATATACATATACATTACACAAGCATGTTGGAAATGGTGTAAAATTGCTAACGACAAAATATCATTCATAAACCACGTAATTCAAGTAGCACGCAACATGATATGCAATAGAGAACTAGAGAACATACCCGGGATCCAGCCGCGAATATTAAACATGCAATGCATGTGAGAATAGAAATCCTAAGAAAAGGTCTCTATCACATATAAACACATAAGGCAAGACCTAGTCTAAGGTGTCGCACATGGAGTTGAAAATCAATTTAAAACCAAAGGAATGAATTAAACTAGAGAAGGGATGAGAAGTTGTACCTCAAATGCGCTACAAAACAAAGGTTAGTACACATGCCTTAGACAAGATATAATATCAAAGAGTAATTAATCATAATTCATGTTCAATTAAATTCAACTAAGTCTAACTTTTCAACTAAGTCCAACTTTATCCAAGAACTAGCTCTAATTGTAAGCATCAATGTATATGATCTAATTGTAAGCATCAATGCATATGAATGAATGAATAGTTATGAACAAGAATGAGACATGAATGTATTCACTAATTTGGATCACTTAGCCTCTGGATTTAAACTAAATTATCCTTATTCAAAACATGATTTGGGTCCCAGGACATTAGGGAACCATTTGAGTTGAAATAAATAAGATTAGACAAAAATAGTAGCAGTTTTTTATGAATTACAGAGAGCAAACCAGATCTTAAAAAATAGAAATAAACTACTTCCAACGGTTGGATCTTAATGATTTTTGGATATGTTATGCCTCTGTGAGTCTAGTTTCTAACCCAAAAAGATAATCGAGGTTTCAACGGTTAGATCTCCGGGAATACGGAAAATACTAGACCTCACTCAGGATTTTACAACTCTCTGTCCAGAGATTTTGTATGATTTTTTAAAAAAAGCAAACAAATCTGAATTGCTTCATTCTTTTTAGGGAACCTTCCTAACACATTAAGGTTCTTATAAAAAATTATTAGAGGTCATGAAAACTTGGTTAGAGCTCTGATCCATCAATTTTAAAACCGGTTTGCTGTTCTGAAACTATTCTGAAATTCAGGACAGATTGTGGTTGTCTCACAAAATTCATGATCAAACCATTCTAAGCATAAAATCTTGCCGAAACAAAAAATTACAGTGGTAAAACAATGTGTTATTGACACTTTCCCGTTGGTTTCACTTGATTTCAACGGTTAGATTTCGAACTAAAAATCTTTGATCGAAAACAGTTTGTGAAGTCACTGTTTTCGTTTTGCTAGTTCAACTTTATTTGTTAACCCCAACTATTAAATCATGAAGTTGGACTTAAACTAAACCATCTCTTCTACCATTTAATGGTCATTGAAGACTAAGGACATCTCTAGACTTATGGACTTTTAATGAAGTATGAAATGGACTTCACAAAATCCCAAACAATGAACTCAAACTTATGGACCAAAACTTGAGTTCAAATCATTACTCCTACCACTTGGTGGTCATTGGAGGATAAAGACACACATATATGTAGGTTTTAGATGAAGAATGAAGAACTTCTCAAGACCCAAGGAAGAGATTAGTCCAAGCCATAGAGATGGACTTAAACTAAAACATTTCTCCTACCATTTGATGGTCATTGGAGACTAAAAAAGCAAATCTACTCTAATCTCCATGGAATATAGTATGAATTCCATAAGATTCATAGTAAAGAGATCCTAGTCATGAGTTGATACTAACTTCTCACCAACTATGTGTAGATTATAATCATGATTCATTTTAATCTCCATATGGATCATAAGATCATAGGAAACTAAGGAATCAAATTCAAAGAGTTTTAATGAGATATGGAAGATCTCATGAACCTTATGAATGAAGTAGAAATAAAGGAAATCAAAGTTTTATTTAGGAACACAAATTTCTTCAAAACTAATTTATCTCAAACCCAAGGCATTAGTTAGATCCAAATTAATGTGATGTCATAAGATTCAATCAGAAGTTCTTGGTGGTGTGTGATGAAATGGGATAAGAAGAGAGGTTTTGAAAATGTGAAAAGTTCCTAGATCGAAGAACTTGTGATTGAATTATCCTAATTCTACCAAGGATTAAGAGGTTACCTCTATGACCTCAAAAAAATTCTTCAATTTCTTGTGAAATTCTTCCAAGATCCTCAAATTCTTCTTCAAATTCTTCAAGCAATTCTTCTCTTCTTCTCAATTCTAAAGTATATCTCTTGTATATGTTTGTATATTGATTCAAAAGCTCAAGTCCCCTCAAAATGAAGATGAAGATCTGTTTAAATAGGCCATCATCTCAAGGATAAATGGGTAAATTCGGGTGGAGACCCATGTGCAAGGATTTCTTCTAGAACATGTGAGAAAAGCAGTCTGTTACAACCAGCGGCACTCGAGGGTGCCGGCGGCATTCACTGAGTGCCGGGCGGCATTCTCTGAATGCCGGGCGGCAACCCGTGAATGCCGGCGCGGCACTCAGTGAGTGCCGCCGGGTTTTCCGGGTGCCGGGACTAACTGAATTTGCTCCTTTTTTGAATTTTTGAAAGGAAAATTAGTCTAAACTTAATTTTTGTGAGTTATCTTTATATATTCATGTATATATGTGCTAAAGTGCACCCATGTGGGTGGTACGCACCCATGTGCATGGTATATTCTTCAATATACTATGCTTTTCTTATTATTATTATTTTTTTTTTCTTCAAGAGACAATTTTCCTTTATTTAAAAACTCCCCCCCTTTTTTTATCATTTTCATTTTATACTTCCAAAACCTTTTTTTTTTATTGAGCAAATTTTCAGACTGATTTCCTCATGTGTTCTTCAATGTTCGGGGCTCTCCCGAATACCCAAATCCTCTCTCTTCTTTCTCCTTTTATATTTTCTATTTTTAGTCTTGAAGAATCAATTGAAGATTTTGAATTTCCTGGAAAATCTTCGAATGTCACCGGCCATTGTCATCATCGGTCTTTTGAGAGGTAATCAATCCCTAGATTTGACATTTGGTCAAAATTGGGGTGTCTACAACCGGCATATTCTTCAAGAGTTGGTGTGAGTTCATGTTCCCCAAAATGAAAAACCAGGGTTTTCGGATCCTAGAAAGTAACCAGGGTCTCGAACAGATGGCAGTCGATTTTGACTTTAAGTACTGAACCCAAGTACCCGAAATAACCTTCGAATGCTTCTGTCTTTTCTACAGAGAGACTGTCATACCAGTGGGTCAGCTGAGCGCTTACCTTTGCAATGAAATCTAGCCTTGGGATTTGGTTTGCCATTTTGAAAGTGGGAACTTGTTCTTGGTTTTTTTGAAATTTAACGAGCTGAGAAAAGAAAAACCACACTTATTTAGATATTATCACTCTTTTATTTTATTTTTTGAAAAGGAAAGGGAATAAACAACAGGAAGGTAATTTTACAACTGCACGTGAGTCAAATGCGATTGTGTGGGGAGGGTTTTACATTTAATGCAATCTTAATTTAGGCCCGGTTCCCAAACCTTCAAACCTTCTGCGCCGTAGCATTTTTTCAGGTTGGTGGTTCGGGCGGAGGAAGTTTCGATACTGGTACCGGCAGTACTACCACAACGGCCATGCCATTTACTAATCCTCCTATCTAATCTTAAAGGTTTCCTCTTAAGGAAGGGTTATGTTATGCTTGCATGCCAATGTGTAGTGTGCTTGATAGTTAAAGATCTTGGCATTGACCTTTGCAATTTTGGCAGTAGCCTTGCAATTTTATTTCAGCCTGAGTTGCGAACACCTGTGCAAAAGAATATGAATTTACAAAGAAAATGTGAAATAAAAAAATTGTTAGTACAAAAGAAATGCCCCATTGTAATGAAAATCACTAAAATGATGGCCTGAGTCTTCTTAAAGTGAGAGTCCATAGCAGAGTTGCCAGCTGTCGCGCCCGTGCCTCCAGAGCGCCAGGCTGTCGATGTGGGCCCGGCTTCCTGAGAGTGGGTGAATTGCGAGTTGATTTTTTGTTGGGAAGGGTGAAAAGAGTATAGTAGGGCCTATTTGAAATGTTTAGTGTCGCCATCTAACATTTGGGGTGTTAGAAGCCCTGTAAAGACATTTAAAGTAATTTATCTTTGACTTTTGAAAAATAGTTTTGAGAAAAGTGGGCCCTTTAAAAGTGTTACTCTGAATAGCCATGCGAAAACCAGAGATTTTTGAGATGGGTTCGGGGACTCGATTATGTCGAGGGAAGGTATTAGGCACCTCGAACATCCGTGTGAACACCATTGCCAGTTTTAGTGATTTTTATTAAAATGGAGCATTTCATTTGAAAAAAAGAAAAGAAAAGTTTTTCTTTCTTTATTTTTTAAAAGTGAATAGGGTAAAAAAAATGGTGATACGTATGGCCAAACTCTTTGAGAGTTGCTTACGTATCCCAATATGGGAATCAGGCCAAACGTAGTTCTGACTTGTGTGTGTGAGTGTATGCATGATTTTTTTTTTAGAGAAAGAAAGATGGTCCTGTTTGATCGTGCACGTGTGATATAGTGATTTGAGAAAGAGTTTGGTATAACTACGAACTTTAACCCACGTGATATAGTCCTAGATTTTAACCTTTGGAAAGTGATTGAGAATGATACATTTTTTTTGAACTTTTCTATTTTTTTTATTTTATTTTTATTTTTTTTAGTCCTTTTAGTTCAGTACTGGAAGTAAGGACTGTACCCAAGTGACTGAAAAGTGTACCGGAAGTAAGGGTTGGTGCCCAAAAGAAAGAAAAGAAAAGAAATTTTTTTTTTATGCCGGAAGTAAGGGTTGGTGCACAAAAGAAAGAAAATAAAATAAAAGAAAAGAAAATTTTTTATATTTATTTTATACCAAAAGTAAGGGTCGGTGCCCAAAGAAAAAGAATGTGAAGTGTGTGTTGAATAAGAACACTTACCTGTGAAGATTTCATAGTGCAAAGGCGACTATTGGGTCCAATTAATCATTTCCTTTTTTTATTCCTTTATTTATACAACTTAAGCGATCTTCATTATTTAGACACGACTTTACAATTGAAAAAAAAAACGTAGTCCCCAGTAGAACATTGGTTCCCATATTAGCAATCGGGTCATCCCCAGTAGAACATGGCTCTCCTTATTTGAAATCACGTAGGATTCCTGTATTGTGAACCATATAATCCAGAGTCGGACGTGACTTTTATATTGAAAACCAAGTAATTCCGACTATGACATGAATATTATCATTTTTTTATTTTTACCAAGTAACAAAAAAAATGATATGTACAAAAAAAATAAAAAATAAAAACCTGAGTTATTGGAAAAACTTAAGAAATCAGCTAGAATATTGGTGGTGAGTGACTGGGATGTTGGGCAATGATTTGAGGCAGTATGATAGCGGCGGTGGTACAATGGCCCTGAGGTATGTTGATGAGAAACGTGGTGATATGATAGCGAGGTGGAGGGTAATGATTGTAATGGTGACCTTGATGGTGATGGTTAGAAGTGGTGATATGGTGGTGCAAAAAAATGTAAACTCCTTTTTTTTTGTAAGGTTTTTTGTATTTAATGATGAAATGAGGGAGGTGGAGAGGATGGTGAGGGAGATATAGTGTGTGAGGGAGATGCAGAGAGAGAGAGAGACCGAGTATTTTTTACGTTCCTCCTTCTCTCTTCTTTCCTCAAATAGAGTAGTGCTTTTATAGGCCAAAAGAAAGGAGAAAGAGAGGGGAAAAAAATAAAAAGACAGGATAGTGGGGGGGACAAAAGAATAAGTGAAAGAAAGCAAAAAACCAACTTAAATGGAATACGCACCAGCAAATGCTGGTGCATTAATGGGGAGAGATTATATGGTGTGCAAGGGTGCGGGTGCACATACTTATGTTGATCTTTGTCCCAATAAACTTTGATTTGTAATATCTTTTTCATCTGATGTCTGATTGGGATGATTCAAAAAGTGGCAGCAGGCTCGTGTCAATGAGTACTTTATTTTGAAATAATTGGATTGGGCAAAAATGGGGTGTCTACAGAGATTTCAAGCTCTTGCAGCCGGTTCTGACTCCCCAGGTCCCATTCAGCTTAGCCCGGGCCCGTTCTGGCCAGCCTTATAGGCATCTTGACTATTCCGGCCCTTCCAAACCAACCATGACGTCCGTTTAAATTGATTTTGTGTCAAAATTTGGCTTGGGCTTTACTGGCCATTTCTGTGATGTTTTTCAATTAACGTTCAAAATTATTTTATATGTAAGTAATAACGAGTCTATGAACTTGTCACCATCGTGAACTAACGCAGTCCGAGATCACTTAGTTTTTCTGTCAGTCAGACTAGAACTGTTTGATTTACTTTACGTCTTTACTGATTTCTTCCTTACTGTTGTACATACTTACTACTAAATAACAACTCTATGAACTTGTCACCATCGTAAACGGGCTCAGTCCGAGATCACTTTTTTTCCCGATCAGCCGGACTAGAACTGTTAGATTTACTTTATGTCTTTACTATTTTCTATAACTTTACTAACTCCTGACTTTACTAACTCGTTACGCTACTAACTCGTTACTTTACTAACTCATAACCATACTAACTTTTAACTATATTATGCTACTAAATCCTAAACTGAACTTACTCATCACTTCACGACTATTTTCAAATCCCCTCGCTGGGCATCGACCCATACTTCCGGTACACTTCCCATACTTCTGGTATACTTTTCATTCACTGGGCACCAACCGGTACTTCCAGTACATAAATCAAAAAGACAAAAAAAAAATTTATAAAACATAGACTTCAAAAAACCCTTTTACCCCGAACGAGCCTATTCCGTCAAGTTAATCAATAGCTTGATGATAGGATGTTCGGGCACATCACTCATTACTCGCACCGTCGATCTATTCCACTTATTCTGAAAGTTAGTACTTTTTCTCAAGGTTAAAGTCTAGGACTATATAGTACAGGTTAAAGTTCCTAGCTACATCGACTTCACTTAAAACACTATTTCATACACTCACGGTCTAGATAGACCAACCTTTTAAACCACTTGCACACACACACAAACACACTTATACAAAGCACAGAACTACATACGACCTGATTCTTGAGTCGAGATACATATGCAGCCCTTACTAGGGTGCGACCATAACCATTCTCTTTTCACTTGTCTCGTGTCGAGATATGTACGTCTGTTATGCCCTAGAATCACCCAAATGATCCTAGGACACGTGGAATGCCACCAAAGCTCTTCTCAAATTATTAAAGATGCAAAAATGAAAATGATAAAAGTTTTGACCCAAGAACTCAATACACTATGTGGATACCAGCACATTTGGTCCATCTTTTACTTTTTCAAAACAAATAAGAGCTGCCACTTAATTTTAAGGAAATAAATTACAAAACGATTTAAAGGAACTATTCTTTTGGAAACCAAAGATTAACTAGGTCCGGGGATTATGGAATGAGAGGGGAAGGAGCCCGGCAGACTAAAGCACCCCCTCTCATCCTATCTCATAATAGGCCTCTACTCAACATCCTTATAATCAAATCAATAATTAAAATGTACCCTCAAGTAATACATAGATATAGATATACATTTTAAAAGCATGATGAAAGGGTGTAAGATTGCTAACGATAAAAAGGTATAAAAACCGAGTAGATTCATCTAGCAAGTGAATGATATGCAATAAAGAACAAGAGAACTTACCCGGGATCTAGCTACGAATAGGAAACATGTAATGCATACAAAATAGAAAGAACCTAGGAAAAACGATCTCTAATTCATATATACACATAAGGCAAAACCATAGTCTAAGGTGTTACGCATGGAGTCGAAAAATCAATAAGGAATAAATAAATAAGAAGAAACTCAAATAGTCATACCTTGATAAAGCTACAAAACAGAGGTTAGTCCACATGCTTGAATGCAAATAATATCAAAGTTTTTACCTAAATCTAACGACAATGAAGAAAATCGATAGAGTTTTGAATTCTTTCCAACCAAGGAAGTAGTAACACTCCTATAGATATACAAGTCTCAACAAGAAGGTCCAGAGGGACCTTAACCTAAGGCTAATGCAATGTCCATATAGAAGTGATATAACTTCAACATGGTTGAAAAGGATTCATCATTAAGTTCAATCAATTACAATCTATTCCCATGACCTTTACTCTAAACTACAAGCACTACTATAACTAAATATGATGATCATGAATGAATGAGAATGAACAAGACATGAATTATCTATTCATTTGGATCCTTTATCCTCTGGATTGAAGTCCAATTACTCTTATTCAAGACATGATTCAAATCTTAGGGCATTGGAAACTCATTTGGATCAAGGTTAGTAAGATTTACCAAATCTGTCTCAGAATTCCAGAATTTATAAAGAAAAAACCTGATATTACAAATTAGAAAACTCATGGTTCCCAAATTTTGATCGTGGTGATTTTTTAGTATGACATGCCTTCGTGAGTCTAGTATCTAGCCCAAAAAGAAAATCAAAGATCAAATGGTCCAATCTCTAGGAATTGGACCAAGACCAAACATCACTCAAAATTTATCAACTCTCTGGCCAGAGATTTTGTATGATTATTAAAAATAGCAAACTAATCTCAATCCTTTCATGTTTCTTGGAGAATGTAGTAAACTCATTATAGCTCATAGGAAAAATGACTTAGGACCTAAACTACTTAGTTAAAGCTATGATCCAAACATTTTAAAATAGGTTCACTGTTCTAGAAATTTGGACAGAGAGTGACAAGATTGCAAAACCATGATCAAACCATGTTAACCATATAATTGGGACAAAACAAAAATCACAATGGTAAATCTCTGTGTTATGAACACATTCCAATTGGTCTCATTCAAATTCAACGGATCATGATGTAATTAAAAATCTTTGATCACAACTTATCATTGAAATCAATGCACCATTGCTGAATGGATGTTCATCATTTGGGTCTAACCTAGTCCAAAATTCTAGAGAGAATTTGGACTAAACATTGACCATGACCACTAAGACAATAATCAAATCACCATGAAACTTCATGGATTTGACCTTAAAGAGACTTCAATGAAGACATTCAAGGATTTACTCAATCTCATGAACATGCTTAAACACTTAGACTTACTTGAACCTAGCAACTAAGCCATGAAAATTGGCTTATTCTAAGTCTAATTCCTCTTTCAAGTTGATGATCCTTGAGGAATTGTGACTTTTTTTGTTTGATTCTCCTCTCAAATCAATGATCCTTGGAGACCAAGAATACTAACCATAATGAATTTCAATGAAGTATTCGATGACTTCATGGAACTTCAAATTGGTGGACATAAATCATGAACCTGGACTTGGATCCATCAATTGTACATGAACATAATCAAAATTGATCTTAATTCTCCTATAAATCACCAATTTACAGAAAATTAAGAGATTAAACTCAAAGAATTCAAATGAGATATTGAAGATCTCATGATTTCCATGAGAAGAACATGAACAAAGAGAGATGAAATCTAATTCAAGTTTATGATTCAAGTCAAATTTCACTTAGAAAACTTCTTTCGCATTGAATCTATGGTTATTTAGATCCAAACGAACAAATATGAATGAAAATTCAATCACAATTCAAGTGGTGTGTGATGAAATGAGGTTAGAAGAGACTTTTTGAAAATTGTGTAAAGATCCTAGGATATTCTATGAATTGTGATTGAATTAGAATCAAAATGAACTAGGATTAGAGAATTACCTCCAAATTTCCTCAGATTTTTCTTGTTTTTTAAAGATCTACAAGGGTCTTCAAACTCTTCTTCAAGCTCTTCTCCAAAATTCTCTTGATTCTCTCTTAATTCTCACAAAATTTTCCACAAATTCTTCAACCAATTGTCCAACCCCTTACAATGGAGATGTATATCTCCTTATATAGACCATTTAGGAGGGTTAATCTGGTAAATTTGGGGTGATTTCCCGTGTGCAATGGAATCTTTAGGTGTTCAATACGCATTTGAAATAAATAGATTGTTACAAGCAGTGGCACTCGCTGACTTGTCCGCAACACTCAATGAGTGCCGATCCGGCACTCTCTGACTCCCGGCGCGGCACTCAGTGAGTGCCGCCACGACCGTCGCGTTCCGTTTTCTTTTCTTTTTTATTTTTATTTTTTGTTTTCCTTCTTCTTCCTTTTTTTCTTCTATTTAAAATTCTTTTTTTCTTCTCAAATAAATTATTTTCCCTTCTTTTCTTTTCCTTTTCAATTTCTTTTCTTTTATTTTTCTTTTCAAATTCTTTTAAACAAAATCCATATTTTTGAACAAAACAGAGTAAAAGACTTGTTATTTATATATGTATATATATTTTTTTAATACTCCCTTTTTTCATTAATTTTTTCAAACGAACTAATAACAATTTTCCATGCGTATTTCACCCCCCACAAATTTCCTTAACACTGTTTTGTTCTTCTCTTCTTCTTCTTCTTTTTTTTTTTTTACGATCTTCGAGATTGAGAGGCTTTCCGAAGAGAGTGAATTACCCTTAAAAAGTCGTCATCGATTTCAGAGGTAATAGCCCCCCAAATTCGAAAGTCGGTCAAAATTGGAGTGTCTACACACTATTTTATTTTTCAAAGGATTGAACACACATACCCAAACATATCTTAACAAAGTCTGTTTTTAAAAGCAACATTTTCTAGGTCAAAGTGTCTCCAAAGGTACCCCCATTCGTAATTAAAAGTTAAACCAAACACTGAAAGTAGAAGAAACAAAGTTCAGGCATAGGGGTGTTCGACCAGTCGAACTGCCCTGGTCGATCGGTTGAATGGAACTTAGGCAGAATTCCTCCCTTGCTGCAGAATTTTGCCTAAGTCTCATTTAACCCCCTCGAAACTACACCTCTTCCAATCATTTTAAAACATTATAAAATATTTAGAAAACATGTAAAATGTACAAGGTTCATGATCATGAACTTCTAGAGTTCATAGCAAGAGTTTAAAGCACTTTACGAAAAATACTAGCTATAACCAATTCAAACGTAACTCGACAAGTAGAAAGTCTAATATCTCCGCCCCATTGCAACTATATGAGTTATAGAAATACAACCTCAGTCCATAACCAATCAACATAATACGTCCTCCATATTACAAGAATTTAAGTCACTATCCTTTTACTACACAATCCCGAATAAGCAACCAATTACAATATTCCACAATTTTTACATAGTAAGCATAAGTCCTTTACACAAGGCTTCAACTAAAATCCCATGCCCACGAATACTCACCATATCCATTTCTTTCCTTCGGAGCTTCAACTTGAACACGTACAATGGTTATTCAATAAACACTACAATGTATAAGCTATATGCTTGTGAATAATACTAATTATGCCCATGAGTAATAAACATGTCCAATTTCATCTCATTACAACCAACTATAGTCTCCGGCTATTACTAGTTCACTTCCACCACTGTCGACTAGCCCGCGGCTCCACTCCCTAAGCCCACGTGACCTAGTCATGACCCACACCTCTACATGTGTGGTCCAAGGCCTTTGGTGTGCGTGATCATCATCACCTTTCAATCGTGGTGGTTTAGAACCATATAATTCCATTGACCCAAATAGGCAACTCAACATGCTCACATAATTCATTACACCATGCTTTCACACTCAAATTGGCCTAATTTAATCACATGAATTTTTTCCATTAATAAACTAATAAACTTTATTAAGTTAATTTCACATGCTTTTGTTAGGGATATATACTAAAAGCCATGCTTTATGTAGTCAATTTATTATTCATTTTATAAAATTTGTTACTCTATTTTAATGAGAATTTGTGTGGGCAATGTTTGCCTTATATTGTTTATTTAATACTATGCATGTGTGTCTTATTCTACATAGTAGGTGATTTGGTGTGTAGGGTTCGACTTACTCACGGAAGATCAGACCATCAGATCTAGTACAATATAAGATTTTGGTTTACAGTCTTAGATGAGAATGGACACACCATCGGTAGGAGTGCGGCATGGTGGTTTAGTAGGTTTGTCTTGACTATGGGAAATAGTATAGTTTCAACTCACTTTGCTAGTACACTTTGTAGATTAAAGGGGACCAACTTGGGGTAATTATCTTTATACTGACTTATAAGGTAATTAAACCCCATGGTTATCATGAGTGTTTATGCTCTAAATCCTAAGCTAACACGTACATTTGATGTTTACACTTTGAACCTTAAAAGGGTAGGAGTAGAATTATAATTCTTTAGTGGTATGAATTAAAATTTATGGCAATAGGAATCTGATTCAGTTCGAATTAGGGTTTCCTAATTCCATAAGGAAGCATATTCCTAATTGACTTCTTATAGTCCATATCATAACCTCTATATATGTTATTTTGGCTCTCCTCTCAGATTGCATTTTTCCATATAGAGTATTATAAATCGAAATAGAAAAGAGAGAGTAGAAAGGAGAGAGCTGAAAAACAAAAGGATTTTGGAAGAGCCCACACTCAGTTCAATATTTTGGCAACAGTTGAATATGGTAGAAGATCATGAGCTGTTATCTAGCCCGTGTTCTCAATTTGTCTACTACAGCAATCTGTTTTAGCAATTCTAGGTAACCCTAGTTCCGCCCTTGTAGGCTTATTGTAGCTTTCACGTAATATTTTGCAGTACCAACTTATACACGCTATCAATGAATTTTGGGAATGCAGTTTTCTACCAGCTTTTACATTCTAAATGAACCCAAACATGGAACAATCCATATATCATAATTAATGTCATTCACCTCATAAAAATCATGCCTAATTCAAAATTATAGTTCCACTAAACCCCGGGTACAAATCCTATACAAAAATTACAGATTTTGAGCTAACTCTTGAAATGGGTCGTAGAAAAACTATCACAGAACTTAACCAAATTGGTATATTTGCGTTAGACTCACCTCTAGGAGTCTGTATATGTAGTAAAAATTAAAATTGAATGCAAAGCGGTGCAACAATTTGCGTCGAAAGTTCTGGCGGAGTTCCGTCGTAAATCTCGTATCTATATCTCTATATCTAACCGAAATTGCTAAAGAAAAATGATGAAGATGGTAACTCACCATCCATGTCTCATGCAACATGTGATCCACATTTTATGATTTTACGCTTACCTCCCCCCAAGGTTCTAGTGTATTATAATTATGCCCCTACAAGTTAAGAAACCTTTATAAAACTATTCCAAACATAAGTGGGTATTTGTCTATGTCCAGTATGGGTTCCATAATTGGTCCCATATAATATTATGAAGTTTTTAATTAACCTACTAATTATGCAACATGTCCAATTTGCACTCACAAAGTACCCAAACCGACCACAGAAGTGGTCCCTACTAAACAACATGATATTAAAATAATATTAAAATATTTCACATATGCTTGTAATAAACATTTAAGCATATAAAGTGATTTCACATCACTGTCCCATCACACAGGGACCTTTCAACACATGTTGTAGACACCCCATTTTGTCGGCTATCAGATTTAGGAGACGCATAGCTTGGTGGTTCACAATGATCGAAAAAGACTCAAAAAGGACTCCTGGAAGTTAGTTCTATCTCTCAAAATGCTCAAAATGACCAAAATGCCCCTGAAAGGCCAAACACTCCCAGATTGGGACTGAAAGTTCTGGAAACATGCTACGTCATAAAAAAAGTACTAAAATGAATTTTGAAGAAACATTAGATGAAATCTTCAGCTCCCAGAGACCCCCGAAAGTCCCGGAAGTTCCCAGAAAGTCCCCGTTGATCGGTTTGACACAAGTTTGACCAGGTCTGACCAGGGTTTGACTAAAGTCGTCCAAATTCGCTAAAAAGTTCCAAGATCATTCTAGATCATGTGAAAAGTACTAAGACGAGTTTTAGAAGAAAATCGGACAAAAATGTCAGCTCCTGGGAGCTCCTAGAGGTTCCTAGAACTTTCTGGAGGTCCCCGGTTTGACCAGTTTGACCAAAAGTTGACTTTAAAATTGGAGCACCGTATCATTTTTCAAATATTTTTCATGGATACTAGAGGTTAATAGCTTTCCAACGGTATATCGCACATAATTCTGGATTTAAAACGAATTTATTATGAATTTCTGAAGGTAAAAAAGACGATCAAATTGGCTTTTATCACGAATACCGCAAAACTTTTCAAAGTGACCTATCTCTGAACTATTTGTTATGTAAAGTAGACTTCATTACCTTCCAAGGGTATATCACAACCTCATTATGGAATTCATATGCATTTTCTGTGAATTTTGAACGAAATAGGGCATTTTCATGAATACCGAAATCTCTGGGGGCCTAAATATAATTTTCTGGGCACCTGAGGAGCAGGGCCGCGGAGGCACTGGGCAACTGCTGCGACGGCACATGGCCAGTGCCGCGGTGGCACTCAACCCCCGCAGAGTCCAATTTTGTAATTTATTTTGGAGGTCCAAATTGAATAATTGAAGACCAAAACGATGTAGTTTTATGTTCACAGATGTTTGGGACCAATGGGAGCACTTTCGAAATCCCAAAACCACCCCAAATTGGCCTATATAAACCCCCCTTTGCTCTTCATTTCAGGGGGACCAAGTAAAAAGTTCATAGAAGTTGTAGAGAGAAAGAGATAGAGATAGGTTTAGAAGAAGGAAAGGGAGCTTCTCCCACTGATTTTCTATAAGAAAGTGAGTTTCAATCTTGTTTACTTCCATTACCCCTCTTATATTTAACATTCAAGTCTTTCCCAACCACCATTTTTGAGCAATCTTGAGTTAAGAAGCTACTTCCATGTCCAAATGTCAATATCTATGAGTGAAACACCAAGCTACAAGTCCAAAATCACATTGATTATCATCTATTAATTGCTATTACTTGCTTGTTTACTTTAATGTTCATCTCTTCTTACCTCATTTCTTTTTTTTTCTTTGATTACTTATATGCTTATCATCATCTAGATGACATGTTGTTTGAGGAGAGTGAATCCTTATGGATAGTAGCTCTTGACCTCAAAGACATGTTTAATGGATGATGATTCTAACATCAATACATTCATATGTATTCTTGAAGTCATATTCTCAACCAAAACTATGTTTGTGCAAGTAATATTGGGAGTTCTTGATGATGAGTTTGATGGTGGTTTGCCAAGTGGTTTTAATCCCCTTTGAGTGCTGGAAATACACTTGCAAAACCCCTATTTCAAAACCTCTTTAAAACCCCCAACATTTGGATTCCAAGAAACAAGCCTTGTTTTACCAAAAATCTTCAAAACAGTGAACAATCTGAGTTCAATGATTTCTCTAGAACTCAATACTCAATGTATGAATGCAAGATCACTTGAAAAGTCTTCTTAACTTATTATAGAACACCCATGATTTGTTTTTGGACTTGGAAATACTTGGAAGTTGTCCATTTGGACCCAAACATTCTCTCCAGATATTCTGTTTTTACTGTCACAGCAGCTTAGTTGACTTTCAACTTGTCTTTCAGAAAACTTTTCCAAAATGTGTGGTCCAAAATTATTTTTACCTTGAACTTCAGTGTGTTAGAAAACTTTATGTATAATATGGGCCTCTGTATCGTTTATTTTCATTTTCTAAGATTTTTCAACATTTCGGTCGACAGTACAAACTCTGTTTCTGAGTAACCTTTAATTTTTATATGATTTCTCTCAATCTGTAATAGTTATTGGAGATTGCCTTTTTGACATGTGTTCTAGACAAAATAAGGATGATGTCCAAAAAAAATCATGCATTGAAAACATTTCTAACCCTACTTTTCAATTTCCATAAAATTAACTCACTGTTCTGTCCACTATTCACAGCAAGTATACTTTTACTTCCATCCTTTGATTTGATGCTTATATGTACTTCAAATTAGTTCATATCCTAGGAAGTAGTTCATACTACATTTGTACATACCCCATGATGATTTTCTTCATGCATTCATGCATATTTTAGACTTCTAAGTCACTTTAGAAAGTCCATGTACACAAACACACTATAACCTTTGCACATTCTAGGATCATGCATTACATCCATGCAAGATTTGGGCCTTTTGTGACTCTTAATCTAAGAAGATTATAAGGAATGAAATCGATCAAATGTTCATGCTCCCCCCGATCCAATCTTCCTTTCTCATCCATCCCAGGGATTGAGAGTCTTCTTTTCTCAAAGATTAACATGCATTATACTAGCTTACTAAGCATGTTTTGATATCTTTGATTATTTGTTTCGAGAACAATCCATGTCCCCTCCTAGATTAGGAAAACTTGATTACTTGATATGTGATTAGACAATTTTTCCTAGGTTTGATTATGTGATCTTTCACCTTTGCATTGTGTGATATTTGACTTAGATCTTATGAATGATATCTTATCTTTTGATCTTCCATTTCAAAATTCTTGTGTGATGTAATATACTATCATAGTATTAATTTTCGAACCATACATAGTATAAGATGATTATTCGGATGCTAATTGAGGCCCGACAAAAGACGGGGCGAGTTGAGGGTGTTTTAGTCGCAACAAAGGCTCCTTCCTCTCTCGTACCAAAACCCCAAGCCAAGTTCTTTGGTTATGAAGGGCCGATGCCCTTTATCCATTTGGGTGAGTCAAAATTAGGTTTCTTGGTTCTTTAAAGACCAAGTGGCGACTCTGTATCTATTTTCAACAGACCTTCCTTTTCCTTTCCTTTTCAAAAATAATTTCAAAACAAACAAAGAGGCGGAATTCCGCGTGTCCACAATCTGGCGACTCTGTTGGGAGTAATTTTATTTTCAAAACAAAATAATACAGACGTTTGACTCATAAGAAGCATCCTTAAAATCATCTTTTTACTGTGTCTGGTTCAGTGCATTGCACTCCTGCATTTCCCCTCCGACTGTGTCTGAAACGCGGTGATGACTTTGTTCAGGTCTTGCTGTGCCAGGGCACAAGTCACAGTTGATACTGTACCTTCCAAGGTATATCAAAAAGAGTAAAAACCTCCGTACTGTCTCTCTGATGGTATATTGGAACTCTCGTCAATGGACCCTCTTTGACTAAACCCAGCCTTTGCATATAAATTCCTGTAGAACCTTTCATAGGACTGTTCATTTATATTTTCAGATATGATAATATGATATAATTGATGTATGCCCTAGTGGGATTACCTGCGCGGTGTAGACGCTTATATGGCATAGAATAGAACCTCTTTCTTATGATTCCCAAGGCAATCACTCATATGTGATTACATTGAGTTGACATGCCTAGGCACCATGACAAGGAAGTCTGCTCCATGTTTACAAAGATATACACCGCAAACCTTGTTTGTTGGTCTTAAGACATAAGAGTATGAAAACTTGCTAGACAGTATAATCTCCATCATCACATGGTCCTGTCACACCTGTTTCTTCCAAAAGCTCTGCCCAACTCATCAGGATATCCCTGTTTCACCTAGAAACTCTGCCTGAATCACCCGAATATTTTCGCTTCTCCTAGAAATCCTATTCGAACTCCCTAATATCTTTGTTTCAACTAAAATTCCAGAAAATCCTCCTGAACCTCTACCCAACTTCCCAAAAATTCCCATTTGCCAGAAACTCACCCAAATGTACCTGTTTCTCCCAAAACACTGCCCGAACTATCCAGATATCCCTGCTTCTCTTAACAACTCTGTCCAAATCACCCAGAAACCCCTATTTCACTCAGAAACTCTAGATCCCTGTTTCTCCCAGAAACTCTCATATATAACTGTTTCTTCCGAAAACTCTGTCCAATTTATCCAAATTTTCCAGAAATTCTAGTTTCACCCAGAAATCCCTGTTTCTCCCCAGATTTCCCAGAAACCTCAGTTTCTCTTAGAAACTCCGATATACTTGTTTCTCCCAGAAACTCTGTCTGACTCACCCAAATATACTTGTTTCTCCTAGAAACTCTATCCAAATTTCCCAGAAATACCCAAAGTACTTGTTTCTCCCAGAAACTCTGGCCAAATCACCCAGAAATGCCCAAATATACTTGTTTCTCCTAGAAATTCTATCCATATTTCTCAGAAATACCCGAAATACCAGTTTCTCCCAGAAGCTCAATCCAAATCAACTAGAAATCCATATTTCTCCTAGAAACTCAAATAACTTCTAGAAATTCCTCCGAATCTTCCAAATCCCTGTTTCTCCCAGAAACTCTGTCCAAAATTCCCGAAGTATCCCAAAAATCCCTGTTATCCCTTGGTGATCATATTGGAAAGTAAGGTTAGCACACTCTGTATGGCTAGGACCTTATTTGTTTAATTACCATCTGTTAGAAGTAGGGGCATCATATCGATTAGGGCTTGCATTTGCATGCTTGTCTCATATGCATACACAATTCGTGTTAGTCTACATGCACGCACATCTTGTCAGTCTCACACATGTCAGTCTCTACACATCAAATGCATACGTATCATCATCCTCACCTATCTCAATCATTGTACAGAAGTCGTATACTTACTGCAATCGTCCTCGGTTCGCATCGTTAAATCCTTCAAAATTCTGATCATCTCCTCCCGCTAGGAGTCCATAAGAAGTATTTTTGCGCCTCTGCTAATTTGGGCTTTTACTTCTATTTACAAAAAATGTAGCCCCAGATAAGGACACTATTGTACCTCCCCAAATTCATTGTCGTGATCACGGGCTAGCCCGGGCTATCATAAGCCTACCAATGGCCTACAAAGCTCTAGAAGAGAAAGTGAACAAGATACAAACCACTGTTGAACAGCTAAGTTTAAGGATAAGCCGATTTGAGAAGATGATGCAGAGCATCAATAAAGGGAAGTATGGGTTGTTCGACGCCGTCTATCCAAGCCCATTTCCACATCCGAATCCTTACTTATGTCCAAGCCCACAGCCTTGCCTGGGTAATCCTATTCCAAACACAAGAGCCACTCCAAGGACCCACTTGAACTCAAAGTTTAACAAAGCCCGCAACCCAAGAACCTTTACCGACCTGGGTATGCCATTGTCCGTTATCCTTGATAACCTCATCAAAAAGGGGCACCTCCAACTTCTTCAGCCTCGTGCTGGTATCCTTTCGCCTAACTGTAACCTGTCCAAATGTTGTGCCTACCACCAAGGCCCAAGCCACGACACCGATAGCTGTATGCGCCTTTGCCATGATATCCAAGACCTCATCGATCAGAAAATCATCAAGCCATCACCCATCCAACCCTATGTCAACCAAAATGTTAGCTTCATCGAACCTAAAGGCCCTGGCTCATCTGTTCAAATGATCCATTTTGCTGATACCCATGAATGTTGAACCTGTGCCGGTGAAGCGATGGTGTTTGGGACTTTTACTAGCGAAACAAATGAGGATACTCTTTAAAAAAAAAAAAAGAATAAGCGAGTCACCATGATACTCTATTTGAGACCAAGCCGAGTCTAGTCGAGTCTGTCCTATATTTTGAATCTATTTCAAGTTTAGTCTTGTTATCGAATCTATCAGTCTTCAAGTTGTTATGAGTCTGTGTCGAGTAATATAATCCTTCTTCTTTTGATGGAATGAATCTCGTTTTGCTTAATCTGATGTATATAGTCATAAGTGCATGAATCGTTGAACTGAAAATGTCACTTTTCAAATTACCATGGATATTACTTTGCTAATAAATTTTTGCATCAAACAAAAAAAAAGAATCCCAAAAAGGCTAAAGTCAATTTTACGCTAACACCGAAGAAGAGCCGAGAATTGAATAGTCTTACTTTAAGAAATTAAGAGATGCTCTTGCCTTAATCTTGAAAAGACATACTTGGAGCTGACTTGGGGCTTACCCAACACCCTTCACCACCATTTCAAAAGCCTTGAGCCCAATCCAATTGAGAGCCGTGCAAATCTGTCAGATTGAAAGCCATGCAGACTTAGTCCTTGATGGTAGCCAAACATTTTCAATGAGTTTCTTCTCCCCTCTCAAAAAAAAAAAGAAAAGAAAAGAAAAGAAAAGCTCGCTAGGTTGAAAACCTAAAAGGGCAACTAGGCAAAAGTTAGCTGAAAAGTTATTAATTTTCAAGATCTGACCTTAGCCAATAAAAATGATAGAAAAAATGAAAGAAAAAAATTTGGCGATACGTAGAATTGTACACTTCAAAGTACATCATGAGAACATGTATAGATCATATTTCAAAGATCCGAGAACGACCACAAACAAATTCTTAGAGTTGACATGCACATTGTGAAATTTTGAGATTACGATCGAAAGATCTCACATGAATCGACTATGTGAAAAAAAAAATTGACTGGCTAGGCGAATGTGAGAAGGATCAATCCTCAAAACAAAATAAAAAGAAAAGAAAGGGAGATCGAAACTGAATCCTCTTATTCAAGGCTACCACGAGTAACCCAAAGTTGAACTTGTATGACGATTGTTTTAAAAAACCCCCTTTTCTTTCAAGCCTTGCCCTGAACTACGCTCGACCTGGTTCCCACTTGGGGATACATAGGCAACCACATCGGTTCGGTCACTTCACCCACAAAAATAGCCCATCTTCTTCAAAGCCTCGCCTATGAATTCCACTTCCTACACCTCAAACTAGGGGCAAACAACATTTGCCTAACACGATCCCATCACACCAAGGGCGAATTTTCAGGTCACCAAGTTGTTTTGAATTTTTTTGAAATGGAGTATCTTTTATTCTATAAGCTAAGGCACTAATTCAAAGCACATCCTGGGAAAAGCAGAGAATCGACTAGATCAATAGGGAGGAATTTTCAAAAATTAGATTTATCAGCAAAGTGCTGCCATGTTAAAATGATGAGTGAAATGGTATCATCTATGATAAATGCACATCAAATCTTACCAAAGTCAAGTTTTTTCCAATTTGGTGTCAAATGTATCGCCCTCATACATGCGTCGATGTTTGTCAGTCTTTGAGTCTGTCGTAGTCTCAAATGTGTAAGTCAATAGTGACTAATAATAAATTTTTCAAATCAAATTATAAAATTTTTAAGAGCATTCCAAGGACAATACAAGCAGGAGAACCAAACACTATCACAGCACTAGTCAAGGCGTCAGCATGAGAAGTGTCCAAACTTGGGGTAAATCTCATCCCTTTTCAAGCCGCCGAAAGTTAACCATCATCTCCTAGCAACATAATTTCATGAGTGGCTGTTGATCGTCTTTTTTCGTTCATGCAACATAAGTCCATGAGTGGCTGTTGATCTTCCTTCATCCATGCAACAGAAGTCCATGAGTGGCTGTTGATCATCATCCTCCATCAATGTCAAATCCATAGCCGCCACAGATCATCTATGCATAGATTCATACCTTTACTCCCATCAATGGGCGTAATGCCTTCTTCTCTAGTAGTGTGCATCTTATCCATTGCTCTCCAGTAGAGTCGCTCCATCCCCAGCAGATTCATCCCCAGCAGGCTTATCAATTAGTACATCGTCAGTCTAATCCATGACAGTAGTTCATTGTCGACTCGCCATCTCGATTCGCTCATCGTCATTCCTTCTGATCATGGTTAGTCCAACCGTTGATCCAATCCATGACAGTCATAGTAGTTCACTGTCGACTCGTCACGGTCAATCCAACCATTGATCCAATCTATGATAGTCAGGTTAGTTCACTGTCGACTCGTCATCTCGATTCGTACATCATCATCCAATCCATGACAGTCACAGTAGTTCACCTTCGACTCGTCACCTCGATTAGTACATTGTTAGTCCAATCTGTGATAGTCATAGTAGTTCACTGTCGACTCGCCATCTCGATTCGTACATCGTCAGTCCTTCTGATCACGGTTAGTCCAACCGTTGGTCTAACCTATGATAGTCACAGTAGTTCACTGTCTACTCGTCATCTCGATTCGTGTATCGTCAGTTCATTAATCATCATTATTTCACCATAACTCGTATTCAAAATATGTCGTGTTCATCGTCCCCTCTAGATTGAGGCAAATCCCTCGTTACCAGCCCTCAAGATTAAGGAAAATCTGTTGTCGTCAGCCCTCTAGATTAAGGCAAATCCCTCGTTGTCAACCCTCTAGATTGAGGCAAATCTGTTGTCATCAACCCTCTATAATGAGACGAATCTTTCACTGTTAGCCCTCTAAATTGAGGCAAATCTTTCATTATAGACCCTCTGGATTAAGGTAGGACTTTCGCATCCATCAGTTATCTCGGGCTACCCCGTCTACTCTTTGATATCTGGGACTTCCGTGTTCGTCAATCATTTTAGGGATTCCATGTCCACCATTAGTGCTTCCACGTCTGCCAATCATCTTGGAGGCCTGAATGGATCGGACCGACCATTGCAGAATTTGATCAACCATGAGAGATTTAGAGATGGGTCCTAGTTCTAGGCCAGCAGAATTTGATCAACCGTGAGAGGTTCAGAGAAGAATCCTAGTTTTAGGTCAGGATTTGAAGAGAGATCCTCAGAGATTCCAAGAACTATCCCCAGTGGAAAAATACAGACAGAAATTGGCTCCCAAAGGCTCTAACTAGCTCTTTTGGATTAGGCATTGCCTGAAGTTGATCAACCATGAGAGATTCAGAGAGGAATCCTGGTTCTAGGTCAGGAATTGAAGAAAACAGTTAAGAGAGATTCTCGAGGATTCTAAGAACCATCCCCAGCAAGTAAAATCAGCTCCCGGAGGCCCTAACTGGCTCTCTTGGATTGAGCACTACCAGATTTGATCAACCGTGAAAGATTCAGAGATGGGTTCTGTTTCTAGGTCAGAAGTTAAGAAAGGTTCCCGAAAAATCCCCTACCATCACCAACAGAAGTCTGAACCAAATTTTTGGATTTTATCATAAAAATCGGCCGACAATTGAAAAAGCAGCCGGCAGTCAAAAGAAACCGACTCCAAATGCAAGCATTGTCTATTCACAATCCAAGGATCCATGTCCGTTGGTTATCGTGAAATTTCACATTCCTTCGTCCAAAATTCTGAGTTTTCTCGCTTATCGTGAGCTTTCTTACTCCTTTATCCAAAAACATGAGCTTTTTCACTTATCATGAGCTTTCCTACTCCTTTTTTCCAAAACCGTGAGCTTTCTTAATTATCATGAGATTTCTCATTCCTTCGTCCAAAATCGTGAGCTTTCTCACTTATCGTGAGTTTCCTCACTCCTTAATCCAAAATCGTACGTTTTCTCACTTATCCTGAGCTTCCTCACTCCTTCATCCAAAATCGTGAGCTTTCTCGCTTATCGTGAGCTTTCTTACTCCTTTCTCCAAAATCGTGAGCTTTCTCACTTATCGTGAGCTTCCTCACTCCTTTGTCCAAAATCGTGAGCTTCTTCATTCCTTCATCCAAAATCGTGATTTTTATCACTTATCGTGAGCTTCCTCACCCCTTCGTCCAAAATCGTGAGCTTTCTCACTTATCGTGAGTTTCCTCACTCCTTAATCCAAAATCGTGAGTTTCTCACTTATCGTGAGCTTCCTCACTCCTTTATCCAAAATTGTGAGCTTTCTCACTTATCGTGAGCTTCCTCACTCCCTTCTCCAAAATCGTGAGCTTTCTCACTTATCGTGAGCTTTCTCACTCCATCGTCTAAAATCGTGAACTTTCTCACTTATCGTGAGCTTCCTCATTCTTTCATCCAAAATCGTGAGCTTTCTCACTTATCGTGAGCTTCCTCACTCCTTTGTCCAAAATGGTGAGCTTTCTCAATTATCGTAAGCTTCCTCATTCCTTCGTCCAAAATCGTGAGCTTTCTCACTTATCGTGAACTTACTCACTCTTTAATCCAAAATCGTGAGCTTTCTCACTTATCGTGAGCTTCCTTACTCCTTCGTCCAAAATTGTGAGCTTTCTCACTTATCGTGAGCTTCCTCCTTCCTTCGTCCAAAATCGTGAGCTTTCTCACTTATCATGAGCTTCCTCACTTCTTTATCCAAAATCGTGAGCTTTCTCACTTATCGTGAGCTTCCTCACTCCTTCGTTCAAAATCGTGAGCTTTCTTGCTTACTGTGAGCTTTCTCGCTCCATTCTCTAAAATTGTGAGCTTTCTCACTTATCATGAGCTTCCTCACTCATTTGTCCAAAATCGTGAGCTTCCTCATTCCTTCGTCCAAAATCGTGATTTTATCACATATCGTGAGCTTCCTCACTCATTCGTCCAAAATCGTGAGCTTTTTCACTTATCGTGAGCTTCCTCATTCCTTCGTCCAAAATCGTGAGCTTTCTCACTTATCGTGAGCTTCCTCACTCCTTTATCCAAAATCGTGAGCTTTCTCACTTATCGTGAGCTTCCTCACTTCTTTATCCAAAATCGTGAGCTTTCTTACTTATCGTGAGCTTCCTCACTCCTTTATCCAAAATCGTGAGCTTTCTCACTTATCGTGAGCTTCCTCACTCCTTCGTCCAAAATCGTGAGCTTTCTCACTTATCATGAGCTTTCTCACTCCTTTATCCAAAATTGTGACCTGTCTCCCTTATCGTGAGCTTCCTCACTCCTTTATCCAAAATCGTGAGCTTTCTCACTTATCGTGAGCTTCCTCACTCTTTCGTCTAAAATCGTGAGCTTTCTCACTTATAGTGAGCTTCCTAATACTTTCATCAAAAATCATGAGCTTTCTCACTTATCGTGAGCTTCCTCACTCCTTTGTCCAAATTCGTGAGCTTTCTCAATTATCGTGCGCTTCCTCATTCCTTCGTCAAAAATCGTGAGCTTTCTCACTTATCGTGAACTTCTTCACTCCTTAATCCAAAATCGTGAACTTTCTCAATTATCGTGAGCTTCCTTACTCCTTCGTCCAAAATTGTGAGCTTTCTCATTCCTTCGTCCAAAATCATGAGTTTTCTCACTTATCATGAGCTTCCTCATACCTTTGTCCAAAGTCATGAGCTTTCTCACTTATCGTGAGCTTCCTCACTCCTTTGTCCAAAATCGTGATCTTTCTCACTTAACGTGAGCTTTCTCACTCCTTTGTCCAAAATCGTGAGCTTTCTCACTTAACGTGAGCTTCCTTGCTCCTTCGTCCAAAATCGTGAGCTTTCTCACTTATCGTGAGCTTCCTCATTCCTAAGTCCAAAATCGTGAGTTTTCTCACTTATCGTGAGCTTCCTCACTCCTTTGTCCAAAATGTGAGCTTTCTCGATTATCGTGAGCTTCCTGATTCCTTCTTACAAAATTATGAGCTTTCCCACTTATCGTGAGCTTCCTCACTCCATTGTCCAAAATCGTGAACTTTCTCACTTATCGTGAGTTTCCTCACTCCTTTGTCCAAAATTGTGAGCTTTCTCACTTATCGTGAGCTTCCTCGCTCCTTTGTCTAAAATGTGAACTTTCTCAATTATCGTGAGATTCCTCATTCCTTCTTCCAAAATCGTGAGCTTTCTCACTTATTGTGAGCTTCCTCATTCCTTCGTCCAAAATCGTGAGCTTTCTCACTTATCATGAGCTTCCTCACTCCTTTATCCAAAAACCTGAGCTTTCTCACTTATCGTGGGATTCCTCACTCCTTTGTCCAAAAATGTGAGCTTTCTCACTTATCGTGAGCTTCCTTATTCTTTCCTCCAAAATTGTGAGATTTCTCACTTATCGTGAGCTTCTTCAGTCCATTGTCCAAAATCCTGAGCTTTCTCACTTATCGTGAGCTTCCTCACTCCTTTGTCCAAAATTGTGAGCTTTCTCACTTATCGTGAGCTTTCTCACTTATCGTAAGCTTCCTCACTCCTTAATCCAAAATCGCGAGCTTTCTCACTTATCGTGAGCTTCCTCACTCCTTTGTCCAAAATTGTGAGCTTTCTCACTTATCGTGAGCTTCCTCACTCCTTAATCCAAAATCGCGAGCTTTCTCACTTATAGTGAACTTCCTCACTCCTTTATCCAAAATTATGAGCTTTCTCACTTATTGTGAGTTTCCTCACTCCTTAATCCAAAATCGTGAGCTTTCTCACTTATCGTGAGCTTTCTCACTCCTTCGTCCAAAATTGTGAGCTTTCTCACTTATCGTGAGCTTCGTCATTCCTATGTCCAAAATCGTGAGTTTTCTCACTTATCGTGAGCTTCCTCACTCCTTTGTCCAAAATGTGAGCTTTCTCGATTATCGTGAGCTTCCTGATTCCTTCTTACAAAATTATGAGCTTTCCCACTTATCGTGAGCTTCCTCACTCCATTGTCCAAAATCGTGAACTTTCTCACTTATCGTGAGTTTCCTCACTCCTTTGTCCAAAATTGTGAGCTTTCTCACTTATCGTGAGCTTCCTCGCTCCTTTGTCTAAAATGTGAACTTTCTCAATTATCGTGAGATTCCTCATTCCTTCTTCCAAAATCATGAGCTTTCTCACTTATTGTAAGCTTCCTCATTCCTTCGTCCAAAATAGTGAGCTTTCTCACTTCTCATGAGCTTCCTCACTCCTTTATCCAAAAACCTGAGCTTTCTCACTTATCGTGGGTGTGGATACCGGGCTTCCACCGCTTTTTGTTATGTTTTGAAATTCGTTTGATTTTGAATCAAGGAAAGAGAAAAGGTCTGTTGAAAACAGATACAGAGTCGCCACTTGGTCTTTTAAGGAACCAAGAAACCTAATTTTGACTCACCCAAATGGATAAAGGGCACCGGCCCTTCATAACCAAAGAACTTGGTTCGGGGTTTTGGTACGAGAGAGGAAGGAGCCTTTGTCGCGACTAAAACACCCTCAACTCGCCCCGTCTCTCGACGGGCCTCAATTAGCATCCAAATAATCATCTTATACTATGTATGGTTCGGCAAGTAATACTATGATAGTATACTACATTACATAAGAAACTTGAAATGGAAGATCTAAAGATAAGATATCATTCATAAGATCTAAGCCAAATATCATACAATGTAAAGTGAAAGATCACACAAATAAACCTAGAAAAAATCGTCTAATCATATATCAAATAATCAAGGCTTCCTAATCTAAAGGGGGACATGAATTGTTCTTGAAACAAATAAGAAAGAAATGAAAATATGCTTAACAAGCTAGTATGATGCATGTTATTCTTTGAGAAAAGAAGATCTCTCAATCCCCGGGACGGATGAGGAAGGATGATTAGATCAAAGGGGAAGCATGAACGTGTGATTGTGATTATTCCTTATAATCTTCCTAGATTAAGAGTTACAAAAACCCCAAATCTTTCATGAATGCAATGTATGTATCTAAGAATGTGCAAAGGTTGTAGTGTGTTTTGGGTACATGGATTCCTAAAGTGACTTGGGAGTCTAAAATGTGTATGAATGAATGAATGAAATTAACATGGGATGTGTACAAATGTAGTATGAACTACTTCCTAAGATATGAACTAATTTGGAATGCATATGAGCATCAAATCAAAGAATGAAAGTTGAAATGTACTTGCTGTGAATAGTGGACAGAACAGTAGCATGATCTTTTGGAATTTGAAAAGAGGGGTTAGGAATGTTTTCAATGCATGATTTTTTATGGAGATGTTCCTTATTGCGTCTAGAACACAACCCAAAAGGACAATCTTGAATAGCTATCACAGATTGAGAGAAATGATGTAAACAATAGAGGTCACTCAGAAACAGAGTTCGTACTGTCGACTGAAATGTTAGAAAATCTTAGAAAATGAAAACAAAATGATCTAGAGGCCCATTTTATACAGAAAGTTCCCTAAGACATTGAATTTTAAGGGAAAAATAAGTTAGAACCACCCCTTTTGGAAAAGTTTTCTGGAAAAGAGGTCGTAAGTTGACCTAGCTGATGTGACAGCAAAAACAGAATGTTTGGAAGGAATGTTGGGACCCAAATGGACCATTTCCAAGTACTTCCAAGTCAAACCAAAAATCATGGGTGTTTTCCAATGAGTTAGGAAGACTTTCTAAGTGGCCTTGTACCCATATGTTGAGTATTGAGTTCTAGAAAAATCTTTGAACTCAACTCACTCACTGTTTTGACTCATTGTTTTGAAGATTTTGGAGAAAACAAAGTTTTGTTTCTTGAAACCAAATGAGAGGGATTGAGAGGGGTTTTGAAATAGATGTTTTGAAAACATATTTTCAACACTCAATAAGGATCATAGCCACTTAGAATACCTACATCAAACTTATCATTTAAGAACCTCCAAGATTGTTGGAGAGATTTTTTTTTTTTTTTTTGAACATAACTTCAATACATCCCAAGAATACCTTGGAAGTATTGAGGTTATGATCATCATCTATCAAACATGTTTTTGAGGTCAAGAGCTACTATCCATAAGGATTCACTCACCCCAAACTTCATGTCATCACTTAGATGATGATGAACTAGTAAATAAATAAAGAAAATAAAAAAAGAAATGAGATAAGAAGAGATGAACAATAAATAAACAAGCAAGTAAATAGCAATCAATAGATGATGATCAATGTGATATTCATGAAGCATGAGACTTGTAGATTGGTGTATCACTCATATGTAATGACACTAGACATGGAAGAAGCTTCCACTCTCTTGAATGCTCACTAAAATGGTGGTTGGGAGTATTGAATGTTGAAGTAAATGGAAGTAATGAAGTAAAAACAAAGTTAGAACTCGTTTTTGTTTTTGAAAATCAAAGAAGAAAGCTTCTTTTCTCTCTACTCTAACCTTATCTCTATAACTTTCTCTCCCAAACTTTTCTAAAACTCACATTTTAACTCCCCTAAAATGAGGAGTAATGGGGTGTTTATATAGGCCAACTTGGGGTGTTTTTGGGATTTAGAAAGTACTCCTATTGGCTCCAAACATCTGAAATCATAAAACTACGTCGTTTTGGCTTTTAATTAATCAAAATGGGACCACAAAACATATTACAAAAATGGACTATTCTGGAGGGGAGTGCCGCGGTGGCACTGGGCCAGTGCCGCGGCGGCAGTGCTCCTCCCTTCGTCTGGATAATGCTGTTTAGGCCCCCCGAAGTTCCGGTATTCGCGAAAAGGCCCTATTTTGTCCGAAATTCACAGAAAATGCATACGAACTCCAAATCGAGGTTGTGATATACTGTTGGAAAGGTAATGGAGTCTACTTTACATAAAAAATAGTTCGGGGATAGGTCACTTTGAAAAGTTTTGCGGTATTCGTGATAAAAGTCGATTTGATCGCCTTTTTCGCCTTTGGAAATTCATAATAAAATCGTTTTAAATCCAGAAATTATGTGCGATATACCGTTGGAAAGTTATTGACCTCTAGTATCCATGAAAAATATTTGAAAATTGTTTTGGTGCCCCGATTCTAAAGTCAAATCTTGGTCAAACTGGTCAAACCTGGGATTCCCGGGAAGTTCTGGGAATCTCCGGGAGCTCCCAGGAGCCGACGTTTTCACTCGATTCTCTTTTAAAACTTATTTTAATTCTTTTCTACTGATTCTGGTGAATTCGGATAATTTCGGTCAAACTTGGTCAAACTCCGGTCAAACTCCGGTCAAACCTTGGTCAAATCGGTCAACGGGGACTTTCGGGGAACTTCCGGGACTTCCGGGGGTCTCTGGGAGCTGACGATTTCATCCGATTTTTCTTAAAAACTCATTTTATCACTTTTCTTACGACGTAGCATGTTTTCAGAACTTTGGGACCAAATTTGGGAGTTTTCGGGCTTTCAGGGGCATTTTGGTCATTCTGAGCATTCTGAGAGATAGAGCTGACTTCCGAGAGTCCTTTTTGAGTCTTTTACGATCATTGTGAACCACCAAGCTATGGGTCTCCTAAATATGATAGCCAACAAAATGGGGTGTCTACAGTTTGCCCCTCTTTGGCATGAACTTGCGAGGCAACGCATGTCGCAAGCGAGTGCCAAAGCTTTGAAGAGACAGGACTTTTTGGAGGCTATAGATTTAGGATAAACAGCGTTGCAAAAGATGAAAGGATGATGAGGTTAGTGTTGGTCGCGCCCTGCGTGAGCTGCCTACGTATCCCAAGGGGAATCAGACCATGACGTAGTTCAGGGCAAGGAACCGATCATACATGCACATACACAACAATCAGGCGGATGCTATGCTATAAGAGTGATATGCAATGTATGGATGTGATATGAATTGCGTCATGAGTCCTATCATGTCTAGTGTTGTAACCCTAGTATGAGCAAGTGCTGTGGGGTGTGCCACTCCGAGTGGGCTGGTGTTGTGCTAGTGTTTGCGACTGTGATGCGGTGGGTGACTCGGATAAGGACAGCAATGTTTAGAAGACTCTAGGTCTAGGGGCAAAACTTCTGAAACTTGAGAAGTGCGTTTTGCAAATGAGTGAGATAGATCATATGTGCTTCGTTTAGCAGATGATAGCCAAAGATGGCCGAGGGATCTTGTGGTAAAGCTGTGAGAAAATTCTCGATAATCAGGAGATCTGGATGTGGGAGATGCTCTGGTTGTTCCTGACGGCCGACTTTCAGGAATTAGTTCTGGCTAGTGGTGGTATCTTTTACCCTTGGGGATGATGTAGGTGTTCTTGGAGAATCTCTTTTCTTGATCGGGAACCAGGATCCATCTCCGAATCTCTCACGGTTGATCAAATCTTTCGGCGCTCAATCCGAGAGAGCCAGTCAGGGCCTCCGGGAGCTGGTATATGTCTGCTTTTGTCCTCGGGGGATAACGCAGGGTTCTCGGGGAATCTCTTTCGGTGCTCAATCCAAGAGAGCCTGTCGGGGCCTCCGGGAGCTGGTATCTTTCTGTTTTGTCCTCGGGGGATAACGCAGGGTTCTCGGGGAATCTCTTTCGGTGCTCAATCCAAGAGAGCCTGTCGGGGCCTCCGGGAGCTGGTATCTTTCTGCTTTTGTCCTCGGGGGATGATGCAGGGTTCTCGGGGAATCTCTTTCGGTGCTCAATCCAAGAGAGCCTGTCGGGGCCTCCGGGAGCTGGTATCTTTCTGCTTTTGTCCTCGGGGGATGATGCAGGGTTCTCGGGGAATCTCTTTCGGTGCTCAATCCAAGAGAGCCTGTCGGGGCCTTCGGGAGCTGGTATCTTTCTGCTTTTGTCCTCGGGGGATGATGCAGGGTTCTCGGGGAATCTCTTTCGGTGCTCAATCCAAGAGAGCCTATCGGGGCCTCCGGGAGCTGGTATTTTTCTGCTTTTGTCCTCGGGGGATGATGCAGGGTTCTCGGGGAATCTCTTTCGGTGCTCAATCCAAGAGAGCCTGTCGGGGCCTCCGGGAGCTGGTATCTTTCTGCTTTTGTCCTCGGGGGATGATGCAGGGTTTTCGGGGAATCTCTTTTGGTGCTCAATCCAAGAGAGCCTGTAGGGGCCTCCGGGAGCTGGTATCTTTCTGCTTTTGTCCTCGGGGGATGATGCAGGGTTCTCGGGGAATCTCTTTTCTTGATCGGGAACCAGGATCCGTTACCAGAATTCTCGTGTTTGATCGAATTTTGCGACGGTTGTCCTGAAACGACCGATTCGGGTCTTCGGGAGCCGATTTTTCCCAGTTTTTGCCTGCTGGAGGTAGTTTTGACAACTTTTAGTCTGGTTGGGGTAAAACCTCATAAATCTTGACTGGAATGGGCCACCGGGGCTGATCGGGGCCAAAAACGGGCTGAAAAAAGGCCAGAACGGGGCGAAACGGAGCAAAACGGAGCGAAGCGGGGCCCACGGGGGGTAGTGCCGCGGCCGCACTGGGCCACTGCCACGGCGGTAGTTGGCCAGTGCCGCGGCGGCACTGGGTGGCCGGACTTCATCTTCCTATATCTCGGGTTTTTGAGCTTTTGAAGCTCATTCTTGGCCATTTTGGGGTGTTTTTGGAGCCAAAATTCATCAAAACGCAGCTTGTGCGCGCTCAGGTGAGTAATCTTTCCCCGTAGTTGGATTTTTGATTGGTGTTTTGGTTTGCCCAAATTTTCAAGAAGAAAGTTTAAATGTGACTTCCATTTTTCTTGTAGATCCATGGCTTCGAGCTCAAGGAGACCGTCTAAGAAGGCCAAGGGACGGATGAAGGCCGAGGTGCAAGCTCCGGACTTGATTTTACAGGACCCTCAACGCCATCTTTCGGCCGCGGCTCTAGCGAGCTTGGTATGTGAAACTTTCGACATTTTAGGACTGCTTTCATGTATTATGCTAGTTTTGTGAGCCATAGTGTGCACCTAGAGATCGTTGGAAGTCCGATTTGTGCTTAAATGTTGATTTTGTGAATTCGGCTCTCGGGTCATGAATAGTAATTTTGTGCATCTTTTGTCGTCTTTGTTGTGTGCAGGTGCCGGAAGTGGCATTGAAAGGCCATGGTAGCCTTGCCCATGCTTTCTTATGGTATACCCAGCTTTCGCCCACCGTTAAGAGGATGGTTGATGATGCCGGGTTCGGAGGCTTCGTCCGCTTGGTTTCGAAAAGTAGCAATGATTTGGCTCACTTCTATGCACTGGCTGAGAGGTGGTGGGACACTACCAACACTTTCCACCTGCCGTTCGGAGAGATGACTATGACGCCTTTCGACTTTTCCATGATTACGGGCTTGAGAATCGGTGGGAAGCGCTTGATTCTGGATTACTTTTATGAGATCGACCCGGAGGCGGTGGAGATGTTGATCGGGGCTGTTCCCCCTAACTTGGAGAGGCATTGGTTTCCTTGCGGCTGGCTTTACCGGGCCTATGGCAGAGGTAATCACAATCTGAACAATTCCCAGCTTTTGAGGGTTTATCTTCTGTATGTCCTCGGGTGCTCAATCTTTGCGACAAGGAATGACCGGGTGAGCTTGTGGCTCCTTTCTTGCCTGGCGACCATTGATGAGATCCCCTCCTATAACTGGGGCGGTGCTGCCCTGGCCCATCTCTACAAGCATATGGGGGACGTCTCTCGGGGCGATGTTAAGTCTACTGGGGGATTCTGGCTAGCTTGGGAGGTACGCACTGTTTCTTCTTTTATTTTCCATCTTTCTGATTTTTACACTCGTTCTGATTTCTCCTTTGTCTGTGCAGCTTTGGAGTTTTGAATACTTAAAGATGTTAGCTCCCTCCCCAGCAGACGAGTCGGGCGAGGATGAGGATGGTATGGCTCCTGTGCCTCTATTCCCATGAGGCTTGAGATGGCGGAGGGACGTTGTTGGGGTGAAGAGTGGGGCCCATCGGATTGTTTTGCTTCGGAACTTCTTAACTGGGCTGACAGCCTCTAGTGTTGATTGGACGCCTTGGGAGGGCGTCGCCTATGCCGCCCCAGAGGAGATTCAAGCGGTCAAATCTCTTACCTCTTGCCGCCTTCTGATGGAGAGTACCGAGTACCGGCAGTGGTTCCTTGGTGAGCGGGTGTCTCGGCAAGTGGTTGGTGGTTCCCGGTATCGTGTCCCTCATGATCCTCCTGCGATGGATGCTAGTGACCTTTCTGGAGATGCTCTGCTGGCGGCTTTAGCCGGCACCGATGTTTGGGACCATTTTCTTTCTGAGACCAGTTACGAGGCTTACCGCGGCCGTTTCCTGATGCCTAACTTCCCACTCCTGGAGGTGAGTTCTTTTTTGTATTTTTGTTTATATTCATTGCCCATGTTTTTTATTTATCTTTTCCTAACTTATTCTGTGCTCGCAGCTTCGCGAGATGTACAGGAGACAGGCTCCTCAGGCTCCCGACCCTATCCCTCCTTGGGATTGGACCGTCGATGTTCTAGGCGCTGATGGCACTCCCCAAGTGATGGAGGTGCCACGAGTCACATGCGGGTACCCTACTCGGCCAGCGGGCGTCCTCAATGTTCCTTGGAGTTACGCTGAGGAGGGTCACGCCTTGGCGGCTAGCTTACGGTCCTTGGTCCTCACACGAGACCACCGGGTATGTCTCTAATTTTGCACTTCCTTAAAGTTATGAGGTTCTAACCCTAGATTTTACCCTTGACAGATGGATGGTATGCGGCAATTTGCTGCCAACCAGATGGCGTCTTTGGTAAGTCTCTGACTTGACTCTATTTTTTTTTTTTTTTTTTTTTTTGTGGTTTCCCTACTGATTGCCTCTGTTTTTATTTGTGTGTGCAGTACCGTGGAGGCGGGGCTGGCTCATCGAGGACTGGTCCAAGATGTAGAGGTGGTAGGAGGAGGCCGTCGCCGACGTACACTCCGGGCGGTCCCACCGAGGACGAAGAAGAGGAGGACTGAAGCTTCCCAAGCGGAAATTATTATTTTATTTTCTTTTTCTGTTTTCGATCGGGTTGTACCAGTGACATGACTATTCGGACAGTGTAGGACGATGTGTAGAACAATTTGTGACCTTTTGACAGAGTATTATGATGTTTTGCCTCCTAGGCCGAATATCTTCCGGTTTAGAGGCACAGTTGTGTGCTTGTTGATATATGTGCATTGTGATTGCTGGATGTCATTGCGATGGGCAGTTTTATGATAGTGAGTGCTTTTGCCTTGCAGGTGGGATAGTCCGTGAAACGGGGAGGTGCTGCCAAAATTTTGAATTTTGCTAGAGCCGCGACAGAAAATATGGCTTTGTATGATCCCGCCCAACTCACAGCTTGGCTGAACATCACGGACGGCGTGGAGCGGATCAATCTCTTTAGCTACGGCTTGACTGAGCTATTCTCTCTCTGCCAGATGACCTTGAACACTGAGTTCTTGCGTGCTGCCATTGGTCACTGGGACCCGGTGAATCATGTCTTTATCTTCAATGGCCTGGAGATATGCCCTGTGTTTGAGGAGTTCTGCGCTATTCTCGGCTATGATTCTGACTCTGATCTGATTTTCCCTTCTGCTGGTACCCTCAGTCCTACGCGAGGCCTGGCTGAATATCTGAATTGCTCCGTCACTATTTCCCGCCGGCTGATTCAAGGTGAGGTTCTCAACATTGCTTCTATTATTGCCCGGTATGCCAGTCCTGGGGATCCCAGCGTGTATGATGCTACCCGCGGGGCCGCTTTGATACTGTGCATGACTTCGCACTTCTTGTTCTCGAGCACTTCCGTCGACTTGGTGCATGTGTGCCTCGGGCTGAAACTTAGCAGGAATCCCATGGCCATGGTTCTAGCTGAAACTTTGAATGGTTTGGATAATGCCTTCAACCAAGGGACTCCTCTTCTTTCTGGGGCGACTTTGGTGTTACAGGCTTGGCTTTACGAGCGCCTTCAACTATGGACGGGCCGTATACCACCAATTTACTTTCGTCGAGCCGTGCTTCATACTCACTATACCTTTGCCGATTGGGTGGGCATGATGAACGCCTTATCTGAAGCTGACATTTGCTGGATCGTGAGGCGTTGGGGCCTCTATGCTATCACCACGAGCCTCAGTGGTCACCAGAGAGTGTGGTTGATGGGTCTGAGAGAGACTTCTTTCTATCATCCTCGCCGTTTGGCCAGACAGTATGGACAGGTTCAGGAGGTTCCCCGGGGGTTTACTGAGAGAGTCTTTGCTTCCAGGATCAGAGCTACCACTATTGCTGCTTTTATTGATGGTTGGACTGACCGAGTAAAGGCCTACTTCTAAAGACCTTTGAGAAAATAAAGGACACTAGACCTGACTGATTCTGCTCATTCCTCCAAGTGCCTTTGAACATGTGGTTGCTTTTTGAAAGACTTTTATTTCTTTGATTATTCCTGCCTATGTAATATTCAAAGTTTGTTTATCGGTGAACCTTGGTTACTTTGGGAATCTCATTTTATGCATTTTAGCTTTCTAAAAACATTTTGTAACTTGAGATTTCAATTAGTTGTTGCTTTTGGTATTTGCTTGAGCATGCTGGGGTTGTTAGAGGCGAACTAGGCGGGTAGCCGAAGTTTGCCCCTAGTTTGGGACATGTATGGTTGTGAGGCAAACGAGGTAGATGACCGACGTTTGCCCCTAGTTTAGAAGAGGTTCAGGCAAACGAGACGAGTGGCCGAAGTTTGCCCCTAGTGTGGAGGGTGGTTTTTGGGTTATGGTAAGGACCGCGACTTTATTTCTCTCACGTGCTCATAATTTTTGCCTAGGCACCAAGGAGGTGACCTAGCGAGCTATTTTCTCTCTTTTATTATTGCTCACTTTGGATTTAGCTCTAATTTTTGCCTAGGCGTCCTTTCGGATTTTCGACCTAGCGAGCCATCCTCCTTTTTCTTTTTGAAAGTCTGCCTACGTACCCCCGAGCGGGGATCAGGTCCAACGTAGTTCGGGCCAAGGTTTTGAAAGGAAAGGTTATTTTTGTTGGTGGAGCGACCGAACCGATGTGGTTGCCTACGTATCCCCGAGCGGGAATCAGGTCGAGCGTAGTTCAAGGCAAGGCTTGAAAGGAAAGGTTTGATTATGATGGTGGAGCGACCGAACCGATGTGGTTGCCTACGTATCCCCGAGCGGGAATCAGGAAGGCTTGAAAGGAAAGGTTTGATTAGTCAAGCATAGTACTTTTTGAGACGATCCATGTTGATTGGTTCTTTGAATTCGACACCATCGAGGTCCATGAGATAAGTTGCTCCTCCGGAAAGAACAGTCTTGACGATATAAGGGCCGACCCATTTAGGTTTAAACTTCCCACGGGGATCAAAGATCGGAGCTCGCAATTCCTTAAGGACAAGGTCGCCCTTGACAATCTTCCTTGGACGAACCCTTTTGTTGAAAGCACGGGCTATCCTCTTTTGATAGATTCGAACATGGTCGACTGCCGCTAGGCGCTTTTCATCTATGAGGGCCAATTCTTCATATCTTTCCCTTAACCAATCTGATTCCGAAATTTCACATTCTGCCATCACGCGTAGGGACGGTAGTTCTATCTCGACCGGAAGTACTGCTTCCATCCCATACACTAATGAGTAAGGCGTTGCTCCTGTGGACGTCCTTATCGATGTCCTGTATCCCCAAAGTGCAAATGGTAGCTTTTCATGCCAGTCTTTGTAGGTATCCGCTGATTTTTGCAGTATGGCCTTGACATTCTTATTCGCAGCTTCGACTGCCCCATTGGTCTGTGGTCTGTATGGCGACGACTTGTGATAGGTGATTTTGTATTCTTCGAACAGATCCCTGACTTCTGCCTTGAAATGACTTCCGTTGTCCGAAATAATCTCATGGGGAACTCCATAACGGCAGATGAGATTTCTCTTGATGAATTTGGCCACTTCCTTGGCCCCCAACTTGGTGTAGGATGCAGCTTCTACCCATTTTGTGAAGTAGTCTATGGCCACCAGGATGTACCGATTTCCATTTGAGGCCTTTGGAATGATTTCACCAATAATATCGATTCCCCAGGTGGAGAATGGCCAAGGCGAGGTCATGCTGTATAGAAGAGATGGTGGTACATGCATCATGTTTGCATGGATCTGGCACTTGTGACACCTTCTCACGTACTCACAACAATCTTTCTCCAATGTTGTCCAGTAGTACCCTTGTCTTACGATTTTCTTGGCCAGAATGTGACCGTTCATGTGCGGGCCACAGACCCCTTCGTGTATTTCCTCCATCATTCTTTTGGAGCTCTTTCCGAACAGGCAAGTCAGGTTGTGACCGTTGTATCCTTTCTTCAGCAGTTTCCCGCCGCAAATGATGAATTGCGCTGCGAATCTTCGAATTGCCCTTTTGTCTTTCTCCGTAGATTCTTGGGGGTATGTCCCTTTTCCTATGAAATCCCAGACATCCTGATACCATGGTGCTTCATTCTCTTCTTCTTCGACCGTGGCGATTATGTTGAATGAAGGCTCGTACCTCTGCTCAATTACCAAGGGCATCATCCTGACTCCCACAGGAATTTTGATCATCGAAGCTAGAGTGGCCAAAGAATCTGCCAGCTGGTTCTCTTCCCTGGGCAAGTAGAGGAATGCGATATTTTCAAACTGCCTCTTGAGTCGGTCGAGACGATCATGATAGGGTTTCAACCTTTCTTCTTTTACTTTCCATTCTCCTCTGGCTTGTGATATGATGAGGTTTGAATCTCCAAAGACATCCAACCTCTGAATTTTCAGCTCTAAGGCTGCCTCTATTCCCAGAATGCATGCTTCATACTCAGCAGTGTTGTTGGTGGAGTTATAATTGAGCTTGACTGCTAACGGAGTATGGTCCCCACTCGGCGACACTAGGATCATCCCTACTCCGTACCCCTTCATGTTGGCTGCTCCATCGAAGTATAACTTCCACTGTCCTTCCTTGATTTCCATGATGCTCTCGTCTGGAAATGGAAAGTCCCCACTTTCTTCAGAGTCAACGGCATGTTCTGCGAGATGCTCAGCTACGGTTCTCCCTTTTATCGACTTGCTCGTAACATACTTGATATCGAATTCGGATAATAGAAGTAACCAACAGGATATACGACCGGTCAGGGCGGGTTTTTCGAGAAGGTATTTTAGAGGATCCATGCGGGATATGAGCACAACCGGAAAGGCCAGCATGTAGTGCCTTAGTCGGCGAGTGCACCAAACCAAGGCCCAACATGTTTTTTCGAGGGTAGAATAGTTGAGCTCATACCTAGTCATCCTCTTGCTGAGGTAGTATATGGCTTTTTCGGAGTGGCTTTCTTCTCCTTCTTGGGCTAGCATGCAACCCATGGCATTTTCAGAGACGGATAGGTAAAGGAATAAGGGCTTATGAGGCATTGGTGGTGAAAGGACAGGCGGATTTTGAAGGTAGGCTTTTATTTTGTCGAAAGCGGCTTGGCATTGGTCATCCCATTGGAACTTCTCCCCTTTTCTCAACAATCGAAACAGAGGATCGCATGTAGCTGTGAGCTTGGAAATGAAGCGGCTGATGAATTGGATTCTTCCGAGGAACCCTCTTACTTCTTTTTCATTCCGTGGTGGCGCCATTTCGAGGATCGCCTTGATCTTAGAGGGGTCCACCTCTAATCCCCTTTGTGTGATGAGAAAACCCAAGAGTTTGCCGGAGGTTGCGCCGAAAGTGCATTTCTTTGGATTCAGCCTCATCTTGTATTTGAGCAACCTTTCGAAGAACTTTTCCAGCGCTACCAGGTGCCCTTCTCTATCCTTGGATTTCACAATCATGTCGTCTACGTATACTTCTACCTCCTTGTGAATCATATCATGCAGCAGAGTGGTGGCAGCTCTTTGGTAAGTCGCCCCCGCGTTCTTGAGTCCAAAGGGCATTACCCTATAACAGTAGGTTCCCCAAGGGGTGGTGAATGTCGTCTTTTCCCGATCTTCTGGCGCCATTAGAATCTGATTGTACCCTGAGAAATCATCCATGAAAGACAGTAGCTCATGTCCTGCGGTGTTATCTACCAAGACGTTAATGTGGGGAAGCGGGAAGTCATCCTTGGGACTGGCCTTTTTCAGATCACGAAAGTCGACGCACACACGAACTTTTCCATCCTTCTTTGGGACTGGCACGATATTGGCAACCCATTCCGGGTATTCGGTGACAATGATGAACCCTGCCTTGAACTGCTTCTCCACCTCTTCTTTAACCTTGAGTGCCCATTCCGGTCTCATGCGCCTCAGTTTCTGCTTGACAGGTTTAGAATTAGGGAGGAGAGGAATATGATGTTGGACGATGTCGGGATCGACCCCAGGCATGTCTTCGTAAGACCAAGCAAAAACATCTTTGAACTCTTTTAGCAAGAGGGTTAATTTTTCTTTTTCTTCATTATTAAGGGTTGAGCCAATTTGCACAATCTGTGGATTATCTATTTCACCTAGGTTAACTGATAAAGTATCTTCGATTATTTCATAAGCAGGTGGTTTTTCAATTAGTTGCTTTAGTTCGATTGGGAGATCCTCGGAGGGATCTGTGCATTCACAAGTGTCAGACACAGAGGAGTAAGCAGAATCGTCTTTCATTTCATTCATGACAGGTGAAGTGATTACATTGGATAGTGGTGGGCTTACAGCAGCCGACTCCAGTACAGACTCGATAATTGGTAGTACAGACTTCGGGGGAATAGGGGATTGGGAGACACAGACAGATGACTCTACAGCCTGGTTGCTCAGACCCTCTTTAGTTGGCTTGATCTGATCATCTTGGCTCTTGGCCCTCTTTTCTTCCTCCTTCTCAGCGGATTCCTCCCACATTTTCTCGATTGCTTCGGTGTCCAGGTATTTCAACCAATCTTCCTCTGGGGTCTTCTCAACTTTTTCGGGATAGAACGGGTCTTGATATGGGGGCCTCTCGCAGTCAGCGAAGATTTCAAGCCCGGGGTGCCTTCTCCCAGTGGTTCGATGGATCCAGGGTTCAGGGAACCCGAAGTAAGGGAAATCGTCCCCTTCTTTGACGAATTGTCCATTCAAAGTCTTGCGATATGGTGGGAGACCTTTCACCCTTTTCTTCCATGGCCTCTGTAGCTCGGCGTCTTCATCAGTGGGCTTGTACCCCAACCCGAAAGTGCCTTGTTGCCCTTTGATCTGCGGGAATTCCCGAATTCCTTGCTGACGTCGACCCAACCCCATTCCGGGGAAGTAGTTCATCTTGCGGACAATGTTGACGACTGCGGAGTGGACCTCAGGGAATCGGTCTTCATCCTTGATCATATGAACTTCTTCCATGAAGTATCCTCTGATTTCTCCTTCTTCTAGCTCAGGTATTTGGACTTCGAAAATGGGAGCGTAACTTGGGAAAGCTTCATTACCCCAACTATTACCGAGGATGATCTTTACCTCCTTCTCATGAATGTACTTGATCATTTGATGCACAGTGGATGATACAGCTTTGTTGGCATGAAGCCAGGGCCTTCCAATCAGCAGATTGAACGAGGCAGGTATGTCCATGACTTGAAAGATCTCAGTGCTCACCAAAGATCCTACCCGGATTTGGAGAGAAACGGTTCCCATCACATTTCTTCTAGTGTTGTCATAGTCTCTCACAGATTGCACAGATGGCGTGATGTCAAGGATATTGACCCCCAAGGCGGTGGCAGTCCTCAGGGCACAGACATTTAAGGCCGAGCCTGTGTCGACTAGACAAAATGGCACCTGTTGTTCCTTACATCCCACGGTAATGTATAATGCCTTGTTATGCGCGGATCCCTCTGGCGGCAGGTCCTCATCGGAGAATGTAATGATCGGGTCGGGGGTAAGCGCACCCAAGAAAGCTACCATGTCCTCCGGCGCGGCGTCGATGGGGACTTCAATCCCAGCCAAGGCATTTAACACGGCTTGCCTGTGCTTAAAGGATGTTACCATGATGTCCCACATCGAGAGATGTGCTTGGGTTTTCTTTAGCTGCTTGATCAGCTCATTGTCTTCTTCGATGACCTCATGCATCTTACCCTTCCCTTTGTCTTTAACTGGACCTTTCTCGATGGCTTCGGTGGTAGGCTGTGGAGGCTGATAATGACGGCCTGACCTGGTTAGATGATCAATCTCGGCAGGAATAGGTCCTTCTACAGTCCCATCCTTCTTAAACCAATCACAATCCGTTCCCACAAATGGCTTTTCCGGCTCGTTCCAGATGGAAGCATCACTCTCGTCGTTAGGATCATACCATTTGAGGTCTACCGCCCCTAGGTCATGCTCTTCCAGGAAGAACAAGTCCTGCTCGTCGTCAAGCTGCTGCTGCCACTCGTCATTCTCCCTTCCGATCAGATGAATTCCCTCAGAATCCGGGATGTCAATGCAAAGCAAGGGTTGTCCTAGGGGGGTGATATAAGTAGCAGGGTTGAAGGGTACGAGACTGGACTCAATGAGGTTGACATTTTGGTGGTTTGGTAGGGGATTTTGGGTGATATGAGGCTGCTTTGGTGGTGGCTCGATGATATTCTGGTCGATGAGGTCTTGGATGTCATGGCGGAGGCGCATGCAATCATCAGTGTTATGGCCGGGGGCTTGGTGGTAAGTACATCGCTTGGACATATCGCAGTTAGGCGGGAGCGGGGTATTTCGAGGCTGGAGTAATTGGAGATGGCCTTTTTTGAGGAGGCGATCTAGGGCTGAGGAGAGAGAGATTTCTAGCTTGGCAAAATTGCGAGGGGGCTTTTTCTGGAAAGGGCGGTTGGAGGAATTTGCCTGGTTGGAGGGTTGGTATGGTCTTGGAGGGTATGCCATGGGTTGGCCGCTAAGGGCATTGACATCCGGGGGATTCCGGGAGTAGTTGGGCCTCCTTGGCTGACTCGGAGGGTCTTCCTTTTTGATCTTCCCCTCCCTGATAGCATCTTCGATTCGGGTTCCGACTTCAAACAACTCCTCAAAGGTGGAGATGGACTGGTAGAATAATTTCTCATGATAGAGCGGCTGCAGATTCCGGATGAGCATCCTTACCTGTTCTTTCTCGATTGGCCGGTGGGTCATTTGGGCTACCTTGTTCCTCCATCTGCTCAGAAATGCAGCGAAGGATTCATTGTTGCTTTTCCGGGTTGTTTCCAAATCCCTTATGGTGACATCCAGCTCTTGATTGTAGGAGTAATGATCGACGAAGACCCGAACAATGTCCTCCCAGGCCCGGGTTTTGGAGGCTTCCAAGGTTAGGAACCACGATAGTGCAGACTTTGCAAGGGTTTGCGGGAACAACATCGCAATGTGTTCGTGGGTACAACCCATGGATTGGAAGATGCTCATACATAGCTTCACGTGACTTTTTGGGTTTCCAGTTCCGTCGAAACGGTCGATGGCAGGCATTTTGAAGTTCTCCGGCAGTTTCAATTTGACAGGCTCAAAAAGGCCTTCCAGGTCTAGCATGTAATCATCGATTCCCTTGCTCTTTCTCAGTACGCTCTCTAGTTTGTCGACCTTGTCCATTTTCTCTTGGAGCTTCTTTTCATACGCGAGCGGTGGAACCCCTTGAAACCAATTTTCCTCCCCATTATTCTCATGTAGAGGAGGTTCGAACCCTGGTGGCGGAAACCCGGGCGGAGGTTGCGGCTGCTGCTGCTTTAGTTCTTCCATGAACTTCAGGACTTGGGCTAGACTGTCGGACTGTTGGCTTACAGTTGCTCCCAACTCGGTAACCTTGTTTTCCAATTCTTCTCTATTCATGCTGAAGTAGGCTGTCGGACTGATTCTGACCAAACGATTATCTGAACTCCTGGTCCAAGACGAGGATTCCGGCTGCTGACCTTGGGAATCTATACTGACCTGACAGATTTTGAGAGAAAGGGGTGTATCAGATCCTGACAGTGACAACTTTTAGACAGACAGTGACGTGGACTGACTCGAGACAGTGCGTGCAGAGAGATGAGAATGGTGTGTGCATGGGAGACAAGCATGCGGATGTAGGCCCTAATCTGTATGATGTTCCTATTTCTAACAGATAGAGGTTAAGCAATTAAGGTCCTAACCATATGGAGTGTGCCAATCTTACTTTCCAGTACGATCACCAAGGGATAACAGGGGTTTTCAGATATTTCTGATTGACTGGGACAGAGTTTCTGGGAGAAACTGGTAAGTACGGTTATATCTGGGATATTTGGACAGAGATTCTGGGAGGAACTAGTAAGTACGGTTATATCTGGGACATCTGGACAGAGTTTCTGGGGGAAACTGGCCAATGTGGTCATATCCGGGATATTTGGACAGAGTTTTTTGGGAGAAACTGCTCAATATGGTCATATCTGGGATATTTGGACAGAGTTTTTGGGAGAAACTGCTCAATATGGTCATATTTGGGACATCTGGACAGAGTTTCTGGGGAAAACTGGTAAGTATGGTTATAGTGATCATACTTTCTAGCAGGTTTTCATACTCCTATGTCTTAGGACCGATAAACAAGGTTTGCGGTGTATATCTTTGTGAGCATGGGGCAGACATCCTTGTCATGGTACCTAGGCAGGTCAACTCAATGTAATCACATGTGAGTGATTGCCTTTGGAATCATAAGAAAGAGGTTCTGTTCTATGCCACATAAGCGTCTACACCGCTCAGGTAATCCCATCAGGGCATACAGCAGTTATATCACATTGTCCTATCTGAAAAGATAAATGAACAGTCCTATGAAAAGTTCTACAGGAATCTATATGCAAAGGCTGGGTTTAGTCAAAGAGGGTCCGTTGACGAGAGTTCCAATATACCGTCAGAGAGACAGTACGGAGGTTTTTACTCTTTTTGATATACCTTGAAAGGTACAGTATCAACGGTGACTTGTGCCCTGGCACAGCAAGACCTGAACAATGTCAGCGCCGCGTTTCAGACACAGTCGGAGGGGGGGAATGCAAGAGTGCAATGCGGTGAACCAAACACAGTAAAAAGATGATTTTAAGGATGCTTCTTATGAGTCAAACCTCTGTATTATTTTGTTTTAAAATAAAAATCCCAAGCAGAGTCGCCAGATTGTGGATACCGGACTTCCACCGCTTTTTGTTATGTTTTGAAATTCGTTTGATTTTGAATCAAGGAAAGAGAAAAGGTCTGTTGAAAACAGATACAGAGTCGCCACTTGGTCTTTTAAGGAACCAAGAAACCTAATTTTGACTCACCCAAATGGATAAAGGGCACAGGCCCTTCATAACCAAAGAACTTGGTTCGGGGTTTTGGTACGAGAGAGGAAGGAGCCTTTGTCGCGACTAAAACACCCTCAACTCGCCCCGTCTCTCGACGGGCCTCAATTAGCATCCAAATAATCATCTTATACTATGTATGGTTCGGCAAGTAATACTATGATAGTATACTATATTACATAAGAAACTTGAAATGTAAGATCTAAAGATAAGATATCATTCATAAGATCTAAGCCAAATATCATACAATGTAAAGTGAAAGATCACACAAATAAACCTAGGAAAAATCGTCTAATCATATATCAAATAATCAAGGCTTCCTAATCTAAAGGGGGACATGAATTGTTCTTGAAACAAATAAGAAAGAAATGAAAATATGCTTAACAAGCTAGTATGATGCATGTTATTCTTTGAGAAAAGAAGATCTCTCAATCCCCGGGACGGATGAGGAAGGATGATTAGATCAAAGGGGAAGCATGAACGTGTGATCGTGATTATTCCTTATAATCTTCCTAGATTAAGAGTTACAAAAACCCCAAATCTTGCATGAATGCAATGTATGTATCTAAGAATGTGCAAAGGTTGTAGTGTGTTTTGGGTACATGGATTCCTAAAGTGACTTGGGAGTCTAAAATGTGTATGAATGAATGAATGAAATTAACATGGGATGTGTACAAATGTAGTATGAACTACTTCCTAAGATATGAACTAATTTGGAATGCATATGAGCATCAAATCAAAGAATGAAAGTTGAAATGTACTTGCTGTGAATAGTGGACAGAACAGTAGCATGATCTTTTGGAATTTGAAAAGAGGGGTTAGGAATGTTTTCAATGCATGATTTTTTATGGAGATGGTCCTTATTGCGTCTAGAACACAACCCAAAAGGCCAATATTGAATAGCTATCACATATTGAGAGAAATGATGTATACATTAGAGGTCACTCAGAAACAGAGTTCGTACTGTCGACTGAAATGTTAGAAAATCTTAGAAAATGAACAAAACTGATCTAGAGTCCCATTTTATACAGAAAGTTCCCTAAGACATTGAATGTTAAGGGAAAAATAAGATAAGACCACCCCTTTTGGAAAAGTTTTCTGGAAAAGAGGTCGTAAGTTGACCTAGCTGATGTGACAGCAAAAACAGAATGTTTGGAAGGAATGTTGGGACCCAAATGGACCATTTCCAAGTACTTCCAAGTCAAACCAAAAATCATGGGTGTTCTCCAATGAGTTAGGAAGACTTTCTAAGTGGCCTTGTACCCATATGTTGAGTATTGAGTTCTAGAAAAATCTTTGAACTCAACTCACTCACTGTTTTGACTCATTGTTTTGAAGATTTTGGAGAAAACAAAGTTTTGTTTCTTGAAACCAAATGAGAGGGATTGAGAGGGGTTTTGAAATAGATGTTTTGAAAACATATTTTCAACACTCAATAAGGATCATAGCCACTTAGAATACCTACATCAAACTTATCATTTAAGAACCTCCAAGATTGTTGGAGAGATTTATTTATTTTTTTTTTTAACATAACTTCAATACATCCCAAGAATACCTTGGAAGTATTGAGGTTATGATCATCATCTATCAAACATGTTTTTGAGGTCAAGAGCTACTATCCATAAGGATTCACTCACCCCAAACTTCATGTCATCACTTAGATGATGATGAACTAGTAAATAAATAAAGAAAATAAAAAAAGAAATGAGATAAGAAGAGATGAACAATAAATAAACAAGCAAGTAAATAGCAATCAATAGATGATGATCAATGTGATATTCATGAAGCACGAGACTTGTAGATTGGTGTATCACTCATATGTAATGACACTAGACATGGAAGAAGCTTCCACTCTCTTGAATGCTCACTAAAATGGTGGTTGGGAGTATTGAATGTTGAAGTAAATGGAAGTAATGAAGTAAAAACAAAGTTAGAACTCACTTTTGTTTTTGAAAATCAAAGAAGAAAGCTTCTTTTCTCTCTACTCTAACCTTATCTCTATAACTTTCTCTCCCAAACTTTTCTAAAACTCACATTTTGACTCCCCTAAAATGAGGAGTAATGGGGTGTTTATATAGGCCAACTTGGGGTGTTTTTGGGATTTAGAAAGTACTCCTATTGGCTCCAAATATCTGAAATCATAAAACTACGTCGTTTTGGCTTTTAATTAATCAAAATGGGACCACAAAACATATTACAAAAATGGACTGTTCTGGAGGGGAGTGCCGCGGCGGCACTGGGCCAGTGCCGCGGCGGCAGTGCTCCTCCCTTCGTCTGGATAATGCTGTTTAGGCCCCCCGAAGTTCCGGTATTCGCGAAAAGGCCCTATTTTGTCCGAAATTCACAGAAAATGCATACGAACTCCAAATCGAGGTTGTGATATACCGTTGGAAAGGTAATGGAGTCTACTTTACATAAAAAATAGTTCGGGGATAGGTCACTTTGAAAAGTTTTGCGGTATTCGTGATAAAAGTCGATTTGATCGCCTTTAGAAATTCATAATAAAATCGTTTTAAATCCAGAAATTATGTGCGATATACCGTTGGAAAGTTATTGACCTCTAGTATCCATGAAAAATATTTGAAAATTGTTTTGGTGCCCCGATTCTAAAGTCAAATTTTGGTCAAACTGGTCAAACCTGGGATTCCCGGGAAGTTCTGGGAATCTCCGGGAGCTCCCAAGAGCCGACGTTTTCGCTCGATTCTCTTTTAAAACTTATTTTAATTCTTTTCTAGTGATTCTGGTGAATTCGGACAATTTCGGTCAAACTTGGTCAAACTCCGGTCAAACTTGGTCAAACCTTGGTCAAATCGGTCAACGGGGACTTTCGGGGAACTTCCGGGACTTCCGGGGGTCTCTGGGAGCTGACGATTTCATCCGATTTTTCTTAAAAACTCATTTTATCACTTTTCTTACGACATAGCATGTTTCCAGAACTTTGGGACCAAATCTGGGAGTTTTCGGGCTTTCAGGGGCATTTTGGTCATTCTGAGCATTCTGAGAGATAGAGCTGACTTCCGTGAGTCCTTTTTGAGTCTTTTACGATCATTGTGAACCACCAAGCTATGGGTCTCCTAAATCTGATAGCCGACAAAATGGGGTGTCTACAGTGGGCTTCCTCACTCCTTTGTCCAAAAATGTGAGCTTTCTCACTTATCGTGAGCTTCCTCATTCTTTCCTCCAAAATTGTGAGATTTCTCACTTATCGTGAGCTTCTTCAGTCCATTGTCCAAAATCCTGAGCTTTCTCACTTATCGTGAGCTTCCTCACTCCTTTGTCCAAAATTGTGAGCTTTCTCACTTATCGTGAGCTTCCTCACTCCGTAATCCAAAATCGCGAGCTTTCTCACTTATCGTGAACTTCCTCACTCCTTTATCCAAAATTGTGAGCTTTCTCACTTATCGTGAGTTTCCTCACTCCTTAATCCAAAATCGTGAGCTTTCTCACTTATCGTGAGCTTCCTCACTCCTTCGTCCAAAATTGTGAGCTTTCTCACTTATCGTGAGTTTCCTCACTCCTTAATCCAAAATCGTGAGCTTTCTCACTTATCGTGATCTTCCTCACTCCTTCGTCCAAAATTGTGAGCTTTATCGCTTATCGTGAGCTTTCTCACTTATCGTGACCTTCCTCACTCCTTTGTCCAAAATCATGAGCTTCCTCATTCCTTCGTCTAAAATAGTAATTTTTATCATTTATCGTGAGTTTCTTCACTCCTTCGTACGAAATTGTGAGCTTTTTCACTTAACGTGAACTTCCTCATTCCTTCATCCAAAATCGTGAACTTTCTCACTTATCGTGAGCTTCCTCACTCCTTTATCCAAAATCGTGAGCTTTCTCACTTATCGTGAGCTTCCTCACTCCTTTATCCAAAATTGTGAGCTTTATCACTTATCGTGAGTTTCCTCACTCCTTATTCAAAAATCGCGAGCTTTCTCACTTATCGTGAACTTCCTCACTCCTTCGACCAAAATCATGAGCTTTCTCGCTTATCGTGAGCTTTTCCGCTCCTTTCTCCAAAATCGTGAGCTTTCGCACTTACCGTGAGCTTCCTCACTCCTTTGTCCAAAATCGTGAGCTTCTTCATTCCTTCGTCCAAAATTGTGATTTTTATCACTTATCGTGAGCTTCCTCACTCCTTCGTCCAAAATCGTGAGCTTTCTCACTTATCGTGAGTTTCCTCACTCCTTAATCCAAAATTGTGAGCTTTCACACTTATCGTGAGCTTTCTCGCATATTGTGAGCTTTCTCACTTATCGTGAGCTTCCACACTCCTTTGACCAAATTCGTGAGCTTCCTCATTCCTTCATCCAAAATCGTAATTTTTATCACTTATCATGAGTTTCCTCACTACTTCATCTGAAATCGTGAGCTTTCTCACTTATCGTGAGCTTCCTCATTCCTTCGTCCAAAATCGTGAGCTTTCTCACTTATCGTGAGCTTCCTCACTCCTTTATTCAAAATCGTGAGCTTTCTCACTTATCGTGAGCTTCCTCACTCCTTTATCCAAAATCGTGAGCTTCCTCATTCCTTCGTCCAAAATCGTGATTTTATCACTTATCGTGAATTTCCTCACTCATTCGTCCAAAATCGTGAGCTTTCTCACTTATCGTGAGCTTCCTCATTCCTTCGTCCAAAATCGTGAGCTTTCTCACTTATCTTGAGCTTCCTCACTTCATTATCCAAAATCGTGAGCTTTCTCACTTATCGTGAGTTTCCTCAATCCTTTACCCAAAATCGTGAGGTTTATCACTTATCGTGAGCTTCCTCACTCCTTTATCCAAAATCGTGAGCTTTCTCACTTATCGTGAGCTTCCTCACTCCTTCGTCCAAAATCGCGAGCTTTCTCGCTAATCGTGAGCTTTCTCACTCCTTTATCCAAAATTATGAGCTTTCTCACTATCGTGAGCTTCCTCACTCCTTTATCCAAAATCGTGAGCTTTCTCACTTATCGTGAGCATCCTTACTCCTTCGTCTAAAATTGCGAGCGTTCTCACTTATCGTGAGCTTCCTCATTCTTTCATCCAAAATCGTGAGCTTTCTCACTTATCGTGAGCTTCCTCACTCCTTTGTCGAAAATCGTGAGCGTTCTCACTTATCGAGAGTTTCCTCACTCCTTCGTCCAAAATCGTGAGCTTTCTCGCTTATCGTGAGCTTTCTCACTCCTTTATCCAAAATTGTGAGCTTTCTCACTTATTATGAGCTTCCACACTCCTTTATCCAAAATCATTAGCTTTCTCACTTATCGTGAGCTTCCTCAGTCCTTCGTCTAAAATCGTGGGCTTTTTCACTTATCGTGAGCTTCCTCATTCTTTCATCCAAAATCGTGAGCTTTCTCACTTATCGTGAGCTTCCTCACTCCTTTGTCAAAAATGGTGAGCTTTCTCAATTATTGTGAGCTTCCTCATTCCTTCGTCCAAAATCGTGAGCTTTCTCACTTATCGTGAACTTCCTCACTCCTTAATCCAAAATCGTGAGCTTTCTCACTTATCGTGAGCTTCCTTACTCCTTCGTCCAAAATTGTGAGATTTCTCACTTATCGTGAGCTTCCTCGATCCTTCGTCCAAAATCGTGAGCTTTCTCACTTATCATGAGCATCCTCACTCCTTTATCAAAAATCGTGAGCTTTCTCACTTATCGTGAGCTTCCTCATTCCTTCGTTCAAAATCGTGAGCTTTCTTGCATATTGTGAGCTTTCTCGCTCCATTCTCTAAAATCGTGAGCTTTCTCACTTATCATGAGCTTCCTCACTTATTTGTCCAAAATTGTGAGCTTCCTCATTCCTTCGTCCAAAGCAGTGATTTTATCACTTATCGTGAGCTTCCTCACTCATTCGTCCAAAATTGTGAGATTTCTCACTTATCGTGAGCTTCTTCATTTCTTCGTCCAAAATCGTGAGCTTTCTCACTTATCGTGAGCTTCCTCACTCCTTTATCCAAAATCGTGAGCTTTCTCACTTATCGTGAGCTTCCTCACTTCTTTATCCAAAATCGTGAGCTTTCTCACTTATCGTGAGCTTCCTCACTCCTTTTTCCAAAATCGTGAGCTTCCTCACTTCTTTATCCAAAATTGTGAGCTTTCTCACCTATCGTGAGCTTCCTCACTCCTTCGTCCAAAATCGTGAGCTTTCTCACTTATCGTGAGCTTCCTCACTCCTTTATCCAAAATCGTGAGCTTTCTCACTTATCGTGAGCTTCCTCATTCCTTCGTCCAAAATCGTGAGCTTTCTCACTTTTCATGAGCTTCCTCACACCTTTGTCCAAAGTCATGAGCTTTCTCACTTATCGTGAGCTTCCTCACTCCTTTGTCCAAAATCGTGAGCTTTCTCACTTAATGTGAGCTTTCTCACTCCTTTGTCCAAAATCGTGAGCTTTCTCACTTAACGTGAGCTTCCTTGCTCCTTCATCCAAAATCGTGAGCTTTTTCACTTATCATGAGCTTCCTCATTCCTTTGTCCAAAATCGTGAGCTTTCTCACTTATCGTGAGCTTCCTCACTCCTTTGTCCAAAACGTGAGCTTTCTCGATTATCGTGAGCTTCCTTATTCCTTCTTCCAAAATTATGAGCTTTCTCACTTATCGTGAGCTTCCTCACTCCATTGCCCAAAATCGTGAGCTTTCTCACTTATCGTGAGTTTCCTCACTCCTTTGTCCAAAATTGTGAGCTTTCTCACTTATCGTGAGCTTCCTCATTCCTTTGTCCGAAATGTGAGCTTTCTCAATTATCGTGAGATTCCTCATTCCTTCTTCCAAAATCGTGAGCTTTCTCACTTAATGTGAGCTTCCTCATTCCTTCGTCCAAAATCGTGAGCTTTCTCACTTCTCATGAGCTTCCTCACTTCTTTATCCAAAATCTTGAGCTTTCTCACTTATCGTGAGCTTCCTCACTCCTTTGTCCAAAAATGTGAGCTTTCTCACTTATCGTGAGCTTCCTCATTCTTTCGTCCAAAATCGTGAGCTTTCTCACTTATCGTGAGCTTCTTCACTCCTTTGTCCAAAATCCTGAGATTTCGCACTTATCGTGATCTTCCTCACTCCTTTGTCCAAAATCGTGAGCTTCTCACTTATCGTGAGCTTCCTCATTCCTTCTTCCAAAATCGTGGGCTTTCTTGCTTATCGTGAGCTTTCTCACTCCTTTATCCAAAATTGTGAGCTTTCTCACTTATCGTGAGCTTCCTCACTCCTTTATCCAAAATCGTGAGCTTTCTCACTTATCGTGAGCTTCCTCACTCTATTGTCCAAAATCGTGAACTTTCTCACTTATAGTGAGCTTCCTCACTCCATTGTCCAAAATTGTGAGCTTTCTCACTTATCGTGAGCTTCCTCTTCCTTCGTCCAAAATCGTGAGCTTTCTCGCTTATCGTGAGCTTTCTCACTCCTTTATCCAAAATTGTGAGCTTTCTCTCTGATCATGAGCTTCCTCACTCCTTTATCCAAAATCGTGAGCTTTCTCACTTATCGTGAGCTTCCTCACTGCATTGTCCAAAATCATGAGCTTTTACACTTATCGTGAGCTTCCTCACCCCTTTGTCCAAAATCATGAGCTTTCTCCCTTATCTTGAGCTTCTTCACTTATCGTGAGATTCCTCGTTTATCGTGAGCTTCCTTGCTCCTTTGTCCAAAATTGTGAGCTTTCTCATTTATTGTGATCTTTCTCACTCCTCTGTCCAAAATTATGAGCCCCCTCACCTACCCATCGGTTGTCGTGAGCTTCCTTAAAAAGATCATGAGCTTGCTTAATAAACTAAAATCGTGAGCTTCTTACTTATCGTGAGCTTCCTCACTCCCTTGTCAAAAATTATGAGCCCCCTCACCTACCCATCAACTAAAGTGAGCTTTCTCGCTTGTCGGTTATCGCAAAATCCTTCTCCGATTGGCTATCTTGAACTTCCTCATCCATCGCTTGGTATCCAGGACTTTTGTGTCTGTCGATTATCTTTAATTGTCGTCCTCAAGGTCCCCACATCTAATTCTATTCACTCACAAAGCACACTTCCCGTAATTTGAAAAGTTTGCCCTGAGGCCCTCTTCAAATTCTTTGATATCTTTATCAGAATCGACCGCTGCTTAAGAGTCAGATGAACTCTAGCATAACACCATCCCACTCGGAGTGGCATAACTCACAGCACCTGCTGATACTAGGATCAGAACACTAGACATGATCGGACTCATGACACAACTCATATCATGTCCATGCACTACATATTATCCTCATAGCATATCATCCGTATGTCTTGTTGTGCATGCGTGATTTGTTCTTTTATTCTCCGAACTATGTCCTAGTCTGATTCTCCTTAGGATACGTAGGTAGCTCACACAAAGCGCGACTAGCACTGACCTCATCATCATGTTTTTCATCATTACATCTTTGCAACGCTTTTATCCTAAATCTATAGCCTCTAAAAAATTATGTCTCTTCAAAGCTTTAGCACTCGCTTGCAACATAAGTTGCCTCGCAAGTTCATGCCAAAGAGGGGCAAACTGTAGACAACCCATTTTGTCGGCTATCAGATTTAGGAGACCCATAGTTTGGTGGTTCACAATGATCAAAAAAGACTCAAAAAGGACTCCTGGAAGTTAGTTCTATCTCTCAAAATGCTCAGAATGACCAAAATGCCCTTGAAAGTCCAAACACTCCCAGATTTGGACCGAAAGTTTTGGAAACATGCTACGTCATAAAAAAGTACTAAAATGAATTTTGAAGCAAAATTAGATGAAATCTGCAGCTCCCAGAGACCCTCGAAAGTCCCAGAAGTTCCCAGAAAGTCCCCGTTGATTGGTTTGACCCAAGTTTGACCAGGTTTGACTGAAATCGTCCAAATTCACTGAAAAGTTTCGAGATCATTCTAGATCATGTTAAAAGTACTAAGACAAGTTCTAAAAGAAAATCGGACAAAAACGTCAGCTCCTGGGAGCTCCCAGATGTTCCCAGAACTTTCTGGAGGTCCCCAGTTTGACCAATTTGACCAAAAATTGACTTTAAAATCAGAGCACCGTATTATTTTTCAAATATTTTTCATGGATACTAGAGGTCAATAGCTTTCCAACGGTATATTGCACATAATTCCTGGATTTAAAATGAATTTATTATGAATTTCCGAAGGTAAAAAAGGCGATCAAATTGGTTTTTATAGCAATTACCACAAAACTTTTCAAAGTGACCTTTCTCTGAACTATTGTTTATGTAAATAAAACTTCATTACCTTTCTAACGGTATATCACAACCTCATTTTGGAGTTCATATGCATTTTCTATGAATTTCGGACGAAAGAGGGCCTTTTTGCGAATACCGGAACTTCTGGGGGGCTAAATACAATTTTTTGGGCATCTGAGGAGCAGTGTCGCAGCGGCACTGGGCCACTGCCATAGCAGCAAACAGCCAGTGCCGCAGCGGCACTTAACTCCCGCAGAGTCCATTTTTGTAATTTATTTTGGAGGTCCAAATTGAATAATTGAAGACCAAAACGATGTAGTTTTATGTTCACAGATGTTTGGGACCAATGGGAGCACTTTCTAAATCCCAAAACCACCCTAAATTGGCCTATATAAACCCCCCTTTGCTCTTCATTTTAGGAGGGCCAAGTGCAAAGTTCATAGAAGTTGTAGAGAGAAAGAGAGATAGAGATAGGTTTAGAAGAAGGAAAGGGAGCTTCTCCCACTGATTTTCTATAAGAAAGTGAGTTTCAATCTTGTTTACTTCTATTACCCCCTCTTATATTTCACATTCAAGTCTTTCCCAACCACCATTTTTGAGCAATCTTGAGTTAGGAAGCTACTTCCATGTCCAAATGTCAATATCTATGAGTGAAACACCAAGCTACAAGTCCAAAATCACATTGATTATCATCTATTAATTGCTATAATTGCTATTACTTGCTTGTTTACTTTAATGTTCATCTCTTCTTACCTCATTTCTTTTTTTTATGTTTCTTTGATTACTTACATGCTTATCATAATCTAGATGACATGTTGTTTGAGGAGAGTGAATACTTATGGATAGTAGCTCTTGACCTCAAAGACATGTTTAATGGATGATGATTCTAACTTCAACACATTCATATGTAGTCTTGAAGTCATATTCTCAAACAAAACTATGTTTGTGCAAGTAATATTGGGAGTTCTTGATGATGAGTCTGATGGTGGTTTGCCAAGTGGTTTTAATCCCCTTTGAGTGCTGGAAATACACTTTCAAAACCCCTCTTTCAAAACCCCTTTAAAACCCCCAACATTTGGATTCCAAAAAACAAGCCTTGTTTTACCAAAAATCTTCAAAACAGTGAACAATCTGAGTTCAATGATTTCTCTATAACTCAATACTCAATGTATGGATGCAAGACCACTTGGAAAGTCTTCTTAACTTATTAGAGAACACCCATGATTTTTGGTTTGACTTGGAAATACTTGGAAGTGGTCCATTTGGACCCAAACATTCTCTCCAGATATTCTGTTTTTACTGTCACAGCAGCTTGGTTGACTTTCAACTTGACTTTCAGAAAACGTTTCCAAAACGTATGGTCCCAAATTATTTTTACCTTGAACTTCGGTGTCTTAGGAAACTTTCTGTATAATATGAGCCTCTAGATCTTTTGTTTTCATTTTCTAAGATTTTTCAACATTTCAGTCGACAGTACGAGCTCTGTTTCTGAGTAACCTTTGTTGTTTATATGATTTCTCTCAATCTGTAATAGTTATTGAAGATTGGATTTTTGACATGTGTTCTAGACACAATAAGGATGATCTCCATAAAAAATCATGCATTGAAAACATTTCTAACCCTACTTTTCAATTTCCACAAGATCAACTCACTGTTCTGTCCACTATTCACAGCAAGTATACTTTTACTTCCATCCTTTGATTTGATGCTTATATGTACTTCAAATTAGTTCATATTCTAGGAAGTAGATCATACTAAATTTGTACATACCCCATGATGATTTTCTTCATACATTCATGCATATTTTAGACTTCTAATTCACTTTAGAAAGTCCATGTACACAAACACACTACAACCTTTGCACATTCTAGGATCATGCATTGCATCCATGCAAGATTTGGGCCTTTTGTGGCTCTTAATCTAAGAAGATTATACGGAATGAAATCGATCAAATGTTCATTCTTTTCTCAAAGAATAACATGCATCATACTAGCTTGCTAAGCATGTTTTGATATCTTTGATTATTTGTTTCAAGAACAATCCATGTCCCCTCCTAGATTAGAAAAACTTGATTACTTGATATGTGATTAGACAATTTTTCCTAGGTTTGTTTGTGTGATCTTTCACCTTTGCATTGTGTGATATTTAACTTGGATCTTATGAATGATATCTTATCTTTCGATCTTCCATTTCAAAATTCTTGTGTGATGTAATATACTATCATAGTATTAATTATCAAACCATACATAGTATGAGATGATTATTCGGATGCTAATTGAGGCCCATCGAAAGACGGGGCGAGTTGAGGGAGTTTTAGTCGCAACAAAGGCTCCTTCGTCTCTCGTACCAAAACTCCGAGCCAAGTTCTTTAGTTATGAAGGGTCGGTGCCCTTTATCCATTTGGGTGAGTCAAAATTAGGTTTCTTGGTTCCTTAAAGACCAAGTGGCGACTCTGTATCTATTTTCAATAGACCTTCCTTTTCCTTTCCTTTTCAAAAACAATTTCAAAACAAACAAAGAGGCGGAATTCTGCGTGTCCACACATGTCCCAATCGGGACTACTACATTGGCCACATCTGGGTTCTCACTGGACACCCAAAATCAAATTAGTGGGTTAAGGTTAAGCCCACTTCTTGCATATGACTTATATCATCACAAAAATCATTAATTATTATTAATGTATGCTAAATATGATTAAACATAATTATGCGAGTGCAGGTGTTACAACGCCACCCTTATTAGGGTATGACCATAACCATTCTCTCTCACTTATCTCGTGTCGAGATATGTTCCCCACCCTTATTAGGGTATGACCATAGCCATTCTCTTTCACTTATCTCGTGTCGAGATACGTATGCCACCCTTATTAGGATATGACCATAACCATTCTCCTTCACTTATCTCGTGTCGAGATATGTATGCCTTAGGGTATGACTATAACCACTCTTTACCTTCTTTCCATTTCTTGGACACTAGCGAATTCTAATACCTTTCACTTATCTCGAGTCGAGATACGTATACCTTGTATATTCTCACATTATAATATCTTTTTCTCTTGCCATGTAACTATAAAAATCACTAAAATCAGCAACCGTGTGTCACGGATGCTTGAGGGTGCCTAACACCTTCCCTCAACATAATCGAGTCCCCGCCCATCTCAAGAACTCTGGTTTCGCATGGCAATTTAGAGTCACACTTTTAAAAGGGCCCACTTTCTCAAACTAGTTTTAACAGACCAAATATGATTACTTTAACATCTATGTAGGGATCCTAACTCCTGATAACGTTAGGTGGTGACTCTGAAACTTTTACAAGCCCTACTCCCACTTTACGTACTTTCACACACTTCACATGCTTTTTGACATAAATGGTCATGATCTTCGAAGGGACCGCTCTCACTTTCAGGGGGGCTCAATAATATATATATATATATATATATATATATCTACATAGTTATGATATATGTTGTTGGTGAGCTTTGTTAGTTTTGATTTAGGGCTTGAACATGTTTGTATACATACACATATATACACAGATCCATATAGATCCATGTATTAAAGATGCACCAAACTCAATATAGTTTTGATTTGGGGCTTGAACAACACATAAAGCAACTCTTCAAAACATTGGGAGCAACTCTTCAAAACGTTGGGATCAACTCTGAAACATTAAGAGCAAATCTGCAATGTTGAGATCAACTCTTCAAAATATCAGGAGTAACTCTGAAATGTTAAGAGCAACTTTGCAACATTGCAACTCTAAAACGTCAGGAGCAACTATTCAAAATGTTGGGCTCAACTGTAAAATGTTAAGAGAAAATCTTTAATGTTCGGAGCAACTCTGAAACACCAGGAACAACTCTTCAAAACGTCGGGAGCAACTCTGAAATGTTAAGAGCCACTCTACAACATTGGGAGCAGCACTGAAACATTAAGAGCAACTATGCAACGTTGTTGCAAAGTTACTCCCAATGTTTTGGTACAGAGTTTCGAACTTCTTTATAGATCTGTGCGTGTATGAATATATATACAAATTTATGTAGATCCATATATTTTATATACATAAAAATCTATGTAGAGATATTTGTGCATGTATTAGATCTATATACTCATATATATAGATCTATATATGTTTATATATTTATAGAGAGAGAGAGAGAGAGAGAGAGAGAGAGAAAGAATGGTGAAGGTGGCCGGCTTTCTCTCACTTAAGGGTTTTCTGCATCTTCTTTAAGCTATGATTTTGTGTTAGAGAAGAAAGGTAATATTGTCATAAGAAAAAATGAGTTTTGTCCCATAATTATTTTATGGTCAACTGTTGATGTCTATCTAATATATTCACTTAAAGAAGTCATCCTTTTAATGTGTAAAATATAATAGACTGATTTTTACTTTTTCCACACAAAGTGGACTGATATCTAATATACCCTATTTTTAACCTCAAGATATGTATAAATAGTCATTTAAGGTATCCACCATCAAGAAAACTCTACTATAGGATGTTGACAAGCGATGAATGTTGTATGTTCAGAAGTACTAATAGGATCATTAATACACACTTTTTCAAATTCCATAGATTTATATATTTGCGTTACTTGTGTATATTTGGGGCAATACTGCTAATATTTGCATATATATATAAGTACCTATTTTTAGAGGTTAAAAATGCATATGGAAAAGTGAAGTGAAGGCTGATGCTGAAGGAGAAGTAATAAAGTAGAAGGAAAGGAAGAAATCAGTGCAGTGAGTCAAGACCAATCATGCAGGAGACCAGAACCGATCGTAACCAAGACCGATCCCGAAACAATGCCAAGATCGATCCTGGCCATGACTATGATCGATCACATTCTGCAGTTTTGTAGCAGCTTTGTTTATTAGGTTTAGGACTCTTATATTAGTATAAATGCAACTTGTAAATAGAGAAAACGAGGCTTTTATCATTCTTTTCATACAGTAGCTTAGAGGGAGGCTACTAGAGCTTCTCAAAACCCTAGCTTTGGATTTCTGAGGTCATGTTTGGATTATTATTTCAAGTTTGGATTCAATAAAGCGTATTTTCTTCTTTTTAGGTTTCATCGTTCTTTGTTATTCATCTTTAAAGTTTATTATGCATTGATCAATCATGTTTTTTTTATTACGTTTATGATATCTACGCTTGCTAGATTCATTTCTATAATGTTAGGCTAAACCTAGTGTTAGGGTTATGCGATGAAGCATTAGAAAAGCCAATTTTATGCATGTTCTTAAAGGCAACCTGTATAATTCAACTTTCTCATGAAACAAAGTTTAGAAATGGTATCAGAATGTTTGCTAACTATATTAAACATCGGTTTTACATTCTATATCTAAGTTTCAATTCGTTTCGTGAACTTGAACATTCAGATTCATTTTCTTACTTCAAATAATGAATACTTGAGTTTGTTGAAGTGTTTTGAATGGAAAGATTAAGTGTTTCAAATCTGCCTGAACTCAACTAATAGGACTGGTTGACGTCTTTTCATGCTAATAAATAAATATTTAGTAACGATTTGACTCAAACAAGACACAAATATAAAGAGGCAATTGTTGAATTATAAGAGGTGGTCATATCCTTCCTTAGGCATGATAATTGGTAAATCTAGTGCGAAATTGTATAATCCTAACCCGTTAATTCATATTTTACTTAGTATAAGTTAATTTTTTGCTTTAATTAGTCTTGTTAAATTCACTAGTATAGTTTCCTAGTTACTTTAGATTCTTTTTAATATTGCAATTAGGATTAGTAAATTTCTAACTCAATCATCCTATCATTTCTTTTGAAGAAATGATTTAGGTAAGAACAACTTAACTAATCTATTCTTCCTTGTGGGATCGACTTGGACTTCTAATTCTATAATACTTACGATCACCTATAATTGGGTTTAGCATTTAGAGCACACAATATTTTTATCGTGTCAAATGTTTGGGGAAAGCTTGGAAAAAGGGATGAAACTTATAGAATTGGATAAAGATGTTATGGATATGTTATCCATTTATTATGGGCTTCCAGTAGTTGTGCTTTATGTAGAAGCTGGTTATGAACCATTGATGGAAGTAAAACTAAAAGGTGTTTTACCTATGAGAAATAGAGTGAGCCTACAAGTTGTTATAGAAGAGTAGGAACTAGAAGATTGAGCGAAGAAGCAATGGTTGATAAGAGTTACGGTGCAGAAGGGAATAATGGGGTGACTAATGAAGAGAGTGAACCTAGTAATGATGATGATGCAAAGTCAGACGATAGTTATATACTAACATGGTTAGATAAGGGTCTTGAAGGTAATGAAGATGGGGATTTTTACCCATAGATACTATATTAGATTATCGAAATTAAAAAAATGGATAAAAGGATCAAACCAAGGGCTCTTCACAACCCCGGAATGAAAAGGATAGAGAAGGATATGTTGAGAATTGGTGGTCTGGCCTAGAGAATGAAAGTGATTTGCATAGTTTGGTTGGATCCTTGGATGGAGAAGATAGGATTAGCTACCTAGAGTTTAATAAGGACTGAAATGCCCAAGTATTTAGGGAAGCGCTTAAGGAGTGGAGTACTCAGAATGGTTGTGACATTAAGTATAAAAGGAACAAAAATGCTAGAATCACAATTGTGTGTACGCATGATTGTGGATGGAAGATTCATGCTTCTCCCATGCAAGGTGAGAGAACATTCCAAATTAAGACAATAAACCCTGGCATGAATGAAAAATCATATGATAATCATCTACTCACTTCCAAGAACTTGTCAAAGATATATTATAACACCCGCTCCTGCGAGTAATATGTAATTATGTTTTAGCATGCTTAACTTGATTTAATGAGGATTATTAGTAAATGTGAAGTGGGTTTAACCCATTAAGTTGATTGTGGGTGTCCAGTTGGGAACTCAGTTACGGCCAATGTGGCGGTCCCAAATTGGTACATGTGTTAAGATGTTCCATTTGAGATGGGGCAGTAATGTGGAACCAACCTAGTGTGCTTAAATGTTTATTAAGGCATATATGAAGTAATATTATTATATTATTTTAGTAACATGGTAGTTATTAGAGACAACTTATGTGGTCAGTTTGGGATACCTTTGTGAGAGTGAATTGGACACGTTGCATAATTAGTAGGATAATTAGCAGCTTGATTTAATTATATGGGACTCATCCGAGATATAGACAAAGGCTCATTTAAGTTTGGGATAGTTTTGTAATAGTTCCATAACTAGTAGGGGTGTAATTGAAAATTACCAAAACTTCTAGGGGATTCATAATAGATATGGTTTAAACGTGTATGTTTAAACACGTTTGAAAATAACAATGAAACAACTTCATCTTCTTCCTAACCAAACTGACCAGAGAGAGACAGATAAGAGCGAGGGTTTTGTTGTTCGTTTCGATGGCAATTGACATGCCATTTGACGTTTGTTTTCAATTATGATCGCATATTCGGATTCAATGAGGTGAGTCTAACATGTTGGTACCATTTTAGGGATATTAGTTTATCATTCACAGATTTTGTGTAAGAGTTATACATGGTTCATAGTAGAGCTGTAATCTCAAGTTTAGGGGCAAATTTCCAGAGGTAATTAACTTTAATTGTGAATTTTGGATGAATTCTTGTTTGGGTTCATTTGTGATACTTAAAACATGTTTAATTAGCTTAATTATACATGTTTAGCTATAATTTGTAATTCATGGCATAAATTTATGCCGAATCGGTTAGTAAAGCATAATTGTGTAATAGAGTATAATGTTTATGTAAGCATGTTGAGTTGTTTATATAGGTCAAAGGGAAACTTGTACTTGCCACCTGAGTTGTGAATTGGAGCACTAAAGGCTTTGGGGTCACACATTTGAATGGAGAGGCATGGGTCTTGACTAGGGGGTATGTAGGTAGACTTTCAAAAAGAAAAGAAGGATGGCTCGCTAGGTTGAAAATCCGAAAGGGCGCCTAGGCAAGTATTAGAGTTAAATCCAAAGTGAGCAATAACAAAAGAGAGAAAAGAGCTCGCTAGGTCACCTAACTGGTGCCTAGGCAAAATTATGAGCGTATGAGAGAAATAAAGTCGCGGTCCTTACTATAACCCAGAGATCACCCTTCACACTAGGGGCAAACTTTGACCACCCGCCTCGTTTACCTGAACCTCTTCTAAACTAGGGGCAAACGTCAGTCACCTGCCTCGTTTGCCTCACAACCATACATATCCCAAACTAGGGGTTAACATCGGCCACCCGCCTCGTTTGCCTCTAATCGTCCTAGCGTGCCCAAACAAGTACCAAAAGCAAACATCTGATCAAAATCATACTACAAATGTTTTCAAAAAGCCAAATGCATAAAATAAGGTTCTCCAAGTAACCAAGGATCACCGATAAACAAACTTCGAATATTACATAAGCAGGGATAAATGAAAACACAAAAAGATCTTTTAGAAAGTAATCACAAATATCAAAGACACTTGGAGGAAAGAAGCAGAATCAGTCAAGTCTAGTTTTATTTTGTGTCTTTTATTTCTTCAAAGGTCTTTAGAGGTAGGCTTTTACTCGGTAGACCCATCCACTGATGAAAGCAGCAATAGTAACAGCTCTGATTCTGGAAGCAAAGACCCTCTCAGTAAACCCCCGGGGGACCCCATGAACTCGCCCGTACTATCTGGCCAATCGACGAGGATGATAGAAAGAAGTCTCTCTCACACCTATTAGCCATACTCTTTAGTAATCGCCAAGGCTAGTGGTCACAGCATGGAGGCCCCAACGCCCCACAATCCAGCAAATGTTGGCCTCAGATAAAGCACCCATCATACTAACTCAATCGGCAGAAGTGTAATGAGAATGAAGCACAGCTCTACGGAAGTAAACTGGCGGCACACTACCAGTGCATAACTAAAGGCGCTCGTAGAGCTAAGCCTGTAACACCAAAGGCGCCCTGGAAAGAAGAAAAGTTCCTTGGTTGAAAGCACGATCCAAACCATTCAGAGTTTCAGCTAAGACCATAGCCATGGGGTTCCTACCCCCCTTCAGTCCGAGGCACATATGCACCAAGTCACTAGAAGTACTCAAAAATAAGAAGTGCGAAGTCATGAACAAAATCAGAGCGGCCCCACAGGTAGCGTCGTATACGCTGGGATCTCCAGGATCAGCGTAACAGGCGATAACATAAGCGATGTTGAGAACTTCACCTTGAATTAGTCGGCGAGAGGCGGTGTTTGAACAGTTCAAGAATTCAGCCAAGTCGTGCGTGGGACTGGGAGTATTGGCAAGAGGAAGGATCAAGTCCGAATCCGGATCAAAGCCGAGGATAACACAAAATTCCTCGAACATTGGACACATCTCCAAACCGTTGAAACTGAAAACGTGGTTTACCGGGTCCCAGTGGGCAATAGCAGCACGCAAGAACTTAGTGTTCAGAGCCATGTGACGAAGAGAGAATAGCTCAGTCAAGCCGTAGCTAAAAAGGTTGATCTATTCCACACCATCCGTGATGTTTAGCCAAGCCGTGAGTTGAGCAAGATCATACAATGCCATATTTTCTGTCGCGACTCTAGCAAAATTCAAAATTTCGGCAACACCTCTCTATTTCACGAACTATCCCACCTGTAAGGCAAACACACTCACTATCACAAAGCTGCTCATCGCAATAACATCGACAATCACAGAATCACAGTGCACATATATATCGTCACACAACCACCAACCAAAGCAAGCACACAACTGCACCTTCAAACCGGAAACTATCCAGCTCGAAAGGCAAAACATCATAATACTCTGTCAAGGGTGATAAATCATCCTACACATCATCCTATAAATCATTCTACACATTATTCACTAGTACAACCAAGGGCGTATCTAACCCTGGGCTGACCTGGGCTATAGCCCAGGGTAAAGTTTAAAACAAAATATTTACTACATACCACACACCGTGTTCATTGGTGTAGCTTAGTGGATAAGGCTTTTGATTCCATAGTGAATATCTTAGGTTCGAATCTCACGGGTGCTGCGCTACCTTTTTGTTCTTCTTTTTTTTTTTTTTTTTTCTTTTTTACCTTTTTTTTCACAAAGAATAAAAAAAACTCAGCCCAACTAGCATTAATCCTTCTTCAACCCAGCCCATATTCCCAAATCAGCATAGCAGTACTTTGTGATGAAGACCAATCTATTAGCCTTGGTTCAGTTTAGCCCAATTCTAACCCAGTCAATATTAATGATGTGTTTATTATTTCAAAAATGTTCTAGTCCTGCCCATATTTACATGCCATTTATTATCTTTTTTTCTTTTTTAAAAAACTTTTTCTCTTTGCTTGTAGTGTAATTTATTAAATGCTTATGTAAACTATAAAACGACAAGAATCAAAATTAGACTATACTATTTATGATGCAAAAATCAAGAAAATATGAATAACTAAACCCAAAATATATTTTCCTAACTCTTAGAACGACTAGAAGCAACCACTTCCCTTGTGGTCGGATGACAAGGCCTTTGAGTGTTATACCCAGAGGTCTTTTGTTCGAATCTTAAGGGGGAGGTCACAAGTGATTCACCCGGACGCCCTGACCTCGTGGGATTAGTCGAGGTGCGCGCAAGCTGGCCCGGACATCCACGGTTATCCAAAAAAAAAAAACGACTAGAAGCAAAAGTAAACTATAACATTTATAATGCTAAAATTCATAATATAAATATAATTTGACCCCCCAAAAAAAATCGGGGGCAGTGGAAATTCACACTATATATATTTCTAGCCCACCCCAGACTACCATTCTGGATACGCCTTTGAGTACCACCCAATCGAAGACATGCAATGGAGACAAAACAAAGTCCCTGCTTAGAAGGCCTCAGTCCTCCTTTTCTTCATCCTCTGTCGGACCACCCGGAGTGTACGTCGGCGATGGCCTCCTCCTGCAACCCCTGCACCTTGGCCTGGTCCTCGACGAGCCGGCACCACTTCCTCGACACTGCACACACAAAATAAAAGCAATCAGTCAAGAAACAACAAAAGTACAAAAAAGAATCAAGTTAGAAACTTACCAAGGACACCATTTGACTGGTGGCGAACTGCCGCATACGGTCCATCTGCTAAGGGTAAAGTCTAGGGTTAGAACCTCATAACCTTAAGGAGCACAAAATTAGAGACATAACTGGTGGTCTCGCGTAAGGACCAAGGACCGTAAACTAGCTGCCAAGGCGTGACCCTCCTCAGCGTAACTCCAGGGAACATTGAGGAAGCCCGTTGGCTGGGTGGGGTAACCGCACGTGACTCGCGGAACCTCCATGACCTGTGGAGAGCCATCTGTACCCAAAACATTAATGGTCCAATCCCAAGGAGGGATAGGATCAGAAGCTGGGAGAACCTGTCTCCTATACATCTCGCGAAGCTGTAGGCACAAAACAAGTTAGGGAAAAGATGAGTCAAAAACATGAGTGACGAATAGAGACAAAAGCGTAAAAAGACTCACATCCAGGAGTGGGAAGTTCGGCATCAAGAAGCGACCACGGTATGTCTCACAGCCAGTCTCAGACTGGATGTGATCCCAAACATCAGTGTCAGCTAAGGCTGCTAATAGAGCGACACCAGAAAGGTCATCAGCATCCATCATAGGAGGATCATGAGGAACAAAATACCTCGGGCTACTGATCGCCTGCCGGGATACTCGCTCGCCATGGTACCATTGCCTACCCTCGGTGTTCTCCATCAAGAGGCGACAAGAAGCAAGAGGTCTAACTGCCTGAATCTCCTTAGGAGCCGCATAAGAAACACCCTCTCAAGGCGTCTAGTCAACACTGGTAACTCTCAGCTCGGATCAAAAGTTCCTCAAAAGGACAATCCAATGGTCCCCGCTTTTGACTCCGACAATGTCTCTCCGCCACCTCAAGCCCTGAGGAAATAAAGGCACAGGAGCCATGCCATCCTCATCCTCACCTGACTCTTCAGTAGGGGTAGGGGTCAGCATCTTCAAATACTCAAAGCTCTAGAGCTGCACAGGAAGAAAGTAAAAGTCAGAAAGCAGAAACAAGAAGGGTCCAAATGATAAGAAAAATTCACAGAACATACCTCCCAAACTCACCAGAATCCTCCAGTAGATTTTATGCCGCCACGGGAGACCTCGCCATGTACTTATAAAGGTGGGCCAAGGCAGCACCGCCCCAATCATAGGATGGAATCTCGTTAATGGTCGCCAAGCAAGTAAGGAGTCGCAGGCTCACTCGGCCATTCCGTATAGCAAAAATTGAACAGCCAAGAACATACAGCAAGAAGGCCTGTAACAACTGTCGGTCATTCAGAGTGTGTCCCCCTCTTCCGTAGGCCCGATAAAGCCAGCCACAAGAGAACCAGTGCCTCTCCAGATTAGGGGGAACAGCCCCAATCAGCATCTCTACAGCTTCAGGGTCAATCTCATAGAAGTAATCCAAGACTAGGCACTTCCCGCCATTCAAGCTGGTAATCATTGAGAAGTCAAAAGGTGTCATCGTCATCTCACTGAATAGAAGATGGAAGGTATTAGTCGTGTCCCACCACCTTTCAGCAAGAGCATAGAAATGGGCAGGTCATTGGTACTCTTTGAAACCAGACGGACAAAGCCACCAAAACCTGCATCATCAACCATCTGCTTGACGGTGGGCGACAGTTGGGTATACCACAGGAAAGCATGGGCAAGACTACCATGGCCCTTCAATGTCACTTTCGACACTTGCACACATCAAAAACGGCAACAACAAAGCACAAAATCACTATTCACGGCCCAAATTCCAAACTTCACAAAATCAACATTTGAGCACAAATCGAACTTCTAACGATCTCTAGGTGCACACCACGACTCACAAAACTAGCACAATGCATGGAAATAGTCCTGAACTACCGAAAGCTTCACATACCTGACGAGCTAGAGCTGCGACCGAAAGGAGACATTGAGGGTCGCGTAAAACCAACTCCGGAGGTTGACACTTAGCCTTTGCCCGTTCCTTGGCCTTCTTGGATGGCCTCTTTGAGCTTGAAGCCATGGATCTGCAAAAAAAATAAAAATGGGAGCTCAACTTTCTTCTTGATATTTTGAAAAAAGTAAAAACCCAATCAAAATTCTAATCATGGGAAAAGAATACTCACCTGAGCGTGCACAAGCTGCGTTTTGACGAATTTTGGCTCCAAAAACACTTAAAATGGCCACAAATGAGCTCAAAATGCTCAAAAAACCCGAGATATACATCCATGGAGTCCGGCCACCTAGTGCTGCCGCGGCACTAGCCAAATGCCTCCATGGCAGTGGCCTAGTACCGCCGCAGCACTAGCCAACTGCCGCCCCGCTTCACTCCGTTTTAGCTCCTTTCAGCCCGTTCTAACCTGTTTCATCCCGTTTGTGTTCTCGATTATCCCCGGTGGCCCATTTTAGTCAAGATCTCTGAGGTTTTTTCCCCAACAGATTCAATTTATCCCCACCAAATTCAAATAATCCCCTGGGGATAGAAACAGAAAGATATAAGCTCCCGAAGGCCTGAATCGGCTTTCCGGACTAGCCATCACAAAGATCTAAATCAACCGTGAGAGATTCAGAGATGGGTCCTAGTTCCCGATCAAGAAACAGTTAAGAGAGATTCCCCGAGTATCCTACACCATCCCCTGGGGACACAAACAGACAAATATCAGCTCCTAAAGGCCCGAATCGGCTTTCCGGACCAACCATCGCAAAGATCTGATCAACCGTGAGAGATTCAGAGACCCGGTTCCTGATCAAGAAATAGCTAAGAGAGATTCTCTGAGAGTCCTACGCCATACCCCGAGGACAAATACGGAAGGATACTAGTTCCCTATATCCCTAGCAGAAAGTAGCAAAAGTAGAACCGACTCCCGAAGATCGGTCATCAGGAACAACCAGAACATTGCCCGTATCCAGATTTTGAAGACAAGCACCGTCCTTCCACGACTCCGTGTCTCCTGATTATCATGAGCTTTCTCATTTGCCCATCATCATAGCTTTCGCACTTATCGGTTATCACAAGATCCCTTAGTCACCTTTAGTTGTCATCTTCTAAAACCCTACGTCTGATCCATTTCGCTTACAAAGCACATTTCTCGGAATTTAAGAAGTTTGCTCCGAGACCCAGAGTCTTCCAAACCATTATGTCTTTATCCAAGTCAACCACTACATCACAGTCGAAGACACTAGCACGGTATAAGTCCACTTAGAGTGGCACACACCCCCACAACACCAGCTCATACTAAGATCAAAACACTAAACATGATAGGACTCAGGATGCAATTCATATCACATCCATGCATTTCATATCATTCTTATATCATAGCATCCGCATGATTGTTGTGTATGTGCATATGTGATTTGTTCCTTTGTGCCCCTAACTACGTCCTGGTCTGATTCTCCTTGAGATACGCAGGCAGCTCACAAAGAGCACGACTAGCCCTAGCCCCAACATCATGTTTCTATCATTACATCTTTACAACACTTTTATCCTAAATCTATAGCCTCCAAAAAGACCTGTCTCTTCAAAGCTTTGGCACTCGCTTGCGACATGCGTTGCCTCGGAAGTTCATACCAAAGAGGGGCAAACTGTAGACACCCCATTTTTTCGGCTATCAGATTTAGGAGACCCATAGCTTGGTGGTTCACAATGATCGAAAAAGACTAAAAAAAAGGACTCCTGGAAGTTAGTTCTATCTCTCAAAATGCTCGGAATGACCAAAATACCCCTGAAAGCCCGAACGCTCCCGAATTCAGACCAAATGTTCTGGAAATGCGCTACGTCGTAAGAAAAGCAATCAAATGAGTTCGAAAGCAAGACCAGATGAAATCATCGGCTCCCAGAGACCCCCGGAAGTCCCGGAAGTTCCCAGAAAGCCCCCGTTGACTGATTTGACCAAGGTTTGACCAAGTTTGACCAAGGCTGGACCGATATCGTCCAAATTTTCCAAAAAGGTCCAGAATCATTCTAGATCATGTGGAAAATACTAAAATGAGTTTTAAAAGAAAATCGAACGAAAACGTCAGCTCTTGGGAGCTCCTAGAGGTTTCCAGAACTTCCCAGATATCCCAAGTTTGACCAGTTTGACCAAAAGTTGACTTTGAAATCAGAGCACCGTATCATTTTTACGGAAAATCGACTCCATTACCTTTCCAACAGTATATCACAAGCTCAATTTGGAGTTCATATGCATTTCTGTGAATTTCGGACGAAATAGGGCCTTTTGTGAATACCGGAACCTCTGGGGGCCTAAAAAGAATTATCTGGACGAATGAGGAGCAGTGCCGCCGCGGCACTGGCGCACTGCCTCCGCAGCACAGGCCTAGTGCCGTCGCGGCACTCTCCCCCAGAATGGTCTATTTTTGTAATTTCTTTTGGGGGTTCAAATGGATTAATTAGAAATCAAAACGACGTAGTTCTATGTTCACATATGTTTGGGACCAATGGGAGTACTTCTAAAACCCCAAAACCACCCCAAATTGGCCTATATAAACCCCCCTTGACTTTTCATTTTGGGGGTGTCAAATGCAAGCTTTGAAAAGGTTTAGAGAGAAAGTTGTAGAGATAAGGATAGAGTAGAGAGAAAAGAAGCTTCCTTCTTTGATTTCTAAACAAGAGAATGAGTTCTAAACTTTGTTTTTACTTCATTACTTCCATTTACTTCATATTTAATACACCCAACCACCATTTTAGTGAGCATTTAAGAGAGAGGAAACTACTTCCATGTCCAATGTCACCACATATGCGTGAAACACCAAGCTACAAGTCCAATACATCATTGAATATCATCTATTGATTGTTTATATACTTGTTTGCTTACTTTGATGTTCATCTCCTCTTATCTCATTTCTTTTTCTTTTTCTTGTTTACTTACTAGTTCATCATCATCTAGATGAGGACATGAAGTTTGAGGTGAGTGAATCCATATGGATAGTAGTTTTTGACCTCAAAAACATGTTTGATAGATGATGGTTACAACCTCAACACATCCCCATGTATTCTTGAGATTATTTCCAAAATAAAACAATGTCTCCAACAATCTTGGAGGCTCTTAATATGAGGTCAAATAATGATATTTCAAGTGGTCATAATCTCCATTTAAGTGCTAAAAATTTACTTTCAAAACCCCCAATATTGAGATTCCAAGAAATAAACCTTATTTCTCTCAAAAAAAATCTTCAAAACAGTGAGTTGTTTAGTTTCAAAGAATTATTCTGAGTTCAAAACTCAAGGTAAGGAAGCAAGACCACATAGAAAGTCTTCCTAACTCATTATAAACACCCATGATTTTTGTCTTGACTTGAAAGCACTTGAAAGGGGTCCATTTTTGTCCAAACATTCCTTCCAAACATTTTGCCTCTGCTGTCACAGCAACTAGGTTGATTTTCAACTTGTTTTACAGTAAACTTTTCCAAAAAGAGTAGTCCCAACTTATTTTTCCTTGGAACTTCAATGTCTTAGGGAACTTTCTATATAATATGGGCCTCTAGATGTTTTGTTTGCATTTTCTAAGATTTTCTAACATTTCAGTCGACAGTACGGACTCTGTTTCTGAATAACCACTATTGTTAATATGATTTCTCTCAATCTGTAATATCATACTAGCTTGCTAAGCATATTTTGATCTCTTTGATTATTTGCTTCAAGAACAATCCATGTCCCCTCCTAGATTAGGAAAACTTGATTACTGGATATGTGATTAGACGATTTTTTCTAAGTTTGTTTGTGTGATCTTTCACCTTTGCATTGTGTGATACTTGGTTTAGATCTTTTGAATGATATCTTATCTTTCGATCTTCCATTTCAAAATTCCTGTGTGATGTAATATACTATCATTGTATTATTTGTCAAACCAAGCATAGTATAAAATGATTATTTGGATGCTAATTGAGGCCTGTCGAAAGACAGGGCGAGTTGAGAGTGTTTTAGTCGCGACAAAGGCTCCTTCCTCTCTCGTACCAAAACCCCGAGCCAAGTTCTTTGGTTATGATGGGCCGGTGCCCTTTATCTATTTGGGTGAGTCAAAATTAGGTTTCTTGGTTCCTTAAAGACCAAATGGCGACTCTGTATCTATTTTCAACAGACCTTCCTTTTCTTTGATCCAAATCAATTTTAAACAAAAACAAAAAGAAGTGGAATTCGGCGTGTCCACAGATAGCGGAAAACACAATGTAATCAGAAGTTCATGGTCCTTTTCAAGTAACACATGACTTTGTCAACAATTCTTCAATACTATAAATACAGCCACTTGTGGCTCTGGCGTCTTCCATTATGGGATAGCAATTGGCATCACTGTAACCTTCAAGTATAGTGGAAAACTTTTTTTTTTTTTATTTTAGAAAACACCTGAATTAATAGGTTCCTTTAAAATTCTCGTAACTCTTCCAATTGCATTCCTAACTTCGAAATTGCATACGTATTCCACCAAAAAACAATTAGGTTAATAACCAGCCCTGAAAATCAGAAAATTAAATTCTTTCAAAATTTGAAGTATGCAACACATTTAAAAAAAATAATTTTTTTCTTATCTCCGGGGTATACAACACATTTCCAAAATTTATTTCTTCTAGGTGAATTCGCCAGTATCAAGACAGACTTTGGTATGCTAGAATATATCTAATATTCTCCAAATATTTTATGTATATTCTCTAAATATTTTGTCCATTAATATGTTGGTTATTTCCCTATCAATCTCTCATTGTATAGCATATATAGGGCTCTCTGTATCAGTTCATATTTATGAAATATACGAATATCATTTCAAAGCAATTCTTCTTTTCACATGGTATCAGAGCCATAATTTTTTGGTAACCTCACTGCACCACCGTTCTCTCATCCGCTGCATCAAATTTGAATCATTTTCAAATCATTGCCACACACCATCTATTTTGTTTCCCCATTTCTTGTTCACATTAGACCATCGCCACCTACAATCCTATTCTCTGTCCAACCTCCCAAACACCAAATCAACCACCACCGGCCTTCATCTTCTTCTCTAACCACCACCAACAACAAAATCTACCAAATACAATCCCTCCATTCAACACCAACACTGGCCGTACACATCCCTACCCCTATAACCATAATCACCAGAACTGATTCCCATCTCACATCATCTAATCTCCACCGACCTCTATCATCCCAAACCCGCAAAAAATCGGTCCCCAAACCTAGTCCAACAATCACCAATGCCCAAATCCATCAAATCAAGTTCAACCCACCCTTTCTGCCACTACCAAGTAACCAAACCCAACCCACTCTTTTTTTACCACTACCAAGCCTAGTTCAGCTCGGCCCAATTAACCAATCCAAGCCACCTAACCAACCCAAGACCACAACCCGGCCCAATTAACCCAATCCAAATCCGACCCGACCTGAATCTGTAAATTGATTATTCATTATGGAGCACCAAGGAGCCTCTCAACCCATCTCCATCACTATGGATGGCACCAACTAATCATTTGGGCTCAAGCCATGTCCAATTTCCTCTAGGGACACAAACTTTGGCTTATCATCACAGGAAACATCACCGAACCTACACAAGCTAAAGGAGAAAATCAAGTCAAATTCAATGACCGGCTTGAGGATTGGGACAACAGAAATCACAAGATCATCACTTGGATCTGCAACACTTGTACTACCTCTATCAGTCTTCAGTTTGGTAGATTCACCACTGCCAAATCTCTTTGGGACTTTCTGGCCAAATGTTACACCATTGCTGATCTAGCTCACCAATATCAACTCTTAAGCACTCTACACCGCATGAAGCAACAACCCGAGCAAACAATCAACAGTTTTATCTCTAAAATACATTATGTTTGGGATTAACTCATATCTTCTGAGCATAAATTTACTGATGTCACCAATGCTGAGAGGTTCTCTTCCTATCGAGATCGCCAGCACATGGTTCTCTTTTTGATGGCTCTCACTGATGACTTCGAACATGTTCGGGCATCTCTCCTTCATCGTAGTCCTTTGTCGACTTTAGATTAAGCAGTCACTGAACTTCTCTCAGAGGAAACTCGTCTTGGTCCTCGCAAGACACTTACTGCCGATAGTGTTCTTGCTACTCCCCAAGGACCTCCTTCTAACATTATCCTTGCTACTCATCAGGGGTATCCATCCAAGAATCATTCTCAATCCTACCAGACCAGGAATCATTCATAATCTAAACCTCATTACTCCCCTACCTTCGACTCCTCCAAATCATGGTGCAAATACTATAAAATAGGTAGACACACTCTCTTGGATTATTGTGCCCATACTTGCAATTACTATCACAAGCAAGGTCCAGGCCATCTTCAGTATGACTGCTCCCAACACCCTGCTAAATAGCACTTCATGCCTCGAGGTGGTCCTTCCAAATCTCTGGCTATTGCAGCTAACCATTCAACATCCACTGCTTCTTGTACCGAAAGAATTTTTGTCTCTCACATTGAGGATATTGTCAAACAGGTCCTTGCTCACTTTGGTAATTCACCCTCCACTGCTCTATCAGTCACTTCAGGTAACTCATCTTGGTTCTTTGACTCTGGTTGTTGTGATCATATGACACCTGACCCTACCCTTTTCTCTACCAAACATTCTGTTCTTCACACACCAACCATTCAAACAGCTGATGGTACTCCAATGTCTGTTAGCCATATAGGGAAGATTTCTACACAAAATACTTCACTTCTAGATACATACTACATACTCAAGTTAACTCTAAATCTTATATCTGTTGGTCAACTATGTGACTTTGGTCTTATAGTTCTTTTCTTGCCTTCTGGTTATTGTGTGCAGGATCCACAGATGGGACAGACACTTGGGATAGGGTATAAGGTTGGACGACTCTTTGAGCTCCTCAATTTTCACATTCCATTATACCTCACCTCATCAATCCAGATAACTGCTCTAGTTACCTCCAGTTCATCACTCAGTCTCTGGCATTCTTGTATTGGACATGCTTCTGTCGGGCATCTACAAACTTTCGTGGCTAGTGGTCACTTAGGTTCTATTAATAAGGAACATTTTGATTGTCTTCCCTATCAAATTTAAAAAGAATCGGCATTGCCATTCAATAAAAGTGATTCATTTTCCTCTACTCCTTTTGATTTAGTTCATTCAGATGTTTGGGGCCCTTCACCAACTACCTCTATGGGAGGCTCCAGATATTTTGTTATTTTTATTAATGATTACTCTCGTTATACTTGGATATTTCTCATACGTAGTCGGTCTGAATTACCTCAATTATACTTTCATTTTGCTACTATGGTTAAAACTCATTTCTCATTCAATATCAAATTATTTCGTGCTAATAATGTTGCTGAGTACACTGACTCTGGAGTCCTTAGTTTCCTTTGACAACATGGTTCTCTCCCATACCGTTCTAGCCCATGCTGAGCGTAAACATCGAGATATTATAAATACTATTTACACTCTCCTTACATATGCCTCTTGTCCTGGTCATTTTTGGGAAAAGGCTGCTCTTACAGCTGTTTATACCAAGAATCGTGTTCCTAGTCCTGTCATTGGAAATTAGTCCCCATACGAGCATCTCTAAGGTCACTCTCCTAACTATAGCACACTCAAGGTCTTTGGTTGTGCCTGTTTTGTTCTCCTTCAACCACATGAATGCACGAAACTAGAGTTTACATCTCATCTATGTTGTTTTTTAGGATATGGTATTGAACACAAGGGATACAAATGTTGGGATCCTTATTCCAAACGTCTTCGAGTATCCAGACATGTTGTCTTCTGGGAACACAAGATGTTCTCTTCTATGTCCAAATTCTACCTATCTTCTTATAGTACTCCCCTTCTCTTCACTGATCCTTCAACAGACATGTTCCCAGACTCAACTAAAATAACACCCTATCTCCGTCATCTTCCACAGAAATCCTGACAGAGTCATCCACCTTGCCCTCTCCTAAGCTATCTGTTCCAACTGATGGATCCACTCTTATACATGATCCGCCCCTCTGACAAAGTAACCGGGTAAAAACTCCTTTAATTCGTCTTCGTGATTATGTTGCTTTTTCTACCATTCTTTTTCATCATGAACCTCAGTCTTATCGTGAGGCCAGTTCTAATCCTCTTTGGCAAAAATCAATGGATGATGAATTATAGGCATTAAAACAAAATCACACATAGGATTTGGTGAATTTGCCACAAGGCAAACATGCCATGGGATGCAAGTGGGTTTACAAGATCAAAACCCACTCAGATGGATCCATGGATCGATACAAAGCCTGCCTAGTAGCCAAGGGCTTTACCCAGGAGTATGGGATTGATTATGAGGAAACAATTGCCCCTGTTGCCCGACTCACATCTATCTGTAGTCTTATTGTAGTAGATGAAGTTCGCCGTTGGGACTTATTCCAAATGGATGTCAAAAATACCTTTCTCAATGGTGAACTCACTGAAGAAGTTTATATGTGTCCCCTTCCTGGTTATCACCATCAGCCTCATCAAGTTTGCAAACTCCACCGAGCTCTCTATGGTCTCAAACAAGCTCCACGGGCTTGGTTTGTGAAATTCAACACTATTGTTGAGGGTTTTGGGTTCACTGACAGCCTATATAATTTAGTTATTTTCATTTATCGGACTAACGAAGGTATTATTCTCCTTCTCCTATACGTGGATGACATGATCATCAGTGGAAATGACACATCTGGAATTTTGGATCTCAAAACTTACCTCAGCCAACATGTTGAAATGAAGGATCTAGGCAAGCTTAACTACTTTATGGGCCTTGAAATCACTTCCAATCTTGATGGATACTATCTTTCTCAGGCCAAGTATACTTCAGACCAACTTAAACGGGCAGGAATTACGGACAACAAGACATGCAGCACTCCTCTTGAGCCTAACTATAGGCTCACTCCTATGGATGGTGTATTATTGGATGATCCAACTTTGTACCATCAGCTTGTTGGGAGTCTTGTTTATCTGACAGTTACCAGACCAGATATTTCTTATGCTGTTCACATTGTCAGCCAATTTTTCTCTACTCCCCGCTCTCCTTACTTTGCAGCAGTTCTTCGTATTCTCTGCTACATCAAGGGGACATTATTTCACGGCCTTCACTTCTCTGCTCACTCCTCTCTTGAACTGCATGCTTACTCGAACGCAGACTGGGCAGATGATCCCACCGATCACTGGTTTACCACTGGGTGTTGTTTTTTCTTGGGAGACTCTCTCATCTCTTAGTGAAGCAAGAAATAAACTGATGTTGCCAAATCACATACAGAAACTGAATATCGTGCTCTTGTCGATACTACACAGGAGCTTATCTAGCTATGATGGTTACTTAAAGACATGGAGGTCAAGCATTCCAATGCTACTATCTTCTATTGTGACACATTCAAATTGCCCACAATGATGTCTTTCATGAACGAACAAAACATATTGAGATAGATTGTCGTTTTGTTTGTCATCATCTCTCCTCTAGCACTATCAGACTGACCTCAGTCTCCTCCACTGAACAAACTACAGATGTATTCACTAAAGCTCATTCACCAGGACGTATTCAGGATTTCGTTTCCAAACTCAAGCTGGTTGCCATTTTACCACCTTGAGTTTGAGGGGGACTGTTAGAATATATCTAATATTCTCCATTTTGCCCATTAATAAGTTGATTATTTCCCTATCAATCTCTCATTGTATAGTATATATAGGGCTCTCTGTATTAGTTCATATATATGAAATATATGAATATCATTTCAATACAATTCTTCTTTTCACAGTGTGAGTCACCACTCATTATCATTCTCCATTGGTGAGTATCTCTTGTCATAATTGGGATTCTCATACATATGCTTAGAGGCACTCGTATCAAAATTCAGTGACAATAAATTTTTGGTTTCTTTTGAATCTCTAAAATTGGACCAAAATTAATAAAGCATTCATGTGTAAACATATCATAACACAAACTTCATCATTGTGTTAATGACAAATAAGTACATTTGTCACTTTCAATAAATTTGAAACCATTTAAAAAATAGTTTGATCAAAATTTTTATGTCACTAATCGGGTGCCGATTTGGAACCAGAAGAAAATAATGTTTTCTTATATTTCTCATAATAATACAGTGTATATATATATATACACAAGAGGAGGAAAAGAAAAAGGAAACAAAATAAAAGATTACAAGAAAATCAAATCATCCTAATATAACTTGAAACATAAATCACGGACAATCATATATTCCAACACTCCCCCTCAAGCTGGAGCGAAGATATCTAAGAGCCCAAGCTTGATCAGAGGAGTCTTCAAGAGAGAAGGACCAACTAGTTTAGTAAACATATCTGCCGTCTGATCAGAAGAGGGAACAAATTGTGGAATGATGACTCCAGTTCGAACTTCTCACAAATAAAATGAACATCAACCTCTATGTGCTTAGGGCGCTTATGGAGAACCAAATCAGAATCAAGCATTATTGCTGACTTGTTATCACAAAACAATGTAGATGACTCGGTCACAAAGAATCCTAATTCTCACAAGATAGACTGAATCCATAAAAGTTCATAAGTGCCCTATGCCATGGCACGATACTCAGCTTCAGCTGAAGATCTCGAAATAACTGCTTGTTTCTTGCTTTTCCAGGAGATAAGATGATTACCATAAAATGTACAAAAACCAGAGGTAGATCGTCTATCACTCTTGGAACCAGCATAATCTACATCTATGAAACATGAAATTCAAGACTGCTTTCTAGCAGCAAAGAAGAGACCCAGACCTAGGCAAGTTTTGAGATACCTCTGAATGTGATGAACAGCATCCATATGAGGGTACGAGGAGCATGAATAAACTGGCTCACAACATTCATAGCAAAAGTAAGATCAGGTCTAGTGTTGGTCAAATAGATGAGACGACGCTAATAAGAAGATGGATCAAATAAAAGTTCTCTTGACTCGGATGATAACTTGAAATTTGAGTCTCTAGGTGTAGAAGCAGGATGACATCCCATCATACCTGTATCACGGAGAAGATCCAAAACATATTTCCAATGTGACAGAGATAAGCTATAACGAGTCCTAGCAACCTCAATGCCAAGAAAGTATCAAAGTGAACCTAGATCTTTAACGTCGAAGGACATTCCAAGTTGTTGTTTTATATCCTCAATACCTGAAGACTCATAGCTGGTGATAATGATATCATCAACATATACAGACAGAATGACACACCGACCATCAGGACGGCATCGAATAAAACATATGTGATCAGAACGACACCTGGTGAACCCGATAGAAAGAACAACTTCACTAAATCGATTAAACCACGCCCGAGGAGATTGCTTCAATCCGTATAAAGACTTAAGAAGACGACAAACTTTCCCAGAATACTCCCCTTCAGCCCGAAAACCTGGAGGAAGATCCATATAAATAGTTTCAGCAAGGTCTTCATTGAGAAACGCATTTTTTTTACATCCATCTGAAAGAGAGGCCGAGAGTGAGAGGCAGCCAAAGACACAAGAAACCGAACTATAGTGAGCTTGGCAACTGGGGCAAAGGTAGCACTGAAATCTTTGCCTGGAACTTGGGTAAATCCTCAAGATACAAGGCATGCCTTATAGCGATCAATAGTACCATCAGGAAGATGCTTAACAGTATATACTCATTTGTAACCAACGATCTTCTCCCTAGGAGGAAAAGGAACAAGATCCCATGTGCGATTATGCTCAAGAGCCTGCATTTCTGCTTCCATGGCAATAACCCAATTGGGATTCTGGAGAGCCTCAAACATAGACCAGGGAATAGAAACAGAGTCAACCTGACCAAGAAAAGCCTGATAGGAACCTGAAAGAGCAGAATAAGAAATATACTAGGAGATGAGTGAGCAGTGGAACAAGAGTAACCATACCTATTGACCGAGCGAGACACACGAATGGACCGTCTTAGAGGTACAGGAACTGGTTCTGGAGAAGTTTCTGGAATAGGAGCTTGAGCACGTGGACAGCAAGAGTAATGATATTCCGGGGAAGACGTGATCACAGGAGGAAGAGAGTCAGTAGGAGACACAAATTCATCAAAAATAGGAACAGGACGAGGAAGCTCATCTTCCACTACTGGAGTATCCTGAGAGGGCAAGACAGGTAATATAGAAGAACCTGTAAATAAAGAAACATCTTCCAAAAGGTAACATCCATAGAAGTATAGAATCTACGAGAAATAGGATCGTAACACTAATAGCCCTTAGACATGGGCGAGTACCCAAGAAACACACAACGGATAGCCTTATCATCTTATTTAGTACGGAGAAACAAAACATGTGCAGCCAAAGACATGAGGCAAAACATGGAAGAGAGTGCATTCAGACTGAAAAACATGTAGAGGTGCCTTCCCATTCAACACACGACTCGGAGTGCGATTTATAAGATAGGTAGCAGTAAGTACAGCAAGATGCCAAAAATACTTAGGTACCTCTATGCCCCGAAGAAGACAATGAACAACAGACATGATGTGGCAGTTCTTGCATTCTGCAACACTATTCTGTTCAGGAGTATATGTGCAAGTAAGCTTTTGGAGGATACATTATTGATTTAATGCACAACAGAATTCATTAGAAATGTATTCACGTCCATTATCAAAATGAAGAGTACGAACAATGGTGCAGTACTGGGTTTTAACCATTTGTAAAAATTAAGTAAACAGAGTGAAAACCTTAGATTTTTTCTTCATTAAATAAACCCATGTGCAACGTGAATAATCATCAATAAAGGTGACATAATATCTATAACCTGATAAAGTTGTAACAGGAAAGGACCCCACACATCAGAATGAATAATATCAAACGCGCAAGGGGCTCGAGATATACAAGGTATATAACTAGAAAGAGTATGTTTAGAAAGTTCACACACCACACAATGAAATTTATTATGCTCACTGGCTTTTATTAATTCTGGGAAAAGCAAACATAGATATTTAAAATTAGCATGGCCAAGACGGGCATGCCACAATTCCAAAGTTTTAAAAGAAAAAACACTAGAAGAGGAACAAGGTAAAACAGCGCCTGGAGACTAGAAGACACAACTGATGGTGGTTCCCCAAAATAATAGAGTCCATTGTGCTCATCTCATACCCTGTACCAAAAATCTTCTTCGTAGACAGGTCCTGCAAGAAACACCGATCAGGTCAGAAGATAACAGCATAATTATAACATTTTGTAAGATGACTGACAGATAAAAGATTTAAGGGAAATTTAGGAATATGAAGGATAGAAGATAAGGTAATAGTGGAGGATAATTGAACATCTCCCTTACTACTAACACGAGTAGTGGAACCATCAGCAAGACAGACAGATTGGGTAACAAGTGTAAGGGTGGAAGAAAAAAGAGATAACTCACCAGTCATATGATCGTTAGCTCCAGAGTCCCAGACCAACGTCGGAGTTCCTGACTTAACATGAAAAGCAATAGAAGTACCTGAAGCAAGAGCAGCAGTGGTTGTAGAAGATGAAGAGCCCGATGACTGCTGAAGAAGAGAACCAAGCTAACTCTGAATCTGGCCAAGCTGCGACTGAAGCTGACTCTGACCTTGATGAAGTTGTCTAATATCCGGAAGAGGGGGGTCAAAACCAGTATCAACAATTGCAGCAAAGCGAGGAGCGGGAGCACTAGTAGTCTTACGAGCATACTGTTACTTTAATTCTGGATAAAGTTTGAAGCACCGATCCTTGGTGTGACCAATGCCATTACAATAGCGACATATAGGCTTCTTACCACCTAGGCAAGCACCAATATTAGCTGCAAATGCCATCTGATCAGAAACAGGAGGTGGCTCAGTAAGCGGAGCCAAAGGGGCCCTGAATAGGCTAAATAAGGTGCCTATGGCGCTCTTCACCATCAAGTGTAGCAAACGCCTCATAGAGAGATGGCAAAGGCAATGTGTTCAAAATTTGAGTACGCAGAGATTTGAACTCTGGTTTTAAACCCATCAAAAACTGATAAGTGTGCAGATTCAGCAGGAAAACCAGAAAGAGGCTCATACTAGGCCAATTCCTCCCAACGAGACTGGAGGAAGCCAAAATAGTCAGCAATACTAAGTCATAAAGAGTCCTAAGAAGCCTGAGAAATTTCCCGATGAAGTTCGAAAATACGAGAGGCATTGTGAGCATGCGCATACATCTTAGTCAGGGCCCGCCGAGACCAGGTACTGATTCATGGTACATAAAAATATGATAAATATGATTCTCCATGGAATTGAAGAACATCCCAAAATAGTGCAGTTATCCATGTCCCACTGTGCACGATTGGGATCAGTATCAGTAGGTTGAGCTTCCTTGTCAAAAATCCAACCAAGCTTGCCTTTTCCACCAAGAAAAAGGCGCATAGAACGAAACCAAGCAGCAAAATTTTGTCCATTCAACAGGACACTGGTAACCCATTGGGCTGGAGAATGCTGAGAGACAGAGAGATCCATACGGGGTTGAGAACCAGAAGTAGCAACATCCTTGTCAGTCATGGTGAACAAATGGAAAAGAGAGAGAGAGACCTTGAAGAAGATCCAACCAAAATGACAAGGAAGCAAAAGGGCTACCAACAATCAACGGGTAGCCAAAGGAAATCAAGAGAGCATGGATAAGAGCTCTAATACAACACAGAAAGACCCGTAGGGCAAGGCGCAGCACAGCAAGCTGCGCAGGAAGGAGGCTCAGCACCAAGGCTATGCAGAAGGTTAGGAAGGACCCTGGTGGTGTACAGGGGCTGGGTGAGGGCTAGGGTTAATGCAGATAAACTAGGCGATGAGCAGGGAGAGTGCACAAGAGCTGGGTGAAGGCTGTGAGGGGGTGGCACAGTGGTGGCTGGGTGTTTGGGAAGGTGGCGCAGGGAAGGGAAGAGGGTTAGGGTATTTTGGCTTTGATACCAAAAAGAAAATAATGTTTTCTTATATTTCTCAGAATAATATAGTGTATATATATATATACAAGAGGAGGAAAAGAAAAAGGAAACAAAATAAAAGATTACAAGAAAATCAAATCATCCTAATATAACGTGAAACATAAATCACGGACAATCATATATTCCAACAGAACCATATAAAGAGTTCATAAGTATACACACTTTATTCTTATCTATAAATGTAATACCCGTAAAATTTCTGCGTTAATAAAAATGAGTCCCCGTATTTTGCCGTATTAAATTCCAGTATTCTAATTTCATAATCCCAGAACTCGATCATATACGTATACGCATTTAATTAATTGTGGCTTAGACTGCAAATTTTGAACCTGGACTGAGTTTCACGTAAATTCGTAAAATCTATATCAATATTAGACTGCGAAACACGTAATCCTAGGCGACGACTCAGCTATACAAAAATAGAAAGTGGAATCTTGCCTTATATGGTAGTGTACTAACCTAACCTACAATTATCCATTGTGTATAGACTTTTACACAAACCACCCCCCTTAAACCCCCGGATTTTCCCCCCACCCTACCAACCGTCGGCTCCACTATCCCTCCTCCCAATGTACACCCTCTAAATCAGTCACACTCTCACCATCACTCCCATCTCATCCCACAAGATACACAATCTGCAGTTGCAAATGTGTATATACCACACTTGTATATATAGAGAGGGTATAACCGCGACTTAGAGAGGAAGCAAGAGAATTATCCACACACCCACACTCCCTCACTGCCATCACTCTCTACTCCTTACCACCACCCACTGAGAGAGAGAGAGAGAGAGAGAGAGAGAGAGAGAGAGAGCCGCCGGAGATAGAAAGAAGAAGAACCGAGGCTTCCTCAGGTAAAACCCCCACCTCCTGGTTATTGTTATATACTCACACACCCTTGCACACCTTGCTGAACACCCACGCACGCCCAAACAGAGCCTTAAGCTCTATGAATGGCAAAACTGCCATTAAAGCTCCCTCACCGGAGTTCATTTTCCCAAACACCACCATGGCCCTTAAAAATTAGACCAATCAGACCCTCAAGTTCCCTATAGACCCCCCTTAGTCCAGTTTTAAATTTGACACGCTCTAGCTAGGCCATGCACGGCATTATTCTCTTTACAACCGAAAAGGATAATGGGTTCGTGGGAACCCAAAACGAATAAACCCCATTCTCAGCATCTAGTATGTTGTAGAGGGAGGAAAACCGGTCCTAATGGCGTTGGTTAGGACAATTTTTATGGAGTGGATGAAAAGTTAGGAGCATTTGAAGTTTTCCGGCCAAATCGGCCTCGCCGGCGGTGAGCTTGGCTCACCGGAGAAGACATGACCCGTGGGTCAACTGGTTATATCGTTTACCCATGGGTTGGGTTGGGTCGGGTTTCGGGTAGGGTCGATTTAGTTTGTATGTATAAATGGTTAGTGGGTTCGGGTTAAATCAAACCAGTGGGTAGCGGGTCGGATCTTTTAAGTTGGGTTATAGATAGAGTGTAAGCGGGTGACCCGTGGGTACGGGTTCGGATTTGGGTTGACCCGCGGGTCTTTACTTTTAATGATAATTAATTGTTTTATATATTAATTATTCTGTTAATCTTAATTAAGATTTTATTATTTGTTTTTATATTATTAATTATTCTATTAATCCTAATTAGTGTTCTATTAATCTGTTTTAGTAATAATTATTATATATTAATTGAGATTAGTATATAAATATTTTAATTATGATATATTGGATATTAATAAATAAAGTATAAATGGTTTTAAAATTTGTTTTAAATAGTTTTAAATATCTAAAAATGGTTTAAATAAATACTATAAATTATATTTTAATAATTTGAAATATCATTTTTAATAATATTCTTATATTATGAAATTATGAATTATTATTATATGATATACTTATTATTTATTAGTTTAAATAAATAATAAGTAAATGTTTTAAATAAAAATAATTAGGTAATAAATACCTAATGACCACTTTTAAATATAGGAAAATTTTATAAAAATTTTCCTAGGGCCTAGTACCTTTACATTATAAATTACTATGTATAAAATCCAACTTTAGTATTTTTAATAATTATTAATTACTTATAAAGTATCCGTTTGGTTATATTTTAATTATTTAAAATACCAAACGAACTCCGAAAATTAGGAGAAAAATACTACTAGCCTAATTTAAGGCCTAGTATTTAATAAAAATATTTATAAGGGTCAAATGTCTCCCTAAAACTATATTTTATAATTATGGGACGCCGCAGTCTATTATTAGACGATTTAAACTTCAAAAATTCATAATAAATAAACCGTAGCTCAGAAAAATACGCGTCAGTTCCTAAAGTCTTAAAATAATGTCTAGAATATTCCCTTAAAGTTTGGTGACCTTTCGACACGGTCAAAAATACAGCTTATCTTTAGGGCCGAAACTGGTATAGAAAACCCAGCCTTTTATGCGACGGACTCCGATTTGAGTCTAGTCAATGGCGTTGGACTCAGAATGATGTCTAGATCATCATGTTGAGGTTTAGGAACCCACCCGGCACAATTACCATTATGACCCTGATTTTAGTAAGCTTATTAATCAAAGTTCTATGTAATTTTATACTTTATAGGAACCGCTACGCTTACTGTTACGCACCCGTATCGAGTTGAGTCGTCCTAACTCACTTGGTATATTATAGAATTATTCTTTGATTGTATATGTATGCCCAGTACGTCCTGTGTGGACGATACTGATAAGTATTAAGTTATGTGAACGTTGAAATTGATTCTTATATAATGAACGCATGTTAGTCAACTATACTCCATGCTTAGTTAATATTCGCTGATATTCTTGTTTATCATGATTTCTGTTTCTATAGTCACATGAATATTCATATGAACATAGTCAAGTCATGATGTCAATATTGAAGCTTGCATGGTTAGTCACGGGGACTAACCCAGTCATATCAATATATACATTTAATGGACCGCGGTGGTCTGAGTGGTACAGTCAAGTAAATGGGAACAACAATGAAACTGCTATAGGGCCCTGCTAGGCGACGATAGCCAGAGTTTCTATTGAAATCTTTGAAATTATGTATGAATTGATGGTTGATACGCTATAGGGCCCTGCTAGGCGATGATAGCAAAGTATCCATCAGAATACAATAGTTACCTTTCAAATGCTATAGGGCCCTGCTAGGCAACGATAGCGCTGTAACTATTCTATTCTCCCAGCAAGGTCATGAGGACCTAAGAGTCCAATGATTACACTCTTTTGAAAACCAAAATTTGCTATAGGGCCTTGCTAGGCGACGATAGCAATGTAATCATTCTACTCTAAGCCAACGGCGTAACACTAGTTATGTAACAAGTCATATGAGTCAGTTATGGTGTCCATGGTTGAGTTAAAATCGAATATATCGATAATGCATTGTGTCGTCATTCTACCATGTCATATGCTTATTTAATGTTGGTTCAAGATATTGTTATACTTGTCTATCCTTAAATGTATTAGGAGTGATCGGTTATGACGATTTCACTTAGCTTCAAAAGCTAACAACTCTTTTCCTGCCCTGGACATTTTACGTCTAGGTTATAATGAAGAGGACTATCAAGATAACCATGAAGGTGAATATCACTATCCTCAGGACGGGAACTATCAGGAAGGTGATCCTGAGGCAAACCATTCGAAAGAGTATAATCACGAAGATTATGAGTTTGCCAGCTAGAAAAAGGACCCAGGCCTACTTCCGCATTAAGACTTCTTTTATGTTTTAACTATCTTTTGGTTGATGTAATAACTTAAGGGGCGTAAATTGCCCAAACTTATCTTTTGTGGTTTTCATTTGGAACTTCTGTAATAGCTTAAGTGGCAAAACACTTTTAGTTCCCCCATGAATACCATTAGACGCTTTTGTAAATTCCTTACTCTGATATATATATTTTATTAGTATGTCGCACGGACAGGTCAGTTTTATGTAACTTGTCATTCCCTACGGGTCCAGAAAGGAAATTTTAAATTTTCCCTATTTTTGGCTACTGCGGGGCGTGACAGGATTTTTGGTATCAGAGCACTAGGTTTAGTTGTGCTCGTTGACTGTCCGACACCCTTAAGTTAAGAACCTTAAGGTACTTTAGAAACGACAACCAATACTAAAATAGTCTTTCTGACAAACAGGTAGTATGGAGAAATACAAAGGAGCCTTTCCCCAAGGTTTAGTTTGCTTTGGTGCTGCTTTCTGCCATCACACTTGCAAAAAGATAGGAAAGTTGATGAGATGCCTCTTCTTTATGAAAAGGGTTACCCCGACCGTACGTCATATCGTTATAGCACCCCGCTTAGTGCCAATAGAGGTGGATGAAATCTCTGACGTTCCTAACGACCCCGTGACCACCAGCTTAGAAGAAGCACAAGCAGAAATCACTCCCCTAGAGACTCCTGTCAGTCTAATAGGCAGCTCCGAAAATGAAGAAGGAGAGATTTACCTGGCTGATGAAGATCTCATTGAGAAGGGAACGTTGTACACGTACGACCCTGACTATCCGATAGGGTGGGACAATGAGAGATGGATGTCATTCACCCCGCCTGAAGAGATGGACATCTCGGAGGAATTCACACAACTAGAGGTTTAGCACACCCTAGTTAGCCTATGTTGTATTAATGCTGTATTGGGATTATAATCCCACATTTTGGCGGATATATATGTAAAAGTTGTATTTCAAACTTCTTCTTATGTAAATATTTCTTTATTAATGAAAAACCTACCTATGAGTTTTCTGTTTTTCTCGTGATTGTATTATTTTCTTTCCGATTTAATAAGTTAAATTCTAAGTGATAAACCTTAAGACAATTCGAACCGATACCTTAATTAGATAGTTCTTCTGATGAAACAGGTAATATGGAACCCCACTATGTTTCAGATCATTTTAGAGGACGTCTGATTTTCCCCGACCGCCTAGTGCCAACAAACCCAGATATATACCATCGCCAAATCCAGGAACTAGCTAGAGATGGAGGGAAGAGAAATTTATGGGTCGAAATGAATAAGATTAACGTGTATAACTATGACACCATGCGCTTAGAGGCAGTCTATGAAGCTGAATCATCAAGAAAGTCCAGGACGAAATGGTCGCACTACTTAAGAACCCCAAAGACTTTGAAAAGATGCACGATAGTGCTTACCGAATGCCCCCACCGCCTCCTGTACTCCTCCAACAACCCCCGCCATTCCAAGGAGTGCCTATGCACAAAACACAGTCCCGAGAACCCGGTCACTATGTCAGTGATGACTTTGGAGGACATATGATTTACCTAGATGGCATCGAACCAGCCGACCCAGAAGGATTCCTTGAGAATGTACAACTGAAAGCCCGCCAAAGTCTCCGGAGAGGACTGAGAGTCCAGCAATATGTATATAATATCTCCGACCCTCATCGACTTTAAGATGAAGCCATCCATACTACATACACCCAAGAGTCAATGCATGGAGAGATAAGGAGACTAGCAATGAATGATTCAGTCTTCCAGCCACTAGTGAACCAGATACTACAGGAGCCTTCCATTCACCCAGAAGACCACCTGGTTTGGCCACCTAATGAGAATGCCCCTGTAGGTATGGCACCCCCAGTAGTAGCTCCTACTGTTAATCCTGCTAATGCAGAGATGTCTGACGATGATCCAGGTGCATATTCAGAAGAAGAGGATGAAGAAGAGGATGGCGAGGAGGATGATCCAGAAGAAGAGAACCCTGAGGAAGAACCTGAACAGGAAGCACCCCAACAACCTATGGAGGTCCACCCTATAATAGAAGAGCCTATGGACAATAATGAAGAGGACGAAGGCAATGTTGAAATTGAAGATTGGGATTTGGGTGAACCCATTGTGGACGAAGATGGGCCTAACGACTCTGATATGGGAGAGATCACATCCGAGTCAGATATGGATGATTAGCTTGGGATAATCTATTATTATATGCCAGTAATTTAGTTGTATCTAAGTTATCTTGGGCTGATGACCCATCTTATGGTATGAATGCATACGATAGGGTAATACCCCCATTTTGTGACCATGTATTCTCAGCTAGTTCAATTCTGTAATCATCGTTTCTAAATTTTAAATGAAAAAGGATGTTTTAGTACTATACTTGTCTCTATGCTTGCCTTGTTTGTTCGATTGACTTATAAACATGTTAGTAGATATCTAGATGTATCCTGCACTCGAGTGTTAAGTAGAATACTTCTGTAGGTGAACCAGATACGCAATGGCAGACCGACCAAGGAGAAATCGACGCTTAGGATTTCCAAACCCAGCTGAAGGAGCACCGGAGCCCATTCCTACTGGAATGGATCCCATTGGAATCTTTGGAGCATTCTTACAATGCTTGGAACACATCAGGAATAATCACAGCTCAAACAACAATGCTAACGCCAATCTTATAGTTCCACCCAGACCACAAGAGGATCGTACGGTGGAACAATTCCGTGCAATGCGGCCAGACAAGTTTAATGGAATGTCTGAGCCATGGGAAGCAGAACAGTGGCTTCGTGGACTAGACATCATCTTTGATACACTGAGACGTTCTGAAATCGAGAAACGCCGACTGGCTACATATCAATTGACGTATGCCGTAGCTGACTGGTGGGAATCCGAAAAGGCAACCCTGGGAAGAGCAGCACAAAGGATGTCATGGACGACATTCAAAGAACTGTTCCTAGAGAATTACTTCTCCCAGACAGAAAGGAACAAAAAGGAAAAGGAATTTATTGACTTGGTGCAAGGTAACCGAACTGTGAGGGAGTACACAGTACAATTCGAGCGTCTTTCTCGATTTGCGCACCACATGATCGACACCCCAGAGAAAAAGAACTAGAAGTACCACCAGGGACTTTCCCTACCTCTGCAGAAGCTGACCTATGGCCAACTAAATCAGACTTTCAAAGCTTTAGTAGGAATGGCCCATGGCTTCGAGGAAATCACCGGTCGTGAACAAAGGCATTTCGTAAACCGACCACCCCCTCCAAGATTTAATCAGAGACCGAGACAAGCCCCGGCTCGCAATCAAGGATTCAAGAGAAGCTGGAATGGCGAGAAGAAGCCACAGACCACCCTATTCCGCAACAAACCGGCTGTGCCATTTAAGCCAACTCTACCCCATGGACAATCAGGATCCGCAAGTAATAACCCCGGAGTCTGTTTCAACTATGGATTTCCCGGACATATGTCTAAGGATTGTCGTGACCCAAGAAAGAACAGTCTATCTGATGTGGTCTGTTTCAACTGCGACAAGAAGGGACATCTGTCCAAAGATTGCAAAGCACCCCATGGTGGTTATTATGGAGCGTCAACTCAAGGACAGGCTCACCTCAATGCTATTATTCCAGAGGAAGCAGGATTTGCGAGGAAGAGCAGGAGAATCTGGAAGGTACTCTAACCCTCTTTAACAGTCAAGTGAAAGCTTTGTTCGATACTGGTGCATCCAATTCTTTTATTGCAATTAGAATCATGCAACGCTTAGGCTTAGTGCCACAAACAATGGATATAGCTATGAACGCTACGTCACCTCTAGGAAAGAGCATTAAGTTGGAAAAAGTATGCAAGGACTGCCCTCTAAACTTGAAGGATCAGAATCTCCCCACTGATTTGATAGTTTTGTCGATGAAGGAATTCGACGTGATCCTAGGAATCGATTGGCTCGCGAAATACCATGCCAAGTTAGATTGTGCTAGCAAATCCATATTCTTTTCAGCACCTAATGGTGAACCATTTGATTTCAAGTGCAATCCCTCGTGTGACGTTTTCCTCACCAACTGCCTAGCTACCCTCAGAACCACAAGTGATGAGATTTCTATTTACCAAATTCCAATAGTTCGAGATTTTGAAGATGTTTTCCAGGAAGTTAAAGGATTGCCACTCAAGAGAGACATCGATTTCTGTATCGAGCTAATGCCTGGAACCTCCCCGATATCGAAGACACCTTACCGAATGGCCCCAATGGAGATGCAAGAACTAAAGACTCAAGTGCAAGAACTCCAGGACCTCAGATTTGTTCGTCCAAGCACTTTACCATGGGGAGCACCGGTATTGTTCGTCAAAAAGAAGGACGGAACACTTCGACTCTGTATCGACTACAGGGAGTTGAATAAGGTCATAATAAAGAATCGGTACCCACTACTGAGGATTGACGATCTATTCAATCAGCTACAAGGAGCTACCACATTTTCAAAGATAGATCTGCGATCCGGATACCACCAATTGCTCGTTCGATCTGAGAATGTACCCAAGACGGCTTTCAGAACCACGTATGGACATTATGAATTCCTGGTTATGTCGTTCGGATTGACCAATGCCCCAACAGTATTCACGGATTTAATGAATCGACTTTTCAGACCTTACCTGGATTAGTTCATCATTGTGTTCATAGATGATATCCTTATCTACTCTAAGACAGAGGCAGAACACGAAGGACATGTGAAGATAGCACTTCAGAGTCTACGAGACAACCACTTGTATGCGAAGTACAGCAAGTGCGAGTTCTGGCTAAAAGAAGTCAACTTTTTAGGACATGTTGTCTCAAAAGAAGGAATAGCAGTGGATTCATCGAAGATCAAAGCTATTTTAGATTGGAATCGACCGACCACAGCAACAGAAGTCATAAGTTTTCTTGGTCTAGCTGGATACTACCGGAGATTCGTGGAAGGATTCTCCAAGATCGCAGCCCCTCTTATGGGATTAACCAAAAAGGATTTGAAGTATGAATGGAACGACAAGCATGAACACGCATTTCAAGAATTAAAGAAAAGACTAACCATGGCGCCAGTGCTTGCAATACCGAAGAGCGGTGAACAATTCACCATTTACAGCGATGCATCACACCAAGGACTTGGTTGTATACTGATGCAAGATAGGAGAGTGATAGCGTATGGATCACGACAATTGAAACCTCATGAGCTTAACTATCCTACGCACGATCTGGAACTAGCTGCAATCATTTTTGCACTCAAGATTTGGAGGCACTACCTCTACGGAGAAAAGTTCGATCTATTTTCAGATCACAAGAGCCTGAGATACCTGTTCTCTCAAAAGGAGTTGAACATGAGACAGCGACGATGGATGGAATTGTTAAAAGACTACGATTTCACGCTGCAATACCACCCTGGCAAAGCAAACGTTGTTGCTAACGCATTGAGCCGGAAACCCCGCAAACTCATCGTATCTTCTCTCATGATCAGAGAATGGAAAGTGTTGGAGACACTAACGGAGTTTGATTTTCAGATTTCCAAGTCAAGTGAAGGACGACTCTTTGGATGTCTTGTAGTACAACCAATGCTCATAAGTCGTATTCTCGAAGCACAAGGAAAGGACGAAGGACTTCGTCAATGGTTTGAAAAAGCATCGGCAAAGGACCCCGCCGAGTGGAATATAGGAGCAGATGGAGGATTTAGGTGTCGCAACAGACTTTGTGTACCCAATGAGGACAACCTAAGAAAAGATATATTGGACGAAGCACACAAGTTAAGGATGACTGTTCACTCCGGAGGAACGAAAATGTACAAGGATCTAAAAAGGAACTTCTGGTGGGACAGAATGAATAGAGAAGTAGCAGATTATGTATCCAAATGTATGACCTGCAAGCAAGTCAAAGCCGAACATCAGAAACTAGGAGGATTGTTACAGCCACTACCCATTCCGGGATGGAAATGAGAACACATTACGATGGATTTCGTCATAGGAATGCCAAGGTCATGACAGAATCATGACGCTATTTGGGTGATTGTGGATCGACTCACCAAATCAGCTCACTTTATCGCTTATAGTATGACTTACCCGGTTGAAAAATTGAGCAGAATGTATATACAACAAGTTGTTCGACTACATGGAGTACCTGTGTCAGTCGTGTCAGATCGTGATTCACGTGTCACGTCGGTATTTTGGGAAAGTTTACAAACAGCACTTAGGACTTCGTTGAAGTTAAGTTCAGCATTTCACCCCCAAACCGACGGACAGACCGAGAGAGTCAATCAAGTCGTGGAAGACATGCTTCGAGCTTGTGCGATAGATTTTGAAAGCTCATGGGAAGAAAACCTACCGTTGATAGAGTTCGCATATAACAACAGCTATCATACAAGTATAGGGATGGCACCATTTGAAGCTCTTTATGGAAGACCATGCCGATCACCCTTGTGTTGGGCAGAAGTTGGAGATGACAAGCTTCTAGGACCAGAGATGGTTCGAGAAACGAATGAGAGGATCAACATCGTCAAAGAAAAGATGAAAGTAGCTCAGAGCAGACAGAAGAGTTACGCGGATAAACACCGAAAGGACTTGGAATTCAGTGTTGGAGATCACGTATTCCTAAAAGTATCACCCGTACGAGGAATTGTCAGATTTGGACAAAAGAGAGGAAAACTGTCGCCACGATACATTGAACCGTTCAAAATTCTGGAACGCATGGGAAAAGCTGCGTACAGACTTGCATTGCCACCCAAGATGTCGGGAGTTCATAACGTCTTTCATATTAGCATGTTGAAGAAAGTCGTGCACGATCCGTCTCATGAGATCAACTTCACGGATATCGAGGTAACGACAATGTGACTTTTAATGAAGGACAGGTGAAAATCATGGAACGAGGAACTAAGAAGTTGAGGACTAAAGAGATCCCGCTAGTGAAAGTCCAGTAGAAATACCATGATGAGCATGAAGCTTCTTGGGAGTTAGAATCGAAGATGCGTGAGAAATTCCCTTACCTTTTTAATGTATAGCTAGCTCTGATTCCGGGGACGGAATCTTTAATAGCAGCTGGATGATGTAATACCCGTAAAATTTCTGCGTTAATAAAAATGAGTCCCCGTATTTTGCCGTATTAAATTCCAGTATACTAATTTCATAATCCCAGAACTCGATCATATACGTATACGTATTTAATTAATTGTGGCTTAGACTGCAAATTTTAAACTTGGACTGAGTTTCACGTAAATTTGTAAAATCTGTATCAATATTAGACTGCGAAACACGTAATCCTAGGCGGCGACTCAGCTATACAAAAATAGAAAGTGGAATCTTGCCTTATATGGTAGTGTACTAACCTAACCTACAATTATCCATTGTGTATAGGATTTTACACAAACCACCCCCCTTAAACCCCTGGATTTTCCCCCCACCCTACCAACCGCCGGCTCCACTATCCCTCCTCCCAATGTATACCCTCTAAATCAGTCACACTCTCACCATCACTCCCATCTCATGCCACAAGATACACAATCTGCATTTGCAAATGTGTATATACCACACTTGTGTATATAGAAAGGGTATAACCGAGACGTAGAGAGGAAGCAAGAGAATTATCCACACACCCACACTCCCTCACTGCCATCACTCTCTACTCCTTACCACCACCCACAGAGAGAGAGAGAGAGAGAGAGAGAGAGAGAGAGAGCCGCCGGAGATAGAAAGAAGAAGAACCGAGGCTTCCTCAGGTAAAACCCCCACCTCCTAGTTATTGTTATATACTCACACACCCTTGCACACCTTGCTGAACCCCCACGCACGCCCAAACAGAGCCTTAAGCTCCGTGAATGGCAAAACTGCCATTAAAGCTCCCTCACCGGAGTTCATTTTCCCAAGCACCACCATGGCCCTTAAAAATTAGACCAATCAGACCCTCAAGTTCCCTATAGACCCCCCTTAGTCCAGTTTTAAATTTGACACGCTCTAGCTAGGCCACGCACGGCATTATTCTCTTTACAACCGAAAAGGATAATGGGTTCGTGGGAACCCAAAACGAATAAACCCCATTCTCAGCATCTAGTATGTTGTAGAGGGAGGAAAACCGGTCCTAATGGCATTGGTTAAGGCAATTTTTATGGAGTGGATGAAAAGTTAGGAGCATTTGAAGTTTTCCGGCCAAATCGGCCTCGCCGGCGGTGAGCTTGGCTCACCGGAGAAGACATGACCCGTGGGTCAACGGGTTGTATCGTTTACCCATGGGTTGGGTCGGGTTTCGGGTAGGGTCGATTTAGTTTGTATGTATAAATGGTTAGTGGGTTCGGGTTAAATCAAACCAGTGGGTAGCGGGTCGGATCTTTTAAGTTGGGTTATAGTTAGAGTGTAAGTGGGTGACCCGTGGGTACGGGTTCGGATTTGGGTTGACCCGCGGGTTTTTACTTTTAATGATAATTAATTGTTTTATATATTAATTATTCTGTTAATCTTAATTAAGATTTTATTATATGTTTTTATTTTATTAATTATTCTGTTAATTCTAATTAGTGTTTTATTAATCTGTTTTAGTAATAATTAGTATATATTAACTGAGATTAGTATATAAATATATTAATTATGATATATTGGATATTAATAAATAAATTATAAATGGTTTTAAAAATTATTTTAAATAGTTTTAAAAATCTAAAAATGGTTTTAAATAAATACTATAAATTATATTTTAATAATTTGAAATATCATTTTTAATAATATTCTTATATTATGAAATTATGAATTATTATTATATGATATACTTATTATTTATTAGTTTAAATAAATAATAAATAAATATTTTAAATAAAAATAATTAGGTAATAAATACCTAATGACCACTTTTAAATATAAGAAAATTTTATAAAAATTTTCCTAGGGCCTAGTACCTTTACATTATAAATTATTATGTATAAAATCCAACTTTAGTATTTTTAATAATTATTAATTACTTCTAAAGTATTTATTTGGTTATATTTTAATTATTTAAAATACCAAACGAACCCCGAAAATTAGGAGAAAAATACTACTAGCCTAATTTAAGGCATATTATTTAATAAAAATATTTATAAGGGTCAAATGTCTCCCTAAAACTATATTTTATAATTATGGGACCCCGGAGTCTATTATTAGACGATTTAAACTTCAGAAATTCATAATAAATAAACCGTAGCTCAGAAAAATACGCGGTCAGCTCCTAAAGTCTTAGAATAATGTCTAGAATATTCCCTTAAAGTTTGGTGACCTTTCGACACGGTCAAAAATACAGCTTATCTTTAGGGCCCAAACTAGTATAGAAAACTCAGCCTTTTATGCGACGGACTCCGATTTGAGTCTAGTCAATGGCATTGGACTCAGAATGATGTCTAAATCATCATGTTGAGATTTAGGAACCCACCCGGCACAATTACCATTATGACCCTGATTTTAGTAAGCTTATTAATCAAAGTTCTATGTAATTTTATACTTTGTAGGAACCGCTACGCTTACTGTTACGCACCCGCATTGAGGTGAGTCGTCCTAACTCACTTGGTATATGATAGAATTATTCTTTGATCGTATATGTATGCCCAGTACGTCCTGTGTGGATGATACTGATAAGTATTAAGTTATGTGAACGTTGAAATTGATTCTTATATAATGAACGCATGTTAGTCAACTATACTCCATGCTTAGTTAATATTCGCTGATATTCTTGTTTATCATGATTTCTGTTTCTATAGTCACATGAACATTCATATGAACATAGTCAAGTCATGATGTCAATATTGACGCCTGCATGGTTAGTCACGGGGACTAACCCAGTCATATCAATATATACATTGTATGGACCGCGGTGGTCCGAGTGGTACAGTCAAATAAATGGGAACAACAATGAAACTGCTATAGGGCCCTGCTAGGCAACGATAGCCAGAGTTTCCATTGAAATCTTTGAAATTATGTATGAATTGATGGCTGATACGCTATAGGGCCCTGCTAGGCAATGATAGCAAAGTATCCATCAGAATACAATAGTTACCTTTCAAATGCTATAGGGCCCTGCTAGGCGACGATAGCGCTGTAACTATTCTATTCTCCCGGCAAGGTCACGAGGACCTAAGAGTCCAAGGATTACACTATTTTTAAAACCAAAATTTGCTATAGGGCCCTACTAGGCGACGATACCAACGTAATCATTCTACTCTAAGCCAACGGCGTTACACTGGTAATGTAACAAGTCATATGAGTCAGTTGTGGTGTCCATGGTTGAGTTAAAATCGAATATATCGATAATGCATTGTGTCGTCATTCTACCATGTCATATGCTTATTTAATGTTGGTTCAAGATATTGTTATACTTGTCTATCCTTAAATGTATTAGGAGTGATCGGTTATGACGATTTCACTTAGCTTTAAAAGCTAACGGCTCCTTCCCTGCCCTGGACATTTTACGTCTAGGTTATAATGAGGAGGACTATCAAGATAACCATGAAGGTGAATATCACTATCCTCAGGACGGGAACTATCAGGAAGGTGATCCTGAGGCAAACCATTCGGACGAGTATGATCACGAAGATTATGGGTTTGCTAGCTAGAAAAAGGACCCTGGCCTATTTCCGTATTAAGACTTCTTTTATGTTTTAACTATCTTTTGGTTGATGTAATAACTTAAGGGGCGTAAATCGCCCAAACTTATCTTTTGTGGTTTTCATTTGGAACTTCTATAATAGCTTAAGTGGCAAAACACTTTTAGTTCCCCCCATGAATACCATTAGACGCTTTTGTAAATTCTTTACTCTGATATATACATTTTATTAGTATGTCGCACGGACAGGTCAGTTTTATGTAACTCGTCATTCCCTACGGGTCCAGAAAGGAAATTTTAATTTTTTCCTATTTTTGGCTACTCCGGGGCGTGACAATAAACCCTCTAGTTTATTCAAACGAAATCCTCCTCTAAATTTCCATTAAAAAAAATTAAACATCCTTTTGATAAACAAATCATAAATATCAACAATAAGTATTAAAATTATATATAGATGTAAAATAGGAGAATTGGTATCCATAAAATCAACATTTTCCTTTACCTTAATTAAAACCCTTAGCTACTAAGGTAGCTTGACATATTTTTCCAATAAAACTCTCGGGTTTAAAAATCTTTACAAAGTACCAGAGACATTCTATCTTTTCACATTCAGGTAGTAAAACTACACAACTTTAGTACTGTTGGACATAATAAAGTCCATTTCATCCTGAATGGTTCCTCTTCATACAACTAACATTTGAAAAGATAAGAGCATCCTACAAACAAATGGGATCTCCTTCAAAAGTAAATGTATAAAAATACTTTTCAAAGTTTATTGAGGCTTAGCTCCCTTACTCTTCTACAGTACAAATTCGGTGCCATGATCTCTACCATGTACTCTAAATCCATATATAGATAGGACAAAAACATGAGGTTGAGGAGCTCCACTATTCCTCAATTTATAAAGAGATACGTGCTCATAAAAATAAACACCAATAGACTCAAAGTCGAATAGACTACGACTTTACTAGCAAGCCCCTTAGGAAAAAAAAAAAAAAACACCCTATCAAAAACCAAATACCCAAAATAAAAATAAAAATAAAAATGATTGGGTTCTCCCCCCCCCCCCCCCCCCCCCCCCCCCCCCCCCCTTTTTTTTTTTTTGAATGCTCAATAAGAGTAATTTTGTTTTAGAGTAGGGTACTCTTTCAAAACAAAATTTACATTTTAGTAAAGCTTGACCCCAAATTTGCATCATCTCATCTCTACACCTCACGTTGCAACTTGCAACCCATGTTTTTATTAAAATAAAGAATTTTGCTTTTAATAGCAATACAACAATAATTTGTGCCATAAAATTCTTTACCAAACTGATATGTATATCAAATACAGTGGAGTATGCGTCATTTAAGAAGCAAAACAAATCACCTCAAATTCACACATCAAAACCAGCACATGCGGTGTTACCCCCACATAATATACTATTATAATAAAACAACTGGAATCCAAACATTCGCTTCAAGACCATGAGCACAATGGATATTTTTCATTCCTTGGATTCTAAAATCAAACCCACGTGAATTTTGTACTTTTGATTGAAAAAGTAATAATTATTGTTTGGTGTTTTCAGTTCAAACTTTTGAAAGACAGAACATAAATTTTTGATGAAGAAAAAATCTTTTCAGTAAAATCAACCTTTTTACTACCAAAAAATAGTGCTCCCTCTTTTTTTCATTTTCTTACTCTCTATCTGCCGAGCCGAGACAGCTTCATTTCCCTCCATGGCTCTTTCTGTTTTCTTTCACTTCAAAAGCCTTAATGGAAAGTTCAAAAAAAAAAAAAAGAACCTTAGTTATGAAGGGGGAGAATGCGACCAGATCTACACAAGCAATCATCTCAGATTCTCAAGGGAGTTCGTTAGATTGGGTGGAAATTGCTCAAATCTACTTATCCAACTCTATAAATCTCTTCTATTCAACACCATTATCACTACCATTGTGCTTCACCATAACTCATGGTTAAGCAAGTTTTTTTCATTTTTGCCAGAGTAAATCTCTTCTGTGCATGTATATATATATACTCATATGTAGATAAAGCACACATAATTCTCACTACTTTTTTCTGTTGGAACCGACACTTATTTTATATGATAAAATCTAGCCGTTGAGAATTAACGGTAAAGAAATTAACGTTGTTCACCACAACGTTACAAACAGAAAATGGTCAAGCTCACTTTGATAGTAAAATAATTAAAATATTCATTATCTTTGACAAACTGAAGACCATTATCTAGGTCCATGCTGTCAACCAAAAAATAGTCAAATTTCCATGACAGCTCATAGTACTTTGGCAATATTATCTTATTAGGAATATATCTTCTCTTTTTTTATTGCACACTCAGGCTCCAACAATATACATATGACATACGCACACACATCTTATGTCCCCATTAATTTTGCACAAAAAACATTTTCTACCCAAATCTTTGTGGCTCTAAAAATATTGGGTTCAACATATTTTAAAATACAAAAGATAGTCAATTTCTTCATAGTTCAAGAAAATAACAGTTTCTATCCTAAATCTTTAAGTGAATGTTCTCATATTTAAATGAACCTTTTGAAATCTGGGGGCTAAAAAGAGGATGATCCAAATCCATAGTAGAAGAAAACGTCTTAAAATTGTTGGAACATTTAGATAGAATTGGAATAGAATTACCGGATCAGTAACCTCTTTAACAAATCTTGGGCCGAGTCGCGGACTATGTCGCTCTCTTTAAGATGTTTCGTGGCTCTGCCCAAATTTTGCAAGCAGTTCGTACTTGCCACGCCGTCCCCCAGGATAAAACAGCCCAGAATCTCCTCTGTCTCGAAATTCCTTGCACGGAGGAAGATCGAAATGCTCACACCCTTTCGGAATAGTTGCTCGAAAAAATAGAAAGTAAAAATATAGAAATTGTTTATCTTTCTCTGTTAACTATTTCGCTCTCTTGAGTTGTGTCTCTCAAGGAGGGCAAAAGCTCTATATTTGTAGGAAAGATTTTCATTACATTAGAAAGAATTTTCTTGGGGAATTAATTGGGAGAGAAAGACTTGGGAGGAAAATTGTGGAAGAGATTGCGGGAGAGAAATGTTTGGAAGACAAGTCCCACAGACCAAGCCCAACTGATAAGTTGCTTGCCCAATATGTTTTTATTCCTATATTCTAAACAAAAATTAAAACACATTTTCTGAAAAAATGATATATCCTTAAGTCCAAATTGTTAAATACACACACATGGTTCAACAGAACTCACTTAAGAGTTTTTCTTCTATCTGAAGGTTTCTTAATGGGTTATTCTATGACTATATAACTTCTATGCATTTATATTTGGTTGTTTGTGGTTTCCCGTTTGTTTCTTGGGTATGTGGGATATGTAAAATTTAAGTATTCTATATTGTGTTATGTTTAATTTTCTATCGTACTAAATACATCTTCCTTCCATGTTCTAATTAGAAATTTGTTTTATTTAGTTCTCATAAATATTCAAATGTTCAGTTAAATTGATTGCAATTTACGAAAGTCTTGTAAGGCCCAGCCCATTAAGCTCTTTAAATCCTAGGTGTTAAGGAGAGGGAAACTAAAGCCTTATAAACCGTACAGAGGGCTATAAATGGGCGATGTGGGACATTCCAACACAACCCCTAAACCACAAGAGCCGGACACTCGGCATACCCTAGACCACAGTAGTCGGACACTCGGCACGCCTAAAGACAAGCCCAACCAAGTTTTGATACATCTTGTAAGGCCCAGCGCATTCAACTCCTTAAAACCCAGGTGTTAAGGAGAGGGGAACTAAAGCCTTATAAACCGTACAGAGGAGCCATAAATGGGCAATGTGGGACATTCCAACAAAAAGAAAAAGAAAAAATAGTTTAAGAAGAAGATAGCGGCGATATTGTGTGCTTATCAGTTAACATGCTATATATTTGGGAGAAAATGCATTGTCTTGATTCATCTCTTCCAGGAGCAATGTACGTGAATGAAGTTCTTAATGGTCATGAATTTAGGTGTAAAGAAATTTTTCGGATAAATACAAGCATTTTTAACAGGCTTGGTGAAGTTTTTCGTGGTGAAAGGCTTTTGAGAGATTCAAAAATATATACAAGTTGAAGAGAAATTGATAATGTTCCTATATACTGCAGGTAATGGAGCAAGCAACACAAATGTTCAAGAGAGATTTCAACACTCGGGTGAGATGGTTAGTTGTTATTTTAATGAAGTGGTTATGCACTGTTTGAGCTATCTTATCGCTATATTCAACTATCACTCCATTTTAGATCTCACGCCAAGCAAAATTCAAACCATTCAAGGTGGTATTCTATTCTATTATTTATTTATAGATGGTTGCATATAAGTTGATTCTAGCCACTATGTAATGTTAAATTTTCTTTATGGATTGTATTGGCGCAATAGATGGCACATACATTAAGTGTACAATACCCAAAGATGATCAAGTGAGATATAGAAATAGGAAATCATTTGGGTCTCAAAATGTAATGGAAATAGGAAATCATTTGGGTCTCAAAATGTAATGGCGGCATGCTCCTTTGACCTTCATTTTTTATATGTTTTATTTGGTTGGGAGGGATGCGCAACGGATATATTCTACAGTACTACGTAAAGCTATTGAACATGGCGGCTTCAAAGTTACACGAAAGGTATATCATTGTTAGATGCTTTGAAAAATATTAATATTAATTTAGGTATTTTAATTTTTTATTTTTGTAGGTAAATATGATCTTGTAGATGCCGGCTATCGAACACATCTTTATTTTTGGCACCAAATCGTGGTGTAAGATACAATCTGAATGAATATGGACATGGCTCAACAACCCCACAAAACAAGGAAGAACTATTCAACCTTCGACATGCATCTCTTCATAACTCTGTTGAACTGATTTTTGGTGTGGTAAAGAATATGTTTCCTATACTGAAAGTTGCACCATTTTTTTCTTGAAAAATTCAAGTGAAGTTAGTTAATGCTTAGTGTGTTTTGAAAATTCCCAATTGGATTGAAAATGGAGGATCTTAAGGACTTTATGATGACTTTGACGATCAAGTTTCCTTTGAAGAGGTTGCACTTGAAAATGAGACTTTATTTTGGAGTGAAGGGCAATCTTCCAAAGGTAACAAATTACATGAAAGTATTGCAGGTGAATTGTATAAAGAGTATACTCGACATCGTAGGATATATCTATGGTGTATTGAGTCATGTAATTTTTGCCATATTGATTGTTTTTTATTGTTACTTTTGTTTATTTTTTTGTTTTTGCTAAACTATTTTTGTTACTAGTTAATGCCAATATTTGTAGCATTAAGGTTGTAGCATTATATTCATATATATATATATATATATAGAGAGAGAGAGAGAGAGTATAAGAACAATCATTAGATTTTGAAATGACTTCTTATGTGATCTTACAAATAGAATTTTTCATGATAACGGTTTTTGTTGGTATGCTATTTATACCATTCCAAGAGATGTACTAAACACATTTGTAGATGCTAAAAATTTGCGAGATGTTTTCATTTGCGTCCTTTCATCTTTTTGTCGTCCAAGACCTACAAGAAGGCTCTAGTGGTGACACCAAAGCCCCTCTGATGCGAAAGTCAGAGTTCGTAGCATGGGAGAATAGTAGTGAGAATTTCATTAACTTAGGGCTCGTTATTTATAACTGGGACCAGAGCTATTACCTTATATTTCGTGCAGATCTCTTTTAATTTGTGTATGAATGTGCGCTAATTGGCAAGGATTATCCTGAATTCATTGGGATCGTATCCGCTAATACTTGCAACGTGCCAGAGCGCACTCCGAGTAGTTAAAGCATGATTTGTAGAGGTGGTCTTAGGCACACTTGGTTTGATGGAATCAACTCGCGTGTATGGTCCAAGAGCTCACACCTCAGGCAAGTTTGCTCGATTCGGCTCCTAGTTCTTAATTTACACATCATTGAGACATGTGTCGTCCTTTGTACTATTTGGGTATAATCAACATTTACATTAATATATACGTCAACTGGATGTGATTTAATAACTAGATACATGGTATAAAACAAACGTAAATGTGTTAAAAATTTCACAGTGTTTTATTAAGTAAAATTTCACACCTTTGTAATGTAGGAGTATTTTTCACGATAATTTCATCAGGAGTACTACACACGATTATTTACAGACTTTTTTAAGTAAAAAGTGAAATATTATCTACTTTTCTTTTGTTGGAACTTATAATATTAATGTTTTTCCCTCAATCCCTCTCATAAATTAGTACGAATAAGTAATCTTTCTAATCAACCCTAGATTATGTTGGGAATTTAAAATGTGGAACCAAATTTCCCCAATAATATACGCAGAAATACATCAACAGTAATAAACAAGCACGACAAAGAAAACACAGATTTCTACGTGGTTCGGCAAAACCACCTACATCCACACCTGAGAGACTAGTTCTTTTACTATTAAGAATTAACAAATGGTACAAGACACTTTGAATTAAATTCCATAACTCAACCCCCAAACCCTTTGTACACCCACTCTCAATACCCAAAGACCTTGACACAATCATTGTAACATAGAGAAATCACAGAGATAAAGAAATACCCATCTCTACCTCATATCCTTATCATTGTGAACAACGCTCACAGAAAACCCAGAGAGCTTGATATCTCTTTCACCTTAGACTATGCACCCCCATGAGAGGAGACCCCCAACTTGGTACACCAAGGGCTTCCTAAATTCTTATATAGCATCCCTTTATATAGAGTTTTCAACCAATCCTTGTCCAACAAGAAATCATAGATCCACTCCAAATAAAATTCTATCACAAAAGGAAACTTATCACAATAGGAATCTAGCCAAATCAACAATTCTTAAATCTGTGGGATTGTCCCACATGTGATATAATCCCAACAATCACCCTCTCTATCACTTGTGAGGAAACTGTCCAATCATCTTTTTACATATGACCAGCACTCCCTCAACCAGAGTACCCACAAAGTTGACCACTTTGTAACCTTTTACCATTGACCATCTTTCGTACCAGCATGCACACCAAATTAATATGGTCTCAACACCTCTAATTCGTCAAATTGCGGCCAATACATGTGCAGCTGCGCGAGTTAATTGTACTCATTAACTCCAAAAAAAGCATCGATACCTCTTTTCCCCAACAGGAATTACCACCTCACCATCATTTGAACCGTGAATAAACCATTCACCCACTTGCAAGAATTTTTCATCGAGAGCTTGGGAATACAACTCTACCAGCCAAACGACAAAATCCATCCAAACTTCTCTCTTTTTCGTTGAGAACCTGCCATGTGTGATTTTCCTGACTCTACCCTTAGCTTCAACACCAAGCTTGCACTCGTAGAGATCATCTAGCAACACAGATTATAGATTCCTTTACAAATTAGGAACTGATCAGTCACACCACCCAAATAGCAAACTTGTCCAACAAAATATTTTGAAATTCCCATTCCATCTCGCGACAATTACCATCGTATAAGGACAATCAATATCCCTCCCGGAACCCATCATAATATTTTTCCAAGGAGCATATATGTACCATACTCAAAATCTAACAATCCAAGAGAAGTGTCCGTACAAGTTAAGTATGAGGACCTCTCCACCATACGCAACCTGCTACAGTCACAAAAGCACTGAAATCGTCTTCTTCCCCAGATCATGACCTATTGCCTCATCCGATCTATTACCAAGAAAAACAATCTCAATCCATGTATAAACTCACAAAACTGCACTCACCATTGAATCCGCAGTGCCCGAAAACTTTGAGAAACACTTTTGTTCTGAATTTCAATCAACAAAGCTCGTCCCATAAGCAACTTGAAATTCCTCAATCAAAGTGACCAACAGTAGATAATTTTCATCATAAGTGTAAAACCATAAGTCAATGTACAATGACTGTGCCGCTACATCACATCACCTTCATCATGCTATATCATTGAATTTTTTATTACTTTTTTTTCTTGATCCTGTGTTATCTCACCACCGTGGCGCTTCTACTGTGATCACGTGCTCTGCCCATTCCTGGTAAGTTGGCTCTGAAATCACTTGTTGGAAATTTAAAATGCGGAACAAAATTCCTCCAATAATACATGTAGAAACACATCAACAGTAACAAGCAAGCACAACAAAGAAAACATAGATTTCTATATGGTTCGGCAAAACCGCCTACGTCCACACTCGAGAGACCAGTTCTTTCACTATTGAGAATAAATAATTGGTGCAAGACACTTGGATTAAATCTCATAACCCAACCCTCAAACCCTTTATACACCCACTCTCAATACCCAAAGAACTTGATACAATCAATGTAACATAGAGAAATCACAGAGATAAAAAAATATACATCTCTACCTCACATCAATATCATTGTGAACAACCCTCAAAGAAAACACCAGTGATTAATATATCTCTCACCCTATACCATGCAACCCGTGAGGGGAGATTCCAACTTGGTACACACTACACCAAGGGCTTCCTAAACCCCTATATAACATCCTTTTATATACAGAGTTTCTAACATTTCATTGTCCAACAAGAAATCAAAAATTCACTCCAAATAAAATCTTATCATAATAGAAATATAGTCAAATCAACAATCACTAAATCCGTGAAATTGTCCCCACATATGATATAATCGCAACAGATAGATTATTGAAATATATGACAGAACATTTTTTTTTTTTTTTGTTCTTCCATAATTTCCGTTTTACTGTGAAGTTGGTTTGAGAGTTAATAGCAAAATAAGTTGGATCTAGGGCCGCCTAACATTCTCATGTGCAGCCACGCGGAGTAAAATGGCAGGAGAGAATTGACCATTAACCTCCTCTTTGCACTCCGCTCCAATCTCTCCCTCTCTCTCGGTCCCGGTCCCGGTCCCGTCCCTCGCTAGCTATACATATATATATATATATATATACTCACACACACGTTCATTTGTCAATAAAGTTGAGAAGACCACCCGAGCTTCGTAACGTTGCCTTTGTCCTTTGCCTCTCTCTCAGAGTCCATTTTTCTGGTCCTCAGTTTTCTATCTCAGGTATGTCTCTGTGTTTCTTCATGAATATAATGCTAATAGTTCATGAATATATATATATATATATATATATATATATTTTCTCTTTTTTAGTTCCAAGTCCATTCCACTTGTTTTTGTGAAATTTTGGATATCTAACTGGTTCAGAATTCCAATGGGTTCTTGGCAGCTTGAATGATCTTATGGATTTTTGTCGAGCAGAATTACAATGAACATAGTATTAATTAACATCTCATGTTACGAAAAGTTTGATTTTTTTTTTTTTTTTTTAGTTCCGAGTCCCATGTTTATTTTTTATTTATGTAAGTACATTTTTTTGGGTTTTTTTCCCCTTAGTTTCTCAGTGTATATGTATATATATATATACAGTTCGGATCTTAAGCGGAGCGTAAAAAACGGACTTAACAACTCACTGTGGAAAAAGTGAGAATTTCTCACTTTTTTTTAAATGTGAGAAATTTGAAAATGTGATATAAATTCTCACATTTTTGTGAGAAATTCTCACTTTTTACACAGTCCGTCTTTTAGGTCCGTTTTTTAAAGTCCGCTTAAAGATCTGGACTATATATATATATATATATATCATAATGGAAACAAAACATTACATTGGGACATATAGATAATGATTTGCTTGTAAGCAAATAACCTTTTGGAGATTTTTAGCTCTTCTGTCGTGTTAAACAAATTAATTGATAAATCAACTCCTAACTTGTCATTACTTGAAGACCACCAATCTCGCATGCCGTGGTACATCATTTTGTTTTTCTTTCCCCTTAAAAGTTAAGACTTAGAAGGAAGGTTCCAATTTCCAACAGTGTCTGTTGCCTATTTGGGAATGCACAGAATATGATCTCTAACTTTCATTCTCTATCTGGATTTTATGGAAATCAGAATCATGTTGATTTGAAAAAAAAGAACTGATTTGTAGGAGTGATTTTAGATCGGGCATGAATTGGACACAATAAAATAAAAAAATAAAATAAAAAAAAAGGCATATACCAAACCCTTGAATAAACTTATGAACCACAAAACCAGTCATTGGCCTTCCCAGACAGCCCCTAAGATTTGTTAGCTTCACTAACTACACTTAAATGGCTTTTACTATATAATTAGGGCAACAATGAATGGCACTGAAAATGGCAGGGAAGGTCAAGAATCACAACGCTCAGCACCCCGACTGAATGAGAGGATCCTATCCTCTTTGTCGAGGAGATCAGTTGCTGCCCATCCTTGGCATGATCTTGAGATTGGTATTCACATATTGATCATCTTTGATATTTGGAGCTAACTTATATATATGGAATGTGGATACTATCATACTAATAATTATTGTTGCAGGACCTGAAGCACCCTACATTTTCAACTGTGTAAGTCCTTGCTCAAGTTGGTGGACCAAACACTGTCTTATTAGATTGAAAAAAACATAAAACATTGTTGGATAAAGGGAACATGTGAATCGATACTTTTTTTTTTTGGTATTCTGATGATTATTATTATTATTATTATTATTATTATTATCATGCATCAGGTGAGGTGCATGCAAGTGTGCTGCATTATACACAGACACACACACACGCACGCACACAACTAAATCATTGGCTAAAAATAATCATCTTCTGTTTTTTTCGAACCTTCTCCAAGAGTTTTCTCTCTCCCAGCTGTTGCTGCTACGATCCAACTAGTGCATATACAGATTCAAATCTTTGGAATCTTGGTCTTTCCCAGTGATTTGGTCTTCCTAATGAACTTGTCATATATGTTGCACAGGTTGTTGAGATATCAAAAGGAAGTAAGGTCAAATATGAACTAGACAAGAAGACAGGACTGATTAAGGTACAAATTAATTCATAGCTGTTTTAAGGATGATGTCTGTGATACCTAATCTTAGTTACCAAACATTTTGTTTAAAGTCCAAAAGTTTATGTTAGGATGTTATTACTGTCATTTTTAACTTTCCACTATGCTATAAGTATATCTATCTGAATCTTCTGATTTTCTTTTATTTTTTGTTGTTTTTTGATTGAGCTCGATTTTCAAGTTTTCTTGTTTGAATGAATGCTAGGTTGATCGAGTCTTATATTCATCAGTGGTCTATCCCCATAACTATGGTTTTATTCCGCGCACACTATGTGAAGACAATGACCCACTGGATGTTTTAGTCCTCATGCAGGTGATTTTAAACTCTCTCCCTTAGTAATCCATGTTACAGATTATACCTCTTTTCTTTTTCTTTTTCTTTTTCTTTTTCTTTTTCATTTTTTTTTTTTTTTTCTATACACAGTGCATAGCGGTGATAACTACAATGCCAAGGGTAAAGTAATTGAGCAACTATACTTTTAACTTTTTTTCATTGGCCAGGCTTTGAGAAATCCTTAGATTAGACCCTTGTTTTGTGAGTCGTGAAAATGATTTTCGGACTACAAACACTAATCTTCTTTCCAGTGTGTAGTTTCTTTTATTTTTCTTTTTTTATTTTTTCCAATTGCACATTCACTCGTGAAAGTTCTCAAAATTTATTATAATATATATATATATTAATATATATCTCCAGTGAATTTTCAAAAAATGATAAATAAATGCTTATCAATTGGCATTTTAAATAGGAACCTGTCCTACCTGGTTGTTTTCTGCGAGCCAGGCCCATTGGACTGATGCCCATGATTGACCAGGTTAACTTTTCTGATCCCTAAAGCATAATTCGAACCTTTCACACCTCTTCCCACCAGCAGACACTATAACCACTACTCTATTGTGCTTCCGAAACAGGGGGAGAAAGATGATAAGATAATTGCAGTTTGTGCTGATGATCCAGAGTATAGGGACCACACTGACATTAAAGATCTTCCCCCTCATCGTCTTGCTGAGATCCGACGCTTCTTTGAAGACTGTAACCTTTTTGCACTTTTATGTTTGAAACTAAATATGTTAGTGTTTGCTTCTTTGTGGTTAAATTGAAGTAGGTAGATAATTGGTTTCTTAACTAATTGTGCAGACAAGAAGAATGAGAACAAAGAGGTTGCAGTTAATGAGTTCTTACCTGCGAACACGGCCACCGATGCAATCCAATACTCGATGTAAGTGTACAAAACAAGCAGCAAGTCTATTAATATTATTGCAAAGTATCATCGAAAATAAGGCTGCGCTGGAAAATGGGAAGTAAATAGTCAAGTCGAGAGTTTCAGTTAGTTGGTGCTGGTTTGGTGCAGTACTTTTCTAACATAACATGGTTTCTAAAATGGATTTGCAGGAACCTTTATGCTGAATACATTCTGCACACTCTCAGGCGATAGGCACAAATACAAGAAGACTATATATATTCCATTGATCTCAGTAAGTCGTTACGACGACAGTTGAGGGAGAAGTCAAAATAACCTTCGATTTTAGTTTCGTTTTTGGTTAACTATTGGATGGCTGTTTTGGTTTAAACTATTCGCATGGAAAAAGGAAAACTTCTGTTGCATTAGAATATATGAAGATGGATTTTTATTTCAGATTGATTTGGGCTTTCCTCCATGAAATGTGATGTATTTGCACCATGTTCCTTTTTTAACAGTCCAAGTAATAGCAGTGAACTTGATAAGAACCCGAAGTTCCACAAAATGACACTTTGAATCCCTCAGGGTTCTGTCTTCCGGACCATCATTTTCATTGGACCGTCATGCCATTTGGCCTCAAAACAGCTCCTTCACTCTCCAAAAGGCCATGATTAGAATTTTTGAACCAATTCTCTCTTCCTCATTAATCTACATTGATGACATACTGCTCTTCTCATCCAATCCAGATTCCCATGCTTTACTGCAGCAAAGATTCCATGCTATAAGGCTGGGCAGAGGCATTTTGTAAATTTGTACAGGATGTGCAAGTCATTGAGGTGGCAATCCAAGTAATGTTTCAACCCTCATTCCCAATCTTCTATTCTTGTCACACTGCAGTCACTGATCATGACCGATAATTTGATTAGGCTTCATAGACAACCATTTGTGGAAAAACCACAAGAGTGGTCTACGACACGTAGCTCTGATTTAAGAATTAATTTATGTTCTCACAATACCTATGATGCATTTAAGACACATTAAAACCTCAGACCAGGATCCAACAAATGAGCATGCAAGTTTTTAAGGGGATGCAAGACGAAAAAAGGACCGTCATAGGTTACATGGAGAGCAAAATTCGTCAAAGTTGGCTCCATTTGATGGTTTCATTGTGAAAATGTGATACTCATCATGATATTATTTTTGGGACAATTGACTACTAGAACTGTTGAATTTTGGATGGTTAAATTAATTTGTTAGGTTAAAAATTATTATGTTAGAGCTTTGAATTTTACTCAATAGCCCTCTAAGTTTGTTTATGATTATACTTCCATTTAACCACCTATCTCCTCTGAAGGTTTCTAACAATCACATGATCCTTCCTTACATATTTGACAATGAGTCCTTTATCTGTGATGATATAACCAATTTACCTGAGATCGGTGTATTTATTCAGAAATGGAAAGGGTTTGGAAATTGTCAAAACTTGGGGGCAGCAAATTGATATAACCAATTTACCTGATGTTGTAAGCAGCTTTTTATATAAGAAAGCAACTTTTAACCGTTGAATGAAGCTTTGGTCCCAAGATAGTAACTAAAAAAACCGTTGGATAAATATTTAGTCCCAAGATAGTAACTAAAAAATATTATTAAACAATGTCAAATCTTCATCCAACAGTTAAAAAGCTGCTTTCTTATATATAAGAAGCTGCTTACAATATCATTACCCTAAAAACATTTCATCCTTTCCGTTCATTTACACTCCAGAGAAAGTGAGTGACTGGAATCTTCTGCATGACACTTATTACCACAATAGTTACCAGCTAGAGTTTTTCTGTTGGTGCTAATTTAAGTCTTGATTATCAAGGTCATTATTGCAAAGCTTAGACAAAAATCCCCAGCTTGCTAAACCAATAGGCTCAGCGAAACATCTTTTTTTCAACTGCTATAAATGAAGAATGAATTGGGATCTAAGGCATTGCCTTCCGATTGAAAAGAATGTCCAAGGCATTTGAAGTAAAGGAAAAAAAAACCAGGAAGAGTTTGATTAAACAGCACTTAAAATTGGTATTAAACTTACTTAGAATTACAAAATGTTACCAACTCCACGAGCAAAGGTTTGAAAATTTTCTGGAGCAAAGTATGCTATAATACTTTTTAACTGCTTGAAAGTTACATAAGGTGCCATAGCCGCTTGTCAGGTAACAGAACCCTGAAGCAGCATAATATTTGCCAATATGCAATCCATAACGTAACACTGCCGCCACCAATCCTTTCCTCTGTAGTCATGTATGCTTATATAACGCAGCAGTAATTTATTCATACCTGGGTTTCATAAGGACCCTCTTATGGATGCACAATAAATTGCATACATAGCCTTGGCTTCAGATTGCCATCACGCGTACCATTTATTTAAGAGCTCGAGGAGAAGAACAGCAGCGGAATCCTTGGCTTTCTTGACGCTAGGCATAGGCTCTCCTACACATTCATCCGTCCATCCTTTGTCAGTCGTATTCACACGTACTGCAAAAGTAAACCTTTTTGCATGTGCAGGCCCACCCTCATTCACACACCTATAGATACAGAGGGTCAAATAATTAATTTGCAGTTTTTAGGTAATTCTTACCGGTGAAATTCTCCACTACAAACTAAATAATAAATATACTCCGCTACAACCTCTTCTTACCGGTACAATGGCATTGGCCAATTTCTACGCAAGCAGATGTCATTCAACGTCTGTCTGGTAAATGTTTGGCTGCCATTCTTCTTCTTGCCATCCTCATCATCCTTCTCCTGAGCTTCTGCTGTTTCCTTCTCTTTCAAAGCAACAAGCGCATTCCTCGCAGCTAATTTCTGTGCCATTTTCTTCTGTGGATTCTGAGCAATTCCAACCTGGACGCCATCAACGAATACTTCAACAGTAGCCAAATTGCCACTTCGAGTTGCTTTGTACTCCAGACCTTCAGCCTGTTGCTGACACCGTTCTTGGAGTTCTCGCACCGGATGCATTGGAAGCGTTTCTGGAGTAACCATTGGTTGCAACAAAGGTTGGAATACCTGCACGTCGGAATAGAAAAACAAGAAACTCCATATCTGAGAGGATTCCGATACTCCTCTCAAAAGTTAAGGGAAACAACAAGAGAACAAGAAGAAAAAAAAAAAAAAAAAAAAAAAAGAAAGAAGAAGAAAAAGAAGAAAACAGGTCATTCGTCTGAAACTAACCCTCCAAACTGATGCAGTATTACGTCCACTATCTAGGAAGATAGCACCAGCAATAGACTCGACAATGTCACCAAGAACTTTTGGAGCTTTGCAGTCCCCCAAACCAAAGGAATTGAAACCGGGTTTTGACAATTCTTCATGAACTTCCTTCACGAACTCGCGAATCTGAAAAGGAATCAAAAGTTTGAACAAAGGATAATATGGACCCCTTTCAAGGAAGGTGGATTTCCCAAGGAGAACGAACTATGGTTAGGCCAATGAACCCACACCCCCATCCAATTAAAAATAAGAAACAGACCTGTTTTTCAAGTGCACTCGATCCATGCCGAAGGTGCAGATGGAGCTTATGTTTAACAGCAACTCTGGCAAAGTTTTCATTATTAACAGCAGCGGCACGCAAGTCAGTCAAGCGACCTGGGGGCAGATCTGTGTATGTAAAGAATAAGTGTCTTGTAATGAGATGATCTAAGACTGCATCACCGACGAACTCCAACCGTTGGTAACAGGAGACTCCAGAAGATGGCCTTGAAGCATGAGTAATAGCTTCCACCAAGAAGCTCCTATCATTGAACTTGATGTTCAATGCACCTTCTAAATCATCGAAGTTCACACTCCTCAGTATGCTCTCCGGAACATTACTGGGCTTTGTTGAGCACTCTATCTCCTCGGGATCGAAATCTACCTGTATTCCAATCCATTTCATTAAGTGATTTGCTGCGGTCTTCCCACCTTCAACATAATAAACTCCAATCAGTGCTTCGACAACATCAGCCAGCGTCTTGCTAGAGAGGACTCTGTAAGAACTCGAATCACTCTCAAGCTCACCATCTTCCATTTCATCATCTTCATCTTCCACTCCCGATACAGTCTCGGCAGCTACTATTTCTTTATCAAATAAGGACAATTCCGCATCCTTGGTGTCTTCATCAAAGACGGGCAGAACCCCAGGAGCGGCCCATCTAGATGGAGCAAATCGATCTGCTTGGATATATGATTGAAGTCCTTTTTCCAGTGCGAACTGATAGAGTACCATATTACTCACCATTTGTTGTCTCATTCGAGTGAGCTGACCCTCATGTTTCTGGGGATATTTAAGGAAAAGAAATCGGCTAACAACCCACTTCAAATATGCATCCCCCAGCAGTTCTGCTCTTTCATAGCAGAATGTCTCCTGACATGAAGCAGCAGTCAAAGCTTCCAAGATCTGTAGATAGATAGCTCACACATTAATTACAAACTATATAATGACCACTAAGTTACTAACTATTCTCCATATCAATGAACACAGTACCTTTGAAGAAGGTACAGCATAACTGATTACATCCTTAAGCTGAACAGCAAGCAACATGCTCTCAACCCTCCTCATTATTGAGGGCAACCTCTGAGCACCTCGAACTAGCGATCCCGAAAGTGGATGTACAAAACAGAGCTCAGCTGGGAGGAAAACATAGTAGGTTTTGTCCAGTGTCTCTTCATATTCACCGTCATGTGCTAAAAAACGCACTTACCCCATTAGCTCCAAAATCAAAAAAGAGTTGTGCTAACCAACCTAAAGGCCAGGAATAACATACATAGAGAGAAGATAATTTGCACACCTTCTGAATGTTCAAATCTGGGGGACAGGAGGTTTTTGCAATAAGAAACACCACGTCCTCTTATTAGAGGTTGTTGCTTATACATCAAGTCAACTCCATATCTGCTTGTAAAGAAGACTGGATAGCCAAAAGCACCTTTGTTGTGCGAGAAAAATTGAAAACTTCCCCAATCTAGAAGGATACACAAACTACTATCAGTGGGATTAGCAATACAGAGAGTTGAAAGTCCCTCTCACATCAAAGTAGTTGTATGCTCTCTTGACAGATTGGGATCAGCTTTCTCATCTTCAGGCACAACAAAGAAGGTGCACTATGGATATCCAGCCCTTGCATTAAAACCAAGCAACTGTTAGCTGCAGGAATGGGAAGAAAAAAAAACGCAAACAAAAAAAAAACAGTTATAACTTGTTAACTTTTCACTTTTCAATCACTGCACCAGATCATGTAGAATATGAAGAAATGAAGAGGAAATCACGTACTTTTGCTTGTAGTAATCAGCATATGAGCTGTACTCCAAAGGACCAAGATAACCTTCTTTCCTTGGAAACGAGTTCTCCGCAGTCATATCATAGCGTACAGAATCAACATAAAACCTCTTTCCAGAGTGAGCAGCAGTAACAATTTTTCCTTCTAGATCTTCCGCAATTACAGAAGAATCAGCCATCATCAATTTTTTGACTTGGGTCAAATCTTCAACATTATCTAGCATTTCACAAGAATCCCAATAGGGAACTAGTCCAGAGGCTCTCACAACATCAAACTGTGCTACAGCTCCTCGAATTCCGTAAGTAGGATGAGATTTTTGACCGAAAGCCATGCCGTGACGCAACTTCCCAAATCCATACTCTCTTCGGTCTCCACCAAGTGTCCTCTCATTTGTTCCAAGGTAAACATCAGGTCGAGCTCTCTGAAGGGGATTGCTCCACGCGTCTGATTCATTTACTTCTTCTACCAGATCCCAATCAATTTCTTTTATAGGATCTATACACTTATCGCTAACCACAGGGACAAACAAATATGCCTTTGAAGGATCCCAAGGAGTGGTGGATGGTTCAACATCCACATCCAAGACTATGCTCATTAGTCTTACATGAAAGCTCTTTAGGGATGCCAACTGCATGCAAAAAGGCTCTCTTGTTCAAGCATGGACAGTTAAAACAATTTTATGATTTGGCCACTGCAAAAGATAACAACTAAAAACCTAACTTCTGTGATATCTATTTTCCTTCGGTAAAAAAATAATATGATATTCTAATTTGACAAATAGTAAGGTAAACAACCAACCAACCAACCTGACTTTCTGTAATATCTGTTGAACCCCGGAAGACAAGAGATGCCTTTGTAATCATGGTTCGAGCGATAAAGAGATCCATCGACATCGATAACACCTATTCACAAAATAAATGGTTAGAGATAAGCCGTTATCTTGGTCCTTGGAAGTACGGACAACTCTAGAAGGGTTCAGACGCAACACGCCGGTCGGTGTCCTAATTTTTCCCTTAGTTATTTTTCTTTGACGCGCTTAACAAACACATCGGACACTCATTGATACACCCCAGAGTAGTAGTCGGAAGTGATTAGCGACTCTTAATGATGAGTACACCTGATATTCTTTGAACTGATAAACTGGGTGTTTAGAAATAGGAAGAAATAGGATTTTACAAATTGAGAAAAATAGGCATCTAATAGTATGTAGGATTTTTTGGAATTAAAGATGATTACAAATCACAGTTTTAATATAGATTTAATGATTTTATTATCACGCATGATCATAAATGTTGAAATACTGTTCATCAGTCTGCTGTGTATGTGTCCTAAGTTCATAGAATTTGTCGTGTTTGTGTCGGGCCCGTAACCTTGCTCGTGCTTCTTAGACTTCGTGTTTATGTGAAAATGCCAGGAAAGATAAACTAGAACATACCTCTGCATCCAGCTCATTGCCGAAAAGTACAGCAAAATCTGAAACTTGAATTAAGAATGGATCTTTTGAAGAGCCAACATTTTCACATTTGACAGCATACATATGTAGATGAAGCAATTTGGAGTTCTCACAACCCTCTCTCCCAGATAAAATCCACTCTCCCTGCAGGGCAACGGGGGTATAAGGTGTTTTTTGAATCCCACTAATATATAATAAAATAAAATAAAAATAAAACCCTATCAATGTTAACAATAACTCGTACTAGCTACTAGTTTAAACTTTAAACTATACCAGGTTATACAAAGATTCTAATATCACGTGTCTTTTATATGGAAAAAGGAAGGGGGTGGGGGGGTTTGACCAACAAAACAATACTCCCTCCGTCCCAAATAAAGAGTCCATCTTTCCATTTTGGCTTGTACCAAAATTGTTATCCACTTTCCTAAACTGGTATACAATATTTACTTCCTTTCCAAAACTACCCTTCCTTGAAATCTACACCAAGACAGAGCCAGAAAGGTGGTTAATGATTACGGGCAATTGTGAAAAGTAGGTGTAGATTCTTTTTGTCCCCTTAAAAAGATGAGTTCCCAAGACGGACCCTTAATTTGGGACGGAGGGAGTATATTAGTCTAACAGCCATCCTGCATCGGATGTTGCCTTCTCGTTATTTTAATACATAAAAGATCCATAAAGAAACAAAGGAGAAAGATACTGGAATATGTAATGGAACCTACATAGAAACGTGTAACTAAGAATATTACAAATTTTAACAACTTGAATAGCATCGGAATATCTATTGGAAACAAAGAGGAGGTTGCAGCAGGGATCTTAGTAATTTGGACAACCTAAAGTTCCATATTTATCGGTATCATTAGATTAAACAGAAATGATCAAGTCAAATAGTATCTATAAGGTTCTCTCCTTCCAGTGTAGCATATTCTCAAATACCACAAGCAAATAATCCAAACCCTGTGACACGAAGGACAAACTAACCTGAAGTGTATTAGCTACACCTTCAGGATAGAATTCTCTGTGCCTAGCAGTCCCAGGAAGTGGATCTCCCTCGTCATTCTGGTCAACTTTTTCTCCTTCACCGCCACTTCCCTTGTCCGGCAACAGCATGTCAGTAAATGCCCCCATCTCATGTAACTTCTTGCAAGCAGCCAAACAAACAGCCTGCAAAATTGAAGAAATTAAGGAACCAACTCGTAATTGACAATAAAGTGAAGCTCACTGTATTTTATAACATGACTCTAGCATGCCTGCTGTGCAAGGCGCATTGAACTGCATATAGGACCCTCAAGTTTTTCAAATGGTGCATTACAGGGGAGTTGAAGCCTGCATGAATATTCAGCGGACCCCCCCGGTTTATCATGACGCTCCATAATAAACTCAGGACGAAGTATTGAATATCTGTTGACATATGCCAGAACAACCAAGTAAGAAACAAATATTCGCTTAGAGATATCCAAACTACATTCAAGTAATTGATTATATACCATAGGTTAAGAAGATACAATTCCATTCAAGTAAGACGTAATAGATCATAAGTGATTGAAACGCACCTGTCACTGGGTAATTGAGAGCAGTAGAAATGGATGAGTCCAACAGCAGAATTTAAGCTCACAATAGCACCAGTTGACTCCACCTGGTATACTGTGCCGGGTGTGGTATCCACTGAACTTAACCTTGAAGTATCCTTAAGATGACTAAGGTCTGTTCTCTCAATTGCTTCTCTCCGTAATGTTTCTTCACTATTCCTAGCATTTCTTAAAAATGCTCCATGTGATAAATTTCCCCTAGAAAAAAAAAAGGAGAGTTAACATATCATAGATATATCACCGAAGTAAAAGATTAATGCTGAGATTGTACCACTCAGACCAAGTACCTCTCAACCATCAATAAGTAATCTGACCCAGGCTTTCTAGCACGGCCCCTGGACTGAATGTATGCTAAAACTGTTTTTGCTAGGTCAAAGCGAATGACAACATTGCATTGTCGAATGTCAAGTCCTTCTTCAGCAACACTAGTGGCCACTAATAATGTCACCTATAGATCAGATGGAGGTCAACTACAATGTATTAGAATCACTGACTTGTACGAATGACAGGATATTGTAGCAAACAGAAGTTTTACACATACACGGCCATCTCGAAACTTGGCAATTGTATCCTGCATTTGGCTTGCCCGCATCTCTTGACTGTTGTTGTGCCCAATCAAACTTGCACACTTGACAAAACTAAGAGATGGAAGTTCGATAAAAACCTGCATTCATGCAAGAAGATAATAAAATACAATGAGGAAGTCCAGGAGGCAAAAGAATAAAAGGAACCCTAGTGAAGAAGATATATATTCAACCTTTGGAAGAACCAAGGCAGCCACAACTCTTTCAACAAAGATAATTGCGCGGAAATCCTCTGTGTGCTGATACTTGAGAAGTATTTTAATCAATGACTGCACTTTCGGGGTTACTTTTCCATCAGCTACAGCTGCTCCTATAATGACATCCACGTGCTCTCCGCCAGAGACAACTATACATACAAGTATATCAGGACAAGGTTAGAGGCAGAGTATAGTCCATCATAGTCATGTGAACTATCTTCTGGAAAGATGGTAAATGCTTGATAAATGAGCAAGCTTTCAAATGCATATTTTTGGTGCCTCCATGAGCCACCGAAGCAACCACGGATACATTTTTTTTTTTTTTTAAATGACGGGGAAGGTTCGAACTTCAAACCAATATCTTGGAGGGGACTTAAACCAATCTCTTTGCCACTTGAGCAATGCCTCACTTGGTACCACTAATACATATTTAAGATCACCTAACCAAAGTGCATTGCCTTCTAATATGCTCCATCCATGCCAAAAGTAAAAGCATATGTTTGCAGAGATAGGCTTTGCCGACATACTTATTGTTTTAGTTATCTGAGTGGCTCAGCCGATAAAAGAAAAAACAATAACTACATACTGAACTACTTTTTGGCTTCTCCGTCTACACAATGACAGTAGAATCCAAATCTCGTAACACTTGCTAACCAAGTCATGAATAAACTCTAGAGTCTATTTGGTATAGCTCGGCCAGTCAGCATCTAGAACCAGTTGATTCTACTCAACACAAAAGGATCAACAAGTATGGGTGATAGCTTTTGATTAGGTGGTTTTGTCTCCACAAGGCTTTTCTTTTTATGCTCATTCGGAGAGTTTGTTTGGGCAGTATTGTTGGCCATGGTTGAGGTTATGTCTCTGTTCTTGTAGCCTTGTTTTAATTAATGAAAATCTTACTGCTGTTCAAAAAACAAGTACTCACCATGACTGTCAGGTAGCTCTCCCTCCTCCATCTCTTCTTCCATGTCACTCCCGTCTCCACCAACACTGTCTTCATCGGGAGTTTTTGAACCATTTTCTGAAACAGCTCCCTCAGATAATTGGCATTGCAAAAGAGAAACAACTTTATTCAAATAAGATTCTTGAAACTTGACGTCAAGCTGATAGTTTGCTCTCTCATCATTTTGCAAAGCAGTCAAAAAAGATTGTGCAACCTGCAAAGTAATGTCTGTTACACGGAATACATTGCAGTAGAAAAAATAATCTTTTGAAGAGGTTGAGTTACAGGTAATAAGTTGTGTGTTTGCGGTCTTGAATTCTTTGTTTTAGATCAAAGAAAATAGTAGGCTTCAATGTAAGTAAATTTTTCCTCTTTTGAAGTTTTGAGTGATGCGTAACTACTTTTTATTTTGTACATACTTCATTTCATGCCTCCAAGGTGCTTTCTTTGGCACCTTATAACGAAGTTATAAAAAAATGAAAGAAAAAGAAAAACATTCCGAGCAAAGCTTTCCACATACAACCATCCCTGACATTAGTAACATACGGCACCTTGTAGGCACACCACTGTCCCAATTCACCGAGCGCGTAGTTAATAGCCCTCAACTTTTGAATTAAATTAGCAGCCCCATCACTTTCTGTTCTTTCAGAAACTCCATATACTTGGCGAAGCTCCTCCTTGGCCCCAGCATCTCTTGCTCCCATAAATTGCCATTTACTTCTTCTTGAACTCGATTGTGCAGCTTCTTCAACAGCAACTTCCATTTGTTTTATTTGTTCATGAAGTGACCATAAGGTTGCTGCTTTGTCATACTCCACAACAACTTCTGAAGGCATTGGTACATGTTTTTCCAGCTCCTTCCGGTCTTTTATCGTACATACTACAGAATCAAGCTTACTTTCAAGATTACGAATCTTTATCGCACAGTCCACTTGGCTGGAAACACCTATATCATTTACAATACAATAAAATTCTCTAACAACAGAAGCAGCAACAGTATATTGTGATTGGATTTTAAAAAGGTTTAAATACCTACAATTGAAAAGGATGTGCAATTCAATTTTGATTAAAATGATGCTTCTTTCAGAAACAATATTAGCTTCAAAAGAATGAACAGATACCCTTTAAGTTAACAGGAGAGGCAGTCATTCCAAAAACTGACGGCCTCTTTTCTTTTGGTGTTGTGTGATAGAACTCGGACATCACTAAAGAATATGGATGTTTCTTCACTGCATGATGACACTCGTCCAGAATGAGGAGATTGATTGCTTCCATCTTTATTATGCTATGTCTCAAAATGTTCAACAAAATTTGAGCTGTCATCACTAAAACCTGCAGTAACAATAGGCAATAGAAGTGAGTGGAGAATAAACTCAGTCCAAAGTAACAGGAGGAATGAGTTTATTTCTTTATTATCCTTTTTTTCTTCTTCTTCTCCTTCTTCTTCTTCTTCTTCTTCTTCTTCTTCTTCTTTTTTTTTTTTTTTGGGTGGGGGTGAGAATAAACTGAGTCCAAAGTAACAGAAGGAATGAGTTTATTTCTTTGTTATCCCTTTTTTCTTCTTTTTCTCCATTCTTCTTCTTTTTTTTTTTGGTTTTGGGGTGTGTGTGTGTGTGTGTGTGTGTGTGTGTGTGTGGGAGTGATGGGATTAGGGGGTTTCTTTTCTTTGTGTTAGCTTACTCGGTTTCAATTAAGGATGAACGTCAATTATCAAAAATGATACAGATATGAACAAGTTCATCTATTTATTACTAAACATGGATGACTGATGACCCAAACAAACTTGCAAGTTTTCAATCTTCTGTCATTCAATACAGTAACTTTACAACGAAACCCGTGAGTTGTAGATGAGAAGTTTGAACTTGCATATAACATCAGTTTAACAGAAAACCTCATAGAATATTGGAGTACGAGATTTAGAAGCTACACGATTGACAAGAATATAATAGCTCCTTCATAACAGTAAACATGACAAGTGTTAGACGCCATCCCACAAACTTAACAAGGAACACAAAGGTTACCATCCAATACAGCAACCTCAAAAACAAAACTTTTGATCACCTTATGCCAACAGGCATAAGATGCAATCACTTTGTGAGTTGGAAAGCCAACAGAAAGAAAACACAGTTCTGGCAGCAACGCATTGAAATGGTCATGTCCATGCTCAACTAAACAATGATGAACAAAATATTATTACATATCCATGCAGTTGATACAGAAGCCTTAGGCAATGAGATGTATTCCCAATAGACCATGGGAGAAGGTAAATATGAACAAAAGGGAGAAATTTCACCCCCCTTGGATGGGTGAATGTCCACTTCAAGGGGAATTAGTCTCCAAAATAAATCAACCTCATTATTCGCTGCCAAACTAAATATAAACAAGAGTCTCATAGACTAGATTCTATGACACATAGGACACTGCTTTCCTAATCTAACTCGCATTTTCTCAAAGGGAAGCAAACCGGCTAAAATTAACCTGAAACCACGAAAATATAACTCTATTGTAATTAACCAGGGATGTATTACTCTACCCCTCAGAATCAACCTTACAGTGAAGGATAAAACCATAGAAGCACGAAATGGGGGCGGGGGTGGGGTCAAGGGAACGGGAAGCGTTGAACTTTAAGAGGTTTAAAGGTTAGGAGCGTTCAAGAAGCATCAAAAATTACGATAGATATGTTCTCTATTTAATTAGTGAAGAGGAATTTGGGTTGAATAAGATATTTTGATCATAAATTTTGTTTTTGAGAGTCTTAAAACCATATGTTCCGACATAAAAATATTACTTCAATAAACTGTTTGAGCGAAATAAGAACTTGAATCTATATATAAGCTATTTTGAGACTTGGTTGTGATGGGAGCGGGGTGGGAGCGAGCTTCTAACATGAGGGGAGCAAGGTTCCGACAAGCTTCTTAGTAAGAAGGGCGGAATCGAGAGTTTAAGGTGGGAGCGTGACCACTTTAGAAGGCTCCTGCTTCTAAGGTTAAAACCACATGTATATATTGGTGGCAACCAGCCCTCCTCACAATCTTCATAAATATTCAATGGGCCCAATCTTTCTGGCAAATCTGCCTTCAACTAAGCTTCTTTGTCAATTTCCCAAAAAAAGAAAAAACAAAAAGCAGAGCTTCCTTGTCATTATCCATTTCGTTAGGCAGTAGTTAGTATTAACAAGTAACAATAACCTGATGGCATAGATTGCATATATATGGCACAAACATCGACGATAAGACAGCCTGCATGCGAAAGAAACTAAATGTCTTCCATGAAAACGATCATCCTCCCTGATTTAATTTTCTTCTCCCAGGGCTTTTCCGGACATGCTCCCCCACCTACACAGTACTCACAACACTTGAATCTCATGTTTTTATACATTTGAGAGTCATTTTCAACATTCAAAAAATAGATATTTTTATCAATCAGAAAAATAATAGATTTGTGAACAACCCTCTTAGATTCAAACCCATAGCTGAAGATAGAACTCCAATACATATTTTTTGTTTTCTCTCTTTTGGACTAAAGGGTGTACGTCTAGGTCTTTTGAATTCTTTTTTTAAAGTTCTTACATTATGTAGGACCATACTGTGAGTTTTTGGTGTATAGATCTGCCCATGCAGATGCACCCCCTTTTGCCTTTTCCTTGAGCAAAAACACATCGGTTGATGTGTGTTAACATACTTTCATTCATGTTGTATCATATATTTTTTTCCATTGTATAGCATAAACACAGGGATATGTAACCGTAGGCATTTACTTTTTCTTAGGTTTCCATATTTAACCTTCCTGGTATTTTGTATACATTGTGATTCGTCATTGGGAGATGGAAATACGGAAAATTCTCCCAAACTATTCTGACATATAGTTTCAGAGCAGGAATTTTGAACCAATTTTTTTTTCCCCTGTATATTCTCGTCTCGCAGCCCTCTCAAAGAGCCTCTGGCTCTTGTCTCTTGCTGATCTCCTCTCTTGCAACTCTCTTGGCCCATCGGACCCCACAAGACCTTCTCCCAGGCCCATAGAGCCCTACAGATGTTCATCCAACCTAGCCGCACCACACCGGGCGTTTACCCAGACTAGCCGCACCCCCAGCCCCTGCACCCAAGCCAGCTGAAGACCTCCAGATCTTCGCACAGCCCTCGCGACCGCACCAGCCCTTATGCACAGTTCCAGTGGCCATCTTGCCTTCTTTTAGCCATCTATTCAAAACCCTTACCAAAACATCTAGTCTTGTGCCATGATGAAGGATCAAACAGAAGAAAGAAATGGGGAAGAAAATTTGATGATTTTAATCCTCAATATGTAGCAGTATTTATATACAACCTAGATTACAATAAAGGAAACAAAAGAAAAGGAAAGAACAATAGAAAAGGAAAAGAAATAAAAATAAGATCAAAATATTCTCCTAAGATTCTGTAAAAGGATTTGACTGAAATCTTATCCTATATAATATTTTATTTCCAACACTCCCCCTCAAGCTGGGGCGAAGATATCCACAAGACCAAGCTTGCCAAGAGAAGCTCCTAAAAGAGACAAGTCAACCGGTTTAGTAAACATATCTGCAGTCTGATCAGATGAAGGAAGAAACTGTGGAGTAATAACACCTGTCCGAACTTTCTCCCGTATGAAGTGAACATCCACCTCGATATGTTTTGTTCGCTCGTGGAAAACAGAGTCGGAAGCAAGCATTATAGCTGATTTGTTGTCGCAGAACAGAGTCGAAGAGTCACGTATAGGATACCCAATTTCTGTCAACAAGGAGTGAAGCCATATAAGCTCACACGTGCCTTGAGCCATATCGATACTCTGCTTCAGCTGAAGATCTAGAAACAACGGCCTGTTTTTTACTTTTCCATGAAAGGAGATGGCTGCCATAAAAATTAAAAAAAACCTGAGGTAGAGCGCCTATAAGTTTTAGAACCTGCATAATCAGCATTGATAAAACACGAGATCTCACTCTGAGGACCAGCTGTATAGAATAACCCAAGACCAGGACAAGTCTTGAGATATCTAAGAATATGGTGAACAGCATCCAGATGCGAGGAATGCGAAGCATGCATGAATTGACTCACAACACTCACAGCAAATGAGATGTCTGGTCGTGTGTGAGTCAAGTAAATAAGACGACCAACAAGTCGCTGATAGACAGTAACATCAGGTAGAAGTTCTCCAGATTCAACTGATAGCTTCTGATTTGGATCCATAGGGGTAGAAGCTGGCCGACACCCCATCATACCAGTATCTTGAAGTAGATCGAGAGCATACTTCCTCTGAGATAAAGAAATTCCATGGCGGGAGCGAGCCACCTCAATACCAAGGAAACAATGGAGAGGGCCAGATCTTTGACATCGAAAACCTTGCCAAGAACCGTCTTAACTTTGGCAATACCGGGGACATCATTTCTAGTGATGATGTCATCAACATAAACAAAGAGAATCACACAACGACCGTCCAGGTGACGGTGGAAAAAGCATGTGTGGTCCGAATGACATCGTGTAAAGCCCATAGACAAAATAACCTCACTGAAGCGATTTAACCATGCCCGTGGTGACTGCTCAAGGCCATAAAGAGACTTGCGAAGGTGGCAGACTTTCCCAGAATACTCCCCCTCAGCCCGAAAACCCAGTGAAGGATCCCTATAAATAGTTTCAAGAAGATCACCATTTAGGAAGGCATTCTTGACGTCCAACTGATGCAGAGGCCAAGACTGTGAGGCAGCTAAGGAAATGAGAAGTCGAACAGTAGTCAACTTAGCCACAGGAGCAAAAGTTGTACTATAGTCCTTGCCTGGAATCTGAGTGAACCATTTAGCAGCAAGGCGGGCCTTATACCTTTCAATTGAACCATCCGCCTGGTACTTCACACTGAATTCCCATTTACATCCAACCGTCTTTTCCCCACTCGGAAGAGGAACAAGCTCCCATGTTTGGTTGCGCTGAAGACAAGGATCACAATTTCGTTTCGGTGTAATGTTTCGTTGTTCCCGGAAACGTAAACTTTTCGGAAACATGTGGAAACACCGGAAAAAATTGGAAACACTAAGAAAGTTGTGGAAACATAACTTCAAACTAAATTGTATGCACATATAAAGCTTATAATTGATTAATTGAACCTTTGAGAGGTCTATATATATGTAGTTATATCAATAATATATAGTTCAAATTGAAAAATACATGATAATTTAGGTGTCAATCTACTATCAAGCAATTCATAGAATACTAAAAACACCATTCATAGAAAAGAAAAGTTACATATAAGCACATAAGGAGCCAATAAGACATCTCCAAAATACAAATGGTTATTCATCCAACAAATTCACATACAAATCATATTTATTTTTGTTTTTGTTCTTTTTGGAATTAGTGTACCACAATTATAGGACTACTAATTAGTAATTAGTAATTAGTATTAATTGCAATTAGTACACTTATAGGATTAAGAAATAAATTTAGTATAACTAATTTTATATTTATAAGAATATTAGTTATAGAACTCATATAGGTTTTATAAGTATTACTAATAATATTATCAATTTATAAGTATTACTAAGTTAGTAATACTAATTTACTTAGTCTAATATTCAGTATAAGTATAAGTTATATAAGTATTACTAATAATATTATAATTATTACTAAGTTAGTAAAACTAACTTACTTAGTCTAATAGTATAAGTATAAGTTATACAAGTTAATTGACTTTAAAAAAAAAAAAAAAAAAAGAAGAAGAAGAAGAAGAAAAAGGAGAACCTTAAACAGAACCTTTGTTAAAGAGGGAAAAAAAACAGAACCTTCGTTACCAGCCTAGGGCTTCTCTCGATCAGTCACGGCTGAAGAAGAAGAAGAAGAAGAAGACGAATCCAGTGAAGAAGAAGAAGATCTGAACAAGAAGAAGAAGAAGAAGAACTAACCTGAATCAGATCTGAACCAAGTTTTTTATACATAGATTCGGCAGTTTTCCCCCAAATTTCTCTTCTTGAATCATTTTGATTCCACCTCTTTTTCCAGCCCTATCAAATCTCGTGAATGTTTCGGTCGAAACAAAAGTGTTTCGTGTTTGTTTCGTACGAAACACATGAAACTCTCAAATCTTGTCGCGACCCTGGAATTTCGAGATTCCTCTATTGTTTCGTGTCGGTGGCCCACGAAACCGAAAAGTTTCGGCTCTTTCGACCGAAACAAAACGAAATTTAGATCCATGGCTAAAGAGCATCCATTTCCAAAGTCATGGCCGCTACCCAGTGAGGGTCCTGAAGAGCCTCAGATACAGACCAAGGAATTGGGGTGGAGTCTACCTGGCTAAGAAAGGACCGATAAGTGTCAGAAAGCCCTGAATAAGAAACATACTGGGCAATTGGGTGGTGAGTACTAGAAGAAAAATCATAACGATTAGGAGGACGACGAGTACGAGAAGGATATCGGGAAGTAATAGGTTCAAGGGGACTAGAAGCATTACTAGAAATCGCAGAGGATAATGACTGAGAGACCGGAACAGACAGACGACGAGAGTACACCTGTTGAGGATCTGTAGTAATGACCAGAGGTAGCATGGGGTCAGTCGTAGGAGACGAGGAGATCACTGGAGGAGATTCAAAGGAGAAAACAGGATGCAGAAGCACACAAGTCTCCTCTGAGACTTCTTCAACTACAGTTCCTGATGAAGAATTAGTGTCTGCATAGAAAGGAATATCTTCCAAAAAAAGTGACTTCCATAGAGTGATATAAGTGACAGGAAACAAGATCATAAGCAATGATATCCCTTAAAACATAGAAGCGTACCCTAAGAAGATACACCTAACTGCCTTATCATCCAATTTAGTCTGAGTAGGGCTCCGATTCTGAACAAAACAAGTACATCCAAAGACCCGAGGTAAAACAGGAAAAATAGCACAATCGGGCTAAAGAATTTGCAAAAGGGCTTTACCATGTAAAACTCGACTAGTAGTTCGGTTCAAGAGGTAGGTAGCAGTAAGAACAGCCATATGCCAAAAAAATTTAGGAACATGCATCCCACATAAAGGACACCGAACAACAGCCATGATGGAGCGGTTCTTTCGTTCCGCAACACCATTTTGTTCAGGGGTGTATGGACAAGTGAGTTGCTGAAGGATACCCTTTTGGTTAAGTGTGGACCAAAATTCATTAGTAATATATTCCCTGCCATTGTCAGATCGAAGATTACGCACAATAGTATTAAATTGGGTTTTAATCATTTGCAGAAAGTTGGTAAACAAAGTGAACACTTCGGATTTTTTCTTTAGAAGATAGACCCAAGTGCAACGACTGTAATCATCTATAAATGTGACATAGTAGCGATGGCCAGAGAGAGCAGTAATTGGGGAAGGACCCCACACATCACTATGAATAAGATCAAATGCACATGGGACACGATTCATGCGAGGAATGTAACTAGATTGTGTATGTTTAGACAATTCACACACCACACAGTTAAAATTCAACTTCCGACAAGTTTTATTTAGTAGAGGAAATAGTTGACAAAGATATTGAAAGTTCGCATGGCCCAAACGGGCGTGCCACAAATGTAAAGACTCAGAAAAATTAACACACTCAGAAGTAGGCAAAATAGACGCTTGAAAACCAGAAAAATGTCCATGCTCCCCTGAAGGATCCCCAAAGTAGTACAATCCATCCCGCTCATATCCCCTGCCAAAAATCCTCTTCGAAGTCTGGTCCTGCTAGAGACACCGATCATGAAAGAAAACAACAGAACAACTTAGATCCTTGGCAAGACGACTAACAAAGAGAAGGTTACACGAAAAATTGGGAACATGAAGAATAGAGATAAAGTAATATTGGGAGATTAAGTAACTTCACCCTTGTTCTGGATGTGGATGATAGAGCCATTTGCAATTTGAACATATTGGGAGACGGGAATAATCGGGGATGAAAAATAAGATAACTTACCAGTCATGTGATCATTGGCTCCTGAATCAAGGACCCAAGTAGGCTGGCCTGACTTAACATGAAGAGCAGTGGAGGTAGTACCTGCAGCCAGAGTAGCAGTAGAGGTAGATCCAGGACGAGAGCTCTGCTGAATAAGTGATCCCAACTCAGACAGGAGCTGGCGGCTCATTTGAGCTTGGAGTTGAAGCATTTCTGGAATAGACTGGTTGGGTAGAGAATCTGCAACTACTATAGTCCGAAAGGGAACTTTACCCTTGCTCCTAGCATATTTTTCCCAAAGTTCTGGATGAAGTTTGAAGCAAGGATCCTTGACATGACTATCTCTATTACAATGGGTACAATGGGTTTATTCCCCTGAGAGTGAAAAACAAAAGCTGTGGATGCTGCAAAAGCCATCCGATCAGGTATAGGAGTCTCAGGGGCAACAGGGACAGCAGGAGATGGAGGCTGTAATAAGCGGCAGCGACGCTCGTCACCATCAAAAGTGGCAAATGTCTCATAAAGAGAAGGCATAGGAGATGCATTGACAATCTGGGTTCGACGAGACTCGAACTCAGGTTTCCAAACCATCAAAAACTAATATATATATATATATATATATATATGTTGACAATCGATGCGCTGAATGGTTGTGTTTGAAGAATCACTGAGGGGCTCATATTGAGCCAATTCCTCCCAGCGAACCTGAAGATAACCGAAATAGTCAACAATAGAGAGTCCCAAAGTCTCCTAGGTAGCGTGATGGATTTCACGATATAGCTCGAAAATCCGTGAATCATTGTGCTCATGCGCATACATTTTGGTCAAAGCAGACCCCAAACCACGTACCGTATCATGGTACATGCAGATATGACAGATACGTTCCTCTATAGAGTTAAAGATCCACCTCAAAATTGTGCAATTGTCGATATCCCATTACACACGCTTAGGGTCAGTGACAAGTGGTTTGGGTTCAACATCGACGATCCAACCAGATTTGCCCTTTCCACCTAAGAAAAGGCGGAATGAACAAGACCAAGCAGCGAAGTTCCTTCCGCTCAACAAAACACTAGTAACCCGATGAGCAGGTGCATGTTGGGACAGAGAGAGATCTGGACGAGGTGCAGTTTCGGTATTCTTGATAGGATCCGTCATTGTAATAGTAGAAATAACCCAAATAAACCGCAAGAGAATAACTCCAGAGAACACAAAGCTGCCTGGAAAAAAAACGAGTAGAAATAGGTTACTCCAACCACCGGAAGAATCGGTAGGAAGTAGAAGGGGCCACCGGAGAATAATCGGTAGCCCAAACAGAGAAGAAAATGAGCACTTAAGGCTCTATCGCATCACAAGGATGCAAGGGAGGGCCCACAGAGGGGCAGACGACAACACCTAAGGCTGTCGCAGGTGCGGGAGGCCTCGGAGTGGGCTGGGTGAGGCTCGCCAAGGCTGCAAGAGGCTATTGGAGGTGGTTGTTGAATCGGAGTTCTTCAGGCTAAGAGAGATCAATTGATCCTCTCTGTTATTATATTAAACACTGTTAAATTGGAGCATCCAACCCAAAACCAATTGGCAATGAGTGGAGTAGCCCCTTGAACTTATATATTGAGTAGCTAGGTTATAACTCCCCGATGTGGGACATACAACCTCAACACGCCCCCGCACGTGTGGCATAACTGAGAGCCAAACACGTGGATTACTGAGATAGGGTGACATCGAGCACACGTGGACAAATTGGGCACAATAATAACCTGCTCTGATACCATGTTAAATTGGAGCATCCAATCCAAAACCAATTGGCAATGAGTGGAGTAGCCCCTTGAACTTATATATTGAGTAGCTAGGTTATAACTCTCTGATGTGGGACAGACAATCACAACAAACACTCATAAAGAGAAATAATAAGAATTACCAATAGGTCCCCAAACAATAGGAGAAATAAAGAAAATAAAATAATTCTCAACACTCCCCCTCAAGTTGGTGCAAAAGTATCTCTCATACCCAGCTTGCTAAGGATAAAATAAAAAGGCCTACTAGTAAGACTCTTAGTAAGGACATCAGCCAATTGCTCCCCTGTCTTCACAAATGGAGTACAAATAATTCCACTATTTAACTTCTCCTTAATGAAGTGTCGATCAATTTCAACATGCTTGGTCTTATCATGTTGAACAGGATTGTGAGCAATGCTGATAGCTGACTTGTTGTCACAGTACAACCTCATCGAATCCTTAGGCCCAAATCCGAGATCAACTCAAATAATTTGAATCCACAGTAGCTCACACACTCCTTGTGCCATGGCTCAAAACTCTGCCTCTTCACTCGATCGAGCTACTACTGACTGCTTTTTGCTTCTCTAAGTAACAAGGTTACCGCCAACAAATAAACAATATCCCGTAGTTGATCTCATATCAGATGTTGACCCAGCCCAATTTGAATCAGTATAGGCTTCTACTCAGGTGTGACCATGCTTAGCAAAAAACAACCCTTTTCCTAGAGCTGATTTGAGGTACCTAACAAATCGAAAAACGGTATCAAGGTGAGTCTATCTCGGAGAGTGCATAAATTGGCTAACACTCACAGCGAAGGCAATATCTGGTCTGGTGTGTGAAAGATAAATCAGTCTACCTACGAGTCTCTGATATCTCCCCTTGTCAAACAATTCCCCACTTAGATCATCACTCAGTTTCAAATTAGGATCCATTGGAGTATCAGCTGCCTTACACCCAAGCATTCCTGTCTCCTTCAGCAGATCTAATACATACTTTCGCTGTGAAATAAATATCCCCTATTGAGACCGTGCAACTTCAATTCCCAAGAAGTACTTTAAGCTCCCCAAGTCCTTGATTTCGAATTCCTTAGCCAGATGAACTTTCAACTGTCCCATTTCCTCTAAGTCATTCCTAGTAAGGACAATGTCATCTGCATATACTATTAAAGTAGTCAACTTACCTCCTGAGGAGTGTTTTATGAAAAACGTAATGATCCCCTTGGCTCTTTTTGAATCCATACCTCATCATGGCTTGTGAAAATCTATCGAACCATGCTCTAAGTAATTGCTTAAGTCCATACAAAGACTTTCTGAGACGACATACCTTCCCTTTTGTCTTGGTGTCCTCAAAGCCCGGAGGAACATCCATGTACACCTCCTCTAAGTCGCCATGTAAGACAGCATTTTTTACATCAAACTGATGTAGAGGCCATTCCAAGTTTACTGCGAGAAACAACAGAATTCTAATCGAGATCATCTTGGCCACTGGAGCAAAGGTCTCTTGATAATCAACCCCGTAAGTCTGGGTGAACCCCTTGGCCACTAACCTTGCTTTGTATCTCTCCACATTCCCATCGGCTTCTAAGTCGCCATGTAAGACAGCATTTTTTACATCAAACTGATGTAGAGGCCATTCCAAGTTTACTGCGAGAAACAACAGAATTCTAATCGAGATCATCTTGGCCACTGGAGCAAAGGTCTCTTGATAATCAACCCCGTAAGTCTGGGTGAACCCCTTGGCCACTAACCTTGCTTTGTATCTCTCCACATTCCCATCGGCTTTGTGTTTCACATTGAACACCCACTTGCACCCTACCGTCTTCTTCCCCTGAGGTAATTCTGTTAATTCCCAAGAGCCATTTTTGGAGAGTGCTTTCATCTTTTCAACCATGGCTGACTTCCACTTAGGATCAGAAAGAGCTTCCTAGACATAATTAGGGATAGAAACAGAGGAAAGTTTGAACACAAAAGCTTTATAGGATGGAGACAAACGAGAGTATGAAACAAAGTTAGAGAGTGGATCTTTAGTACATGTCCTAATGCCCTTCCAATGAGAAATAGGAATGTCTAAATCATCACTAGAATCAAGAATAGAAATTTGGGAATTAGAAATACCTGGACCATCATCATCACTAGAAGCAATTGGCTGTAGTGAAGGGAAAGGAACAGCCTCTAACTCTGATGCCCCAAATCGTTCTCTCCTTGTTCTTTGAGTATGCCAGTAACTCTTTCTGCTTCTCCTTCTCCGTAGCTTGCCCTCTTTCTCCCTTACTCTTTCCTTCCTTACTCTTCTTGGGTTCCCCTTCCACTCTCTCATTTTCAATGCATATAATAGCACCAGGCATCTCTTCCTCACTCTCTTTCTCCCCCTGAAGACGTGACTGAGGAGACTGAAAATAGGAGTGTGTCTCATGGAACGTAACATCCACAGAGACATACCACATACGAGGAGGATGATAGCATTTGAATCCCTTTTAAATTGGGGAATAACCAAGAAAAACACACTTAATAGCACAAGGGTCTAATTTTTTCCGGGACGGAGAGTGGTTGTGTATGAAACAGACACATCCAAAGACTCTCGGAGAAATACCAAATAAAGAGAACGGTTTAAGAAGAACTTCAATAAGAGATTTCTTACCGAGGACACGAGTGGGTAACCTATTGATAAGGTAGGCAGTAGTTAAAACAGCCTCCCCCCAATAGGACTTTGGAACCTGCATTGAAAACATCATGGACCTAGCGGTTTCTAACAAATGGCGATTCTTGCGCTCAACAATACCATTCTGTTGGGGAGTATTAGTGCAGGAAGTTTGGGGGATCATCCCATGCTCAAAAAAATAGTCTTGAAGACCACCATAAATATACTCTCCTTCTTTGTCAAAACGGATAATTTTGATAACAGTGCTAAATTGAGTGCATATCATTTTGTGAAATGTTTTTAAAATAGAAAAACACTTCATTCTTGCTTTTCATCAGATACTCCCAAGTAATACGAGGAAAATCATCAATAAAAGTAACAAACCACTTAAAACCATTCAAGGAAGAAATATGAGAGGGACCCCACACATCAGTATGAATAAGCTGCTCAAATTAAAAGTGGCACGATGATACTTGCCAAGTTCACAAGCCTCACCGAAAACACTAGAAATGTTCTTATTGTTTATTAATGAAGGAAACAAATAACTAAGAAGGAAAAAAGATGGATGTCCTAGTCTTTGGTGCCACAGCCATGCCTCCTCGGGTAGAGTCTCCCTTGATGAATGATGGGCACCATGGGTCACACTTTCACTTCCAGCTTCCTTGGGCGTCAGAAAATAGAGTCCATTCGCTTCCCTACCACTACCAATATCATCTTGGTGGAGAGGTCCTGAAAAATACAGTGAGATGGAAAAAAAGTCGCACAACAATTAAGATCACGTGCAAGTCGACTAATAGAAAGAAGAATAGTCGAAAAATTTGGGACATGGAGGACCGAAGACAAGGCCAATGAATCAGAAGCATAAACAACACCTTTAGCGGAAATGGAAGAAAAATTACCATCCGCTGTTCTAACTTTATCTTTACTAGATCAGGGATCATGAGTAGAAAAGACAGTGGACAAACCAGTCATGTGATCGGAATCCCCTGAGTCTATAATCCATGGTTAGTGAGACTGAACATGTCAAGCACTAGAAAAATTAACATTACCTGCATGAGCAAAAGAGGTAGAAGAGCTCGTGGGAGCGTCAAGCTATGACATGATACGCCACAATGTCTCCATATCAGTACTTCTTATGCTCCCGCCAGCACGTGAACGAGAAGTTGACTCCTCTTCAGTAATTCACATCGGGACCACTGGATAAGTTAGCACGAGGTTCATTCCTCCTACCACCATTTCGAACTCTGCCCCGTCCACCCCCCCTTCCTTTAGTCAAAGGAGGACGGCCATAAAGTTTCCAACAAGATTGTCGGTAAGGCCTATTGCAGTAATCACAGAACAGCTTACTCTTCTCTTCTGTCACCTCATTAGGCGAAGGCTGATTCTTGGGGGGATAAGGACCCTTAGCCCCTCTTTAGGTAGAAGAGGCTAAGGCTGACCAGTCGGTAAAAGTAGGGACAAGCATAGTTGAACGATGACTTTCTTCATTCTGAACATAAGCAAATGCTTCCCGGAGAGAGGGTAAAGGTTCCATCCCGAGGACACGACTCCTCACCTGATCAAACTCTGTATTAAGGCCAACCAAGCATTTGGAAATTCTCTCAATATAGTCTTTAAAGCTAGTTGCATCCGTGGGCAAACTGGGCGATAATTCTTCAAATGATCCAGACGTTTCAACATCGTGGATAGAGAGGTATAATACTACAGAATAGTACACTCACCTTTAACCTCCACCTCAATACTCCTGCGAAGTTCATAAGCCTGAGTCACATACCCTTTCTGGGCATAAGTCTGGGCAAGGGTATCTCAGATATCCTGTGCAGTCTCCATCTCCAAGAAAAATTTAGCAATCGGAGGCTCCATAAAGTGAACGAGCCAACTCATAACAAAATAATTGTCTGTCTCCCACTTGGCATAAGTGGGATCCTCATGACTGGGTGCCTTGAACGTGCCATCAACATAGCCAAACTTTGCTCTACTGCGGAGCCAAAAAGTGGTAGACTGGGACCAAGAGAGATAATTTTCACCATTAAAAAGGACAGTGGTGATTTTTGAACCTGGGTTCTCGGTAATGATAGAATGCTTCTCACTACCTAACGGAGAACTCACAACACTTGGAGTGCCTGGAGATTTTGTCAAATCCTCTTTTGACATGTTGAAGATGGCTCTTGGTCTGAACAATGACACACAGCAACGAAGGTAAACCTAGTCGTCACGTGCACCGGTCGGGTGCAATCGTTCAATCTATGAACAGGTCGTGGGTCCAAACACGGACCTATATATAAAAAATAAAAAATAAAAACGGAATAGGCGAAGGACTGTATCAGATCAGCACCACTGGAGAAGGTCCAATCTGATCTAAGGTTGAAAGTTGATGAAAAACAAAGGAAAGAAAGGAGAACTCAAGCCAGGGTGGCTGTCGTCTATAGTGTTGGGGTCCTGGTAAGGCTCGGCAAGGGCAGGGGTTGGGTGATGTGTAGTGGTCGACGATGGTGTTTAGGGGTTGGGTGTGGTCGGAGATGTTGTGTGGTGGTGTTTGGTGGTCGGCGGGTGCAATTGCACCGGTCGGGTGCAATTGTTCAATCTATGAACAGGTCATGGGTCCAAACACGGACCTATCAAGGTTATTAAAGGCGCAAGGTGCACTGAGGCGCAAAGGTCCCCTGGAGCCTAGGCGCGAGACGCAATCCGAGCGAAGCGAGGCGCACTTTTACATGATTTTACATGTAAATAGCTCATCTAACATATGATTTTAGATGATTATAATATTATTTTACATTATTATATACAAGTTAAAGAGATTAAATCATCAATTAGTCCATGGACATTATCAATTATACATAGTATGTACTGTATAGTAGCATACAAAAAAATAAATACAATTGAGGTGTAAAAAAAAAAAAGAGCATAACACTGATAACAGGAAAAAAAAAAGAAAGAAAGAACATAACAAGAAAGAAACAAAAAACAAAAAACCAAAAAAAAACAGAACAGAACCAAGGAAAAAAATAGAAAAAAATATATAAAAGAGAGAAAAGAAAGAACAAAACAAAAAAAAGAAAGAAAGAAAGAACACAAAAAATAATAATAATAATAATAATAATAATAATAATAATAATAAAGAAGATGAATTGATTCATAAAGGGCAAAAGAAAAAGGAAAAGAAAAAAAAAAAAACTGTTAGTGGTTACTGTGGGTTTGTCTCTTTCGCAGAATTGAAGAAGAAGAAGAAGAAAAAGGCAGCGAAGAAGAAGAAGACAGCAGAAAAGAAAGGAAAAAAAAAAAATGAGTCGCGACTGGTTCTAGGGCTCGCGAAGAAGAAGAAGAAGAAGAAGAAGAAGAAGAAGAAGAAGAAGAAGAGCAGCGAAGAAGAAGAAGAAGAAAATACCTGGTAAGAGTGTACGACTGGTTCGTAGGGCTCGCGATCTCCTTTTCTTCTTCCTTTCTGTTTTTTTTTTTTCCCCCACGCTAAACTAAAGTGATTGGGATTTTTGGGAAATACAAATTGGGAATTGGGCCTCGCTTCATTAGGCGCGCGCCTCATGCGCCCTGCGCCTCGAAGAAAAACCCCAAAAGGCGCGCCTAGATTGCGCCTTGTTGAAGGGCCTGGGCCTTGCCTTAGGCGAGGCTCATAGCTCGCGCCCGCTTGCGCCTCACACCTAGGCGCGCCTTTCACAACAGAGGGACCTATATATAAAAAATGAAAAATAAAAACGGAATAGGCGAAGGACTGTATCATATCAGCACCACTGGAGAAGGTCCAATCTGATTTAAGGCTGAAAGTTGATGAAAAACAAAGGAAAGAAAGGAGAACTCAAGCCAGGGTGGCTGTCGGCTATAGTGTTGGGGTCCTGGTAAGGCTCGGCAAGGGCAGGGGAAGCCCTGGGTTAGTGCGACTAGGATGGTGGGTGATTAGGATAGCAGCGAGGCTCGGTCAGAGTGAAAGAAGGTTCTGTGATGGTGGAATTAGGCAAAGAGGGTTTCGGCGATGGTGTTGGGTGATGTGTAGTGGTCGGCGATGGTGTTTAGGGGTTGGGTGTGGTCGGCGATGTTGTGTGGTGGTGTTTGGTGGTTGGCGATGGTGGTAGTGTGGTGATGGATGTTAACCCTAATTAGGGGGCTCTAATACCATGTTGAACCAGAGTTTTTCAGGCTTAGAGAGATCAATTGATCCTCTCTGTTATTATATTAAACACTCATAAAGAGAAATAATAAGAATTACAAATAGGTCCCCAAACAATAGGAGAAATAAAGAAAAGAAACTAATTCTCAACAGTGGTGTGGTGTACGGCGAAGGTGGTGGTGGTGTTTGGGCTTGGCCGAAAGTGGTAGGGCTAGGGTTTTCTCCTTGTGTTGGCTCTGATACCAAGAAGAAAGAAATGGGGAAGAAAATTTGATGATTTTTATTCCTCAATATGTAGCAGTATTTATATACAACCTAGATTACAATAAAGGAAACAAAAGAAAAGGAAAGAACAATAGAAAAGGAAAAGAAATACAGATAAGATCAAAATATTCTCCTAAGATACTGTAAAAGGGTTTGACTATAATCTTATCCTGTACAATATTTAATTTCCAACACAAACTAACACAAAATGTTGAATTTCTAAATAATCACACTTATCATTAATCACAATATGAAGAGGCTTTATATAGGCTTTACATCCAAATAATAAGGTATAAAAATAAAATGAATCTTTCCTAATATTATCAAATCTCCCCAAATCTCTTCAAATCATATCTTCCCTGTTGAAGTTTGATATACATTGTTGGGCCCATACTCTAAAGCTTGAGCTTTTGGAGTAGTTGGTAACTTAACATGGTATCAAAGCCTTGTTTGTGGGAAGAGTCCTAGGTTCGACTCTCCATCCCCGCTTTGTTGTGCATATTTGCACTTTGTTATTTGTCTCCACTATGATGGACTTTGGTTTGTTTGCTTGCTCTCCACGTGCAAGTCGAGGTTGTATGTGAGGGAGGGTGTTGAAGTTTGATGTACATTGTTGGGCCCATTCTCTAAAGCTTAAGCTTTTGGAGTAGTTGGTATTTTAACATTCCCATATCTCAATATTATCTTCCCATATCTCAATCTTCTATATCTTCCAGCATTCCCCCTCAAGTTGGCACACGGATACTTGTTGAAGTGTCTAACTTGCACACGAATATGGATTACAATCTTATACCGAATTATCCTCTCTAAAACTCCACATTGTAGATTGTTGCAGCGGCCCCTCTTAGGAAGTCTCTCATCCACGTGCGGCCCTTCTTGGGTGGTCCACATGCGGCTCCTCTTAGGCGGTCTCGTCATACAAACATCCAAAGCTCCAAAATCACATGGAGAAAGGTGAGTTGTGCCCACGGAATAATCCATCATGTGACACATAAACAGAGGTAGTTGTCTTCTAGGAAGCACCGACACTCCAAAGGAGGTGCCGTATTTGTGTCCGACACACCTCCGACACCGACACGCCCCCGACACGGCTCCGACACGTGTCGGACACGCCAAATACGTGTCGAGAGTTTTTTAATATATTTTTTTATTTTCGACACGGCAGCGACACGTCTCCGACACACTAGCGACACGGCAGCGACACGTCTCTGACACACCATCGACACGGCTCCGACACTTATTCCGACACGTTATGGGTTTTTTAAAAGAGGAATCTTAAATGTTGGGGGCAAAAGTGTTATTGTGTAAAATAAGGTTGAAAAAGACGGGTTTATGTTAAAAAGTTTAGACAAGTAATGGCAAATAGAAGGATTACTAGAAAGATGGGGGATTGAAAATTAAAAAAAAAAGCAATAAAGTTGATCTTATTTGCATCTTGTTGCTTTACCTTATATGCATGTTGCTTTTTTTTTTTCTTTTTTTTTTTTTTCAAATGTTATGATATTATAGTTGCTTTGTTACTACTAGTGCTTAAATGGTAAAGTTGTTAAGTGGTATTATTGTTATGATATTTTCATGTTGAATTGTTAGTTAGAGGTGATTTATTTAACATCTTAGTTTTTAGTTATTTTAAGAACATTGTTATTTTTATGTTGTATCGTTACATATAAAAATATATAGTATTATTACTAGTTTCCGTGTCGCCGCCGTGTCGTGTCGGCCTTTTTTTAGGATTTGCCGTGTCGCCGTATCGTGTCGTGTCGTGTCCGTGTCGCCGTTTCCGTGTCGGTGCTTCTTAGGTTGTCTTGTCTTCAACCCTCCCCCTCAAGTTGAAGGGGGGTTGTGTGTTCAAACACACCAATCCGTGCGGTGTAGCAGGTCCCTCTTCAGGTGGTCTCGTCGCCCGTGTAATATAGCGGGCCCCCTCCTCGGGGATCCCGTCACCTGGTCCTATCTTCTTATATTCTCCCGCTCAAACTGAAGGTGTTCACGTCACCCGGTCCTATCTTCTTATATTCTCCCCCTCAAACTGAAGGTGGGAGTGAACACGAACACCGAAGTTTGGAAGACTAAAGAAACAAGACCCCATTAAAGCCCAAAGTCATACATGGCTTTTAAAAAATCTGAAATTTTGGAAAAATTGATGCAAATTTGTAATTTCTGAAAAATTTGGGGCAAAAGGTCATTTTCAAAAAAAATTGGGGCAGATCTGAAATTCAAAGTTTTAGGGCAAATTTGAAATTCAAAAAACTGTTGGGGCAGATTTGAAAATTCATAAAATACTGGGATTTCTTTGTAAATATCATAAAGTATGGGCCACTAATCACAAAATGAAATGGCAAACATCTTTACTCAAAAAACAAAAGATCCAGGCCACTGATCCTTGGAAATACCAAAAGATTTGGGGATAATTTGCAATTTCTGACAATATTGGGATTGCTATGCAATATTTGAAAAATGTGAGACAAATTAAAACAGTAAAGAGACCAAGGACTCATCCACGACTTCTAACCAAAGGAAACAAAGAATTCACAAACCCCACTGGCCCTTAAATAAAGATCCTTAGCCAAACAACCCTTAAATGGCCATCAGCACATGCGCCCAAACAGAGCGTGCAGACCTTGGACATCATCTTCAACATGCAGATCTTGGACATCATCTTCAACCTTCTACACTGGTACAAGATCTGCACACCCAAACAGCCAGCCGCACCACTATTTGAACCAAGAAGTTGACTTCGGTCAGCACAAATGGCCATGGATCCTTCAAACAAGCACTTCTAGGGCCAAATCGCACCTCCAAGAAACAAAGCCAAGCATCAAAAACTGGTTGGTACCCTCCAAGCCCAACATGTATGTTGAAGCTTGATATACATTGTTGGGCCCATTCTCTAACAGCTTAAGCTTTTGGAGTAGTTCGTAACTTAACATGGCATCAGAGCCTTGTTTGTGGGAGGTCCTGGGTTCGACTCTCCATCCCCGCTTTGTTGTGCATATTTGCACTTTGTAATTTGTCTCCACTATGATGGAGTTTGGTTTGTTTGCTTTCCACGTGCAAGTCGAGGTTGCACGTGAGGGAGGGTGTTGAAGCTTGATATACATTGTTGGGCCCATTCTCTAACAGTTTAAGCTTTTGGAGTAGTTGGTAACTTAACAATGTATATCTAGCCATAGCTAACCCCATGTTTATTCAATGTAGGACATATTGTCTAACACGCCCCCTCACATGCAGCCTTTTCTTGGGTCTATCACGTACGCCTCTTTAGGTCTTATCATCGTGCAGCCTTTTGTTGGGTCTGTCATCGTGGGGGTGTGGGCTCTTTTTTTTTTTCCCCCAAAGGGTTGGGAATGGGCCTGGCTATGATACCATGTTGAATTTCTGAATAATCAAACTTATTGTTGGAATATATATTGATTATGGTCAAACCCAATCACGGTTTTTTAGGAATAGATTAATTATGATTGATTGTAATCTTTTTATTTCCTCTCTTTCTCTTTCCTTTTTTGATTTCCTCAGTTTGTATATAAACCTATACATCTTGGATGAATAATACATTGAAATTATTCCTCTCACCTCTTTCTTTTTGGTATCAGAGCAAAACATTTAACCTACCCCCCTCCCTAACCACAGCCACACCAGCAGCATCACCTCCACCTCTCGGCGCAACCCCCCCCCTCCTCCCAAGCCCCCTCCACCCTTCGCCGCAAGCCCCCCAGCCTCCCACATCCCTCGCCGACCCTTCAGGGTCTCACGCCGACACTAGTCGGCCCTCTGTTCATCAGCAACAGCCTGTCCTACTGCCGCCTGCCCCTCCGTGGGCCTCTTTCGCATCCGAGTGATGCATTAGAGCCTTAGTGCTCTCTACTTCTATTTGCTTCCGATTCTCTGTAATTCAGTTGGCTTTTATCCGGATTGAGACATACCAATACGACTGACGGTAAGGAAACTGCTCCTACTACACCACGTACGCCCAGACCTGTCACTCTCCCAACACACCCCTGCTCATAGGGTTACGAGTGTGTTGTGAATGGGAGGAACTTCGCTGCTTGGTCCCGTTCTTTTCGTCTCTATCTTGGAGGACGTGGCAAGTCTAGGTGGATCTTGGGTACTGAACTGAAGCCGGCAATCTCTGATCCTGCATTTGCACAGTGGGATATTGACAACAGTACCGTATTGGGTTGGTTGTTTAATTCTATGGAGGATCGAATCTATCATATGTTCATGTTTTATGGCACCGTTCACAATCTATGGACTTCTTGGACTCAGATGTATGCCCATGAGTGCAATGACTCCCGTATCTTTGAGCTCTATCAGAAGGTTAACTTACATTGGTCTCTCCGTTACAGATTATTTTGGTTATCTTCAATCACGTTGGGAGGAATTGGCTCAGTATGAGCCCCTTAGTGAGTTTCCACCCGAGACAGCCACCATTACTCTTCGACGTCTCAATCGCCAGCACACATACCAGTTCCTGATGGGTATAAAACTTGAGTCGAATCTCTTCGTACCCAGATTTTAAATACCTCACCTTTGCCCTCTTTATTTGAGGCCTCTGCCACTCTTAATGGTGATGAGCGTCGTCGGCGCCTGATATCTCCTACTTTACCTGAGCCATCCCCAATGCTGGATCAAATGGTTCTTACTGCCCAGTCTGGACCTTTCACCCGTCCTCCTGGTTCTGGCAATCGCCCATACTGTACTCACTGTGGTATTCTTGGTCATGTCAAGGACCGTTGCTTCAAGCTTCATCCTGAACTTCGAGAGAAGACTCCTCGAAATAAAGGAAAGGCCCAGCCTCTATTGTTGAAACAGCACCTACTCCGAATCTTCTCCAGCCACAGATTCAGATTGGTCAACTTCAGTCTCAATTGGGATCATTACTTCAGCAAGGTCCTCAATCTGGCACTACTCCCACTGCTACTCTGGCCTCTAAGTACATCTTCTACTGCACTCCATGTTGTTAGCACTCCTAACCTTACTTTCTGTGCGCAAACTTACCCGTTCGTTGAACTGCTCAGTAATTTAATCCTACTCACTGTGCTTTTCAGTCCCTGGCGGTGCGCAGTCCCTATAGCGGTTGTGTTGTGCGAATAGTGAGGAGGCAGAAGAAACAAAGACCCTCGCGGCTTTCAAAATTAAAGCAATGGACTAAATAACCTTTTGTTTTTGTTTTTTTTAAATGATTGTAATCCACTATTGCCAAGAACTCCCTACTTAAATGATGAAATCAAATATAAGACTGATATATCATATAACATTATAAACATAACTCTTGTATGGGCCAAGCTTATAACAGGCTGAGCTTATATAGGCCCAAGCTCGCTTGTGCTCCTGCAGGTGTAGGAATAAGATTCCACGCATGGTTTAATTCTCGAGCACGCATTTCCTTCTCCACTACAGATTTCCAGCCTGGGGGAGAAATAGCCTCCCTGTAAGACTTGCGAATAGCAGTAGATGATACATCAAAAGAGAAGGCCTTACAAGGAAGAGGCAAATGATGAAGAGACAAATTGATAAATAGGAGGATCAATTACATGTATGCTTATCTTTACGAACTGCAACATGAAGTTCAAGATTCGAGTCAAAGGGTGGAATAGGTGGATTTGCAGACGTCTAGGCAGATGGAGGATGTGATGGAGTACGTTCCACATGAGTAGGTGCAGGAGCAACTGTTGAGATTGTCCCACAACGGGGACTTAAAACCTAGCTACTCAATATATAAGTTCAAGGGGCTACTCCACCCATTGCCAATTGGTTTTGGGTTGGATGCTCCAATTTAACAGCAACACGGTCGGTTCATGGCAACGATGGGCATAAAATATAGGGAAAAGACTGTTGTAGGGACTAGGCAGTATCCTCAAGGAATGTGACATCGGCATGAACAAATTGCTTGTGTTATGTAGGAATGTAGCACCGGTAACCTTTTTGAGTATAACAATAATCGAGAAAGATGTATTAGATTATTAGTGCGTAGGAGGATCAAGTTGGGAAAGGTGATTTTCCTTAAAAATACGAGATGGCATTTCATTTAAAAGATATGCTGCGGTTAGAACTACATCACCCTATAAACATTATTTTGAAAGGTGATTTTCCATTCAAAATAATTTTTTTATTCAACGTATCCCAGCTGTATCCGTATCCTACATTTTTGGGATTTGCCATATCGCCATCTCTGTTTTGTACGTATCCGTGTAACGTGTTCGTATCCGTGCTTCATAGCCCATAAGTGTTTTAGGTATAATTCTTTCGATCATGAGACCACGTGCAATAGCAAGAACATGGCCATTTTCCTTTTAGCAATTCCATTTTGTTGAGTGGTATTAGCAAAAAAGTTATGATGGGTGATACATCTCAACGCAAGGAATTGCTGGGATGATATTCTTGAGCGTTACTAGTGTGCAGGACAAGAAGTTTATCACCAAGTTGATTGGTTATTTCAGCTGAAAAGGTATGGAAAACATTGAACAATTGAGATCTATCTTTAAGCACATACAACCAAATCGAATGAGAATGATCATCATTAAATGTGACAAAGTAACGTGCACCAAATAATCCAGTAGTCCTAGCAGGTCCCCAAATATCACAATTGTTGAAGCTTGATATACATTGTTGGGCCCATTCTCCAATAGCTTAAGCTTTTTGAGTAGTTGGTAACTTAACATGGTATCAGAGCCTTGTTTGTGGGAGGTCCTGGGTTCGACTCTCCATCCCCGCTTTGTTGTGCATATTTTCACTTTGTTATTTGTCTCCACTATGATGGAGTTTGGTTTGTTTGCTCCCGACGTGGAAGTCGGGGTTGCACTTGAGGGAGGGTGTTGAAGCTTGATATACATTGTTGGGCCCATTCTCTAATAGGTTAAGCTTTTGGAGTAGTTGGTAACTTAACAAGAATGAACGAGTTCAAATGGATGTAAACAAGGTGCTTCTGCTCGAAGATTAATTTAGCTCAATGATGCTTACCAAGTTCACAAGTATCACAAGTTAAATTTAGAATAAATAGGTAAAGAAGGAACTAAAAGTTTTGTCATTGGGTATTCACTGTCAAACAAAATCCTGATGAACCTGTTGATCACCTGAAGCTCGTTTGGCTGCCAAAGGTTCCACTCAGACCTACACTAAGACCTTCTCTCCAGTTGCCAAGCTGAATTCTGTTCACATTATTATTTCTCTTGTTGCGTCGCTTGATTGGCAGCTTCATCAGCTTCACGGGAAAAAATGCCATTCTATATGGTGATCTTACAGAGACAGTGTACATGGCTCATCACCTGGATTTGAGTCCAAGAGGGAGTGTGTTTGTCATCTACAAAGTCTATTTATGGACTCAATCTTCACGGGCTAGGTTTGACAAATTTAATATGGGATATAACTCGCAGCCAAGCTGATCACTGGGCCTTCTTTTAGAAGACAAGAATTGGTACTGTCATAGTTGTTGTCTATGTGGATGATATTGTCATCGAAGGAAAGTGACAAGAAAGGAATCCAAACTATAATTCACCATCTCGGCTCGAGCTTTATTATGAAAGACTTGGGTAAGCTTCGGTATTTCATTGGTACTAAGGTAGCAAGATCAAAACGGGTACCAATCTGTGTCAAAGGAAATATACTCTTGATATTCTAAATAGAAAGATCAATGGACCCAACTCACCCTTAAAAGAGGCCTTATAATGGGAGGATTGCCCAGGCTTATAAGAAGCACAAACGGAGGCTATGCCCAAGCGGTGTGGGACAATCCAACACACCCTTGGACCACATCAACAGGGAAAGCCCAACAAGGTCAAGGAGCCCAACTCAGCTCTGATACCAAATAGAAAGGCCAATGGGTCTAACTCACCCTTAAAAGACGCCTTTTGAGGGGATGATTTTTCAGGCTTATAAGAAGCATAGACAGAGGCTATGCCCGAGCGATGTGGGACAATCCAACATTCTAAAAGACAGATTATTGTAGCTCCAAACCTTTTTCTATTCCCATGGATGTGAACTTGAAGTTGTTACCAGACATGAGTGATCTAGTTGATGATCCAGAGATGTATAGAAGGCTTGTAGGTAAACTTATATACCTAACCATCACTCGACCTGACATCTCACATGTTGTTAGTGTCGTGGGCCAGTTCATGACCAGTTCTTGAGTACTTAATATGGATGCAGTCATACGCATCCTGAAGTATCTTTAAAATGCCCTTGGGCATGGGTTATTATATCATTATTTAGGTCATCTTCGCATTGAGGGATATACTGGTCACACCCCGAATAGCGAAAATTGAGGAAAAATAATTTTTCTTTTTGGATAAAAGGCTATGACAAGTTGAATACCGACTTGTCCTCTACAGAACTATATCATCAATATAATCCCAAGGAGTACACTAACATGTGACATAACTTAAACTTCATTACAACAGACAAAATACAAAAACACAGACTTAACGGTCACTACGGAACTGATTATATAAACTGCAACTCTATATAAAAACTTAACCGACTATTACAAAAGTACATAATGCTAAACGACGAACAACGATCTTCTGGCTATTATAAAATACACTATATTCTTACTAGTTTTTGAAACAACTTGAAAATTCTTGTTTTATGCCTATTCATGGCCTATCTAATGCTTCAAGAAGACTTCATATATATCAAATATAAGGTTAGAGTACTCACAGCTTAGAAAATGGAGTGGTGAAATTGTTCCCAAGAACATGCAAGCTTGAACCAATTTTTGGCTATGGCTTCCACCAAGCTTCTCTCTCTTTCTCTACACTTTCTACTCTTAAAGCGCTCTAATTTTCGGTAATTAGACTATATTTAACAAGTGTGTTGGTGTGTGTATTAGAGGTGTATTTATAGGCAAAAGAAACTAGGATCTCTCTCTCTCTCTCTCTCTCTCTCTCTCTCTCTCTCTCTCTCTCTCTCTCTCTCTCTGCACATGATTTCTTTTTCCAAAGTGCTAAAGGGGTGGGTGTGTATATATAAGTTAGATGTGTGTGTGACTGGAGAGAAATGAGAAGTGAGAGTTGGAAGAGGAAGGGGTCGGTCGTACATAGGGGGAGGGGTGGTGGAGGGGAGAGAAAAGGTGGTGGGATGTGTTTGTGTGCATGTGAGTGGTGGTGACATGTGTAGTGTGTGTGTGTGTGTGTGCACGAGAGATAGGTGGAAAAGGTGGTGGCAAGTGGTATGGGTGGCCATGCATTGGCCCATGTGGTGGTAGTCTCTACTCTCTAGTGTCGCGTTGGCCACGCGCCAAAAACTGGTATTGTCTGTGCAAGGGGTACATTGTGTGTGTGACCGGGTACGGGTACAGGTCCGTGCTCGGGTTCATATTGGAACTAGTAAGTCAAGTATGTGTCGACTAATATAAGGTTTGGACTGAACGGTTACATAAACGACTACGCGGTGCCTACGCGAATGTCTACGTGCGACTATGTGAACGTTTACGCAATCGTTTTACGTAAACGACTACGCGAAGAGTAGTGGTAACGGGTTCAAGAACGTGTTGGGTCCTAGTACTGTGCTACGATTAGGGTGACGCCTACAGTGCCAGCTAGTGGCCCAAAGGTCGGGAATACAAAATTCGTAATTTGAATTTCATGAAAATACCGCGGGTATCACAATACTGATGCAGAAGGGGCAAAATCACCATCAGACAGAAAAATCACCATAAACTTTTGTACTTTCATTGGAGGTAATCTTATAACCTATAGAAGTAAGAATAAGAAACAATTTGTCGTTGCTTGCTCTACTGCCGAAGCAAAATATCATGTAATGACTCACACATACAGGACTTTGGTTTTCCAGCACAAGGTCCAACTCCTCTCAATAGTGAAAATCAAGCAGTCATCATATGGCTAGGAATCCCGGCTTTCACAGGAGAACTAAGCACATTGAGGTTGATTGTCATTTCATCCGCTCGAATGTGGAGTCAAAGGAGATCATTACTCTTTTGGTTCCATCTAGTCGTCAACTAGCAGATATCGTTACTAAAGCTCTTCCCAGAAGTGCCATAGATTAATAGATACTAAATGTACCCAGATGGGACTATGGGAGTGGTTGATATCCAGTCTCCACCTTGAGGGGGAGTGTTGTTAATATTGTATATGTTATAGTCATTCTATAGCATAATCTCAAGGATATGTAACCTTAGGCATTTATCTTGTATTTAGATTTTCCTTATTTAGCCTTTCTTGTATTTTGTATATAGTGGTTCCTCCTATAGAGATGAATATACAATCCCAAACTATTCTGACAATTCCCTTGTGAATTTTAATGTTCTCCTTGAAACCTTCACAAAATTTCTCCAATTCAGTTCAATGATATAACCAGCTAGTGCTTTGATCATCTCAAAATGTCTATGCATTGAGCTCAAGGTCTCGATTTATGTCACCAGTCTCAAATGGTCACAAACAACTAATAGGTTATTGATGGTGGTCGTAATAAAAATATTACAATTTATCCCCTTGTTGGTAGACATGGTTATACAAAAATAGCTGTAATTTAAAAACTAAAAACAAGCATTGACCCATAATGCTAGACACCTAGACACACTTGAACTTAAAATACAAATATGCTTGTAATTTGTTTTGTCTGTACCCTCTTTAACAAGATCATCTCAACCATTTTCTTTCATTTCTTTGGATCTACATTGCCAGTAGTTGTGGATTTGTGGTGGTGGTGGGTATGTGGAGTGGTGGGATAATAGTTTTGAGAAAGAAAGAATGCCAAAGAAATACGAAAAAGAAATAAAATTTTGTTAACAAGGACAAAGTAGACATTTAAAAATTGTAATTTTAATCTAGATAAATTTCTTCCAACAAACAACATTTTGAAATTTATGCTAGTATTAGCATAAAAAATTTGTTAGACTTTTAAAGTGGAAGGGTGCTATAGAAACTTATGCTTCAATTTCATGGCACTACAAAGGGGGTCATGTTGACATTTAAAGTGGAAGGGGGTTATATGAAATTTTGCCTATTAACATGTGAGAAAACGTATTTTACCTTCAAAAGTAAATACCATTAACAAGAAGAAAGGGACAAAGTGTATATGATTTCAGTCCAGTGACGTCGTTAGAGGACAGCATCATATGGTCTGAAACACTCGCCGCATGCATGGTTTGATAAGTTTGTTTTAAGTGCAGTTTAGTGTTATTTTCAGCTCTCTACATCAGACCATTTTGTTCTCACACGTCGATCCTAATGAGGTATCAATGTTTTAGATAATATATATGTATGTGTGGATGACAATATTATTGGATAGTGACTAAGCAATTTCAAACAAAGGACTTCGGTCTCCTTTACTATATTCTTGGAGTTGAGCTTGCAAGGTCTAAAGAATGTACTTGTTTGTATCAGGAAAGGTATGTCGTGGACTTAAGATCTGAGAGTCGCATGCTTGGTAGATGATCTGCTAATCCTTTGATAGGTTCCACTGTGAACACTGTTAGTGTAGAAATAAGGATAGGAAAATTTTCAGAGATACCTATTTATCTCACGGTGACTCATTCAGACATCACTTGTGTTATTGGTGTGGCTAATCAATTTATGCATATGCCTCATGAGCCTCTCATTATGACTTATGAGGCAATCTATCATATCCTTAGGTATCTCAAAGGAGCATCGGTAGAAGATTGTTATATAGGTTGTCATCATCCTTGTTTATGGTTACCTGGTGTTTATTGGGCAAGCAATAGTAATGAGAGGTGAATATAGACATATTTGACGGTGACAACGTAGCTACTTGGCGTAGTAAGAAGCATAATATAGACTATAGTGGCAGGCTCTTGTGTTGAAGCCGACTATCGTGCTATAGCTGATAACGTGTGAAATGTTGTGGGTCCAATTTATGCTTCGTGATATGGGTATTGTCATGTCATCTTCTATGTCAATGCGTTGTGATATCAACAGTTGTCTTTGTGGCGAACGATTTGTTTCATAAATGGACCAAACACATTGAAGTAGATTGTCATTTTTTTCACGACGTCCTCGTGAAAAAGCATAGCATGTTAGATATAGCTCTTATTAGTTTTATGTATTATTATTATTAGAGTTAAAGGACCCGAACGTAATGAATCTTTTCTTCTTTTCTTTGAATAATATATAAGGGTGTGACTCATTAGCCAACCCTAAGTTTTGGTTAATCTTTGTTAACATGGTATCAAAGCCATCTCCACACCAACCTTAACCCTAACCCTACCCTACCCTACCCTGCACCACCACTACCTACGCCAACCACCACCACGCCGCAACTCCTAGCCACCACTACCAGTGCCAACCACCACCACACCGCAACTCCCAGCCCTACCACTACCTGCGTCGACCTTCCCAGCCACCACCACTGCACCACGCAACTTTCCAGCGGCCACCACTACACACCGTAAACTCCCATGGTCCAAACAACCTAGTCGACACCACCACAGCACCACCCAACCCTGTCGCAACACCTCGCAGCCATTCCCAGGGCATGGTTTGAGAGATTTACACATGCTATGTGTAGTAGATACGGGTTCAAACAAACCCAAGCAGATCATACCTTATTCATCAAGCACTCTTTACAAGGTAAAACTACTGCACTTATTGTGTAAGTGGATGACATTGTCCTCACAAGCGATGACTTGGAGGAAATGCAACGACTAAAGGAGTACATGGCAAGGGATTTTGAAATAAAAGATCTAGGAGAAGTAAAGTACTTTCTGGGAGTTGAAGTTGCCAAGTCTTAAGCATGGAATCTTCATCTTTCAAAGAAAGAATGTCGTGGATCTCTGGAGTGAAACTGGAATGCGTGGAAGTAGAGCATGTGATACACCCATAGAACCGAACCAGAAATTAAGTGATGATAAAAGTGGGAAAATGGTAGACAGGGGGAGATATCAGAGACTTATGGGGAGGCTTATCTATCTTTCTCATACTCGCCCTGATATTACATTTGTTGTAAGTGTGGTAAGTCAATTCATGCATGCTCCTTATGAGACATACATGGATGCAGTTTACAGGATCTTGAGATACCTTAAGTCTGCTCCTAGTAAAGGCTTATTTTTTGGTAAGCATGATCATTTCATAATAGAAGGATACACTGGCGCTGATTGGACAGGATCCGTGATAGACAGAAGGTCTACTTCAGGGTATTGCACATTTGTGGGAGGTAGCCTTGTTATCTAGAGAAGCAAGAAACAGAATGTTGTGGCACAATCTAGTGCAGAGGATGAATTTAGAGCAATGGCACAAGGCGTGTGTGAACTTCTATGGGTAAAATTGCTATTAAAAGACTTGAAGATCGAACATGAGGATTCCATGAAAATGTATTGTGATAGTAAGTCTGCAATTAGCATTGCACACAACCCAGTCCAGCGTGATAGGACTAAACATATTGAGATTGACAGACATTTCATTAAAGAAAACCTCAACAATGGAACAATTTGCACTCCATTTGTGAAGAGTAGTGATCAACTTGCTGATGTTCTTACTAAAGGAGTTGGGGTTAGACAATTCCATGATATGCTTAACAAGCTGGGATTGAGAGATATTTTCTCACCAGCTTGAGGGGGAGTGTTAGATATAGCTCTTATTAATTTTATGTATTATTATTAGAGTTAAAGGACCCGGATGTAATTAATCTTTTCTTCTTTTCTTTGAATTATATATGTGTGACTCATTAGTCAACCCTAAGTTTTGGTTAAAGTCTACTGAATAGCTATAACAAACATAAAAAGAACCTAGGTAGATTAAAACTGATAGATGCATCAAATATAGATTCATCTGCCAAAAAAAAAAAAAGAAAGAAAGAAAATATAATAGTAGCTGCAAGAGGAAACTTTAGAATTTACCTGTTTGGTTTCAAACTCACGCTGCCACCGTCTAGCATCCCAGAAATCTTGACCCATTTCACCACAGTAATGGCCTACTTGGTAGCCAGTTCGCTCACGAATAACCTCTGCTTGCTGAAAATGGATAAGAACACAAGGGCATAGGTCGACTTTTGCAGTAGTGTAGACATCATCACTGAAAACACTTTTTTAAGTAGAACATGGTTTCTGCAAGAAGTATTACCTGATACACAAGTGGAACTTTAGGAACCAAAAATACAGCCAGCATTTTCTTGTTTTGCGTGAGCAAATCACTGCAAACACTTTTGATAAGGAGGACAGCAATGAGTGTCTTCCCTGCCCCGGTTTCAAGAAAAGCAATTGTATTTTTCTTCTTAGCCTGTTCAAGTACATCCAACTGATACCGACGAGCCTGCTCCTCCGGAGGTTTCTCCCTAGGCTCCTCGGGCTTCTTCTCTGCCTTTCCATTGCAGTCCTGGTTTTTCTCAGAGGAATTTTTGATACCCTCTCTATTTCGGTCAGCTTCCCACGAACCCACTCGAAAAACCATTTCATTTGATCCAGATCGGTCCCTCTCCCAATAACCCCTCCCGTCCCTCCAACACTCTCTATCTCTATCTCTACCCTCCCTTCTAACACCACCATGGCTTTCTCTTCTCTTGATTTGATCCCTATCCCTCCTATCAATGTCTTCCCAGTCGCGAGGCCTCTTCCTAGATGAGGGATGATATTGGCCGCTTCTGCTTGGATAGTACCTCTCATTCTTGTAGACACCAGGACGAGGTCTTCTGCCTCTCCTTTCTTCGCTTTCATAGTGATGATCTCGGTGGTTTCTGGCAAGCTCATTATGATGATGGGGAGAACCCTCCAAGTAGCATTCTTCTTTAACATCCAAAAACTTATGCCCATTCCTATCACTATCAGTGGCTGTTGTAATACTACCATTGTTATTATCACAAGTAACTAGCATAATATCTTTAACACCACCACCAGCATCATCATCATTATCAACATCCTCCTCCTCCTCCTGTTTAACATCAAACAGGCAATGGCCAACAGCATTATTATTCTCCACCAAAACGCCACCATTCTTGATGCTTTCGAGAATTCCATCGATTCCTCTGAAAAAACAAGTGTCAAGACCGCCCTCTGTACCATCTACATCAGCTTGAGGAACAGCAGAAGAGGAGGACGGGAGGTCGAGATCGATGAGATCACATGAGATATCTTCACAGGCGTCCAGCCAGTAGGAAGGCCTCACATCCTCCTCGGGCGAAGGATTAATGTTCCCCAAAACCCTAGCCTCCTCATCCATTTTCCTATAGTATTACTATTATTAGTATTATTATTATTATTATTATTATTATTATTATGTTTCCTTTCCTTTCCTTTCCTTTCCTTTTCTTTTCTTCTCTTCTCTTTTCTTTTCCTGTTATTATCACTGTCTGGTAACTACGATTACTTTTATTGTTAGCTAGGAGGAGTGGGAAGAGGAGGAGGAGTACAACACAGATAAGTAAGCTATCTTATCTAATCTAGCTATTGGGATAGACAGTACAGATATGGGGCAAAAATCAATACAAAGTAAAACTGAATAAAACAAGAATAACCAACCAAGCAACCAACCAAAGATAGGAGATAGGAGATAGAGATAGAGATAGAGATAGAGATAGAGAGAAGAGTAATTAGCTTTAATATGCGCAGAGGCTGTGGTGATGTGGAGTTTGGGTGGAATGATCGGTCAAGTAAAATGAATGGGATTTTGTGGTTTGGTTGGAGACTGAGAGAGCTCTGGAAAAAGTGCAAGTAAGGGGTAAAGTTAAGCAGATTGGCGAGGGATAGACCGTACTAAGCACGCAAATTAGTTTGTTAGTTTCCACAACCAAATTGTGTGTTGATTCCAAAGATTCCAAGCCACGGTCTATCTATCGCGATTCTGCCCTCTTCGCCCCCACAAGTACAAGGCGCGCGCGCGCGCACACACACACTCTCTCTCTAACTAAACTCTTCCTCTTTTTGACCGTCGCCCACGATTACTCCTCCTCCTCCCCTGTTCTCTTCTCTTTCTTTGTCTTCTCTTCTCTCTGCTGTAGTAGTAGGGTAGCTTATTTAGACTGTAGAGCGCGAGAGAGAGAGAGAGAGAGAGAGAGAGCGCTAAGTCAGATTTTGAGGAGGTAGATGGAAGGAAGGGGGGGTTGTGTGTTTTAACTTTAAGGCGGTTCCTCTACTTCTACACCCGACTGATTCTCTGTGGTTAACTAAGGAGTTTTTTGTAATTTCATCCACCAATAAAATGTTTGAACGAGTATTTATTTTTTTTTTATTTTTTTTTTTGATGAACAAAAATCCCTGGTTCTTTAAACAGACCCGGTTACCCGGCCAATCTGACACAGACACTCTTCTGCTGCTCGTTGTTTGCAAATTTGTTTAGGGTGACAGGTTAGTTGATCCTCATAACAAGTAAAAGCATGCCACGTTCATACTTAACCTCTTTTCGTTTTGTACTTTCGGCAACGTGGTGAGGAAAATAGAGAACACGAGAACAGCATCTCTCAACTGAAAAGTACAACAGTGCTCGTGGAATTCAAACCCACTCACATCCCAAGATAAGAGAGGAAAAAAAAAAAAAGTTCCTTTTCCCATAAAAAAACAGATTTAAAAAGAAAAAAAAAAAAAAAAAAAAGAGAATACTGATTGGAGAAAGGGTTTTTATAAAAAAAAAAAAAAAAAAAGAGTCAACTTTACTAAATCCATTTACAACCATGAGATTTATTCCGGATAACAAATAGCACAAATTCTGTAGATCACTGAATATCTTTATTCCATCGGATCATTATTTCAATAAAATAAGGCTTAATTACAAAACATACTCTTAAAGTTTGGTTATTATCTTATTTCAGTTCTTATAGTTTCAATTGTGTCAATTTAGTCTCTAAAATATTAAATAGAAACAATGTGGTCCGAATGTCCAATTCAATCAAAAAAATTGACAGAATTTATCCACTATTGTGCAAAGTTACACTGATGAGCGGTTGGAAAGATTGGTTGTTTTTTTGCGTTTAAAAAGTGTGAAAGTGCATAACATGTGAAAGTGTATTGGATATTTAGACAGCATTGGTTCTATTTAAAACTTCAAGGGCTAAATTGACACAATTGAAACTACAGGAACTAAAATGAGACAATGTCCAAACTTTAAGGGTATATTTTGTAATTAAGCCATAAAATAAGGCAAAGATATGGGATTGTACTAATAGTAAAGTTTCACTTGGGCCCAATATTTTCAATTGCAATACTTTTGACCTTCAATTGAAAAGGACCAAATAGAGTGTTCGAAATGAAACTTTTGTGATATTTTCAAAATACTAAAGTGTTTATAAACTTTAATTATTCTGATTCGCGTGATCCATTCTGTCCTTTTTTCCCTAATTTTAAATTACAAGGCAATAATGCTATGCCGTTAAAAAATTTATCCCAAATATGGTTTTCCCAATAAATGCGACAGTAGGCCTGCTAATATTTCATTAGAGGGGAGGGGGGTTGGGATTGAATAGACGAGCATAGAATGATGGATGTATATGGGGGTTTGAGGGTAACGCTCCCGAAGCGATTTTTTTACATATTTTTGGGAAGCTTTTTTTGTATATCACATTTTTCCGATAAATAAGCGTTATTTAGTAGTTTATTATAATTTGTAACACTTAACTGATCGTAAAAATGATTAGAGTTCGATTAAATTGAAAAATGATAAGAAAATGTGATAGGACAAACATTTTAGGTTTGAATTAGTCGTAACAAATCCCCTTCTATTTATTTACCACTAGAATAGGGCCACACACTCCGTGTGTGTGCCAGTTTGTTTGTTTTTTAGATAGTGTTTTTTTATCCTACCAACTATTTTAGATAGTTTTTTTTAATTGATTGGACATTTTAATATCCTTCTAAAAAAATTTAAGAAGATAAAGTGTAATGGTTTAATTGTAATTATCAAGAACTTAGAAAATAATATTGCTACTCCTCCATTTCCCTTTATAATAGTATAGATTAGTAAAACTAACATAAAAATGTTGACTTTATTAAAATATATCTAAACTACCATTATCCAGTTTTTAAAAGACTAAAAGGACCTTTGGGTTGGCATAAACACTCATCTCTACCTCTTCCACATTTCAACACAATCCTAGACCACCTTTTAGCGCAGGTAATAGGGTTAATGCCAAATTAAAGGAAGGAGGTGTCATTCTCTCTCTCTCTCTTCTCTCTCTCTCTCTCTCTCTCTCTCTCAACCAACATCTCACCCTTTTCTGCTCTCTCTAATTTTTTATTTGCTTAGATTTTAGGTATTTTCATATCTGTATGCAGGTGAATAATGTATGCTTCAACTGAAAACATGGACTTGAGATTCAGGAACGGGAATTGTAAATGTGATGGTAATGAACGTTTTAAAATTACCACTACTCACACTCCGTTCATCAATATTTCCCCTTCCACTCCACGTCACTACTCCTCATAATGAAGGGTATTAGAAAAGGAAAATGCTAGGGTACAACTTATTCTTACAAATTATTTACAATCATCTATGTCTCTCTCTTAAGTAGCACTGAGGCCTATTAAAATTTAACTGAATCCCATAGTGCTACTTAGGAGAGAAATCGATATACTTGTAAATGAGTTGTAAAAATGAGTTGTACTCGTAGCATTACTCATTAGAAAACTATTTATGCCATATGACATGAAAAATCATAATTTTTGGAAAAAAAAAATTGTGGATATGATTCAAGGAATTGTCAAAATGTCAAAAAAATATTTCACATTCATGAATATCGTGATAATTTTAGAAAATTTTGAAGAACTATGAAAATTATTCAAATAAATTTTAGAACATAACTTTTGAAAAATCAAGAGAGTCATGAAATTTGTAAATATCCAGCAGAGGGGTTCTATATAGAGGTGTCAAATGGGCCGAGCCGGGCCCGGTCAAAGAGGGCCCAAGTGGGCTTTCGGGTTGGGCTTAGAAGGTGGGGTGTGTCTCCACCCCGATCGGTGGCCCAGGCCTACTAGGGCCGAGCCGGACGGGCTTTAGGCCCGGACTTTTGGGCAGGCCAGCCCGGGATTAGGTGGAGGGAGGGAAATGAAATTTTTGAATTTTAAAATTTTAACCTCTAATTTTGGGGAGAAAATTGGTTGGAAAAGTTTAGATGTATATCGTATTATCATATGTAAACTTTAGTTGTTATTAAATTTTACTCTTTATTGTTATAAAAAATAAACTTTAGTCTTTATTATAAATATTATGTTTATGTAAACTTTACTCTTTATTATTATTTTATAAATTTTACTATTATTATTATTTTATAAACTTTACTATTATTATTATTATTATTATTATTATTATTATTATTATTATTATGTAAAATTGATTTTGAAAGTTTAGGTATATGAGAATATCATATGTAAATTGTAAACTTACTTAAGAAAATGAAGATTACTTAAGAAAATAATTGATTATTCAATAAATATTAAAGATTACTAATAAAAACTAAACATTAAAGATTACTAATATTATTCATTTAAATTCAATTCTATTAAAAACTAAAGATTACATTAATTCATAAAATAAAGAGTTAAGTTACATTTTAAAGAATTGATTTCTTTTTTTTTTTTTTAAGTTGTTCACAGTTTTATACTCATGCGTGCCAGGCATATTACATTTGTTTGGGAATGATTGATCTTCAATTCTTCATTCTTCAATTTTCTTCAGTAACATCCAATTTTTTGATCGACTGCAAAATAATCTTTTCGATCTTGAGTTCGATATCCTGTAGCCTGCCAATCCTTCAAGCAGTCAAGTATATCAGGAGATAATTTGTTCCTCCTTTCATCTAGCGCTCTTCCACCTATACTAAAAGCAGATTCCGATGTAACTATAGAAGCCGAAGGAGTTAGTAAATCACGAGCCATGATGGAAAAGAATAGGGAAAGCTCTTACATGTTCTTTCCACCATGTCAAAAGATCCAATTTTATCATTTCCTCCGGAGTTAATCGACTGTCTCACTCGGTTTCTCTATACTTATTTAAGTCACCAAGGATGTTAGAACTACTTACAAATGATAGAGTACGACCCTTTTGTTTCATTCGACTGAGAAACCGACTCGCATAAGAACCACCTGAAGCTCCCGTGCTTAACTCAACAGTATGAGTAGAAGAAGAAGTAGTACTTTCTTTATTTGCATATTTTTCATAGTAAATACGAAATAAAGTTTCCAAAGTATTTTCTATTTCAAAATTAGTTATTTCTAGACCAGGCTCGCCTTCTGGTCCTTCTAATAATTCAGATATTTGTTTAACCACTTCACAAACACCATCAAAATTGAGTCTAGGATCCAAGATTGCACATAAGTAAAATACAGGTAGAAGGTTAGACAAATATTTTTTAAACTTTTTTTTTTCTATATCCTTGCAAATTTCAATAAAAATAGAATTTTTTTTGTTTATAATAATTAAATGCATAAGACATATTAAGTAATTCCATAAGAACTAAACAAGAAGTAGAATAGTAAACACTAGAAAGATTATTTGTAGCCTTGTAAAATACCTCTAAAAATCCATGAAATTCGAATGCCATATCCCAATAAATTGAGTAATAATCCCACTAAACTTTTTACAAGATTGTTTCATAAGATAAGTAGAACTCCAACGAGTTTTAATATTCGTTTGTAATTTACGAGGATTAAGACGATTTTATTTACAAAGATGAAGAAATGCTTGTACACGGGTAGGCGTTGTAGCACAATAGACCACTATCTCTCTAACTTTGGATACATGACTATTAATTTTTGATAATCCATCTTGGATAATCAAATTAATGATATGACATACACAACGACTATGGAATAATTTTCCATTCATGATTGGTTGCAGATAATCTATAAACATATTAATAGCACTTATATTAGCACTAGCATTGTCAAAAGTAATGCTCATAATTTATTTCATGATATCCTACTCATGAAAAACGTTAATTATATAATTATAGATATTTTCACTAGTATGAGGATAGTCTAATGCACGAAAAGCAATGATGTTTTTATTCATTTTCTAATTTTCATCAACAAATTGCATCGTTATACATATATATCATGTTTTATTACAACCAGTCCATAAATAAGAAGTGCATGCAATTTGCATATTAAAAGTAGAAAAGTCATTAATTAACTTTTTTTTGGTTTGTTGAAAAACAGATTATATATCACTTTTAAGGGTATTTCTATTAATAGGTTGGTAGGCGGGTTGTAAAAAAGTTTGAATTAAACGTGTAAAACACTCTTCTTCAACTATAGTAAAAGGTATATCGGATGCACAAACAAATCTTGCCAAGCCTTCCCTCATTTTTTTTTTATTATAAAGAAAATTTCCATAACTTGAGCCAGTAGAAGCAAAAATTTGGGATTGTATTGGGTCGCCCGCTTCAGTAGTACCGGCCTCCCATGCAAGCGTATGTTTGATAATGGCATGCCTTTTAAGTGTGTTATTTCCACCACCTTTATAAGAAAAATCATGTTTACATATGTTACAAATTGCTTTAGAATCATCCTCAGTTTTTTAAAAAAAATTCCAAACTTTTGATTTTAATTTTCTTTTAGTGGTGGTGGGATTTGAAGAAGCTGGATTAGACCCCGTAATTTCGACTTTATCATCATCCTCATCCAATTCCAAATTTTGAATCTCATTTCTTACCCCATAATCTAATTCGTCAGTCATAAGTTGGCCCTTCTCTATTTTTTGAAGATCTAGAATGAGATGCTATTATATATATATATATATATATAAATAGGGGAAAGAATGTAAAAGATTTAAAATAACAACAATTAAATAAGCAATTAGTGAAACAATAAACATACTTTTTCTTCAAAGTAGGGGAAAGAAATACAAAAGATTTAAAAGTAACAACAATGAAATAAGCAAGAAGTGAAACAATAAAAAAAAAATTTCAAAGTAGGGGAAAGAAATATAAAAGATTTAAAAATAACAACAATTAAATAAGCAAGAAGTGAACCCACAAATATATATATATATATATATTCAAAGTAGGGGAAAGAAATATAAAACATTTAAAAATAACAACAATTAAATAAGTAAGAAGTGAAACAATAAATAAATTTACCTCAACTTGTAGTAGGAGAACAAGAAGTGAAGAACTACGAATAATAAATATACTTGAGAGTTGTAGAAGTGGAAGTGCTAGAAGATTTTTGAATCACCAACTTGAACTTGAATAAATTGAATCACCAACTTGCAGTCTTGTAGATTAGAAGTAACTAAGTAAGTAGAGAGAAAGTTGATAGATTTGATTTTGGTATGAGAAAATAACTTGTGGGAGGCTTGGTATTTATAGAAAATGGTTTGGGAAGTCATTTATTCACTTTTATATTTTTACCCTCAAAACTAGCCGTTTTATAGCTGTTAGAGGGGTAAAAATTGAAGAATTTTTTTTTTAAAACAAGCCAAACTAGTCGTTCGACACCGGGCAGGCTAACCGGCTCGAGCCACAACGGCTAGAAATACCGGGCCTCGGACTGGGCCAGACAGGCCACAGGGCCAGCCGGGCTTCGGGCTTGCCGGGTCGGGCCGTGGACACCCGATGCTAAAGGACCAGGCCGAGCTTTTGACTTGAAATAAGCGGGCTGGGCTCGGGCAGTGTCATGCCCCGAAACCGCACATACAATTCTAGGAAAGGTGGCATGCCACCAAGGCTCCCATTACACTCTAAAGATCCATTATTAACATTAAAATCAGAGTTACAAAAAATCTTTCCCATTTAAAACACTTTTTAAAACCTCTCATTTTGAAACAGGGTAATCCAGTCGACTGATCGGGAAACCTGGTCGATTAGATACACAAATTGCAGAGAGCACATCCTGGGAATCCCCTTGGTCTGATCGACTGGTCAATCCGGTCGACTGAACTTCTAGAGGCCTGATCGACTGAACCCTGAGCTCGGTCGACTGAACACCCCAACTCCAAAATTTGGTATTCTGCTACACGATCCAGTTGACTGGACCAGACACCTAGTCGACTGGTTTGCAGCAGCAGAACTCAATTCTGCAGTAACTCCTGATCAAGAAAATAACACCAAATCCAAACTTTCTCAACGTTTGACAAAATGCAACCAAACTCAATGTAAAACTACTACTTAATTCCAAAACTTTAAGTATTACTAACCAACTAGTGTGGCACGATTAACACCAAGTTACACTCTTACATATTTATGATATATAAGTTAGCTAACATCTTAGATTCCCAATATCTACACCAAAAGCTACTATATTATAAGTCTAAACCAAAATACATCAAGTTAACTACATTAACTAAAGCCATCACCAAATTCCCGCGTTCCTTGCTGATTTTCATTTTCTCATTTTCACTTCCTTGAAGCTCCATCTTTATCACCTACAATGGTTATTCAATAACTAGTACACTATATAAGCTATATGATTGTGAATGCCAACAATTATAAACATGAATAATAGACATGCTCAATCTCATCTTTCTACACATTACTATTGTCTCCGGGAATGCGAGTACCAACCATCCTTTCATGTTAGCCCGTAACTACTCCATTAGTCCGCGCGACTAACTAAGATTTATACCTCTTTCTTTCCGGTGTGCAACCTCATGGCCAATTCGGCACCTGGTTTCATAACTTCGATGGCAAGTACAAGTTCCCCTTTGACCCAAATATACAACTCAACATGCTCAAATAATTCATTGTTGGGTTTGTGCCCTCAAACCATTATTTATGTATGAGACACTGACATTTTAATATATGGATATCAGCTTTACATTTTGTTATATAGGTTTCTTTCATAGTAAGTAATTCGTGTATGTATGAGATACATACATGTGAGATACGAATTACTATTCTTTGATACTTAGAACTTGTCATAATGGATGACGAGACTGGATATCTCATCAGGTGTACACTACAGCATGATTGACTACCATTGGATGGAGTGATTAATCTCAATCACTAGAGTATAACTCTTAGTTAATATGCTAGTGCGTATAGTGCATTGACGGACCTGAGTTTTCCTATTGACACTTAAGATTGTTAACAGTCGATACGAACTCATAAATGAATAAGGTACGTGTTCTCAATCTTGAGACGATTATGAACACAGACTGTGGATATGGCTGATTTGACTTACCAATTAGTGAGGTCTATAAAAGATCAACACCTGAGTATCTTGGGTATGTCATATTCATAGGGTTGTGAACATATATTGTCAAGATAGAATCTACCCTTTGATAAAGAGTCAGCATTCCCTTGAGAATATCACCAAGTTGATTACTGAGAACTGCAGTCTTGTTGATAAATAGTTATTAACATGTTTGGTAATCAAGAGAGGTGAATGAGACTCAAGGAATATGAGAAGTAATCATGATTCAGGTTGACAATAATAATTTATCCGATTACCTGAATATGATTACGAATGCTGAAGGTAGAGAAACATAAGTATGCCATACAAGTCTAGCTATCGCTTCGGATATGTTCTTTTGCGTTGGAGTTCAGTTGTTGTTTTATAGTGGAGTAAACGTTAACTGATCAGTTAGTTATTTTGCTGATCAAAGAGTTTGGTCATGGGGATTAACAACTGGTCTGAGCCAACAAAAAAGAGCCTAGGAGGTCCCACTCTTAGCTCTGCTAGGATGCTTAGAAAGGCACATGAGGATGCTTGTCAAGATAGGCTTGATCGATCGATGGAGTCTCGATCGATTGAAGTTAAGGCAAGTTCGATCGATCGAAGTTATTTCGATCAATTGAAAGTAAGGTCGGTTCTGGGAATCTATAAATAGGGCAGCTGCGTCCAGAAATCAGAGTTCATCATTTTATTATACTAGAAGCTGCACAAAATATTTAAGGCTTCCCAAACCTTCTATATCCTCTCTATTAGGGTTCCCACCAACCCTAGTCTCTTCGGGAGCATCCATAGGAGTCATAAGAGTAAAGACCATCTAGTGGTTGTTGTTGGAAGTCAAAGGTTTTAGAATTGGGTTCAAGACTTAAAGGTATAATTCTTGTCCCCTCTCTAGTACGTATCTATAGATTTAACGAGTAGTAGATCCGGGCTACCAATTAGTTTTATAAACTATATTTTTCGTTGTGCATGATTTAAAGTTTTTCAAACATAAATCCTACATTCATCACACCATACTATTGCCAAGCAAATGGGTCTTATTAACCACGTGGGTTTGTCCAATTGTAACACCCGTAAAGAAGGTTAATGTGGTATTAGCACGTGTTAATTAAAGAAATTTAATGCATAAGATAGTTTAAGGTGGGGTTATGAACCCACATGTAAAAAGATGTTCAAATGCGGACACGGATGAAAGTCTTGTGATATGTATGACTGGTATAAATGTGGGACCCAATGAGGGTCTAGTTAAAATAATTTATATTTTGATGTGGGTTATGAACCCACATGTAAAAAGATGTCATTATATGCTTATATGAATAATTGTTTAAATGTTTAAAGATATTACTATGTCTTATGATAGGTAAATGGGACTAGTATGGGTACCCATGTGAGGGCATATTTGAATACAATTTATAATTGGTAGGTTTAATAACAACCTCATAATTAACGTGGGACCACGTTTGGGACCCACGCAGGACTTAGATTAAATATATTTAGAAAATGTGGGTATTTAATATAAATAACATGGGGTTTCATAATAAAGCTCAAAGAAAGTTGGGGAGGTAAATGGGAATAAGGAAAACTTATGCCAACACATATGTATGTAAGCATATGTGTCTCATGGACACAAAACACAGCGAATTTACAGAATTAAGAGGATCAAGAGCTCTTGACGAAGACAACGAAGCTCCGGCGCCGTTTTCTTGCCCTTCCTTCGCCGTTCGACGTCGAATTTACGATCCGAGACCATATTTGGACTCGTGGAGGTAAGAGGATCACATACACGTCTCTTATTTTTAGTTTTGATAAGTTTTTTCCGACGACCGTTCTTGATAGATGATGTTTAATGTACCAAAATTATGTAGGAATATCACCGATTAGAAATTGAGCTGGAATTTGGAAAGAATTGGGGTTTGCAAGCTTAAATTGCTAGTAAATCGAAGAGGTGAGTGTTCTAATCCCAAAATTGGGTGTTTAGATGTGTTCATGTGATAATTGTTGCTAATAGTTGCTTAATCCATACTTATGTATGTATATGTTGATGAATTTGGGTATAGAGCATGCCAATAATGTAAAATTGCTATGCTTATATGCTAAGCTGCTTAAATGTTTATGTAGACCGAAGGTAAGTCAAGTAGTGGTCACCATTTATAGGTCCCATATATAAGGGATAGTAAGCCCTCAAGAGAAAGGGTGTGGTGACGACCACAATGAAATGCCAATGACATCTTCAGGGTCACGAAGGAGAAATATGGTATGTGCGACAAAAGAGTGAGAAGTTCTGGGGTGAGAAGGACCCGGGGGTGGTGGCTGGAGTTACTTGACTTACCGGAGATCATTATGTTGTTGTGTATGATGTTTGTTGCATTTATATGTTAAGCATTCCAATAGTATGATTAGTTCCCTTACTAAGCGAAAGCTTAAACGAAAACATATTTTTTGTTGTGGTTATTGAATAACCATCGCAGGTACTGAATAGGAGAACGAGAGAAAATGATCCGCATGACGGGTTGGGCATGGGAGTTGGGTTCATATGAATATATTCATATGCCTAGCTAGTTTGTGTTTAAAATGTATCTTTTGTTGACAATGTATAAATACCTTGGGTTTTTGGGAGACTTGTAATATGTTAAGTTGAGTGTTGATGTTGGTTATGCACCAAACTATGAGTTGTAATTGCAAGTTACAAGTTATGTATATTGAGAGTGAATTTGGAAGAAACAAGGTAGTTTTGCTGGTAAATCCAAACTTGGCTACTCTTGGTTGTGATGTTTTGCAATGGAAAAATGTAGATTTTGATGCAAGTTTGAGATCTCGGAGAGGAATTTGTGTGTTTGGTTGTAGTGATACTCTTGAATGCCTTGAGTTAATGTTTAGTAGCATTTAGAAATGTTTTGAAGTGACTTTTGAAGTTCCCATATGGTTTGGTTGATTTGGTAATGGTTTTGAGCTTAAAAAATGATGTTTTTAGCAGCAGGGGGCTGTTCTGCAGAAGCCGGATTGATTCGGACTTTCCGCGGATCAATCTGCCCATTTTCGGGGACATTCTACTAGAAAATGGGGAGATGGATCGATTCGACCTTTCCGCGGATCGATTCGCCCCTGTAAATAAGACTGTCCACTTTTACAGAAACAAACATATCTCTTTCTAGGAAACTCAGATTCGCATGTCATTTGTTGCATTGGATTTGGGTCTCAAAGATCTATTTTTTGGTGTAAAATTTGGATATACTTTATTAATAACAATTTTGCCCTTGGTGCTATTTTGTGTCAATAAGGCTGTTTTATGAGGTCTAATTCATGATTTTCTTAATAAATTGAGATTGATTTGGCGTATGGGCTTTGTTACATGTGTCCTAATCTACCCGAGGCAAGTTGGGGTATAAAAATGTTTGGTATCAGAGCAATAGGCTAGAGTCTTTGGGATGAGTGACGATGACGACGCGTAAAAAGCATAAATGATTAATAGATGTATACATCATGCATACACATTTATTTAGCATATTGAATGATGTTGAGCATGCATTGAAAAGTATAAAAATAATGTGTATATGAAAATGTATTGTTAATGCTAGAGATAAAATGTTTGGTGAAAGATCAACACCACCTATACAAATGGAAAGAATGGAAAGAGTAGTCGGATTAATACAAGTTGTCGAAACACATGCGATAGAGGGGAGACATGATCAACCGAATCCTAATCTGAGGGAGGAAGTGACTACTATTTCTTAATTTTACAAGCAGAAATCGACACTATTCAGGGGAGAGGCTGATCCAATGAGAGCTAATTTTTGGCTGTCTAATATGGAGAGGATATTCAGAGCTCTACCATATATCGAGGCTCAGCAGGTTCTGTATGCTGCCGACACTTTAAAAGAAGAAGCACATTATTGGTGGCGGACCAAGTTGGGACTAGGTAAGCCGAATACATGGGAGGAGTTTGTGGTACTCTTTAAGAAGCAGTATTTCCAAAAATCATACGAGGATCAGAAAGCTTAGGAGTTTATGGTACTAAAGCAAGGGGGGATGACAGTTTGGGACTACTCCACCAAATTCGCAAGTTTGACTCAATTTGTTGAAAATATAGTACCGAATGAAGAGGATTGAACTAGAAAGTTTGTGATAGGGCTTAGGGATGAGATTCGACGCCAAGTATCAGTGCAACGGTTGGATAAAGCTGTAGAGGCATTGGATGTGGCTTCAGTTACCGAGAGAGATATGGGGTATCAACAAAGTTTGTAAGCACTGTTAACTCAACAATACAAAAGGCCGAGTATAAGCCAATATAGTGGTCAAGGGAGTTCGAAAAGGCAAAGTTTTGGGAGTTCCTCAGGTGGTGGAGGTCACAAGTCGTGGTGTAACACGTGTGGTAAATTTTATTGGGGTGTATGTAATCTACCGACAACAATGTTGGGACACGTGGCGAAGAACTGTCCGGGTATAAGGCCAAGTACAAATGCTCCGATAAGACGTACCGATGGTAGTGGGATGGTTTGCCATAACTGTGGAGAGCTTAGACATCGAATGTGTAATTGTCCTAGGCTGAGGCAAAGAGGCTTTAGTGCAAATATGAGTAGTCCACCGACATTATGACCAATTCAACAACAACCACCATAAGGAAAAGAACAACGTTAGGGCCGTTATTTCCAACTTAACCCAGGGGAGACCACCATTTCTAATACAGCCGTGTCAGGTAAAATTCTTATCTATTCAACACCTGCTAATGTGTTAATGGATTCTGGTTCTACACATTTGTTTGTATTACACCAATTTGTTAGGAACATGAATGTACCCTTAAAACTTCTAGAATATGATTTATCTGTTGATGTTCCGTTAAGAAGATCTTTGATGAGTTCAGGAATTTATAGGGATTGTGAGATCCGAATTAATGATGAAGTGTTAACTACTAATCTAGTACTGCTAGTAATTCAACATTTTGATGTCATATTAGGGATGGATTGGTTATCAGTTATGTTAGGAAACTGCGTTCCCAGAATCCATTGACAGCGCGTATAAGTTGGTGCTGCAAAAATATTACGTGAAGACTACAATAACCCTATAAGGTCGGAACTAGGGTTACCTTGAACTGCAAAACCGGATTATTGTAGTAGACGAATCGAGAACACGGGCTCGATAACAGCTCACGATCTTCTACCGTATTCCTCCGCTGCCAGAATATCGAACTGAGTGTGGGCTCTTTCGAAATCCTTTCTGTTTTCTGCTCTCCCTCTTTTACGCTCTCTTTTCTATTCCGAGTTATAATTCTCTATATAGAAAAATGCTAACTGAGAAGAGAGCCAAAGCAGCATATATATAGGCTACGATAGGGACCATAAGAAGTTAATAAGGAATTGGCTTCTTTATGGAATTAGGAAACCCTAATTCGAACTGAATCAGATTCCTATTTCCATAAATTATAATTCATACAACTAAAGAATTATAATTGCACTCCTACCCTTATCTCAAAAATATATTTCGAGCTCCATGTTATTAAATGCTTATTATCTCCACACGTTAAGATTACAGATATCCATTAATTAAATATAATTAGTGACAATCATATTTAATTAATTTCTTAAAATTCCTTGAGATCCTCTACTTAACTTATCTGATATGTCGGATACAAAATCCACCTGCAGGGTCTGACATAATCAAAACTTATAAGCTTTCTCAAGGGGATATCATTAATCCCAAAATTGAGACATGGATTCCATCATTAATTAATATCCACCACACAATTAATATTGCCACCCAATCCAATGAGATATTGACCCATTTAAGGATCTCACCCTTTTAGGGATCAAGTGTAAATATCAAATGTACGTGTCTACAAATTAACTTAGAATTTAGAGCATAAGCACTCATAATAGCCATGGGGTATTAATTATCTTGTAAGTCAGTATAAAGATAATTACCCCAAGTCAGTCCCGTTAATACACAAAGTGTACCAGCATAGTGAGTTGAAACTATACCATTTTTCGTAGGCAAGACAAACCTACTACAACACCATGATGCAGTCCTACCGATGGTGTGTCCAATCCCATCTAAGAGTATAAACCAAAATCTTACATTCTATAATATCTGATGGCTTGATCTTTCGTGTGTAAGCCGAACTCTACACACCAAACCACCTATTATATAGAATGAGAGACACACATGCATAATATTAAATAAATAATATAATACAAACATTGCCCACACAGATTCTCATAAAAAATGGATTAACTGATTTTATTAAATGAATAATAAATCAACTACATAAAGCATGGCTTTTAGTATATATCCCTAACAAGTTAATCACGCAGTTATTGATTGTGAAAACAAAAGGGTAAAATTCCAAGCACCAACTCGTAGAGTCTTTTCTTTCCAAGGGGTAGGTGTTGTGTCACCACCTTATCTTGTATCCGCTATCAAGGCTTGTCGTTTATTGAAAAAGGGTGTAAAGGTTTTCTTTGTAGTATATTGGATACTAAAAGTACGAAACTAAAGTTAGAAGATATACCAGTTGTTAGAGACTTTCCTGATGTATTTCCAGAAGAGTTGCCGAGTGTATTGATTAAGAAGGAGATTGAATTTGGCATAGACGTGATAGCGGGAACACAACCCATTTTGCGGGCACCATATAGAATGGCTCCAGTAGAGTTGAAAGAGTTGAAGATTCAGTTACAAGAATTGTTGGATAAGGGTTTTATTCGGCCTAGTGTTTCACCTTGGGGTGCATCGGTTCTTTTTGTGAAAAAGAAAGACGGGACGATGAGAATGTGTATTGAATATAGTGAAATTAACAAGGTGACTATTAAAAACAAGTATCCTTTACCATGGATCGACGATTTATTTGACCAGTTACAAGGGTTCAAGTGTTTTCAAAGGTTGATTTGAGATCAAGATATCATCAATTGAAGGTAAAAGCTGAAGATATTGAGAAGACAGCCTTTAGAACTCGATACGGCCACTATGAGTTTCTTGTAATGTCATTTGGGGTAACTAATGCATCAGCTGCGTTTATGGACTTGATGAATTGAGTCTTTAAAACATATCTAGATGAATTTGTCATTATTTTCATAGATGATATCCTCATTTACTCAAAGAGTCTGGAAGAACATGATAGGCATTTGAGAATGGTGTTGCTAAGTCTTTGAGAAAAGTAGTTGTTAAAAAAATTAAAGAAAAGCGAGTGCTACGCCCTGAAAATTCACTTACAAAGTAATATAAATAATTGCATTAAAATTGTAAATAGTCAAGTGTATTTTAAAAACAATAAAAATAATTACACTTGAGTGCCCAAAATTACAAATAAATTCATTTACACCGCTAGAACCCAAATAACTCAAATCCACATGGTACTCTAATGTGCTCCAATTTGACTGCTACCAATGGTACCTGCATCTAAAATAACACAAGGGGAAGTATACAATATGACAGGAGTAATAAAGCTGGCTCAAAAGTACAATGAACAACCACGACGGATCAAATAAAATAGATCAATCACTCAACCCACCCGTTCACACAATTTACCCGCTCACCCACAAGGACATCATACCAGGTTCCTCTTGGTCACATAGCAAAGAGTCACCTCACCTCACCTCACCCGTCACCAGTACGTCGATCCCTGAGGCCTGTTGGACTATTGGTAGGTGCTCCTTACTCATGACCCTTTAGTCCCATAGCACTTAGCCAAAATAATATTAATATTATTTAACCAAAAAGACATGGATTCCAATAAAAGACAACATAAATCAAAGAGAGTACAAATAGGGATGACTAGAAAAATACTCCGGAGATTTAAGAGCATATTGTACACAACCCCGTACCTTAAAAATATTAATGTTGATCAATTTCTCCACTCTCTGAATATATATATATGATTGTGTGAATATATGTAACTATATGTGTGTGTAAAATGAATATATATATATATGCCGAGAGAGAGAGACAGTTAAGTGGCAGAGAGTTGTTGGGAGTTTGAGACTAATGAGAGTTGTGAGGAATTAATGGGTGTGGTGTGTGTATATATAGAATGTATTACTTGGGAACCAAAACACACACAACACACTAAACACACACAGCACACACGCACAGTTCACACACTACACAAAACAATTGGGCTCCAAGTAACTTCATGGGAGTTTATTCCATGTGGTCACTCACACCACCACGCGCACACACAGGTAAAAATAATACAGTTTAAATATCTCAAACTGGTATATTTTCTAATGAAAAAAAAATATGTTTTTTTTTAAATACGTTTTAAATTTTCGGGTCACTACAGTGAGTTTTGGTTATCAAGTGTTACCTTCCTTGGTCACGTGATTACTAAGGATGGAGTGTCAGCTGATCCGCAAAAGATAGAAGATGTTATGAATTGAGTGAGACCAACTAATGTGTCAGAAATTCGTAGTTTTCTGGGATTGGCTGGGTATTATAGAAGGTTTGTTCGAGATTTCTCAAAGATTGTGACCCCGATGACAACATTGATGAGAAAAGATGTTTCGTTTGAATGGGGAAAATAATGTGAGGAATATTTCTAGACATTGAAAAATAAGTTGACTTCCGCTCTGATCCTTGCACTTCCAACAAGCACCAGAGGATTTAGTATTTACAGTGACGCTTCTCATCAAGGTTTGGGATGTGTTCTTATGCAAGGGGACAAGGTAATAGCATATGCTTCAAGGCAATTGAGAACTCATGAGAAGAATTATCCAACCCACGATTTGGAACTTGCCACGGTAATCTTTGCTTTAAAGATTTGGCGACATTACTTGTACGGAGAAACTTGTGAAATCTTTACTGACCACAAGAGCTTAAAGTACCTATTTACTCAAAAGATCTAAATATACTGTAGACATCCCATTTTGTCGGCTATCAGATTTAAGAGACCCATAGCTTGGTGGTTCACAATGATCGAAAAAAACTCAAAAAGGACTCCTAGAAGTTAGTTCTATCTCTCAAAATGCTCAGAATAACCAAAATACCCCTGAAAGCCCCAAAACTCTCAGATTTTGACCAAAAGTTCAGGAAACATACTACGTCATAAAACAATACTAAAAATGAGTTTTGAAACAAAATCAGATGAAATTGTCAACTCCCAGAGACCCACGAAAGTTCCCCGAAAGTCCCCATTGACCGGTTTGTCCAGGTTTGACCAGGGTTTGACTGAAATCATCCAAATTCGCTGAAAAGTTTCGAGATCATTTTAGATCATGTGAAAAGTACTAAAATAAGTTTTAAAACAAAATCGAACGAAAACGTCAGCTCCTGGGATAACCGAGAGGTCCCAAAACTTTCTAGAAATTCTAGGTTTGACCGATTTGACCTAAAAGTGGACTTTAAAACCGGAGTTCCGTATCATTTTTCAAACATTTTTCATGGATATTAGAGGTCTATAGATTTCCAACGGTAAATCGGACATAATTTCTGGATTTAAAACGAATTTATTATGAATTTTTGAAGGTGAAAAAGGCGATCAAATCGACTTTTATCGTGAATAGCGCAAAACTTTTCAAAGTGACCCATCTCTGAACTATTTTTTATGGAAAGATGACTCCATTACCTTTCCAAAGGTATATCACACCTCAATTTGGAGTTCGTACGCATTTTTTTGTGAATTTCGGACGAAATATGGCCTTTTCGCGAATACTGAAACCTCTGGGGGCCTAAATACAAATTTTTGGGCCTCTGAGGAGCAGTTCCACAGCGACACTTAACCCCCGCAGAATCCATTTTTGTAATTTATTTTGGGGGTCCAAATTAAATAATTGAAAGCCAAAACAAGGTAGTTTCTTGTTCACAGATATTTGGGACCAATGGGAACACTTTCTAAATCCCAAAACCATCCTAAATTGGCCTATATAAACCCCCCTTTGCTCTTCATTTTAGGGGTGGAAAACAAAAGACTTAGAGAAATTTGTAGGGAGAAAGTTGTAGAGATAAGGTTAGAATAGAGAGAAACGAAGCTTCCTCTGATTTTTCAACTAGAAAGTGAGTTCTAAACTTTGTTTTCTACTTCATTACTCCCATTTACTTCACATTTAATACATCCAACCACCATTTTTGTGAGCATTCATGAGATAAGAAGCTACTTCCATGTCCAAAGTCGTTATATATGAGTGAGACACCAAGCTACACGTCCAATATCTCAATGATCATCAACTATTGATTGCTATTTACTTGCTTTGTTTATATTTGTTCATCTCCCCTTACCCCACTTATTTTTTATTTTTCTTTGATTACTTACTAGTTCATCATCATCATCATCATCTAAGTGATGACATGGTGTTTGAGGTGAGTGAATCCTTATGGATAGTAGCTCTTGACCTCAAAAACATGTTTGATAGACGATGATCCTAACTTCAATACATCCCTATGTATTCTTGAAGTTATCTTCAAAAAATAAAAACAATACTCTTCAACAATCTTGGAGGTTCTTAATACAAGTCTAATGTTGATGTTGTAAGTGGTTATAATCCTCATTTAAGTGCTGAAAATGTACTCTCAAAACCTCTATTTTAAATTAAACCCCTCTTTTGACTTCAAGAAATAAAACTTTTTTTCTTCTAAAAAATCATTAAAACAGTGAACAATCTGAGTTCAAAGATTTCTTTAGAATCAATACTTAAAGGGGGATCACAAGACCACTTGGAAAGTCTTCCTAACTTGTTAGAGAACACCCTTGATTTTTGGTTTGACTTGGAAACACTTGGAAGGGTCCCATTTTGGCCCAAACATTCCTCCCAGACATTCTGCTTTTGCTGTCACAGCAGGTAGGTTGACTTTCAACTTGTTTTTCAGAAAACTTTTATAAAAGGAGTAGTCCCAACTCATTTTTTCCTTGAACTTCAGTATCTTAGGGAACATTCAGTATAATATGGGCCTCTAGATGTTTTGTTTTCATTTTCTATGATTTTTCAACATTTCAGTCGATAGTACGGACTCTATTTCTGAGTAACCTCTATTGTTTATATGATTTCTCTCAATCTGTAATAGTTATTGTAGATTGTCTTTTTGATATGTGTTCTAGACACAATAAGGATGATCTCCATAAAAAATCATGCATTAAAAACACTTCTAACCTCACTTTTCCATTTTCACAAAATCAGTCAACTGTTCTGTTCACTATTCACAGCAAGCATACTTTTACTTCCATCCTTTGATATGATGCTTATATGTACTTCAAATTAGTTTATATCTTAGGAAGTGGTCCATACTATATTTTTGCATATCCCATGATGATTTCCTCATACATTTATTCATATTTTAGACTTCTAAGTCACTTTAGAAAGTCCATGTACACAAACACACTACAACCTTTGCACATTCTAAGACCATGCATTGCATTCATGCAAGGTTTGGGGTTTTTGTGACTCCTAATCTAAGAAGATTATAAGGAATAAATTTGGTCACACGTTCATGCTCCCTCTCGATCAAAACTTCCTTTCTCATCCGTCCCGGGGATTGAGGGATCTTATTTTCACGAAGATTAACATGCGTCATGTTAGCTTGCTAAGCATATTTTTTTATTTCTTTGATTAATTTGTTTCAAGAACAATTCATGTCCCCTTTAGATTAGGAAAACTTTATTACTTGATATGTGATTAGGCATTTTTTTCCTAGGTTCGTTTGTGTGATCTTTCACTTTGCATTGTGTGATACTTGGTTTAGATCTTATGAATGATATCTTATCTTTAGATCTTCCATTTCAAGTTTCTTATGTGATGTAATATATTATCATAGTATTAATTATCGAACCAAACATAGTATAAGATGATTATTTGGATGCTAATTGAGGCCCGTTGAGAGACGGGGCGATTTGAGGGTGTTTTAGTCGTGGCAAAGGCTCTTTCCTCTCTCGTACCAAAACCCCAAACCAAGTTCTTTGGTTATGAAGGGCCGGTGCCTTTTATCCATTTGGGTGAGTCAAATTGGGTTTCTTGATTCCCTAAAGACCAAGTGGCGACTCTGTATCTGTTTTCAACAGACCTTTTCTTTTCTTTCAAATCAATTTTAAAACAAAGGAAAATAAATTCCGAAACCCCAAAAACAGAAATCGAGGGTGGGCTCACGGAGGCCGCGTGTCCACATATGTGACAACAGAGTTGGAGTTAATGAAGGACTATGACCTAAAAATTCAATATCATCCTGGTAAGGCAAATGTGGTCGCCGATGCTTTGAGCCGAAAATCATCAAAAAGTTTGGCATGTGTTTTGATGGCACAAGAAGGATTAGTGAAAGAGTTTGAACGACTGGAATTGGAAGTGATTCCTAGTGTTGAAGGTGGATTGATGGCAGCAATTATAGAACAACATGACTTAATTGGGGAAATTAAAACGAATCAACTATTGGATCCAACCTTGAAAAAGGTTGTGGATGAACTACCTGAGGGTAAACGACCAGAGTTCAGTTTGCATGATGGGGTATTATGGTACATTAACCGGTTATGTGTGCCTAATGTTGGCAACCTTAAGGAAAGAATTTTAGAGGAAGCCCATAGTACTCGATATTCCGTACATCCGAGTAGTACGAAGATGTATAGAGATTTAAGAGAGGTCTATTGGTGGAGTGGAATGAACGTGAAGTTGCTGAATATGTAGCTAAGTGTATGACATGCCAACTAGTAAAGTTTGAGCATCAACGACCCGCGGGAGAAATACAACCATTGGAGATATCGGAATGGAAATGGGAACACATTATAATGGATTTTGTATCTGGGTTGCCAAGGTCTCCTAGATCCAATGATAGCATTTGGGTGATCATTGACCGGTTGGCTAAGTCAGCCCACTTTTTGCACATAAAGACTACATAACTGACAAAATTAGCAGAACTTTATGTTATAGAGATTATGAGATTGCATGGGGCACCAGTATCTATAGTATCGGATCGTGATACATGTTTTGTGTCTAGATTTTGGAAAGGGCTACAAAGGGCAATGGGAATAGTTTTGCACTTTAGCACGGCTTTTCACCCGCAGACTAATGGACAGTCGGAATGAGTTATTAAGATTCTAGATGATATACTTAGAGTATGTGTTATGGACTCCAAAGCTAATTAGAAAACTCATTTTCCACTAATTGAGTTTTCTTATAACAATATTTTCTAGACAAGCATTAGAATGATGTCTTTTGAGGCATTGCATGGTAGGAAATGTAGATCACTCGTGTGTTGGACAGAGGTTGGGGAAATTGTTCAAATCACCACCGATAAAATTAAATTGATTAAACAACAGTTGCAAGTGGAACAAAGTCACTACAAAAGTTATGCTGATACGGGTAGAAGATCATTAGAGTTTAAAGTTGGTGACTACTTGTTCTTGAAGGTTTCACCTTTGAAGGGCATTACTCGATTTGGTAAGAAAGGTAAGTTAAGTCCAAGGTATGTTGGACCTTTTTTGATTCTAAATAAGGTAGGACCAGTAGCTTACAGGTTGGATTTGCCACAAGAGTTGTCACATGTTCATAAATGTGTTTCACGTGTCTATGCTTAGACAGTATGTGTCGGATTCAAGTCATATCCTTAAACCAGAACCATTGGAAGTCCGAGAAGATATGATATATATTGAGCATCCAGTATGGATTCTAGAGGAAAGATCATGTGTTAAGAACAAAGACAATTCCATTGGTCATGGTCCTCTGGCGTAATCATAGCGTTGAAGAGGCAACTTGGGAGCGAAAAGATGAGATCAGAGAGAAGTACCCGCACTTGTTCGATTAATAAGGTAAGCATAAGTTTGGGAACAAACTTCTTAAAAGGGAGGAAGAAATGTAACACCCATACCCAGAAAGGAAAGTTAATGTGGTATTAGAGTGTGTTAATTAAAGATAATTAATGCATAAGGTGGTTTAAGGTGGGGTTATGAACCCACATGTAAAAAGATGTTCAAATGCGGACACGGATGAAAGTCCTGTGATAAGTAGGACTGGTATAAATGTGGGACCCAATGAGGGTCTTGTTAAAATAATTTGTATTTTGATGTCATTATATGCTTATATGAATACTTGTTTAAATGTTTAAAGATATTATTATGTCATATGATAGGTAAATGGGACCAGTTTGGATACCCATGTGAGGGCGTATTTGAATACAATTTATAATTGGTAGGTTTAATAGCAACATCATAATTTAGGTGGGACCACATTTGGGACCCATGCGAGATATAGATAAAATCCATTTAGAAAATGTGGGTAGTTAATATAAATAACATGGGGGTTTCATAATAAAGCTCAAAAAAAGTTGGGGGAGGTAAATGGGAATAAGGCAAACTTGTGCCAACACATATGCATGTAAGCATATGTGTCTCATGGACACAAAACACATCTGGGAATTTACAGAATTGAGAGGATCAAGAGCTCTCAACAAAGATGACGAAGCTCCGACGCCGTTTTCTTGCCCTTCCTTCACCGTTCGACGTCGGATTTACGATCCAAGGCCATATTTGGACTTGTGGAAGTAAGAGGATCACATGCACATCTCTTATTTTTAGTTTTGATAACGTTTTTCTAATGACCATTCTTGATAGATGATGTTTGATGTACTAAAATTATGTAGGATTATCACCGGTTAGAAATTGAGCTAGAATTTGGAAAGAATTGAGCTTAAATTGCTAGTAAATTGAAGAGGTGGGTGTTCTATTCCCAAAATTGGGTGTTTAGATATGTTCATGGGATAATTGCTACTAACAGTTGTTTAATCCATGCTTATGTATGTATATGTTGATGAATTTGGGTAAAGAGCATGTCAATAATGTGAAATTGCTATGCTTATATGCTAAGTTGCTTAAATGCTTATGTGGACCGAAGGCAAGTTAAGTAGTGGTCACCATTTATAGGTCCCATATGTAAGGGATAGTAAGCCCTCAAGAGAAAGGGCATGGTGACGACCACAATGAAATGCCGGTGACGCCTTCGGGGTCACGAAAGAGAGATACACTATATGCGACAAAAGAGTAAGAAGTTCTGGGGTGAGAAGGACCCGGGGTGGTGGCTGGAGTTACTTGACTTACCGGAGATCATTATGTTGTTGTTTATGATGCTTGTTACATTTACATGTTAAGCATTCCAATAGTATGATTAGTTCCCTCACTAAAGAAAGCTTAAGCGAACACATATTTTCTGTTGTGGTTATTGAATAACCATCACAGGTACTAAACAGGAGAACGAGATGAAATGATCCACACGGTGGGATGGGCGTGGGAGTTGTGTCCATGTGAATATGTTCATATGCCTAGCTAGTTTATGTTTAAAATGTGTCTTTTGTTGCCAATATATAAATACCTTGGGCTTTTCGGTGACTTGTAATATGTTAAGTTGAGGTGTTGATGTTGGTTATGCACCAAACTATGAGTTGTAATTGAAAGTTACAAGTTATGTACATTGAGAGTGAATTTGGAAGAAACTAGGTAGTTTTGCTGGTAAATCCAAACTTGGCTACTCTTGGTTGTGATGTTTTGCAATTATTGGGAAAATGTAGATTTTGATGCAAGTTTAAGATCTTGGAGTGGAATTTGTGTGTTTTGGTTGTAGTGATACTCTCGAATGCCTTAAGTTAACGTTTAGCAGCATTTAGAAATGTTTTGAAGTGACTTTTGAAGTTCCCATATGGTTTGGTTGATTTGGTAATGATTTTGAACTTGAAAAATGATGTTTTTAGCAACAGGGGGCTGTTCTGCAGAAGCCGGATCGATCCGGCCTTCCCGCGGATCCATCCACCCATTTTCGGGGACATTCTGCTAGAAAATGTTGAGATGGATCGATCCTGTCTTTCTGCGGATCGATCCGTCCCTATAAAATCATACTGTCAACCTTTACGGAAACAAGCATATCTCTTTCTAGGAAACTCGGATTTGCCCATTTTTTGCGTTGGATTCGAGACTCAAAAATCTATCTTTTGGTATAAATTTTGGATACACTTTAACAATAATTTTGCCCTTGGGACTATTTTGTGTCAATAAGGCTATTTTATGAGGTCTAATTCATGGTTTTCTTAATAAATTGAGATTGATTTGGCGTGTGGACTTTGTTACACGTGTCCTACTCTGCCCAAGGCGGGTTGGGGTGTGACACCATAATAACTAAACATTCTAAATTATACAAATAGACAAGCTAATCATCACCAAGATAATCTTAAACAAGGAATTATCCAATTACCTCAACGGTTTCGCTCCTAATTGCAGAATTAAGACCCTAACAAATTCCGGGTATAATTCCTATATACAAATTGCAATTTATGAGCTTAGCTCCCCAAATTAAGGCATAGAAAAACAATCTCAAAATGCAATAATACTTATACTCACCTCCAGGAGTCCAAATATGTAGCCTGTTTTGAAATTGATCGTCAAACCACTCGTCAATCGGCGTCGAAAGCGTCAGCATCGAAACCGTCGTCGAGACTCTTGTGTGAATCTCTTCTATACATATTTTGCTTACATTAAAGAGGCTAATGGTGATGAGTCACCATGCCATGTGTCGTGTGACATGCAAGTCACATGTTACAGTTTCTATGTTTTCTTCCCCAGATTTCTTTAGTTTTACATTTATACCCCTGCTATAAATGAAACTTGATATGCATAAAAATATCCAATGAGAGTATCTCCGCCACCTCAGCAAGAAATGCTAAATCACCCGATAGTTATAACTCATTGCGTGACCATGTCGGGGATGGTATCCAGGACCGCCCGGTATATCCTTACCTACGATCAATGGATCGAGAATATGACTCAGGCACCTCTCGTGTCGGTGGATGGCTGTCCATGTTGCATAGCATGATCCAGAAGGTTCCAGACAGTTTTCTACCTCAGCTAGAAGACTAATGGAAAGAGAAGGGTGTTTCCTAATCTGATTAGGAAACTCCCACAATTTGTGCTGATCAATTGTAATTAGATCATACTACCTAATTAGGCTACTTACCTTATACAAGTGGTCTCTTGTATCTATAAAAGACAGCATTCCTTATTCAAAAGGGGGGCATCCTTACTCTACAGAATCGTAACATTGCATTGCACACACGCACGTGCTGCCCCGGCCGGTCTCTAGTAGCTCCAAGCTCTTGTTGGTTCACCAAAGACCCCTGGTATATCATAGTGCAAGTACTCTGACACACAACGTGGACATAGGTCTCTTAATTAACAGGGGTGAACCTATGGAAAAAATAGGTTTAAATTTTTTTTTTAAGCGTGCAATGGAAAACTTAAGTTTCAAAAACTTTATTGGTAGCCCGGATCTACGACTCGTTAACTCTATAGATGCGTATACAAAAGGGGAAGAAGAGTTTATACCTCTGGTCTGGAACCCAATTCTGATTGTCTTCTTCGTTGATTGTGCAACAGCCTCCACTAGGTTCTCTTTACCCTTATGTCTCCTATGAGTGCTTCCCGGAGAGGCTAGAGATGGTGGGATCTCTAATGGAGAGGATAAGGAGGTTTTGGGAACCCTAAAACAGTTTCTGCAGCTTCTGGTTTATAAAAACGACAAACTCTAATTTCTGGATGCAGCTGCCCTATTTATTGATTCCCAGAACTGACCTTACGTTCAATCGATCAAAGTGGCTTCGATCGATCGAACCGTCGATTGATTGAATCATGTTCGATCGATTAAACCATGTTCGATCGATCGAACCTGCCAAGACTTCAATCGATTGAACCTATCTTGACAAGATCCTCATGTGCCTTTCCAAGCATCTAGCGGAGCTAAGAATGGGACCTCCTAGGCTCTTTATTGTTGGCTCAAACCAGTTGTTAATTCCCATGACCAAACTCTTTGATCAGCAATTAACCAACTAGCCAGTTAGCGTTTACTCCACTATAAATCGATAACTGAACTCCAACGCAAAAGAACATATTCGAAGTGATAACTAGACTTTAATGGTGTACTTATGTTCCTCTACCGTCAATATTCGTAAACATATTCAGGTAGTCGGATAAACGGTTACTGCCAACCTGAATCATGATTACTTCTTGTATTCCTTGAGTCCCATTTACCTCTCAATTACCAAACATGTTGATAACTACTTATCAACAAGACTGCCGTTCTCAGTAATCAACTTGGTTACATTCTCAAGGGAGTGCTTACTCTATATCAGAGGCTAGATTCTATCTTGATAATATATGTTCACAACCCTATGAACATGACATACCCAAGATACCCAAGTGTTGATCTTTAAGACATCACTGATTTGTAAGTTAAAGCAGCCATATCCACAGTCTGTGTTCATAATCGTCTCAAGATTGAGAACACATACCTTATACAAGTTATGAGTTCTTATCGACTGTTGACAGCCTTAAGTGTCAATGAGAAAGCTCAAGTCCGTCAATGCACTACAAGCACTAGCATATCAACTAAGAGCTACACTCTAATGATTGAGATTCATCACTCCATCCAATGGTAGTTAATCATGGTACAGTGTAAACTTGATGAGATATCCAGTCTCATCATCCACTGTGATAAATTCTAAGTATCAAAGAATAGTAATTCGTATCTCACTTGTATGTATCTCATACACGCACGAATTACTTACTATGATGCTTAAGGATTAATAATTATCTCATGAAAGAAATATACATAATGAAATCCATATATATTAAATTGTCAATGTCGCATACATAAAGTAATGGTTTGAGGGCACAAACCCAATAGAACCATATACTGGCACACCCGTTCCAGAAAATCATTGGTTTCAAAATGCATAATTTGAGATTTTGTGAAATTATTAATAATTTAAGATGGAGTTGATGGTGAGTCAACAGTGAGGTGTTGGTGAAGACACAGGAACTTGGAAGGTCATTTTGCATTGGCACGGTTAAATGACATTTATGTAATTTAATGTTATTTGGGTTTATCTGGTATTTCATGAATAGTAAATTTACCCGTGTAGAGTAATTTCTACTAGTTTTGATATTATGCTAGATTGTTTTAAACACTGTGGTGAGAACGTGAGTGATACGTTACATAAAAGGTCGGTGGTGTAGAGATTTCACAGAGATTAGTTTTTGGATCCTTATTTTGGACCCAAACAGAACTTAGTCAAAAACTTTTATAAATTTTAGTTTTCACTTGTGAAATAATAAAGTAGACATTTAAGACGTTTCGGGAGATAATTAGAAGTTTTGAGAAACTAGTGGGGAGATAAAGGAAATTTTCGGAAGCCATGCCTATAAATAGAAAAGCTTGGATTTCGTTTTTTAAAAAAATTCTAAAAATATCCTTGGAAGAGAGAGAAAAAGGAGATTTGGTGGCTACGACTTCACGACGCCAAACGATGAACTTTTGATCGTCAGTTTTTCTCCAGATTTTAGATTTGAACTCCTCGAGATAAGAACTTCGATTTGATACCTCTTAGGCCGTGTTTGGCTAACTTTTTTCAAAAATCTAGTTTCTAGAATTTTGGGAAAAACCCAGTAAAACTTGTAGGAATCGCGCATAATCTGAGATCCGACGATTATTCGGGCCTCTAGTCGATCCTTCAAAGTTTGAGATTACACAAGGTATGAGTCCTAAATCTATAAAATATATGAGATTTACATGTTTTGAATATCGACTTTGATATTTTGGATCCGGGCGAAATTCATGTGTTAATTAGGCCCGTTAATTATGCACGTTAAACTGCGATAAAATCATGTATAACTATTTATGTGGGCATGCTATATGTCTACTTGGGTCAAAGGAGAGTTTGGTGCAATTTCATCCGGCGGTAAGCTCCTTGAACCTTGAGGATTGTAATTTTGAGTATGGTTGTGTCTGGTATGGAGGAGGGCCCAACCAGGACACGGTACTTGGTATGGAGGGAGGCCAGGGCCGGCCATGAGATTTGGAGGGCCCTACTCGAACTCTAAAAAGGGGGCCCTCTTTATATTTACACAAATTAACCGCAATGAAGAATCTAAGTACCACACAGTATAAAAATAAGCATGAATCAAGATGTATCTCACAAATTGGGCCCTATTCTGAGGGGGGCCCTACTCGACTGCGTGTGTCAAGTACCCTCAGGGCCGGCCCTGAGGGAGGCCCAACCAGTGTACGGGATACGTGGGAAAGGTATGCCTTCCATGACATCAGTTTCATTTACCGGATGAATGCGTACCACTCACCATAGAGACTATTTCTATGTGACTCGTGTGTATGAGGTTGCACTATCGGTGTTGGCTAGATTAGCAGCAGGCAGCCCTCATTTCGTCCCTCCAGAGGTGATGGCGGCATTAGAGGAGATTCATACTATTAGTGAGCATTCATTACAGGCTGTTCATGAGGACCGACGTTTAGATGGGGCTATTCCATCCACAGTATTTGTGCCCCGCGTCTCAAAGCCTCAGCCTCAGCCTCAGTCACAGTCACAGCCACAGCCATAGCCTTAACCTCAGCCGCATCCTCAGTCTTAGGAGCAGACATACCCATCTATACACTCTGAGTCTGAGCCACATACACCACATGATCAGCATCCTACTGTGTTTTTATATGATGGTACGACTGACTTTTATAGGCCTTTCAGTCCAGGGGGCTCTGAGTTTCGTATATCTCCAATCTGTGACTTCTCCATCGCATAGTACACATATACAGATGCACCATCGTCATCGTCGATCCCGCCACCACATGATTCTATATCACCACCTCCAGCTTCATAGTTCGAGGCAATGGTGGAGATTTTGACGCAGGTAGAGGCAGGGGAGATGCAGGTGGAGGCGAGAGAGTCAACTGGACATGATACCCCCATGGTAGAGACACAGGATGAGGGTTTAACACAGGCCGAGTCTCAGCGACGACCTCCAGTATGTACAATTTACGCTAGGGGTAGAGGTCATCGTGGTCGGAGAGGGGTATCGCAGGTTATCCAACCGCATGAGGTAGTTCCACTAGTGGAGGATCCACCACAGGAAGAGGGTAGGCCTAAGAGAACGAAAAAGGTTCCATGGTGTGGGACACATTATAAACAAGGATAACTTTTGGGACACATAAGAATCTCACATAAACAAGATACACAAACTTTATATGTCTATCTCTCTTCTCTGTGGACCCCACAGATACTGTGGACCTTACAGTATCAATGGACCCCATCAGGAGAGATAAACACATTGTGGTTTATGTATCTTGTTTATGTGAGATTCTTATGTGACCAAAGAGTTATCCTATAAATAAAGATTGTCCATAGGATCCACTACATTTTGTTTTTTTGATGTATTATAAAAAAATAATTACACATTTGTATATATACAATTTTTTAAATTGTGTACATCTATCTATATCTCTCCCACTCTCTCCCACTCTCTCTCTTCCAGTCTCTGTCTCTCTTTCCCACTTTCTCTTCTCTATCTCTCTCATTTTTTACAAATACACATCTTAGTGGATTCATTATGTTGATATTGTTGGTTTATGCTTGGTGGTTGAATCTAAAAATATTTTTGGTAGGGTTATGTATTGCTGGGGCTGCTTCTGAAATGGACTGCTTGGGTTGTTAAGCTGCTACTAAAGTCACTACTTGACGTAGCGATTTTTACTTTACTGAAGTCGCCACGTGAAGTAGCGACTTCTCCAATGGTTAAAGTTGTTACTTGAAGTAGTGATTTTAAGTTGGATTATTTTGGTATGAAGTTGCTAGTTGGAGTAGCGACTTCTAAGAAAGTGATAAGTTTGGAAAATAAGTTGAAACAGTGATGGATCAGGGAGATATTCCCCCAATTTTGATGCTTTGGGTAAAAAAATTCATACCTAGCCCCCCCTCCACTTCTCGGCGCCACCACTACCCCTACCCCCACTCTACCCGGACGATACCACCATTACCACCTCCCAATGATTGGGGATTGGAAAGTACTAATTGGTAGTGCCAGCCAATTGCACTAGGAGAGACGAACCAAATCTCGAGAGAGTTGACGTCGTGGGCAGCGGCGATCTGAGAGTTGTCGGTGCTGGTGGCTAGGGTGGTCACCGAAGATGGTTTCCAATCAATGGAGGAACAACTATAGACCTCAAGCATTTTTTATGTTAAACAAACTTGAAGCTCCACAAATCAGAGTTTGATGGTTTCCAATCTTTTTTGTGTTGATTGAATTAACCTAACCTAATCTAATCTAAGTTAATCTAAGCTAACAGAGATTAACAGAGTTTGGAGCTCTGAATCAAACACTCTTTACAAACCCTACAAGAATGAGAATCGGAGACGGAGCTTCTAAACCATACCCGGCCCGAATGGTAACATCTTTTTATTCTTCTTCTTCTTTTTCTTTCATTCTTTCCTTCTTTTTCTTCTTCACCCTAGATCTATAAAACCCTAAGCCCTAGATCTAACATCCCATTTTTCTTCTTCTAGATATAACATCCCTTCTTCCGCCACTACTCTATTCATTAGATTCAAACCCTTTCAGGTATATACATTTATCTTTCTACAATTATTTTTCCCTCCCATTGTTTTGAATTTTTTTTTATGTGTTTGGTATATATACATATATATATATACAGAGGGCTTCTTATGCTGACGTCCACAACTTATTAAGTTGTGGACTTCTATTTCTAGCCACTGGATCCTTTGAAATTACTACAATACCCTTAATGAAATCTAGATCAAACGGTTGAAACATAAGTCCGCAACTTATTAAGTTGTGGACGTCCGCACAAGAAGCGGACTGTATATATATAATATGTATATGTGTATTCATATTTTGGCTCATTGTAGCTCTCTCTGTAAAACCCTCTCAATCAAATGTCTCAGGTAATCCCTATGGATTGCTTGGGGTTTTAAATATGTGTAACTATTTTTAATATTAGGATTCACAATTGCTAGATTTCACTTTGAATGTTTTGGGGTTTTGATTTCCCTCACAAGCAAATTATCAGATCTACATGTTTCTTTTCCCTCTGTAAGTTTTTTCTCCTTGGCAACAAAATTGGATGTCCATTATTTCTATTTTTTTTGCCTCTTCTATTTGTTTCTTTTCCCTCTGCGTGTTTGTTTTGAATCTATGTAATTTTGTCATAAAATTTTTCAATTTATATTCTGCATACCACTACCACATTTCATTTCGCCGGACCAACACCATAACCAAATTTGAGCATTCTTCGGTATGAGAGAGAGAGAGAGAGAGAGAGTAAGAGAGAGAACTCTAGCTCCTCTCTCATTTTTATTCTCCCTTCCCCCTTCACTCCCTTTCTAAAGCTACAGTTTTTTTTCCCCTTTGTATGGTTTTTTCATGTAAGGTTTGTTTTTCTTATTTTGTTTTCCAATTTTTCTCCAAGTATCCCCAAGCAACCCTTTCATCTTTGTATTTGTACATCCGCTTTTAAGATTCTAAAATTTCTATTGTTGATAGATAATTTCACACGACTTAGTTTGGTTGGACCTAATACTTTACTTGGTTAGTTTAACTGTAAAAATAGTTTTTCACCATTTAGATTAGCTTGTTCGGGACCAACAATCACTTATTTGGGACAGAGATTTGTGTTCTTTTGTTAAAACATATTTTTTCAAAAATTGAAAACAGCTTAAATTAGAAGCAACAACTAGCTACTTTTTGGAGAATCGATGAAAGAAAATTTCTCTAATTACCACTGCAATGCCAAACTGGCTGAAAATCATTTACACGAGATGCCAATCCACTTGGGTTACTTAGCCACACAATTGTAAATCTTGAACTTGCTTTATTTATAAAAACTTGTGGTTTAAACTAGATGTGTGCTTGTGTACACATTAACTTCAAAACGATTTCAAATCAAGTATTACATGTGTTTACCCGTCTCTTTGCTACGTACTGGTTGTGGTTTTTATGCTTTTTTTTTATGGGGGAGGGGGGGAGGGGGAGGGGGAGGGGAAGGGTTGATTATACTATTGTTCTATAACCACTTCTTCAGTTTTGCTTCAGGATGACACATTAAAAGGAGCTGTTGCAATCTTTAAGGGGAAGTGTTGGAAAAAAATAGGTCTCTCTCTCTCTCTCTCTCTCTCTCTCTCTCTCTCTCTCTCTCTCAGAATAAGTGTTAAGGCTGCACTTAGTATTTACTTAAGAAATGCTAATTTTTTTCATGATCATGACCTAATCTATATTAACTCATTTAATGTCTATTCGTTTAAGAAAATTACCTCAAAAGTTCCCTCTTAGAGTCTGAATATTGTAAAAATTCTATCTATGCATATTTATACTCGAATGGGTATGGGGCATGGAATAGGAAACATGAAAACGAAACACTGATGATTAATGGAGATGTGGAAATGTTTTCAATAATTGAGTTTTTGAGATAATACGAAGCAAACTTTAAAGTCTGCAGATTTACGATGGAGGGGTTTCTGTTTAAGTTCATGCTTGTATAGAAAGGTAGCCTTATCTTTCTCTAGTTCAGTGCTTGCAGCCGAATTCTTTCATGATATAACGGAAGTGCAATGTCTACATCGGTGGCAGAAGGTTCTCAATTTGGAACTTGTTAAATGACCTTGGACTCGGGAGGTTGTAACGTAGCTGTTCTCTTACTTCGAGCTTGTTTCTGATAGCTTTTTCGGGGACTACAATTACTTATAAGTGATTGGTTGTGACCATTTGAATTAGTATTTCTTATATCTATTTAAAAAATATGATTCCTTAAGTTCATGATTGGTTGAGAGTTGATTTTTAACATTACTCAGTCTTCCAGCGTGGAGCTTTTGAAATTTGTCTTTTTAGTCCAGAGTTTAGAAATGGTTAATTCTACTTTATCTCTTGAAACATGGTTTCCATTAACTTCTCTAAGATAGTAAGATACCTTTAGGAACAACAAAATGTGGTTTGGAGCTTTTTTCCTTTTCTTTCAGTTGATGTGAGCAAGTGAATTTATTTGGGAACATACATCTTTTTTTCGGTTGGAAACATATTTTTAATCTTTGATAAAGCGATAAATTAGATGAACTATTAGTTCTAAATCATAAGCACATACCAAAATCAGAATCATATCACAATATCTCCAAATAGTGATGCTTATATATATACATATCAAAAGATGTACCGCAAAGTACAAACTAGTCAAACTGTGTACCGCGTGGGACATGAGCTAATATAACGCTAAAGTCAATTATTTACAATACCACTACTAGTGGTTGCTACCTATATAAAAGGCTATGGTCAAATAGCTATCTCTCGAATCCTCGATCAAAAATAAAGTGCACAACATGTCCTGGTATATACTAAAAAATCTAACCCTGACTGTCCTGACTCAAAAGTCATCCTCATCCGATCCAAACAGTGGGGCCTCATCCTCGGATGCAATATCTAGCTCCTCTGGTGGATCGTCCTCCATCGGTGCGTCGGGATCTCCATCACGACCCTGACATCCCAATCCTCAACCATCACATCATTGCCACCCTCCTCCACATTGTCCAATGCTGGCTCGGCGGTGTCAACGGCTACAATGGCAAATTCCTCAGCTACTGCGATAGCCTCAGCTAACTCAGCCTCTCCTATGATAAATTCGTCTGGCTGGGTAGCCTTCTCTATGACCCAAACTGTTGCCATCTGTGTTATCTACTGGTGCCTCTGGTACAACTGCCTCCTCTAGCTCCTTGTCCTCAACATCCTCATCTCCCTTAGTCGGGTCAGGGTCCTCCGGATCCTCCTTTGGTTCCTCTGGGTCATCCTCAGGCTCATACTCTGGCTCCCTCTCTCCGTTGCCGTCCACATCCTTATCATGATCCTCATCCTCTGGCTCCACATCCTCGACAGGATCTTCATGCTCCTCATCATCCCCCATCGGCTCAAGTTCTGCTGGCTCTGGCACTGGTATTGCTGGTACCGATGTTGTTGCTACTTGTGCTAGCAAAGAGCCAGGTCCCGCTAGTATAGCTCGCATTTCCATAGCATCCATTTCATGCTTGCTCTGGACCAAGTGAACCATCTCATGGTATATCGCTTCTCTAATTCTCGCGTAATGATATTGCTTCTTTATCGGGTGAGTCTGCCGGTCAACGTAAAGGGTTCTCCACATATCCTCCTCTAGATACCTGCTGGATGTACGGCGGATGCGCTCATGGTATAACCCTGGGGTAGCTGGCTTCATGGTATTCCCATGGATCATGTGTCCTCTGTAGGTATTATCCACAAACATATGAAAGTCGGGATCTATGCTAACCTGCACATAAACTATTTAACGCCAGAATGACGAACTAATCTTAAACTCATGTCTTAAGGATCTCAAAATTTCTAGGACCAGATGGTGTATGACAATTAGTGAGCGAAAGTATCAACCTAGGCTATGATACCAAAAATCCTGTCACGCATCAGAGAAGAAAAAATAGAGAAAATAAAATTCTTTTTTGATCTGTAGGCAATGACTGGTGAAGTCACCGAATTGTCCACACCACGCAGTTCTAAACAACAATAAATAGGAAGAACAGTAGGACAAACAAACTGATCATAGTATAGCCATACTAACTATTACATCAGAGTTTAAACCTTAATATTAAGACTCTTAAGGCAACGTATGCCCTATTTACAAAAACATAATAATAAAGTTAAACAGACAGAAATAGAAACTATAATTTATCCTATGTCTTTAGTTGACGTATAAATAGTCGTCAGCATAGTAGTCTTCTCCAGCATCTCCTACTCCAGTAAGCCCATCTTCTGCATACCCCTTCTCTGGGTAGTATCTGTCATTATAAGGTTCGTCACTTGTATTGTAAGCAACATAATAGTCTCGACGGGGAATGTCCAAGCATAAAAGGTCGTCAGCTTACTGAAAGCTGAGTGAGTAGACAATTATACAATATCATGAGGGTGAAGTAATTATAAGTTATTGAATGATATAATATAATGCTACTAATAATATCTTCCCTTTTAATCGAATCGTTACCCGATTTCTAAAGTCTTGTTACCCAACGTTGACAAAGTATTCATGATTGAAGAACAGACTCGATAGTTTAACTCTATAGATATACCATCATTTCGTCCACCGCTTTTAAGAACATATTCATAGCTCACCGCATGTCATGGACTCCACGTCAATCTGTCCCCAGCTTTTAAGAACATATTCACAGCTCACCGCGATACAGGGACATAACGTTCGAACAAGGCATATCAATCTATTGCCATGACTTAGTAACGTCTACCAGTGACCCCAGCTCACCGCCTTTTAAGAACATATTAATAATCCACCGGCTAATTTTAAGAACATATCATGGATCACCTGGTCTATCTTTGGACTACTTGGTCTAGCTCACTACATTTTAAGAACATATTAACAGCTCACCGCCTTTTAAGAACATATCATGACCAAGTGTCCGCCCACGTACAATTCTCAGAACTTATCAAACCTACCTAAGTTATGTATTAATATCAACACATGACATTCCCTTGTGGCCAAACTAATATGATTGAAATGAAATGCATATCAAACTGATTCATGACTATCATGTTATCTAATGTTACGAAACAATTCTCCCGTTACACTTAATCTTATCTCATTATTGCATCACAGTATCTCTTATTCAACAATATCGCATAATAAAGGCATAAAACGGTATTTAAACAACTCAGCAGTTCATATCATAGATAAATAGGGATATCATTATTCTGTAAGTACCAATCGATTGAAGTCCCTTTCAATTGATTGGGAAACAAGTGGTGTTAATTGATTGAAGTCATTTTCAATCGATTGGCTACATAGTAATGTCAATCGATTGAAATCTGTTCCAATTGATTGATATATATTTCAATCGATTGATATAAGTTCAATCAATTGGAACCTTTTTCAAACAATTGAAAGGGCCATCTTCTCCCAGAAATTGGCCAAGACACCCTGTCATTCGGGTTCCTCCTTTTACTTGGTTTCTTCACGTTTAAAGTCATACAAACTCTACACCTAAGCTATTGAGTGAGTTTGAAGCTCACCAAAGTGAAGGGGTGTTTGGTGGTGAGCTTGGAGCTCCAATGGCCTCTTCCTCTCTCTCTTCTTCCCTTCTCTGTCTCTTTCTCTTCTCTCATTCTCCTTCTGTTCTTCTTTTTCTCCTCCTCTCTTGACAGTGCATATATATATATATATGTATGGGTGTATGCGTGTATATATATATGAGCGTATATATATATATATATATATGAAATATCTCTACTCTCTCTCAGTCTCAAAACCAACATACACACACATACACAAAACACTCATATATATAGGGAAATGGAAGGTAGGTGGTAGTTCCTGTGCAAACTGGGGGATAATATACAGACCACTTTCAATCGATTGACATGAGTTCAATCGATTGATAACAAGTCAGTCAAGGTTCAATCGATTGACACAGGTTCAATCGATTGTAATGGGTTCCACATCATGATTCAGGTCGACAGAGTTTCAATCGATCGAAGAAGGTTCAATCGATTGAGAAGAGCATCATGTCAATCGATTGAAATCCTTTCGATCGATTGGGAAAGATTTTATAAGAATATTTTAAGACAGCATACAGAATCTCATATTATCATTATGCAGTAAAAAATACAGGATATTACATGGTTACTCTAGTATAATCAGAAGCACTATCACTATGTAAAGGTTTAAGTTGAAAAACACTTTTACTTATGCACAGTCTTATGATACGTTGTTCGATGATCTTAAATCATTTTTTAAATATACAAGTGGGGGATTGTTGGACAGTATTCATATTTTAGAAATGGTGGAAAGTTTTGAGGGAGAACTTTTAAAAAATTACTTTTAAGTTTGTCTTATTCACAAACCAACACAAGTGATTTTTAACTTGTCCCACGTTAGAGAATTAGAGAAAGTTGGAAGGACATATATGAGTGGAGGATGGAGTAATGGCTGGGCGCCTTGGGGGTATTAAGTTTTGTGAAAGGGGAAGGACCTAGACCTAATTGGGTTTACAACAAACCCCCTCCCCCCGCTTTGGGCCTATACATCTTTTTTGAACAAAATTTATTTGAAAAATAATTTTTTTAATCTAAAAGAGTTTTAATAAGACTGCACAGTTGGAGACCCCTCAATGTTACATTCTAATTTTCTCTCCCAACATTTAGTGTTTTAACATTCTAAAATATCTCTATAAAACTGAGAGCTTCTTTGATATTTGAGAAATACAATTCCAGAGAGCAAAAAGAGTTACAAAAAGCTTTTTATTTCCAAAACAGGGTTTTTCACAGTTTCCAAGCAATCAATTCTGAAAGGGTGGGTGTGGGTTTTCCGGTTTTCCTTCGTGCAAGGAAAATTCGGGACAAATGCGATTTTTGGGCAGAGCCACCAAATATCTTAAAGAGAGCAACATTGTTTGCAACTCATCCCAAGAAAAACGGCAAATACTATTATGTATTTGGTAATATTATTCCATTTCAGTTTGTGCGGCAACACCTTTTTCATACAGTGATTCATCTTTTTGAGATTCCAATGGCAATATGGCTCTAAATGCCACAGCTCGCAACTCTATCTAGCAATCTGAGGCTCATGCTCTGAAGGAGGACATCTACTTAGCTACTCTGAACAATCATTAAATAGAAAATTAGTAAAAAGTTACTCATTTTAGATTAATTAAGTTTAAAGGATAACCTGTTTTTTATTTTGGTCAAAATTTCATGACTACTGAAACTTAATCAGATCAAGTCCCTATGTTTTAAAAGTTATGTGAAATTCACATTTTCACAAGACTAGTTTAATATTTTACAAAAGTTATGTGAATTTGCATAACTTTTATAACTACGGACTTTTTATTAAATGAAAAACGGGTTATGCCTAATACTAAAAAAGTCTATTTTAAAGGACATTGACTAAAATTCCTTTATTTAAATGCAACATCCGATTTTGGTGCTCTGAACCAGTTTCAGGATGTTTAAAACAACGAGTACTGCTACAGACACTCTAAAAAGCACACAAAAATGCACAATCTTGTTTTAAAGAGTTGGATCTTGTACTGAAAAGTTTGCACACACAAAAGTGGGTGTTTTGTGTGTGTAGATTTTTCAGCACAAAGTTCAACCTTTTTAAGCAAAGTTGCACATTTTGATGTGCTTTTTAGAGTATGTGTAGTATTGTTGTTAAAACAACAACAATGCTTGTCTTTGGAAAATTGCTATTGCTGCTTTATAAAGATATATCCTCTCTCTCTCTCTCTCTCTCTCTCTCTCTCTCTCTGTGTGCTCGCGCACATGCGTGTGTACATATCCATATATGTCAAAGCAAGAAATTTTTAGTTACTCCCAGAGTACCATATGGGCATGCTAACGTGGTAGTATAAAACTAATGAGAGTGAGTTATTTGGGTAGGACACATGTCTTTGTATCCACAATGTCCCATTCAAACAACCCATTCCTACTTGTTGCAGGGTAGCATATCAGCAGACCACGTGGTACCCTCCTGGGACCTAAAAATTCCTTATGTCCAGACAGACATGCTAGCTAACGAAAAAAAAAGACCCCACCTCAGGGATTAAATGTCAGTGTAGTTGCTTGGAAGCTGTTTAAACTGTAAGAGTCACAGTTTAAATAGTAAAACAACTTTTACAAAAGTTATTTTAAAAACTGTCCTAGTTTCACTGTTCCACAATTTGAATAGCACTCTAGCAACTGTACTGGAGTTGTTTCCTAAATATGATTTTTGGACAAAAAGATGAGAATGAGTCAAACCAGGAGCGCAAATCATAAATTCTCCTACATTTTTGTTAAAAGACGATCTTTCACAGGTGAAAGAACGCAATTTTACAATGAATAAATAAAGCCCGTAAATCTTCTGCAAATATTGCATTCATACATTCCCTAACACTAGGATAGAGGCCCGTGCAATGCACGAGTCCGTCAAAATTGGAAAATAAATTAGATGTATTTATTGTTGATGCATTTATAATTTTGTCACTTGAAAATAATTAAATTAAACAATACTAAATCCTAAAAAATTAAAATCAAACAACATTAAATCTTAATATATTAAATATGTACTACTAACAAAATAAAGTTATAAACGTAAAAGCTTCAATAATCCTGGATGGAAGCAAATATATTTTCTTTTCTTTATTTATTTTTTCGTTTCCAAATCTTTCTTTAGTGTTTTCACTTCTATTTTATTTAGCATATCTCTCCTTTAATTAATTTATTTTTTTAACCACAATTTATTGTATGAACTATGTACAAAATAATACAACTACTTATAAACTTTATACAATAAAGTTGAGAGTAATGTTGTTTAAAAGTAATAACTTATTTTTAATATCATAACATGTGATATTTTGAAAAACCTTATCATCATTTTGTCTTTTGTCTTTTTTGTTTAATTACATACAAACTTCATACAATAAAATTGAAAGTGTTATTTTAAAAGTAATAACTTAGTTTTAACATTATACCACATGATATTTTGAAAAAACTAATCATATTTGTTCTCTCTCTCTCTCTCTCTCTCTCTCTCTCTCTCTCTCTCCCTCTCCCCCCCTCTTTATGGGAATGATATGAAATTGCATGAAATTATAAATTTCAAAAACCAATTAATTAAATTTATTAAAACTATTATTATTATAGATTTATTATGAGTATGTAAATAATTGTAAATTACAATTTGTCTTTTAAGTTTGCAAAGTATTTGATATATATTTATTATGCGTATGATAGAAGTGTGTGTGTGTGTGTGTGTGTGTGTGTGTGTGAATTAGAATTATAAGAATTCGTACATAATAAAATATGATTGTAGATGTATTAGTAATTGTAAATTATAATTTGTTTTTTCACTTTGCAAACTATTTCTTATATATGTGCTATTATTATTATTATTATTATTATTATTATTATTATTATTATTATGATGATGATGAATTAAATTTATTATATCTATTATTATAATATATTTATGAGGAGTATGAAATGATATAAAATTAAATTTAAAAAGCAAACGAATGTATGTGTGTGTGTATTAAATTTATAGGTATGTGTGTGTAAATATGATTTTAGATGTATTAGTAATTGTAAATTATAATTTGTCTTTTAACTTTGCCAAGTATTTCTTATATATGTATTATGATTATCATTATATATTTATTATGAGTATAAAACAACAATGATAAGGATACACAGCAAACGACACACTGTGCTTTGAATGCATGTACCATGTGCTGTTTGAAATTTTCACACTTTTATGTGCATCACTTACACAGCACATGGTACATGCATTTAAAGTTGGTGTGTCGTTTAGTATGTCATTTGGTGTGTATCCCTATCATTTTTTAGTATGAAAATATATGAAATTGTATGAAATATTAATTTTATAAAACAAATGAATTAAATTTATTAAGTGTAAATTATATAGGTGTAAAGCCTTATTTGGGAATAACCAAAACAAAAAAATAAAAACCAAAGCGCAGAATCGATTTGCCAAACAAGGCACCGAAATTGTTGACTTTTGATCCAATATATGTGTGTAAAACATTGTTTGGGAAAAACAAAAACAAAAAAACAAAAATAAAGCACAAAATCGGTTTGCCAAACAAGGTAGCCGAAATTGTTGACTTTTGATCCATGGGTTTAGTGCCTTGTTTGGGAAAAAGTGGAAACAAACAAGACAAACAAAGCCACAACTGATTTGTCAAACAAACCCTATTAGTTTTTGAGTGCCTTGTTTGAATTTAAAAAAAAAAAAAAACACAAACACAAATAAAGACAAAATTCGGTTTGCCAAACAAGGCATAGCATCTCAATGTATGAGTAATGGCAAAATTACATATAAGGAGCAAACAATTTAAAGAATTCCAAATTAGGACAAAATTGAAATTGACATCATTGTTAGGCTCTTTTATAATATAGTGCAGATAGATATCATCCAATCAATTGCAATCACCCACCGAACTGCATTGCTTGATTATCAATCCTCCTCAATCTCATGGTAACCCCATCACCTGCAACTCCCTTTACTTTTCATTTCATAAAAATAAAATAATAAAAAAATTATATTCTACTTTCTGTTGCAAATGTACCTTCTAAATATCTTCCTTGAGGCAAATAATAAGAAACAACAAATTATACTCCCCAATTTTGTTAGGTGACCTGCGCAAATAAGACTTGGAAACATTCGGTCACGTAAAAAGACCATAGTCCAAACTTCAAAGCAATTCTTTTTTGTGAATATATATATATATATATATGTATCTGCTCTAAAAAAGTACAGATAAAAAGAAAACTAATTAGTTGGTAATGCTGTGTCAATTCACCAACAGAAAAAACACCCCCTCAACTGCCATTTTCTAATTGTTGGACAGAAGAGCAGCAGCCCCTCCTCAAAGATATTTAAGAAATGAAAACATCTGCAAAGAGAGAATGAATGGGTGTAAAGGCAACCACCACAATGACTCCACTAAATCCAATACTCGAACACGAGATAATAAACACGACATTCTTCAAATGTACCAGATGGCAAGCCGAAGAGACCATGGATCCAATCAACTGCCCTTATCACTACTTTTGCGACAGCACTTACCCAGGAAATTATCCACCTGCTGTTGATATTCTATTAATTCTCTTTACTACAGCTTCATACCTGGCGATCCTGGTATCCATCGTAATGGATATATATGGAGGAACATGGCGAACTCAGCTTGGTCAACTCAGAACATACTGGGTACCATCTGGTGCACTCTCTCTCCCAATTTTCCTCTTAGCCCTTGCCAAGGGCCAGAGGATCAATACAATTTTCCCCCTGTCAAACACTGGTCCTGCTATCCTCCTACTAATTCAGATCTCTGCCCTTGCATTCGATAATGAAGCAGCCAAGGACTTCAATTATGCATTCCTTAAAGCATCCACAATCTCTGGTATTTTGCACGCAAGCTTGGCCCTGGATTCAACTATATTGCCTTACTATACAGGTTTGGACGCCCTAGTGTCGTCAACCTTTTCTGGTGAGTGTATATCTTGTGTGTGTCGGAAGGACGTTTTGGTTGTAGGAGGGAACTTGTTCTCCTACAGGGGGTGGTCACTAACAACATTTTTGGTTGTGGGCACTCTCTGTTCAAGGATTTTCTGCAGGCTGTCTGCAGATAACAAAGGAAAAACAGAACTAATGAAGTTTTTGCTGGAAAATTTAGGTTGGGTCTGGATCTCTATGGACTGTGTCTATCTAATAACAAATCCTTCCCCAGACAGATCTCTCTTACGGAGTGCTGCTTTCGCAGGTTTGTTAGTTTTGGTTTGTCTTCATGTACTCAAATACACATGCAGTTGGTTCATAAGATGGCAGTCAAGGTGTGAAAAATGACGTGTAAAATTAAACGCATTTGAAATAGTGGAGAAAAATCCAATGCTGATGTGAATAAATGTATATATTTGCATGAAATACAGTTCTCTTTTTCTATTCAATACGAAGTTGCCCAGAAAAAGGTCGTAAAGTATTATATAACAATTTAAAAAAAAAAAAGATAAGTGAAAAATAAACTACAATGAAGCCCACCAGGAAAGATTAATGGCATTCTTAGCTCAGGTTGTTTCAAGGTAGAAACTTCTTAATCTAGACCATAAAAAGGATCCAAGTAGGGAACCGAGAAACCTCGAGCAAACTTCCCAAAGCAAGTCAAAAAAAAAAAAAAATTCTCTGGCGGTTGCTGTCCATCTACGGCTAAAAGATTCAAACAGGGGAAAACAATTTATAAATGAGCTAGAAGCAAGAGGGAATGTTAGAGCAGGGCAGTGAGATGTACAAAGCTCCATCTGATTAACATATAAGAAAAAATATGGATAATTGGTAAAATTACTTTGTGAACCCATTCATAAATCCTTCCCACCCCCCCCCCCCCCCCTGTCAAATGTTCCAGACCAACTTCAGCGTGACACGCAGACCACATTCCTGCAATTGCGAGTTCAATTTTTTGAGGACATGCATTCATAGAACCACCAGGCTCCCAAACAAAGAGTAAGGCTGATGAAAGTGATGCCAAGTTAGCCAACACTATAATTCAGACTACATGGCATCACTTCTGTAAGTGTCCATGGACAACTAGAGAGGAAAATGCGCCAACAATATAGGTAAAATCGGACAAGAGACAAATTTAAGAGAAATTCAAACCTGAAGGCGGGCAACTACTTTCTCCTCAGAGCTTGTCTCATCCTTGGTGCCCTTTCCTGTTTTTTTTTATCTTTTGAACCATTATTTTTATTTTCTTTGGTTTCAAAAATGTAACTTCACACAAAATAACAAGACCGAGTATGTGGGAACATTTTGGGATAGACCATCCAATAAGTGTAATAGATACATACCGATGATGGCAGAAGAATATTATATCTCGCTGATTGTGGAAGGTTAGAACTCGCCAACCATGGAAATTTGGATCTTGGGGAAAAAGTGACTGTATAAGCCTAAAGGATTAGACAACTTTCAGAAACAGATTCTGATGAAGCAATCAAGGGGGGGGGGGGGGGGGGGGGGGGGGGAGTGTGGGTGAATGGGACTTGAAAAGATAGAGGGGTTTTCCCGACTAGCTGTTCCAGTCTGGTGGTCTTTACTGTATTCGCCGATCATAGAATTTGAGGGTATACTGGTAGTTTCCACTTTTGGTGGCTTGTCGAATATGGGTTGTAGACTTGTAGTTATGCTCAAGAAAAGTTGAACTACTGGGATTTGATAGGTGTGGCTTCTTCTTCTTCTTCAAGCAGCAATCTCAGGTCACAATCCAAAACAGCCTCTTTTTAGTCATGTGACTCCTAATTCTACCAAGTCCCAATCAACCGTAGTCCATCATCACCCTACTTAGGGTGGATTGGATATTTGTAGTGCATGCGGGGAGGCGGGTTTCTCATTTCAAACCTCTGACAAGCAAGCAACAATGAAGCAATCATGTGATGTCATAATAAAGACTAATTTCAATGACAAAAGCTATAAAATCACTGCTATCTGGGCACTCTAATGGCAAAAGATTTTGAAACCCCAAAATAAACCCAAACCCTATTTCTATTCCTCTACGGTTCTACCTTTTGTAACCATAAAAATACAAGCTTCTTTTCAAAACCAAAACCCACCACAAAACACCTATAATATTTGTCAGTCTGTCGGTCTAAAGTGGGGAAAATGGATGTTCTTATACCCCAATGTCTACAAAAATCAATAGAATGCAAAAGCTAAATTGTACTCATCTCAAGTAAAACTCGATATAAATAAGAACAAATGCAGTTGTCACATAACAAGTAGTTCTAAAAAATCCAAAATAAATGTTCAGCATGGGAACGTGAAGTTGGTTAAAACTAGCTTAGGCTTATGAATAGTTGGATTGCCATGATTCTGCAAGCAATATGCATTACAAAAATCAATAGCACAGAGGAGCATCATACAAATTGATGCGAAACAAGTATCCAATAATTTGAAGTCCAGCAAGAAGCAATATGAACATCTCAAGCATTATCTTACTAACTGCAGTAGAAGGCTAATACTTTGTTAGGTTCTGACCCAGAAAAAATTGTTTCCATCAACCTACTTTTTGTTTTTCAATTGTTATGTATCACAATTCACATCCCAAATTAGTTAAAGGTAACAGTTCGCACAATAATGTGTTCAAGTTAGAAACATGCAAAAAAGAGGTCTATGACTTATAAACATACTAACATACTACATCAAAGCAGGAGGAAAAAAAAAGAGCCACTTTCTAAACCAAATCTAAATGGCACAGATGCTTTTATACATAGTTACAACAGTTCCTAATATCATAGTCCATCTTCAATCTGCAGAAATTTTAGGATATATACTACAGAAGAGGATTATGTATGCCGCTGATGTCATTCCCAGGATCCTATAAATCAAAGAAATGATAAGGAAGAATGATGATAACCGACACCTAGTTCAAATCATAGGTTCCCCGATTGTAATAATGGGCATTCGGGGTTCACAGAGAGTAGTTCCAATATAAAAGCCGCGCCCTCCCTGCCCCTCCCCCCCTCTTCTGCAGACCAACCAAGCAGTGTGATAACAGAAAAAAACATGTTCCGACATATTGGTGGTTCAAATCATAGGTTCCCCGATTGTAATAATGGGCATACGGGCCCCACCCCCCCTGCGGACCAACCAAGCAGTGTGATAACAAAAAAACATGTTCCAACATATTGGTGGACACATTTCAGTGAACTGAAAAGAAGAATTAAAAGGCAATACTGGTTCCAAAGTAAAACTTAAATAGTTGTGTGATAACAACAATGGCACTTCCTAGGTGAACACATTTCAGTTAATGAATGAGGGATTGTATATAAATTTTTTTTTTCAAAAAAAGGTGCAATTTTTAGGATAATGAATGACATATGAGAAACTGGTAGATATTTTAACCATATAAATCGAATTCAAAGGCACTTCAATTGTTTTGTGTTCTTTCCCCCCCTCCCTGTGATTTGTGCAATGTGTCTAATGAGAGCGGATATTGGAAGGGACAAAAAGAAAAAGAAGGTAAAAATAAAAACCTATTCATCATTGGGCTTGTAAACGGTCCTGAGGCATGAATTTTATAAAATTGAATAAACTACAACTTACCAGTTACCACCAATACATATAGTTAAAATGGATATGAATTAGAAAGAGCCCTGTTCTCAGCAGCATCGCGAGAATTGAAAAAACCTCGTTACGCTTGTGTGTGGAGCTTCTTCTGGTGCTTGAGCTTAGCATATGATATGGTCCACAGCCCCATCTCTTCTCCCCATTGTTCTTTATCATCGACGGAAGTAACAACTGCTGCTGCTCCTCCTTCATCCTCTTCTTCTTCTCCGCCTAGTTCAGTCCATCCCCTCTCTATCGCACTTCTTTCTCTTACTTGGGAAAAGATTAATTTTATTATTGTACATCTCCACAAAGTATATATAATGTTACAAGGAGAATTAAGAAGGGAAGAAAATAAATAGAAAAGAAAAAGAAATAAATGTACTTAAAAATGTAGTCAACATGACTTATAAATGACATAATAAAATCTAGGATAAAATCCTCTAATTTTAACACTCTCCTCAAGCTGTGGCAAACTTGCCGATAGATGAGTGTAGAAGTTTTGGACCAATGGACTTAGTGAACATATTAACGGTCTGATCCGATGAACGAACAAAGTTTGGTGTGATGACTCCTGACCGAAATTTTTCTCGAATGAAATGAATGTCAACCTCTATATGCTTAGTTCTTTCATAAAGAACTGAATCAGATGATAACATTAATATAATAGCAGATTTGTTATCACAAAATAACTTAGATGAGTCTACCATTGGAAAGCCTAACTCATCAAGAAGAGAGCGAAGCCATATGAGTTCACATGAATCCTGAGTCATGGCACGATACTCAGCCTCAGTAGAAGATCGTGAGACAACAACTTGCTTTTTTTACTTTTCTAGGAGATAAGATGACAACCTTGAAAAACACAAAAACCAGAAGTAGAGCGTCTATCATCCTTTGACCATGTATAATCTGCATCAGTAAAACATGAGAGACTTGATTGAACTCCTGTCTTAAAGAAAAGACCAAGACTAGGACAAGTCTTGAGATATCGGAGAATATGATAAACAATATCAAGATGTGAATTACGTGGTGAGTGCATAAATTGACTCACAACACTAATAGTAAAAGTAAAATCCGGTCTTGTGTTCGTCAAATAGATGAGACGGCCCATAAGACGCTAATATACCGAGGGATCTGGTAAGGGCTCTCCTAATTCAGCAGTCAACTTATGATTTGGATCCATAGGACAAGAAGCAGGTCTACTGTCACACCCCAATCCGCCCCTGCGGGCTAGGACACGTGTAACAAGGCCAAGGACCAAACAATTATTTTAAACGTTCCAAAAATAACATTTAAAGTGAAATACTAGGGGTAAAATATTCCTTATTTGAACAAAATAAAAAGATATAAAATAAAGTTTTTAAAACCATCGAATGGTACTTGGGCAAAGTTTCCTCTATTACAGTACCATTTACCCTGTTTTCATGACTAAAATATTTTTAACCCCTGCTACACTCATTTATTTAAATATTCCCAAAACATATCAAAATCCAACTAAATATATAGATATTACAAACTCATTTTAACATTTATTTCTAAACATATTTAAAAGTATAAACTTTAAATTTATTACAACCTTATTCAAATCCTCACATATAAACATATAAGCAAGCTAGACCCAGCTCCATAGTCTCGATCATTTCTCACTGTGGTATTCATCTGAACCTGCGTGGTCATTAGCCACAAAAATCGAATAAGCTTTCGCTTAGTGAGTACGTGGTGCTAATCATGCAATTGGAGTATTTAATGATTCATAACACCAATTAAACATTCACAACAATAAATAGTCGCCAACGTGTCAAGTAATCAACCACCATCGTTCTGGGCCCTTGCTTTTGGGCCATTCTCACTTTTTCCGTCGCATATAGCGAAATCACTCTCATTCACTCGTGACTGTAGCCAATTCGCATGTGGTCGTCACCGCCGTCCCCTTTTCTACGAGGACTTCATCATCATCCCCCTTTTCTCTGAGGAATGGGCGTCCCTTATATACGGGCTAAATAATGGTGATTATCACTTGAGACCCTTTGACCCAAATAAGCACATAAGTAACTCAACATGTCAACATAGCAATTTCAGCATTTTTGAACATGTTAAATACAAACTAATCACATGCTTTTCTACTTAATCAATAATCAAGCATTTAATAACAAATAAATAACATTAAATATCCAATTTTGGGATTAGGACACTCACCTCGCAAATAGTTCCAAAACAAGCCTAGAATTCCCAACTTTCTTCGCAACACTAGCTCCTAATGATTTCAATGATAATCCTATAGAATTTTAGTAAATTAAATGTTACCAACCCATTTGGGTCACGAAAAATCCATCGATTAAACCCAAATTAAATTATATCAAAAGGTTAGGCTTACCCCCATGAGTCCAAATATAACTTCGTATCGCAATTTGGGCAACATACAGTGAAGCTACGGCGTGAAGAAGGAAGAAACCCTCACCCCTCTCTCTCTCTCTGGTCTTTCTCTTTCTCTTTTTTTTTTTTTTTTTTCTTTCTTTCTTTTTTTATTAACTAACCTAAGAGATATATATACATATATATAATATGCTGCCACCGCCTAACACTATGCACACACGTCCATGCTTTTGTTTTGTTTTTTTTTCTTTTTTTTTTTTAAAAACAAAATGGGCATGAGAAATTCTACAGTGCTTCTCAATTCATATAAATTAGCTCATATTTATATTTAGACCCCCAGTCTTTTCAAATTCTATTATGAAAAATTCAAACGACTTAATATTAACTATCCAATATCTCAGTGAGTCTATATCTGTGTCACGTATAGGCCCCGAACGTGGTCCCAAATATTATATGAAGGCACTAATTAGCCTACTAATTATGTCATGTGTCCAATTACGCTCTCATAAGGGTACCCAAACTCGTCTCCTAAATAATCATGAATTATAATAGAATATTAAAACACTAAACATTTCATCAATTAAATAATCATATGACATCAGCATGTATCATAATATACACATTTACATTTACATGTCTACCATTTAACCACATAAATGCATATTTATGCAATTTATATTATCCAAACCTCTCTTGGATCACACTTTCATATCTGTCCCACCTCTAGTGGAACTTTCAACTGTGTCCTTTATCAAGCACTTATCACGTCGGGGTAACTGGATCTTACCCAAATCATCACATGCAATTAATTATATTAATTAATGCATGCAAATAAATATTACTTCCATTTTTCGGGTATGGGCATTACATCTACACTCAAGCATTCCCGTATCTTGGAGGAGGTCAAAGGCATACTTCCGTTAGGATAATGAAATACCTTGGCGGGACCGGGCCACCTCAATGCCAAGAAAATACCTCCGAGGACCCAAATCCTTAATGTAAAATGATATTCCAAGAGAACTCTTCACTTGTACAATACCAGACGCATCATCTCCTATAATAATAATATCGTCAACATAAATAGAGATAATGATACATTGCCCTTTGGAATTACGACAAATAAAACAAGTATGATTGGAATGGCAGCGAATAAATCCCATAGTAAACACCACATCACTAAACCGACTGAACCATGCACGAGATGACTGCTTCAATCCATAGAGAGATTTTCGGAGGCGATAAACTTTTCCCAAATACTCCCCTGAGCTCAAAAACCTAGAAGGGGATTCATATAGATGACTTCAGACAAATTACCATTAAGAAATGCATTCTTGACATCAAGCTGATGAAGAGGCCAAGAATAGGAAGCAGCAAGAGAAACAAGACGCCGGATTGTGGTCAGTTTAGCACCTGGAGCATAAGTAGCACCAAAATCCTTACTTGGAACCTGTGTGAAGTCCTTAGCAACAAGACGGGCCTTATACCGGTCAACGGTGCTGTCTGCCAAATACTTAACACTAAAAACCCACTTACAACCAATTGTACGTTCACCACCGGGGAAAGAGTATCACACCCGTTCCAGAAATTTATGATTTTAAAAATGCATCATTTGAGATTTTGAAATTATTAATGTTATTAATACTTTGAGTTGAGGTTGACTGTGAGTCAACGGTAAGGTGTCAGTGAGGACACGGGAACATGGTAGTTCATATGGTATGAGCATGAGTAAATGTCATTTATATGATTTAAATGTTATTTGACTTATATGGTATTTTGTGAATAGTGAATTATACCTGTGTAGTATAATTTCTGATATTTTCGGTATTATTTGTTAACATTTTGAGAATTGTGGTGAGAACGTGAGTGATACGTTAATTAAAAAGTTAGGTTATGTAGAGATTTCACAGATTATAGTTTTCGGACGTTATTTTTGGACCAAACGAAACCTAGTCGAAAACTTTTGAAATTTATAGTTTTCACTCGTAAAGGCATAAAATGGACGTATGCGAAGTTTCGGGAGTTAATTAGAAGTTTGAGGAACTCGTGGGGAGGTAAACGCAATTCCCGAAGAGGTTTTCTATATATAGAAGTGGATGAGATTTCATTCTCATCCAAATTTCCAAAATATCTATAGAGAGGAGAGAGAAAGGAGATTTGATTGCCACGAGTTTGCCGGCGACATACGACGACCTTCCGTCCGTCAGATTTTCTCCAGATTCAAGATTTGAACTCATGGAGGTAAGACCTACGTTTTGATACTACTTAGGCCGTGTTTGGCCAATTTTTGTAAAAATCTTAATTCTAGACTTTTGGGAAAAATAGGTATAAACTTGTAGGAATTTTCTCAAATTCGAAATCCGATGATTATTTAGCCTCCTAGTCGATCCTTCAAAGTTTGGGGGAAATCGCACGAGTTATGAAGTCCTAACTTATGAAATATAGAGAAATACATGTTTTATATTTCGACGACGAAATTGAGATCCGGGCGAAATCCATGTGTTAATTGTAGGCCCGTTACTTATGCACGCGCTAAATTGTGAAAATCATGTCTAAATTTACGCGAGCACGTTGAGTTGTCTATGTGGGTCAAAAAGTGGTCTTATACAAATTCATGCCGAAGTAAGCTTCTCGATGTTTGAGAATTTGAGTAGCGACGGCTACTGTGCATGGTTGTAGGCTTGGACTTGCCATGGCACTTGTGGGGATGTAATGGTTGTAGGCTTGGACTTGCCATTGACATCGCGGTTTAAGGCTTAGACTTGCCGCTACCGGATGAATGCGTATTTTTCTCCCTGGAGACTATTGATATGATTTATGAGATTAAAACATGTTTTGTCATATATTGCATATGTTAGACTTGTGCACTCAGCATATAGCTGAGCAGTGGAGATTTACTCCATTGCAGGTAAGAAGAAAGACAAGAAGAAGCGTGATGAGTGAGGTCGTTAAGGAACGCCGGGGGAGTCATTTGTTTATATTTTTGTTTCCTTTTCCTAAACTTGTGTAAGGATTAGGAATTCGTAAACTGTTGTAATAGATATTTGGATTAGTTCCTTGGTATTGTAATCTTGTAATTGAACGCCTGTAGTTATGTTTTAAATGTTGTAATTCAATTATGGTTGTGATTGTTGTTAGTGTGGAGAAGCATGAGTTATTAATTTTCACAACAGGGCTGCCCAGTAGGGGAGCAGTCGACTGGACCCTATGTCAGTCGACTGGATCCCGTGTGATTGAGACACTGAAAGTGAATAGTAAGAGAAGCAGTCGACTGGACCCTTTATCAGTCGACTGAACACTGTTGATTTTGGCCACTGCTTCTAATAATGGCAAAACCAGTCGACTAGACTTTTAGATTAGTCGACTGGACCCCTTTTGAAAATGTTGCATTTTGGTTCTGCTTAGCACAGTTGACTGGGGACCTTGATCAGTCGACTGAGCTGTCGACTGGGTTCCCTGATCAGTCGACTGGGCCTCTGTTGAGAACTTTAAGTTTTGGTTTCTGCTCAGTATAGTCGACTGGATCCTAGGAGCAGTCGACTGAACCTCTATTTTCAGAACTGATTCTTTTGAATGTATTTTCACTTGGCCAAAACTTTTTATAACTCAAATTTTCAATGGATTTGTCAACTCAGAGGACAATGTTTCCTAAGTTTTAAAATACCCAGGGTTGTTTTAAAGTTCTTTCCGCTGCGTATCGTTAGAGGATGATTGGATGAGCCTTGATGGCGTGCCACGTGTCCTATTTCCACGCGTAGCGGGATGGGTCGTGACATTTATTGGTATCAGAGCTAGAGGTAACAAAACTTGGGGGAAACGTTCGACGACGAGAGGAGTGTTGAGTGAATTGCCACATGTTCTAAATTGCATCCATACATATTAGGAATGTTTGATGCATATATATATATATATATTATTTTACATACATGCTATTGTTATTGTTGTACATGCATAGTATTTATGCATTAAGAAGTACATGATTGTAATCATGGATGACTGAGAGTTATCACCCCATACTCGACGTATGAATGAAATGGCAGAGATGATGGAGAATATGGGGGAAATGATACGGAATATAGTGGAGCGACTGCCTCCCACACCCCACATCGAAGTGGAATCAATAACTGTAGTGCATGCACCCCGAAACTAGGGGCATAAGATCCGTATCCGAACAATTCGCTCGAAAGAAACCAATGGAATTTCATGGGACACCCGATCCAACGCTCGCAGAACATTGGATTATGGACATGGAGAGGATTTTCCGATCTATTCCGATGAATGACAGGGAGAAGATGGAAAATGCAAGTGATGTGCTAAAGGGTGAAGCCCAGAACTGGTGGGTAAATGTTCTGGATTAAGGGGCACCGATTACTTGGGAAGGGTTCAAGGTGGAATTCAATCACCGGTTCTTTCCGCGAGCCGCCTACAATGCAAGGAAGAGAGAATTTGATAACTTGAAGCAGGGGGATATGACTGTAACCGAATATACTTCCAAGTACAATGCGTTGTTGAGGTTTGGCAAGGGTTCAGTGCCAGAGGAGGAAGATAGGGCAAGGAAATTTGAAGAGGGTTTAAGGGAAAATATCCGGTTGAGGGTAGAAACCTACAAGCATTCAACCGTGGCAGCAGTACAACAAACGGCGCTAGTGGCCGAGGGTGGAATGGAAAGGTCGAGGCAGAATCAGCACGGAAAACGAAGCAATGAGAGTGGAGATAGGAACCAAGGCGGATCTTTCAAGAGGCCATTTCAAAGAGGCTCTGGTTCTAGTTCTAGTGATTTCAGGAGAACGCCAAGTAACATACCATTGTGTTCACTTTGTAACCGACCACACTCAGGCCGATGTTTCATGACCAAACCCCAGAACAGAAATCAAGGAGGGGGTAGTGCTAATTCTACACCCGAGATGAGAGGCAAGTGCTATGATTGTGGAGTATTTGGACACCAAGCCAAGGATTGCCCGAGGAAGTATCCTCAGCAAGGAGTTAGTTCTATGGCTTCTAGTGGTTCGAAGCCTAAGCAAACTAATGACGGGGGACAAAGGATGGAGCAACGTCAAGGAAGGGCATATCAAATGAACCCAGGAGATATGACTGCTTCCGAGACAATAGTCTCAGGTATGGTGCTTGTATGTTCACACTTAGCACGCATACTCATCGACTCGGGATCTACGCATTCATTTGTATTGCATGCCTTTGTTGAACATTTGAATATTAAATCGGTACCGTTAGGATATGAATTGTTTATTTCTGTGCCACTTAGTAAATCAATAATGACGTCTACGATATATAAGAATTGTGAGATCAAACTAGGTAAGAAGTTGATGACCGTAGACCTTATACCGATTGCGGTGAACCATTTCGATGTGATACTGGGAATGGATTGGTTAGCTTTTAACCAAGCCACAATAGACTGTGAACGGAAAGAGGTTAATTTTCGATCACTGGTGCATGGGAACTTTTGTTTCCAAGGGAATGGGGTTATACCGCCGCTGTATTTGATTTCAGCTATCCGAGCGGGAAGGTTATTAAAAAAGGGATGTCAAGGATTCCTATGTTCAGTGACCGATGTCTCAGTGACCGAATTCAAAGTAGAAGACATTCCGATAGTGCGAGAATACTCAGATGTCTTTCCTGATGATCTACCACATGTTCTTATTGAGAGAGAAATTGAATTCACCATTGAGGTAAAGCCAGACTCAAGACCGGTATCCAAAGCACCGTATAGAATGGCACCACTAGAATTGAAGGAACTGAAAGTTCAACTACAAGAGTTACTTGATAAAGGTTTCATCCGACCAAGTGTATCGCCGTGGGGAGCTCCAGTGTTGTTCGTAAAGAAGAAAGATGGCTCCATGCGTATGTGTGTTGATTACCGGGAACTGAACAAGTTAACAATTAAGAACAAGTATCCACTGCCGAGAATCGATGACCTATTTGATCAACTTCGTAGGGCACAAGTATTCTCCAAGATAGACCTGAGATCGGGTTATCATCAGTTGAAAGTGAAGGCCGAAGATGTTGAGAAAACAACTTTTAGAACGCGTTATGGACACTATGAGTTCTTAGTTATGCCATTTGGAGTTACGAATGCACCAGCCGCATTCATGGATCTTATAAATCGAGTATTCAGGGATTATTTGGATGACTTTGTGATTGTATTCATTGACGATATCCTTATCTATTCACCGAGTGAGATAGAACACGAGAATCACTTGAGGTTGATACTTCAGCGATTGCGAGAGAAGCAATTATTTGGTAAATTCAAGAAATGTGAATTTTGGTTATCTAGTATTACTTTTCTTGGTCACGTGATTGACAAGAATGGAGTATCAGTTGATCCTCACAAAGTAGAAGCTGTATCAAATTGGCAAAGACCGACATCCGTATCCGAAATTCAAAGTTTCTTGGGATTAGCGGGATACTACCGCCGTTTTATTGAACATTTCTCAAAGATTTCTTTACCTATGACAAGATTGATGAGGAAAGGAATTACATTTGAATGGAGTCAGGAATGTGAAGACAGTCTTCAAGAATTGAAAGCATGACTAACGAGAGCACCTATTCTGACAATACCATCCGGAACCGAAGGATTTGTAATCTATAGTGATGCTTTACACAAAGGGTTGGGATGTGTGCTTATGCAAGGTGGTAAAGTGATTGCTTATGCTTCTAGACAGTTGAAGACACATGAGATTAATTATCCGACTCATGATATGGAATTAGCTACGGTAATTCATGCTTTGAAGATTTGGAGACACTATTTCTACGGGGAAAAGTGTGAGATATTCACAGATCACAAGAGTTTGAAATACATTTTCACCCAACGAGATTTGAATTTGAGACAGCGACGATGGTTAGAATTGATGAAGGATTACGATCTTTCGATTGAGTACCATCCGGGAAAGGCGAATGTAGTAGCCAATGCATTAAGCCGGAAGACGCCGAGGAATTTAGCCGACGAGCTAACACAACAAAAAGAGTTGATAAAAGAGATGGAGCGCTTAGAATTGGATGTGATTCCAGAGACTAGTGGTGGTTTAATGATGGCGATCATGACACACCCAGATATTATTGATGAGATCAAGGAAGAACAATTTAATGATGTCTATTTGTGCAAAATGAAGGACGAGATACCTTTGGGAAAACCACCGGGATTTATCTTGCAACAAGGGGCGTTGATGCTTGTGAACCGATTATGCGTACCGAATGTGAAAGATTTGAAAGAATGACTTTTGAAGGAAGCACATAGTACTAGATATTCAGTGCACCCGGGAAGTAATAAGATGTACAGAAACTTGAGAGAAAACTTCTAGTGGAAGGATATGAAGCGTGAAGTCGCTAAGTTTGTATCTGAATGTTCGGCATGTCAACAGGTTAAAGCAGAGAGACAAGTACCCGCGGGATTATTACAACCTTTACCTGTGTCAGAATGGAAATGGGACGAGATTACAATAGACTTTGTTTCAGGATTTCCAAGATCATGTAATAAGAATGATAAGATTTGGGATATAGTTGATCGATTAACCAAGTCAGCTCATTTTCTACCAATCAAGACAACTAAGCCTTCGAGGTTAGCAGAGTTGTATGTGAAAGAGATTGTAAGACTACATGGAGTTCCAACAGTGATTGTATCAGATCAGGATAGTAGCTTTACGTCAAGGTTTTGGGGAAGTTTACAAAAAGCTACGGGTACGAAATTAAGTTTCAGTACTGCATTTCATCCTCAGACCGACGGACAGTCAGAGCGTATGATTCAGACCTTGGAAGATATGTTGAGATTGTGTGTATTAGACTTTGGGAGTGATTGGGAGCACCACTTGCCATTAATTGAATTTGCGTACAACAACGGATTTCAATCAAGTATTGGTATGACACCATATGAAGCTTTGTATGGCCGTAAGTGTCGATCACCGGTTTGTTGGACCGAGGTGGGAGAAAGAAAGTTGTTAGGACCTGAGTTAATACAGGTGACTACTGAGAAGGTGAAATTGATTCAGGAACGTCTTAAGGTAGCTCAGAGTCGATATAAGAGCTATGCAGACTCTAAACACTGACCGATGAATTTTGAAGTGGGAAATTTCGTATACTTACGAGTATCGCCTTCGAAAGGCATTGTACGATTTGGAAAGAGGGAAAAGCTCAATCCAAGATTTATAGGACCTTTTGAGATCCTAGAGAGAGTAGGTCCAGTGGCTTATCGATTGGCCTTGTCATCAGAGTTGGAACATGTGCATAACGTATTTCACGTATCAATGTTGAGACGGTGTATGACTGATACGAGTAAGATCATTGTACCTGAACCGCTGCAAATTCAGGGAGACTTGACTTATGTAGAACAACCGGTCGAGATTCTAGATCGAAAAGAACAAGTCTTAAGAATTAAGACGATTCCAATCATGAAGGTATTATGGCGTAGTCACACTGTTGAAGAGGCTACGTGGGAAAATGAGGAAGACATGCGGAATGAGTATCCGTACCTGTTCGACGCATGAGGTAAAGTTTGGGGACAAACTTCCTTTTTGGAGGGGAGAGTTATCACACCCGTTCCAGAAATTTATGATTTTGAAAATGCATCATTTGAGATTTTGAAATTATTAATGTTATTAATAATTTGAGTTGAGGTTGACTGTGAGTCAACGGTAAGGTGTCAGTGAGGACACGGGAACATGGTAGTTCATATGGTATGAGCATGAGTAAATGGCATTTATATGATTTAAATGTTATTTGACTTATATAGTATTTTGTGAATAGTGAATTATACCTGTGTAGTATAATTTCTGGTATTTTCGGTATTGTTTGTTAACATTTTAAGAACTGTGGTGAGAACGTGAGTGATACGTTAATTAAAAAGTTAGGTTGTGTAGAGATTTCACAGAATATAGTTTTCGGACGTTATTTTTGGACCAAACGAAACCTAGTCGAAAACTTTTGAAATTTATAGTTTTCACTCGTAAAGGCATAAAATGGACGTGTGCGAAGTTTCAGGAGTTAATTAGAAGTTTGAGGAACTCGTGGGGAGGTAAACGCAATTCCCGAAGAGTTTTTCTATATATAGAAGTGGATGAGATTTCATTCTCATCCAAATTTCCAAAATATCTAGAGAGAGGAGAGAGAAAGGAGATTTGGTTGCCACGAGTTTGCCGGTGACATACGACGACCTTCCGTCCGTCAGATTTTCTCCAGATTCAAGATTTGAACTCGTGGAGGTAAGACCTACGTTTTGATACTACTTAGGCCGTGTTTGGCCAATTTTTGTAAAAATCTTAATTCTAGACTTTTGGGAAAAATAGGTATAAACTTGTAGGAATTTTCTCAAATTCGAAATCCGACGATTATTTAGCCTCCTAGTCGATCCTTCAAAGTTTGGGGGAAATCGCACGAGGTATGAAGTCCTAACTTATGAAATATAGAGAAATACATGTTTTATATTTCGACGATGAAATTGAGATCCGGGCGAAATCCATGTGTTAATTGTAGGCCCGTTACTTATGCACGCTCTAAATTGTGAAAAGCATGTCTAAATTTACGCGAGCACGTTGAGTTGTCTATGTGGGTCAAAAAGGGGTCTTATACAAATTCATGCCGAAGTAAGCTTCTCGATGTTTGAGAATTTGAGTAGCGACGGCTACTGTGCATGGTTGTAGGCTTGGACTTGCCATGGCACTTGTGGGGATGTAATGGTTGTAGGCTTGGACTTGCCATTGACATTGCGGTTTAAGGCTTGGACTTGCCGCTACCGGATGAATGCGTATTTTTCTCCCTGGAGACTATTGATATGATTTATGAGATTAAAACATGTTTTGTCATATATTGCATATGTTAGACTTGTGCACTCAGCATATAGCTGAGCAGTGGAGATTTACTCCATTGCAGGTAAGAAGAAAGACAAGAAGAAACGTGATGAGTGAGGCCGTTAAGGAACGTCGGGGGAATCATTTGTTTATATTTTTGTTTCCTTTTCCTAAACTTGTGTAAGGATTAGGAATTCGTAAACTGTTGTAATAGATATTTGGATTAGTTCCTTGGTATTGTAATCTTGTAATTGAACGCCTGTAGTTATGTTTTAAATGTTGTAATTCAATTGTGGTTGTGATTGTTGTTAGTGTGGAGAAGCATGAGTTGTTAATTTTCACAACAGGGCTGCCCAGCAGGGGAGCAGTCGACTGGACCCTATGTCAGTTGACTGGATCCCGTGTGATTGAGACACTGAAAGTGAATAGTAAGAGAAGCAGTCGACTGGACCCTTTATCAGTCGACTGAACACTGTTGATTTTGGCCACTGCTTCTAATAATGGCAAAACCAGTCGACTGGACTTCCAGATCATTCGACTGGACCTCTTTTGAAAATGTTGCATTTTGGTTCTGCTTAGCACAGTCGACTGGGGACCTTGATTAGTCGACTAAGCAGTCGACTGGGTTTCCTGATCAGTAAACTGGGCCTCTGTTGAGAACTTTAAGTTTTGGTTTCTGCTCAGTACAGTCGACTGGACCCTAGAAGCAGTCGACTGAACCTCTGTTTTCAGAACTGATTCTTTTGAATGCATTTTCACTTGGCCAAAACTTTTTATAACTCAAATTTTCAATGGATTTGTCAACTCAGAGGACAATGTTTTCTAAGTTTTAAAATACCCAGGGTTATTTTAAAGTTCTTTCCACTGCGTATCGTTAGAGGATGATTGGATGAGCCTTGATGGCGTGCCACGTGTCCTATTTCCGCGCGTAGCGGGATGGATTGTGACAAAGAGACAAGCTCCTAAGTGATTGCCCTGAAGAGCACTCATTTCTGCTTTCATAGCAGCCACCCACCTCAAATTCTGGAGAGCTTCATGAACAGAGCGAGGAACGGAGACAGAATCAACTGCACTAACAAATGAGCTAAATGCTTTTGACAGACCCTGATAAGAAACATACTTAGAAATTGGGTGGTTAGTACTACTCGAAAGAATGTAACATGAAGGAGGGTGACAAATGCGAGTAGGATAATGGGGAGGAGCAACATCAGAGACTAAAGGAGGAGATGAGATACCTGATTCCGGAGAAGTTGTTGGCATGGGGTCCAGAGAGCGAGGACGGCGAGAGTACACATGTAATGGGTCAGTAGTAATGACCGGAGACAAAGAGTCACTGGGTTGGGTATGTAACTGGGTATTTTAAAAATAGGCACAGGTTAAGAAAGGGTAGAGATATCATCCACAACATGCTCTACTGGAGTTTCCAGAGAGGAAGAAGCACTTGTAAAAAAAGGAACCGTTTCCAAAAAGTAACATCCAAAGAGTGATAAAAGTGACGAATGGCAGACTCATAACAACGATATCCTTTGTACATGGAGGAATACCCCAAAAAAACACACCGTACATCCTTATCATCAAGTTTAGTATGTGTAGGGCTGCAATTTTGGACAAAACAAGTGCACCCCAAAACCCGGAGGACAATGGGAAAAGGTCTACTACCAGCCTTAAGGGCATGAAGCGGGGCTGGCCTTGTAGAACACGGCTAGGAGTACGATTAACAAGGTAAGTAGCAGCAAGGACAACACAATGCCAAAAATATTTAGAAACATCCATACCACGTAAGAGACACCGAACCATAGCCATAAGATGACGATTTTTACGTTCGGCCACCCCATTTTGTTCGGGGGTATAAGGACAAGTGAGTTGTTGAAGAATTCCCCCTTTATTAAGTTCGGCCCGAAACTCATCAGTTAAGTATCCCCTACCATTATCAGACCAAATATTAAGCACAACGATATGAAATTGAGTTTTAATCATTTGAAGAAAATTTCTAAAATGAGAGAAAACTTTAGATTTTTTCTTCATAAGATAAACCCAAGTACAACGAATAAAATCATTAATAAATGTAACATAATATCGGTACTGTGACATGGATGTGACGGGGGAAGGACCCCGCACATCGGAGTGAATAAGATCAAAGGCACTAGGTACCCTGTGCATACGAGGAATATAAGAGGTACGAGTGTGTTTTGACAATTCACAAACGCGCCATGCATTTAAAATGGAAATCCTTACAAGCTTTATTTAATGGAGGGAATTACCAACATAAATATTGAAAATTGACATGGCCTAGACGGGCATGCCACAAATCTAAAGTTTGAAGTAGAAACACATAATTATTTGAGTTAGGCAAAATAGAGTTATTAAAAGCGGGTAACGCGGAAGCTTGAAGGCTGGAGGACATCCTTGACACCGAAGGATCACCGAAGTAGTAGAGGCCGTCATGCTCAAACCCCCTGCCAAAAATCTTCTTCTTAGTCAGGTCCTGTAAATAACAGGAATGGGGTAAGAATACTACATCACAATTATGATCTTTGACAAGGTGGTTAACATAGAGCAAGTTAAAAGCAAAATTGGGAACATAGTACACAGATGAGAGGGTGATGTCTGGGGATAATCAGGCATCTCCCTGACTACAGATAAGAATGAAAGATCCATCTGCGATACTTACAGACTGTTTAATGGAGGTAAAAGGTGAAGTAAAAACAGAAAGCTCACTGGTCATATGATTATTTGCACCAGAATCGAGAATCCAAGTTAGGGTGGCCTTACTTACCATGAAGAGCATTAGGAGTGCCTGCAGAAAAGGTGGCCGTGGGGCCAATGGATGAGGGAGGAGCTCCCAAACCTATATGTGACTGAAGTTGAGCAATCTGAGACTGAAGCTGACCATAATCGGGTGGAGAAGGAAGCATCTCAACAATCGCTCCTGTATGAGGGCACCCTGGCCGCGACCAGTACCAACGTTCTTACCAATATCAGTCATGATGTTGTGAAGAATGACCAGAGGATAGATGAAGACTTGCCGACAAAGAAATCACCAAAAATAGCAACAAAGACAATCACAACTGGAAACTTGGCGGATGGGGGCAACCGAAAACTTGGTTATCCAAGAAACAAAGACAATCACAGCCCGAAACTCGGCGGATGGGGGCAACTAGAAACTCGGTTACCAGACTGACAATTAAGAGCACACGAACTACTCTAATACATCACAAAAGTGCCCAACTCGGGCAGAAAAGGCAGCTGGACAACTGCCTGATCAAGCTGAGAGGTTTGCTAGAGACGCAGAGGCTGAGGGAGGCTGAGGCAAGTGTTGAAGAGCCTTGGTGAGGGCTGGCGTAGGGAAAGTGGTGGTCAGCTAGGGCTTGTATAGGCAGGTGGTTGTCAGCAGGGGCTGCCGCAAGTGTGGTGGTGGTCGGCTAGGTTGGGTGGCCTAGGGTTTGGTAGTTTAGGCTTTGATACCAAAAAGAATTGGGAAAAGATTAATTTTATTACTGTACATCCCCAAAGTATATATAATGTTACAAGGAGAACTAAGAAGGAAAGAAAATAAATAGAAAAGGAAAGAAATAAATCTACTTAAATGTGGTCAACATGACCTATAAATGACACAATAAAATCTGGGATAAAATCCCATAATTTCAAAAGTATGTATGTACAGAGACTGAACAATCAAAGGTGGAAGACGATAACTACCTTATCAGCACACCATGTTTGGCACCACGCCGGATAAAAGGAAGAGTAACACTTGGGACACTATTCACACAACTTTTTTCTGCACAAAAGTTGTGTGAATAGTTGTGTCGCAAGTATTACTCAAAGTAAAACTATCGGATAGTATAGTATATGATCTCCGTTTGACAATATACAAGAGTTAAGATATTATTAAATAGGATAAATATCGCCTAGACCCCCTGAGATTTGCCTTCATCACAGACATCACCTCTCACGTTTGACCTATTACACCTACCACCCTTCACATATATGATATGTATCATACACATCCCCTCCGTTAAACCGACTTAGTGAGTCTAATAGATTTGTGATGATGATAGTAACTTATTAGACTAAATGCCATTATGCCAGAATTGCCCCCCATCACTTCATGTTCTCTTTCACCCCAATACATGTATATTGATACGATATATATATACATATGAGTAATTCTAGGTACACCTAAACTATCCATCTGCTGATGTGTCGTGGTAATATTAAAATTAATTCAAACTTTATTTGGTAACTGATGAATAATTTTAGAAATACACATCTGTTGGTGAATAGTTCCATTTAGATGTACCTAACATTACTTATATACATATCACTTCCGAGTAATGCTACAGACACAATACATTGCATAACGCAAAGTACAATAGGGCTTTAAATGCCCGTACACTGTGTTGTGTAAGTGGTGCATAGAAAAATGTGAAAATTTCAAACAGCACAGGGTACAAGGCATTTAAAGCCCTGTTGTGCTTTGTGTTGTGCAATATATTGTGTCCGTAGCATTACTCATCACTTCCTCCACCACCTGCCAATACTAGCCTTTACATAAATTACCAACCCACCAACATCGCAACATCCCCCAATTAATCCTCCCAATGACATGCGCAACAAGAACATGCTTAGCAATACTTATTTCGTAGAAACCCTAGATTTAAGCACAAAACCTCCCAATTTGACCACCATGGCAAACCCGTGAGCTCAAAAAACCAAGAAAAATGGGTATATGTACAACTAGAAATTGAATAGCAGGAAACAACAAAAAATTGAAATTGAAGCAATTTAATAGATCCCATAGAGGGTTATTGTTCGAAATTGGTGAGGAATTTTCAAAACTCTTTGGTCCCTTTCACTATGAAAAATGGGTCTATTCGAAACCCAAATAAGGTCACGTTTGGATGATAGGAAAGGGATTGGACAATTAGCCCCTTTTAATTGATAGTTCCGGGACTAATAATACCACCTCCCCCATGGTATAACTTAGTCTCCCGGCATATGGGGGGACTATTATTTTAAAATGGACAATTAGTCCCGAGTAGAATGGTCACGCCAAACGCCGGACTATTCAATTAAAATGGACTATTAGTCCAATCCCTCTCTATCCCACCTTAGTCCATTCAATTAAAATGGACTATTAGTCCAATTAAAATGACTCTATTGCCAGAGCAACCCATGATGAATGGACAAAATTGCCCTCGTCTAAGGATCTCTCTCTTCTCATACTCTGTATCTCTTCTATCTTCTATCTTCTCTCGCTCTCTCTCTCTCTCTCTCTCCCTCATCTCACCTCAAACAGACCTACCCTCACCCAACACCAGACCACCGCACCTGTCGCCGCCACCGGCGCAACCCACCACCACCTCCTTCCTCTTTTCTCATCTCTATCTTCGGTCTCCTCTCTTTTCAATCTCCTCTCTCTCTCTACCCACCACCACTTCCTTCCTCTTCTCTCATCTCTCTATTATTTGTAGATATTGATTATATATACAATTCTGTATATATATATATACCAGTGAGGTTAAGGTATCAATTGGATAAACCATACGAGTGTATTGAAGTAGCTTGGACAGAAGCTTGATTTGGGTTTAAGCTTGATTTGGGTTTCATGGGGGAAAAAAAAAAATTGGACAGAAGCTTGACTTGGGTTTTATGACATTCACTCATTTTCTCTCTCTAGAACTCAATCTGAAGATCAATAAAAGAAGATGAGGTTAAAATCAGAAGAAAAAAAAATTGTGTTGATTTGGGTGTGTTTTTTGTTTTTTGGTTAGATTATGGTGATGAATGATGGGGGTTTGGGTGTTGTTATTTGGGGATTTAGAAATGAAAATGGAGGTGGCTATGGATGTATGGAAATGATGAGGACAAAGCCATGGTTGCTTCGGTTTTGGGGATTGGGTTGTGCCAGTGGCGTCCCGTGGTGGCGGTGACGACGATGGTGGTCTGGTGTTGGGTGCGGGTAGGACCTGGTGTTGGGGTGAGATGAGACAAAGAAAAAGAGAAACATAGAAGAGAGAGAGAAAGAGAATGAGAAGAGAGAGATCCTTAGGGGAGGGCAATTTTGTCCATTCACCATGGCTTGCTCTGACATTAGTGTTCCTTGCTCTGCCAATAGAGCCACTCATATATATATATATATATATCGAAAATCTCCAGAGAGGGTGTATTCTTTTTAGGGGCCTCTGTTTTAACCGTCGGATTGTGTTTAAAAACTGAATTTGATGGCCAAAACAGAGGTCCTCTCTTTAATAAAGAGAGAGAGTCCTCTTTAGAACCTGACTGATATATATATATATATATGTATATATTTATATATGTGTGTCATTAAAAAAGAATAAAAGGAAGAAGAATAACATGAATAGCGATAATATTTATGAGTAAGGTTATGTTGGTCATTTGACATTTTCCGTTAACTCCGTTTAAGTCGGTTAAATGACAAGGATGGTAGGTTTGATATGTCAAACGTGAGGGGTGGCATCTGTGATCGGGGCAAACCTCATGGGGTCTACGTGATATTTACCCTATTAAATTTGATTTTTTTTTTTTTTTTTTTTTTTTTTTTAACTTTTAAAATATTACTTTCATTATCTTTATAAATATATTATGATATTTGATAATTAAATGTTAAAATATTTACTTTTAAAGTAATATTTTAGTATATTTTTTATTCCACTATTGGTTATTCGGTCATATTTCATCTCCATGGTATGATTTTATCCAACGAAATTGGGCTAAAAGGGTAATTTAGAATAGGGTTAATTATACGTCCTTAGACCATTTTTTATTTTGTCCCTATACTTCAAATCGTGTCACTAATATCTTTGTACTTTGGATTAAAGTGTAACATTTACCAATTCTGTTAAAATTAATGGAACTAGAGGCTGCAAATGATTCTTTAAAATCAAGAAAAATGTTGCTAGTGGCAAGATACAAAAGCAAAGGCTTTGTTGCTAAATAATTTCATCCAACATAGTGCTTGGATTACTTTTGGACATCATTCCATTTGTTAAACAACCTACCATTGGACAGTCATTTTTCTAGCTCATTACTTTCATTGCACATAGAATGGCAAGGTGCATCACGAGAATATCGAAGGAGGTCCTCGGAGAGTCGAAGGGAAGATGTTTGGCTTCTAAAGATACTTGGTGGTGGAATGAAGAGGTACAAGCTGCAGTAAAAACCAAAAAGGATTGCTTTAAGAAGTGGCAAAATGATAGAAGTGAGGAACACTTCAAAAGCTATAAATGTGCAAATAAGGAGGTTAAAAGGACAGTTAGAGTTGCTAAAATGGAAGCCTATGACGCCTTCTACACCAAACTAGACACTAGAGAGGGAGAAAAATGTATTTATAAGCTTGCTAAGTCGAGAGAAAGGAAAACAAGAGACATTAATCAGGTTAAGTGTATAAAAAGTGATGACTCTAGGGTATTAGTGAACGACGAAGAGATTAAGGAAAGGTGGAAGAGCTATTTTGAGAAGTTGCTGAATGAAAAATATATGGATAACACAATGGAAGAAGAAACTGGAAGTTACGATGAAACCAGAGAATACAGATTCTATCGGAGAATAAGGAAGTTTGAGGTGGATTTTGCTTTGAAGAAGATGAAACCCAACAAGGGCTTAGGCCCAGATGGGATCCCCATTGAGGTTTGGAAATGCTTGGGAGATGTGGGGGCATCTTGGCTTACAAAAGCTTTTAATAGGATTTTAATGACTAGAAAAATGCCTGATGAGTGGAGGAAGAGCATCCTAGTGCCTATATATAAGAGTAAAGGAGATGTACAACAATGCAATAACTATAGAGGTATTAAGTTGATGAGCCATACTATGAAGTTATGGGAGAGAGTGATGGAGCATCGCTTAAGAGGCGCAACATCAGTGACAGAAAATCAGTTTGGATTTATGCCTGGGAGATCAACTATGGAAGCAATTTATTTACTTAGAAGACTAATGGAAAAGTATAGAGAGAAGAAAAAAGATCTACATATGGTTTTTATTGATTTAGAGAAAGCTTATGATAGAGTGCCTAGAGATTTAATTTGGTGGGTGCTAGAGAAGAAAGGAGTGACCAAGGGCTATATTGACGTGGTGAAGGATATGTATGATGAAGCAGTTACTACAATTAGATCACCAGTCGGAGAAACAAGCGAATTCCCAATTACCGTAGGCCTGCACCAGGGGTCGGCCTTGAGCCCTTATTTGTTCGCCCTAATTATGGATGAATTGACTAGACACATTCAGATGAGGTCCCATGGTGTATGTTGTTCGCAGATGATATTGTCTTGGTTGATGAGACTAAAAGGGGACTCAACACTAAACTAGAAGCTTGGAGAGAAGCACTGGAGACTAAGGGGCTAAAGATAAGTAGAACGAAAACAGAATACATGGAATGCACTTTTAGCAACAGTGGAAGTAGAGACAACGAAGCAGTGAAGATCGAAGATCAGGAGATCCCAAAGAGGGAACACTTTCGCTATCTAGGTTTAATGATCAGTAGAGACGGAGAGATTGGTGATGACGTGACCCATAGAATTAAAGTGGGTTGGCTTAAGTGGATGAGTGCTTCTGGAGTATTATGTGATCGGAGAATACTAGCAAAATTGAAAGGAAAATTTTATAGGACTGCTATTAGGCCAGCTATGCTCTACGAGACAGAGTGTTGGGCAACTAAGAAACAACACATTAGCAAAGTGAGTGTAGCGGAGATGAGGATGCTAAGATGGATGTGTGGTAAGACTAGGAAAGATAGAATTAGAAATGAGTACATCCGAGAGACTGTAGGAGTGACACATATTGAGGACAAATTGAGGGAGAATAGACTTAGATGGTTCGGCCATGTGCAACGAAGACCTGTAGATGCACCTGTGCGAAAGAGTGATAAGATCGTAGTGCCTGGAATGGTTAGAGGGAGAGGTAGACCTAGACTGACTTGGGAATATGTAGTGCAACAAGATATGAATATATATAATTTAAATGAGCATATAGCTCTTGATCGTGCAGAATGGAGAAAAAAGATTCATATAGCCGACCCCAATTGATTGGGACACAAGGCTTGGTTTGGTTTGGTTTGGTTATTACTTTCATTCCACAATCATCTATTTTAAGATTCATTTAATATGGGATATTTGAAGTGCAAGTCTATATTATACAACCTCCAAGTTTCCCCATCAATAACGCATCTTAAAGGGTCACAATAAAGACACTCATTTGCAAATATAAGGCTATCCTCTATCTTGGATAAATTCCATCTCGGAATCCATGACAATTTGTTGAAGCCATATTACGTAAATGTGGAAGATTATTCAAAGGGAAGATGATTCAATGAATGGTTGTATGTGGGTACAAACTAGAATTGACACCTGCAGATAGAAAAGGTTGCTCTCAAGCTAATCTCACCAGTCACGACTCACAATACCAGCAGAGGGAGGCCACTGGCCCCATAATTATGGTTCCAAAGTTTCTTCATTTCTGTATGATGTTATAAAAATAAAATGTAAAACAGATTGGATAAAATTGTAATTGCAACAGTTGTCACATCCATTGATGATTGAACCAATTATTATCCTCTTTTGGTCTATCACGAATGAACAAGAACATCATCTAGACTGCTCAATTTCCCCTCTAAATTAGTGAGGGCTTACAGTATAAAGCCAAGCATCATTCTCATGCTGGATTGGCAGTTCAAAGTGATTTTTTTTTTCTGTGAAATGACTTGTCACATTCAAATGGCATCACCGAGGACTTTAGATCAGAAAATCTGGCAGCTTACATCCCTCGACAGATAAAGTAAAACTAATGAGCAAGCAATTGGGCTAGCGTTGCATTACCATCATCATAAGTTCGAGGCCGGTTCCTAATCACCAAAGAACTAGACCAAACCCCATTAGCTGCTCGAATCATAATAGTAACTACAACAAAAAGGCAGTTACTGGGGTTTGGGCCGGAAGTGGTAACAAGGAAGGATAAGGGGAAAAAGATAGTTGAAGACCCTCCTCAAGATAGTTGAAGGCAGTTACTAGGCCAAAATGTGACTTCTATGGATGACATCAAAAGCTTTGGCAACATGATCTCAGCTCTTTCCCATGTTGCTGAAGAGACTGATCAAAACTCTAAGAAAATGGAAAATGTTGCCTCTGCAAGTACGTTATGTTTCAGGGCTTACTCCCCTTGCCACACATTCTGATGTGCATGAAATTGATAATAGGGAGCCTCCTTTTACCTTCACTGAAGTGGTGGGGGATGGGTTTGTAAAAGAAAGGAAAATGATATATTGAATTCAATTAAAAAATGATTACAAGAGGAGCCTAATATATATAGGCTTAGCTAGAAGCTACACTTTTACAATCTAATCGATGTGGGACACTATAACATTATACTATTTACAATATTATCCTCTAACACTCCCCCTCAAGCTGGAGCATACATATCATATGCACCAAGCTTGTCACATATATATTTAACTCGAGTCCCAACTAATGCTTTTGTGAACAAATCGGCTAACTGATCCGCGGATTTCACGTGAACGGTATTGATTACTTTCTCTAGAAGTTTTTCCCGAACAAAATGACAATCAACCTCAATGTGTTTTGTCCTCTCGTGGAATACTGGATTGGAAGCTATATGAACGGCAGCTTGATTGTCACAAAGTAAATTCATAGGACAAGACTGAGTAAACCCAAGCTCTTCTAGTAGATGCTTCATCCACACTAATTCACACGTAGTATGTGCCATAGCCCTGTATTCAGACTCAGCACTCGACCTAGAAACTACTGTTTGCTTCTTGCTCTTCCAGGACACAAGATTACCACCAACCAAAACACAGTATCCTGTAGTGGATCTCCTATCACCAGGAGATCCAGCCCAATCAGCATCACTGTAGCTCTCAATACGTATATGACCGCGATCCTGGTACAATAAACCACGGCCTGGAGCTCCTTTGAGATACCTCAAAATACGCATCACTGCCTCCCAATGTATGGTACGAGGAGAACTCATGAACTGACTGATGACACTCACTGAAAAGGCAATGTCAGGTCTAGTAACAGTAAGATAATTAAGCTTACCAACCAGACGTCTATACTGCTCAGGATCCTCCAATAACTCCCCTTGATCTGATAGTAACTTGGTGTTAGGATCCATAGGAGACTCCACAGGTTTGGATCCTAACATCCCTGATTCTGATAGGAGATCAAGAACATACTTCCTTTGAGATAAGCAAATCCCTTCACTTGACCTGGCAACCTCAATACCCAAAAAATATCTAAGCTGCCCGAGGTCCTTGGTTTGAAATTTGTTTTGCAGAAATAACTTCAACTCCAAAATACCCTTGCAGTCATCTCCGGTTACAACAATGTCATCAACATATACAAGCAAGAAGATTTTACCTGCTTTAGTATGTCGATAAAAGACTGAATGATCAACACCACATCTCTGGAGTCCAAATTCAGCAACTACATCACTGAACCTACCAAACCAGGCACGAGGAGACTGTTTCAGGCCATACAAAGGTCTTCTTAATCTACATACCATATTCGACTCCCCCTGCGCAACAAACCCAGGTGGTTGCTCCATATATACCTCTTCCAACAAAGTGCCATTAAGGAAGGCATTCTTGACATCAAGCTGATGTAAGGGCCAGTGATATATGACTGCAAGAGAAATGAGGAGATGAACAGAGGTGATCTTAGCCACAGGAGAGAACGTCTCGGAATAGTCAAGGCCATAAACCTGCGTATAGCCCTTGGCAACAAGGCGGGCTTTCAGGCGATCTATTGTGCCATCAGGGTGCACTTTAACAGTATAAACCCAACGGCATCCCACTACTGTCTTGCCCGAAGGAAGAGGAACTAAGTCCCAAGTACTAGTATCTCGTAAGGCAGACATCTCATCCTCCATTGCCTGTCTCCATCCGGAGTGGGTAAGAGCCTCTGCAACAGTGTTAGGAACAAACACAGAAGACAAAGAGGTAACAAACGAAGAAAAACTAGGAGACAGACGATTGTAAGAGACAAAGTTGGAAATAGGATGAGAAGTACAAGAGCGCTTACCCTTACGGAGAGCAATGGGAAGGTCAGATTCTGATGGAGGTGGATCTGAAGACGCAGAGGCGGTTGACGGAGTAGCAGAATCCGGAACGGTTCGAGGGCGGCGAGTGTATGTCTGCAAGTGTGGGCGATCCAGGCGGGAGGAAACCTCTGGGGTGGGAAGGACAGGGGATGTGGGAGGTATTGCAAGAGATAAGGGAAGCATAAAATCAGGATCGCTCATAGAGTGGGACTCTGAATAGTATGGAGTGGACTCAAAAAAGGTAACATCTGCTGACACAAAGAAACGACGCAGGGTAGGGCTATAACAACGATAGCCTTTCTGAACACGAGAGTACCCTAAGAAAACACACTTAATAGCACGTGGGTCTAACTTGTCAGTGCCCGGGGTAAGCTGATGGACAAAACAAACACATCCGAAAACACGTGGACTAACTGGAAACAGAGACTCAGCAGGAAATAATGTAGCATGAGGAGTGCATCCATCTAGAACAGAGGAAGGCATACGATTAATTAAATGACAAGCAGTAAGGACTGCATCCCCCCAGTAACATTTTGGAACCCTCATTTCAAACAACAAGGTGCGGGTGACTTCTAACAAGTGACGATTTTTCCTTTCTGCAACACCATTTTGCTGAGGTGTGTGCACACACGATGATTGGTGGAGCATCCCACATTTGCTCATGTAGGTGGTGAATGGATGAGAGAAATATTCCTGTGCATTATCACTACGAAGAATTTGAATAGGAACATTAAATTGAGTTTTAACTTCATTACAAAATGCACAAAATATTGAAAATAACTCGGAACGATTTTTCATTAAATAAATCCACGTTATTCTGGAGAAATCATCAACAAAGCTAACAAAGTACCGATATCCCTTAATAGAGGTTATACGATGTGGACCCCAAACATCTGAATGTACTAATTGAAATGGACAAGACACTCTTTTATTAACTCGAGGAGCAAATTGGACACGGTGATGCTTCCCCAACTGACACGACTCACACTCTAAAATAGACAAATGACTCAAACTAGGTACTAGCAGCTTCAAGTTGGCCATAGAAGGATGTCCAAGGCGGCAATGAATCTGGTGAGGAGATACTGTAGCAGAACAAGCAGTGGGAGAAGTGGGCGGTGGAGATGAACCATCAAAATAGTAGAGACCATCGGATTCATGCCCTACGCCAATCGTCTTCCGAGTCGTCAAATCCTGAATAAGAACAGAATCAGGAGAAAAGGAGACACAAGCATTAAGATTCTTTGTCAATTTGCTAACAGAAATTAAATTAAAAGGAGACCGAGGTATGTAAAGAACAGAAGATAAAGACAAGGATGAAGACAATGAGACAGTCCTTATTCCTTCAACAGGAATAGAGGAGCCATCGGCTAATGTAACCGGGGGCAATGAGGATGATTTTTCAAGAGATGAAAATTGGGTCGATATACCTGTGAGGTGATCAGTGGCTCCAGAATCAATTACCCAAGGAGCAGAATGAGAGGTGAGACAAGCAGTGGAGGTACCTTTCTGAACAAGAGAGGTACTAGGAGAAGATGCCTGCTGAGATGCCTGGAACTGTAAGAACTGAGTATACTTTTCCCGAGAAACTAAAAACTGATCAGCCACAACTGGAGAGGAAGAATGAGTATCACCAGGAGTAGTAGTAGCAGCATGGGCAAACCGAGCAGGACGGCCAATAAGTTCCCAGCAAGTCTCCCGAGTATGACCATCCTTGTTGCAATTATCACAATGACGCATGGGGCCGCGACCACGACCTCCTCGTCCACCACGATAACCCCCTCCACGACGAGGAGCACCACCACCACCCCGACCGATAGGATGTTGTGAAGCCTGAGTAACAAGGGCTGAATGATCGGTAACGGGAGGAACAGGAATAATCGGATCCCGAGAAGTACTCCTCAAAACACGCTGATATGTCTCAGCAAGAGAAGGAAGAGTGGCACCACCAAGAATTTGAGACCGAACTGGCTCAAAATCACTCTTGAGACCTGCGAGAAATTTCATCACGGCCATTTGTTCACGCTGTTTCTGCTGTTCCTTCGCATCAGTAGTGATAGGAAGGACGCTATTCAACTCTTCAACCAACCGTTTAAACGAAGCAAAGTAATCAGTTACAGATAGATCACTCTGTTGCAACTGAAAATACTGAAAAGAGAGATCGTACATCCGAGTCAAATCACTGGAGTACAAGAGATGAGCATACTCCCAAATCTCCTTACATGTGCCCAAATGACCACACATGTCCGCAACCTGCGGTTCCATAGAATTCCAAATAAGTGCAATAATTTGAGCATCCATTTGTCTCCAATGCTTAATCGCCTTCTCATCGGTGGTAGGAGCAGACTCGGTAAGGTGATCATCAAAACCCAAGCCAGTGAGGGCAATATTGACAGCCCGGGACCATTGAAGGAAATTTGAGCTGTTCAACTTTCGTGTAGTTAGTTGGGGAAGGACTTTGGATTCCATAGATAAGGGCTAAAGATAACTTTGGATTAAAAAAAAAATAAAATAAATTTTTTTTTTTTGGGCGATGAATAGTGATTCTGATGAACAGTAACTGTGATGAACAGTACCCCGCGATGAATAGTAACTGCGATGAACAGTAAAATTTGGATGAACAATAGCTTCGGATGAACAGTAACTTTTTGATGAACAGTGCCCGCGATGAATAGTAACTGCGATGAACAGTACTTTCGGATGAACAGTAACTTTCGGATGAACAGTGATTTCGATGAACAGTACTTGAGGGGGTAACGGCTAGGGTTTGAGGGGCTGCTAGTCTTCTCGGATCTTGGACAGAGATCCGGCAATTGATAGAACACGAGAAACACTCTCGATCAACTATGATCGGCAATAACAAAAGGAGCGGACCCTAAGATCGGGTTGCTCTGATACCATGTAAAAGAAAGGAAAATGATATATTGAATTCAATTAAAAAATGATTACAAGAGGAGCCTAATATATATAGGCTTAGCTAGAAGCTACACTTTTACAATCTAACCGATGTTGGACACTATAACATTATACTATTTACAATATTATCCTCTAACAGGGTTAAATGATGTTTTTGACACTGATTTTGAGGGAGTGGGCTTAATCACTGAAAGCTCCGTTTCTGCTGAGATGGAAGAAGAGAGAAGCTAAGAAAAACTTTAGAGGGAGTCATCACAAGGGTCGGCATCGAGATTGATTCTTGTTTAGTTTGTCCTTGTTTTTTCTTGTTTACACGATCTCTTGATGTTTTTCTATTTTGTTTGTTGTCTAGGATGGTAGGGATGATTGTCTGTATTTGCCTTTGGCCTTGATAATCTCCCATCCCATGCTTGCATAGTTTTTCTATGCTTGTCTTGATCTCGTTGTATATCCTGGGGTATGCCCCTTGTACTTTTGTACATTGGCTTTGACCATTTCTTTTGTTTTATTAATTAACCATTGCCTGAAAAAAAATAATGTAGGACTATGTTGGATAAAATCGTAATTGCTTTTGGATTACAAAACAACGAGGTGATTCCCTAAAAAATTGTAATGATCATATGGAAGGAAATAAATTGGTTGTTTGTTGCCCAACTGACTGTGATTCACGTGCACCTTGGATTGTTAGCAACTGGCATGACCTGTGATGGCTGATTACAGTCACCATTGATCTCTTCCACTGTTTGAGCATGCTCTATCCCAAAAGCCTCTACTTCATTGCTTTTACCCCACAGAAGAATATACATACCAGTGATTACTAGAAGGGATCCAAGTACACTGTTTGCAAACATCAAAAGAAGGTTAATTAGGTCATGAACGAGATTAAATTAACATTTGTGGACGACGACCATAACAATATTCTTTGATAACAAATTAAAAAAAAATAAAGAGAAAGAAAAGGAAAACACCACCTTCCAAGGTGAATTTGTTCATGAAGAATGAAGACATCAAACATGGCAACAAAAGTCTGTATGAGGGGGCTAAACGCTGCGGTGAAGACCGGACCCCTTTTTTGGACACACCATGACATCACCACATAGCACAGGCCTGATCCCACCACCCCCTGGATCCACCTATCAACCATTAAGCTTTTGAAACATTCTAATTTCAAAAAATGAAAATTCTATCATTCCATCGCAATGCAGAAAAAGAGAGAGAAAAAAGAAAGAGTAAAATCACTCATGGTCCAAGTTATGCATATTTCATTGAATAAACTACATATATATGGATCGAGTATGGTGTCTCTTATTACACAAACTGGGTTGTTTCTGATCAAACACTCTGTGTCTAGATGAATGCTTGCACCAGGTGTTAAAAACATACACAATATTCCAAGAACCAAGGGAAAAAAATAACTTACAACATGTGTTAATTTAAAAAAAAAAAAAAAAAAAAAAAAAAAGAAAAAAAAAAAAGAAAGAAAGAAATCCGCACTAATATTGGCTTGAAATGTAAAGAGTTTTTTTTCCACAATAGGAAAAAAATATTGTACCCAAATGTTGTGCATGACAATGGAAACTTAAACATGAAAACACTACTTACAGAAAAAACGACACTTGAAATCTCAAGCTTCCCTTTCAAAACCCAAGTAGAAATCTTCCTGTCAGTGATAAAACTCAAGATGGCCGACTGAAAGGCACTGAAGAAGGACATAAAGGCAGTGCTTGAATATTGGCATGGATAAGTCTTGCCAATTCTAGCTTGTATAAGGAACCACGAAGACCACATGAAGCTGCCTGCAGTCAGAACTATGGAACCCACTGCCCACCGCCTATTGCCATGTTCTGTTTTCTGATCAATTGTAGCTCTTTCCACTGCACTAGTCTTCGTTAATGGCATTCCTTTGTAAAAAGTCAATAGTAATACTCCACTCACGCTAACCAATGTCCCTAACAACTTAGCTTTTCCCTCCTTACTCTTAAGGTTCACTTTCTCTAGCCTGTAAGAGTTGAATATATTCAATGGATGAGTGAACTTGTTAAGAATATGTACAATCAAAGCGGGCAGCAGATTCATTGCTTCAGCTTACCCAAATGGCAATGCCATAATAAACGTGTTCACAGGCACCATATTGATGAAAGCACAGGTAAATGTTGAGGTCGTATATCGAAGCCCAATGAGGAAGAGGTATTGTGTAAGTGTCGCCCTAAAAGATACACACACTTATTGAGTTTCTAGACTGTGACAAGGCAGTGGCAGTAATTAATAGCAATCACAGTAATAAAAAAATGCAAATACGGGACATCTTTATTATGACTAACCCAATCAGCGCACTGAAGAAAAGATAGTACAAAATGCAAGCTGTGAGTTTAGGCCTCTTTTTCCTGCGAGAAAAGTGAACTAGTTAGTTACAGCTGCTTGTTATTTATTCTGAACAAAAAAAGAAATACTGTAATCAAGTTTTGAGCCGATTCATCATGAGCAATAGAATAAAGCATTTTAAATCTGATAAAAACGAATTGTGCAGTCAACTTGGGTCACAATCGAGCTCTGCCAAGTGTGGGCGGCACAAATAACCTCCAAAGTGGAATTAAGAGAAAAACTCAACTAAGCAGTAGGTACGTACCTTTCCATGTAATAGGCAATGGGTGCCAAGAAAATTGTTGAAATTGATTGTCTGTACATGACAATAAGCATGTGGTTCATTCCTGCAGTAATGACTTTCTTAAGTAGTATGTTGACAATGGCCAAAGCAAACTCAACGGCCACCATTGCAATAACCGGCTTCCATTGATTACACCAATTCATGTTAGCAATCAGATTCTACTTACACACCTCTCTTCTCGTTTCTGTTTATAAGAGGTGCAATGCAGCTACACATATTAATTTCCATTAGATATAGATGAAAGTTCTCCATAATGTTGGAAGACACATTATTCTATTCCCAACATCAAATCAGCACTTTACATAATCAACTTACGCAATTTAATATTATATATATATATATATATATATGTTCTTCCTCTCTTTCTACACTTTTTGATCAAGGGTGGATCTACGCTGAGCCTGGCTGTATCCCACCCTAAATTTTGAAAAAATTATGTTTTATGGATAATATTTTGTTCTAATGGCACTCAATATATTGGCAATACACATGTTCTTCTCACTTCTAATTAATTTAGCCCAACCCAACTTTTGATAGAAAAAAAGTTATATGTAAAGTAGTGGTCCAATTGTAATTCAGTTCAATCTAAATATTTCGCCCAATACTTTTTCTTCCATAAATTTGGTCCAACACATTTTCTCTCACCTTTTGCAATGTTTTAAAAATCGGACAATTCGTCGAAACTGATTGAACTGGCAAGTTCGGGGTTAAAACATTGTCCAACCGAAATTGTTAATGTTAGCCCGTACTTTACACATTACAATCAACAACCAGCCCTTGTTAATTGGGGGAAAAAAAACGATAATATGCACATAGGAGCGAAAACTTCAAAGGGACTAGAGTAGGAGAGAATACCTCAAATAGCAAAACTATTACATTCTTGACACAAAAATTTTAAAAATGTATAGGTAGACCCAGAAAAAATCAGGGGTGCTGCCCCTAAACGGTCTATGTGCCCGCTATTATATGTATTTTTCAGCCCACCCCAATCCAAAATCTTAGGTTTGCTTTTGATGGATCCTTTGTACGTATTAGTTGGATTTTGGAATCAAATGCTAATAATTAAGCTCGGTCATATGGTTTCATCATGGACCCATGACCTCATAGATTCATCAAGTTATTATATTTTCATGTTTTTTCTTTATATAAGTGTTTGACCATGTGATGAGCATTTCTGAGGTTGCTCATCTACTCAATAAGAAAAATCATAAGCATATTTAGAAAGTAGTGATCAAGGGCTGAGGCGAATTTTTTTTTTTTTTTTTTTCTGTCTATTTATCCATATTTTTAGGTTGAATTATTTTAATATAACCTTTATAAAAAATCATGATAAGGGTTGATCACTTCTTGTAATTTGTAAAGTTTGAGTGATGTAAAATAATTTAAGTTAGACTAGACCGAGAAGTAATAAGGCATAGTGATGTACTGCAATAAAATATTTTATGTGGTTACAATTGGCCAAATATTTAGGGTGGACGAGATTACCATTGAATTAACATTCAGTATTTTGTTTGGATATGAAACACTAAGGCTTAGTTTGGCCCCCATGTGGCTTTTTAAAAGGAGCTTATGAAATTTATTACTAAATTGGGTTGTGCTAAAATGAGAAGTAGAGATAATAAGATATAGTGTCAAATATTAGGGTGGACTGGACTACAATTGGACTAAAATATTGTGCTAAAAAAAATTCTCAAACCCTGAGGACTACAGTCATTCCCCGGCCCAGCCTATTGATTTTATTCATCCGCCCTTGGTAGTACACTACTAGTGATAGATAAGACTAAGCATCACTTTTCTTGAGTATGGCATCTAATACTTCTTCCAAAATATTAAATGAGCAGTTCCCCTGTTGCTATAGTAATTGGAAGTAGGAACAAAATGTCAAATCTTAAAAGCAAATTAGACTTTGCCAATACAAGCAAAAGGATGCTTTTATGCTTTTTGTAACTAGCATTGGCATGCCCTCATTTTTACTTTACTATATGCGGTATTACTTAACTTTGATCTGAAAATGGTTGCAATCTTTGGTTAATTGGCTTCGTCCGCTCTTTCGTATGTATGTCTATATGTATATGTATTTTAAAAGGCATTCCATAAAAAAGGAAAGATGCAGGCAGGGCTACGTTCACATCTTTATTTATTTTTTTTTTTTTTGGAGATTATATTTACATCTGGACACTTGTAATCTGTTATCTTGAGGTTTTCCAATGGCAAACGTTTTCTGCAAATTCCAGAAAGCATCCAAACATTTCTGGGAATTTCAGAATAACCCGCACAGTTTCAAAAGTTTCAGGAAAAAAAAAAAAAAAAAAAATCTATGAAATTTTTTAGGGAGACCGGAGAAAAATCCAGAACGTGTTGGAAATTTTAGTAACACTTCATTTTTTCAGAAACTCTGGAACATGCCCAGAATTTTTAAAATTTTTAGAGAATCCCGTGCATCTCTTCCTTTTTGCATTTACCTCTATTATTATCATGTTTGCCGATCCGAAATAGACTCGGAATTCGAGGCTCAAGCATCAAGGCCATCAAGATTCAAGGAATTCTCACAAGCATCAAGGCCATTCAAACTAAACGTCTCGACATCCCCTTTGCACTCCACCCTTCATTTCACGCATAATACAAATCTTGTCAATTGACAGATTCTCATGTCGCTTTTATTTTTTTGCTTGAATAAGGTCTGCTTTAATACATTTGTGCTTTGTTTCACTGTAGCGACTTACAATAATCTGCCTGAAGAACCAAGTATCCTTTCTAAACTAAAATTTGAGGACAAATTTCTCTTTACACTTACTAGTAATGTTTATATTGAGCACAACAGAAGCTCCGATACCAAATGTTAGAAAATACAATTTAACACATTGCATGAGAATGTGCACGGTATATAACACGCACACACCCAAATGATATGTCCATGTGTGAGAGAAGATTACAATATGAGACCAAAAAATAACCCAAAACCCGGCACTCATACCCGGGCCTTGAAAGTTGAAACAAAACTTAATTCATTGCTCTCTGGTGTCTTGGAGCAACGAACTGCTCCCCCTCTATTTTTCTGTCTCCATTTACATCTCCAAATACTCTCATCTCTAATTCATTTATGTCACACCTTGTACCTCTTATTTATAGCAAAATAGAGACTAAAACTGGTAACGTGAAGACACTAACTGCAATGAACCATGGGTTTAGAAAAATGATCCAATTCTTATACTAATAAACTTCTCCAAATGCATGCAGCCTTACATTTCAAATATCAAATAATCAAAATTCATTGGACTTCTTAACCAACAAGGAGTCCCCAAGAATCTCAACAAATTTTCATGTCTCCCAAACATGGAATGGCCCACTATATGCCAAAATCATGCAACACTGAACACATTCAAGATTCACTGTGGGTAATCACTATTTAGATGACAGGAACAGTTTGGAATTACACAACTTCCTAAGAGAGAGAGAGACATTTTTTATTTTTATTTTTTAAAGTCATATGAGGAACTGAGCAGCACCATAATACTAAAAAAGTTATGCCCCAAATATGGACCATATATGTTTAACAAGCGTTCAGATTACAAACCATCGTTCTAAGAGTGAAAACTGAGTGGGTGGGGGTGTATTACTTTTGTGTTCCAGTCTGTCAATTAAGAGTGTCAATCTCCTTCTTTCCATGGTTTCCTGTGCAAAGTGAACCAGAATTGTCACGACCCATCCCACACTACGCGTGGAAATAGGACACGTGGCACGCCATCAAGACTTATCCAATTCCTTTAAAGTAAAATAGCAGCGGAAAATATAAGTAAAATCCTTTAAAATCAGAGTTAAAAAAGTTTTGTCCAATTGAAACAGTTCCAAAAGAATTCAGTTTTGAAAACAGAGGTTCGGTCGACTGTATCAGGAGTCCAGTCGACTGAAGTCCTAAACAGAAAAGTAAAAAAATTCAAAAGCCCATTCTAGTCGACTGTGTCAGGGACCCAGTCGACTGGAGCCTTAAATTATCAGTCGACTGGTGCTTTGTCTAGTCGACTGGACACTATGCATGCAGAACGTGGTGTTTTCGTGCAGAAACCAGTCGACTGAAAACCCACCCAGTCGACTAAAACCTGCTAATCCAGTCGACTGAAACACGGACCAGTCGACTGTTTTCTCTCAGAAAAGCCCAATTCTGCAGCACTCAAAACCAAGGGTCTCCAAACCAAATTCCAACAACAATACGATTATAATTCACGATTCAACATATATATACAAAACGTTTACTAAGGATTACAAGTACTACAACTAACCCATGATCCAATTACACGTATTACCCTTCCCAAATCCTTATACAAGTTTAAGGTTAAAACAAAAGTATGAACAAGGTGATTCTCCCGACGATTCTTGACCTCATTCCTCACGCTTCTTCTTGTCTTTCTTCTTACCTACAATGGAGTAAATCTCCACTGTTCAACTATATGTTGAGTGCACAAGTTCTAACATATGCAATATATGATAAAACATGCTTTAATCTCATAATCACATAAATAGTCACTAGGGAGAAAAATACGCCTTCATCTGGTAGCGGCAAGTCCAAGCCTTAAACCGTGATGTCAATGGCTAGTCCAAGTCTACAACCATTACATCCCCAAGTGCCCTGGCAAGTCCAAGCCTTAAACCATGCACAGTAGCTGTCGCTACTAAAATTCTCAAACATCGAGAAGCTTACTCCAGCATGAATTTGTGTAAGACTCCCCTTTGACCCACATAGACAACTCAACGTGCTCGCATAAATTTAGACATGCTTTTTACAATTTAGCGCGTGCATAATCAACGGGCCTACAATTAACACATGGATTTTGCCCGGATCTCAATTTCGTCGTCGAAATATAAAACATGTATTTCTCTATATTTCACATGTTAGAACTTCATACCTCGTGCGATTCTCTTCAAACGTTGAAGGATTGACTAGAGGGCTAATTAATCGTCGGATTTCGAATTTCAGATGATTCCTACAACTTTTATTGGATTTTCCCCAAAAGTCTAGAAATTAGATTTTTAGAAAAATTAGCCAAACATGGCCTAAGTAGTATCAAAACGTAGGTCTTACCTCCACGAGTTCAAATCTTGAATTTGGTTGAAAACTGACGGACGAACGGTCGTCGTTTGTCGTCGGAAAGGTCATAGCAACTAATCTCCTTTCTCTCTCCTCTCTCTAGATATTTTAGAAAGTTTATAACTAATGAAATTCTCACCCCTGATTATATATAGACAAACTCTTCGGGAATCGCGTTTACTTCCCCGCGAGTTTCTCAAACTTCCAATTAATCCACGAAACGTCGCACACGTCCATTTTATGCCTTTACGAGTGAAAATTAAAATTTACAAAGGTTTTCGACTAAGTCTCGTCCGAAAACTAAATTTTGTGGAATCTTTACACAACCTACCTTTTATTTAACGTAACGCTCACGTTCTCACCACAGTTCTCAAAATGATATCTAACAGTATCAAAATTACCAGAAATTATACTACACAGGTATAATTACCATTCACAGGAATACCAGATATATCAAATAACATTTAAATCATATAAATGTCATTTAACCATACCAATGCAATATGAAATGCCATGTTCCCGTGTACTCACTGACACCTTACTGTTGACTCACAGTCAACCTCATCACCATTTTCCACTAACATTGATAAACTTACAATTTCTATTCATGTAAGATAAAACTATGAAATTTTGGAACGGGTGTGACAAGAATAAGATATGAGCAAGCCAGGAAAATAAAAACCAGATATGCAAATTAATCAATGGACCATGTACGCTAAACATGCTGCTTTTGATTCTGATACAAAGGTAGTCATAAAATTCACTTGCCCAAAATTTTCTAACAGAAGAGGCAAAATGAAAACACCAATGCAGAACTCTTGGAACTAATGTTCGATGTGAACATTATAATCTTTTGGCCCGTTTGGTTCGTGTAGAATGGAAATGTAGAATTGAATCTTATTCTCTCCATAATATATACTTGGGTTTGGTGCATATACATAGCCTCGGAAAGTAAGTTGCATTAAGAATGGGTTCCTACAGAAATAAGGAAACTCATCCTTATCAAGAAGTTGTTTTAGTCTTAGACTTCTTCCTGCTAACCATTAAGAACAGAAAAACAAAAGGGAAAGGCACAGACTACCACCTTTTTCCTGTCAGTCTCACATTTTGAATCAATGTTGTAATACCCTACATTTTAGTATATATATTGATACACCCAAAATCAGCCCATGCCCAAGCGGTTCTATTATGCAACTATTGACAAGCATTATCCCGAGCGGTTTGGTCCACCTGATGCCTCCCGAGCGGTTCATCCACGACCCAGCCAACAGGTCGGGAAGACCGCACAGGCACATCCCACCGCTGGAACAGCTCACCCGGGCCCACAAGCATGATCCCGAGCATTCCGGGCAGCTTCCTACTCAAGAGAGAAGACTTATGGAAAGAGCATATTATTTCCTAATCGAATTAGGAAACCCCCGCAATTAATGTCAATCACATCCTAATTGGATTATATTTCCTTATCCATGTACGAGTAGGTCTCTTGCATCTATAAAAGAGACCTCTCACCCCCCATTGAAGGAACCGACTTTTCAGTCTACACAGCACCTCTATAGCATTCATCAACATACCTGGCCGACCTATGGTAGCTCCAAACTACTGTTGGTTCACCACAGGTCCCCAGCCTATTATAGTATAATGAACGTGCTCAGACACACACGTCGACGTAGGTACCTTCATTAACAAGGCCGAACCACATACAAAAAACCAGTCTTTCACTCTCTCTCTCTCCTAAAATTTGCTTTAATTTACTTTAACCAAATTTTGGCATCATCAGCTTAGCGCCATCTATGGGAAGTGACAAGTATTCTCATCAACAAATCTCTTGGCTGATAGCCATGCCTCCGAAGAAGGGTGAGAAGACTGCACAACAGGCCAACTGGGATGTTCCGCCGGCCCCGGATCCGGCTACGGCAGTCATGACATCTAAACAGATCACCGCGACCCTTACACAACTCTTGGAGGGCCAGCGTCAAATCCAGCAACAGATCGAATCCTTGCTAGCCCAGAAAAGCAATCCTCCAGTGGCCGGGAAACGACCCGGGAACGTTGCGTACGGTCAGAAACTGATCTTGACCAAACAACGTGCCCGAGCCAACCCGTCCCGCGTTGAGGATGCCAGAGACATCAACAGTAGGCGTACTGCCTGAGAAGAAAGGCATGAGCATATGGCCCGGGAATCAGTCCAGGGTCACTCGGTCAAGAGCCGAGTTGTCCTTAGGCGAATGATTACTCGGAGTCATAGCCGAGCCCGATCCCAGAGGACAACACACCGCCATGAAGAAGAAGCCTCTTCCACCGACCCGACCAACCCCTCGGATACCGGTCGGGAAGGAGTGGAAGCCCGAATCAAGGACTTGCAGAAGAAGATTGACGGAGTGGCCAAAAAGCTTGGTCAAAACCGTGCTCAGAATCAAGCCAATACCGAGACAGAGTCACCGTTCTCTAGCCAGATCACGAGATTATCCATCCCACGCAAATTTAAGCAGTCTCGCCTAGATTCATCAATGGCTCGGGGAGCCCGATCGACCATATCCGGACCTATAGGGCTTTGATGGCCCTGGCCACCCAAGCCGACGAGCTGTACTGCCTGGCCTTCCCCAGCACTTTAAAAGGCCCGGCCATGCAATGGTTCTACTCCTTGAAGCCCCGATCGGTCCATAATTTCAAGCAACTCAGCAAACAGTTCATCAACCAGTTCGCCGGTATGCATGAAAGGCCAAAGCCTGACATACATCTACTGATGGTCATACAAAGGAATAATGAGACCCTCAAGGAATTTACCGACCTGTTTAATCAAGAGAAGCTCGACATCTATGATCTTGCTGAAACCGCCGCTATTATAGCCTTCTGCTCAGGAGTTCAACACACCAAGTGCGCCACGTTGTTTCACAGAAATCGACCGGTAACCTTGGTTGAACTCGCAGAAAGGGTTGGAAAATACATTGACACTGAAGAATTTCTAAAGATCAAAGACCCCGGGCATGTAAGTAACGAGTCTTCCAAAAGTAAGTGAAAGCGAGATCAGTCCGGAAGTTCTAACAGTTCTTCCAGTTCACAGCGGTCTGAGTCCGGCAGTCCCGACCCGACCTCCAGCTCATAGCAGACAGGGTCTGGCAGTCCCGACCCGATCTCCAGTTCATGGTGGTCTGAGTCCGACAGCCCTGGCCGAACCTCCAGCTTACAGCAGGCTGGGTCCGGCAGTCCAGACCCGACCTCCAGTTCACATCGGTCAGGATCAAGCAGTTCCGACTTTGCCTCCAGCACAAAGAAATTAGGAGCCCGACGATCCTGATCCGACCCCCTGTCTTCATCGGTCTACATAAGCCCGACTACAGTGGTACTTTCTTGATCACCACATGAGGCTCCACCGATTGTTAGAGAGCCCTTGCAAAGACCTCGGGCCTAACCCCAAGGTATCTAAAGATCTCGGGCCTAACCCCGAGGCATCCAAAGACCTCGGGCCTAATCTCGAGGCATACAAAGACCTCGGGCCTAACCCCGAGGCATCCAAAGACCTCGGGCCTAACCCCAAGGCATCCAAAGACCTCGGGCCTAACCCCAAGGCATAAGCTTCGGTTAGGTCCAACCGACGATGGGGGCAAACTCCCTAGGTGGCTGATGATGGCAAGCTTCAAAAGACCTTACAACCACCATGTTACAGGTCGGTTACCTACAGTCATAGCCTCTGAAAGACCCTCATCTTAGCGAAGGCTTGGGGGGCAAGACGACATAGTGAACTAAACAAGTAATCACATCGGGTATCTACAGGCCTCGCGGATAACCAAGTCAAAATCTTGGACAACCCGAGCACTTACAATACTCAGAGGCATTAACTCTACTTAGGTCCAAACCGACGATAGAGGTGACTAAAATCTCTTAGGTTGGCCCACGATAGAGGAGTAAAAAGGCCCCTACAGCGACATGCTCTAGATCGGCTCCACCAACATGGTCAAGCTCTTCTCCCAACAGTCATCCTGGGGAGTTAACATAAAAGGACCCTAAAGTAATACGCTTTAGGTCGGCTTTTCCAATATGGTAACTTCTACCTACAACCTTGACGAAGGTTCACGGGCAGAAGATAACCATCCTAGAGGCTAACTCAAGCAAAAAGACTCCAAAGTAGGCCGAGTCTCAACTCTCGGTCACTTCCTAAGCATTCAAAGACTCCGAATTAGGCCGGGTCTCAACTCCCGGTCAGTTCCCGAGCACTTAAAGGTTCCGAGCTAGGATGGGTCTCAACTCTCAGCTCGTTCCTGAGGAATTACCAGGCTCAGAAGCCCCGAGGCAGCTTCCTCGAGCATTTAGACTGGTATCAGGAAGATTTCCAAACTTGCCCTGATATAGCATCCAGCCAACCTTGGAAATGGGGGGCAACTGATACACCCAAAATCAGCCCATGCTCGAGCGGATCTATTCTGCAACTACTGACAAGCATCATCCTGAGCGGTTTGGTCCACCTGATGCCTCCCGAGCGGTTCATCCACGACCCGGCCAACAGGTCGGGAAGACCGCACAGGCATGATCCCGAGCATTCCGGGCAGTTTCCTACTCAAGATAGAAGACTTATGGAAAGAGCATATTGTTTTCTAATCCAATTAGGAAACCCCCACAATTAATGTCAATCACATCCTAATTGGATTATATTTCCTTATCCATGTACGAGTAGGTCTCTTGCATCTATAAAAGAGACCTCTCACCCCCCATTGAAGGGACTGACTTTTCAGTCTACACAGCACCTCTATAGCATTCATCAACATGCCCGGCCGACATACGGTAGCTCCAAACTACTGTTGGTTCACCACAGGTCCCCGGCTTTTTACAGTATAATGAACGTGCTTAGACACACACGTGGACGTAGGTACCTTCATTAACAGGGCCGAACCACATACAAAAAACCAATCTCTCACTCTCTCTCTCTCTCTCCTAAAGTTTGCTATAATTTACTTTAACCAAAATTTGGCATCATCATATATAAGACTTCGTATTGGTTCTTGTATACTTGTATGACCCTTACTTGATAAACTTTGGATACCAATCGATTAGTCTATTTCCTAATCGATTGCCACTTTTGAGATCTCAATCGATTGTTCTAGTATCTGTGGACACGCGGAATCCGTCGTCCACTCCCGGTTTTTCCTGTTTGTTTCCAGGGTTTCGGAATTGATTTTCCTTTGTTTTGAAATTGATTTAAAAGAAAACAAGAGGTTGATTTCGAAGAAAAGAAGGTCTTTCAAAAACAGATACAGAGTCGCCACTTGGTCTTTAAGGAACCAAGAAACCTAATTTTGACTCACCCAAACGGATAAAGGGCACCGGCCCTTCATAACCAAAGAACTTGGTTCGGGGTTTTGGTACGAGAGAGGAAGGAGCCTTTGTCGCGACTAAAACACCCTCAACTCGCCCCGTCTTTCAACGGGCCTCAATTAGCATCCAAATAATCATCTTATACTATGTGTGGTTCGGCAATTGCTATTATGATAGTATATTACATTACATAAGAATCTTGAAATGGAAGATCAAAAGATAAGATATCATTCATAAGATCTTAGCCAAATATCATACAATGCAAAAGTGAAACATCACACAAATAAACCTAGGAAAAATCGTCTAATCATATATCAAATAATCAAGACTTCCTAATCTAAAAGGGGGGACATGAATTGTTCTTAAAACAAATAAATCAAAAGGATCAAAGTATGCTTAGTAAGCTAGAATGATGCATGCTAATCTTTGGGAAAAGAAGATCTCTCAATCCCCGGGACAGATGAGAAAGGATGATTAAATCGAGGGGAAGCATGAACGTGTGATCATGATCATTCCTTATAACCTTCTTAGATTAGGAGTTACAAAACCCCAAATCTTTGCATGGATGCAATGTATGTATCTAGAATGTGTAAAGGTTGTAGTGTGCTTTGTGTTCATGGATTCCTAGAATGACTTAGAAGTCTAGAATATGTATGAACGTATGAAGGAAATCATCATGGAATATGTACAAATGTAGTATGAACTACTTCCTAAGACATGAGCTAATTTGGAGTGCATGTAGGCATCCAATCAAAGAATGAAAGTTAAAATGTGCTTGCTGTGAATAGTGGACAGAACAGTAACTAGATCTTTTGAAAATTGAAAAGAGGGGTTAGGAATGTTTTCAATGCATGATATTTTATGGAGATATTCCTTATTGTGTAGAACACAACCCAAAAAGACAATCTTTAATAACTATCACAGATTGAGAGAAATCATATAAACAATAGAGGTCACTCAGAAACAGAGTCCGTACTGTCGACTGAAATGTTGAAAAATCTTAGAAAATGAAAACAAATGATCTAGAGGCCCAGTTTATACAGAAAGTTCCCTAAGACATTGAAGTTTGAGGGAAAAATAAGTTAGGACCACTCCTTTTGGAAAAGTTTTCTGAAAAAGAGGTTGGAAGTGGACCTAGCTGCTGTGACAGCAAAAAACAGAATGTCTGGAAGGAATGTTTGGGTCCAAATGGACCATTTCCAAGTACTTCCAAGTCAAACCAAAAATCATGGGTGTTCTCCAATGGGTTAGGAAGACTTTCCAAGTGGCCTTGCATCCATATGTTGAGTATTGAGTTCTAGAAAAATCTTTGAACTCAGATTACTCACTGTTTTGACTCACTATTTTGAAAATTTTGGGAAAAACTAGAGTTTTCTTTCTTGGGATTAAAATGAGGGGGTTTTAAGAGGGGTTTTGGAGTAGATATTTTGAAAGCATATTTTCAATACTCAATGAAGGTTATAGCCACTTAAAATGCCAACCTCAAACTCATCATCAAGAACCTCCAAGATTGTTGGAGAGATTTATTTTTATTTTGAACATAACTTCAAGAATACCTTGGAGGTATTGAAGTTATGATCATCATCTATCAAACATGTTTTTGAGGTCAAGAGCTACTATCCATAAGGATTCACTCACCCAAACTTCATGTCATCATTTAGATGATGATGGACTAGTAAGTAAATAAAGAAAATAAAAAAGAAGTGAGATGAGAAGAGATGAACATTATATAAGCAAACAAGTAAATAGATAGCAATCAATAGATGATATTCATGATGTATAGAACTTGTAGTTTGGTGTTTTACTCATATGTAATGACATTGGACATGGAAGAAGCTTCCACTCTCTTAAATGCTCACTAAAATGGTGGTTGGGTGTATTGAATGTTGAAGTAAATGGGAGTAATGAAGTAAAAACAAAGTTTAGAACTCACTTTTGTTTTGAAAATCAAAGAAGGAAGCTTCTTTTTTCTCTATTCTAACCTTATCTCTACAACTTTCTCTCCTAAACTTTTTCTAAGCTTTCATTTGACACCCCCAAAATGAGAAGTCAAGGGGGGGTTTATATAGGCCAACTTGGGGAGGTTTTGGGGTTTTAGAAGTATTCCTATTGGCTCCAAACATCTGAAATCATAAAACTACGTCGTTTTGGTTTTTAATTAATCAAAATGGAACCCCAAAATTATTTACAAAAACACACTGTTTTAGAGGGGAGTGCCGCGGCGGCAGTGGGCCAGTGCCGCGGCGGCACTGCTCCTCCTTCGTCCAGATAATGCTGTTTAGGCCCCCAGAGGTTCCGGTATTCGCGAAAAGGCCCTATTTCGTCCGGAATTCACAGAAAATGCATACGAACTCCAAATTGAGGTTGTGATATACCGTTGGAAAGGTAATGGAGTCTACTTTTCATAAAAAATAAATCGGGGATAGGTCGCTTTGAAAAGTTTTGCGGTATTTGCAATAAAAGCCGATTTGATTGCCTTTTTCGCCTTCGGAAATTCATAATAAACTCGTTTTAAATCCTCTAGTATCCATGAAAAATATTTGAAAATTGTTATGGTGCCCCGGTTCTAAAGTTAAATTCTGGTCAAACCTGGGATTCCCGGGAAGTTCTGGGAACCTCTGGGAGCTCCCTAGAGCTGACGTTTTCGCTCGATTTCCTTTTAAAACTCATTTTAATATTTTCCACATGATCCAGAATGATTCTGGTAAAAACTTGGTCAAACCTGGTCAAACCTTGGTCAAACCGGTCAATAGGGACTTTTCGGGAACTTTCGGGACTTCCGGGGGTCTCTGGGAGTTGACGATTTTATCTGATTTTACTTAAAAAAACTCATTTTTATCACTTTTCTTACGACGTAGCATGTTTCCAGAACTTTTGGTCCGAATTTGGGAGCTTTTGGGCTTTCAGGGGCATTTTGGTCATTCTGAGCATTCTGAGAGATAGAACGGGCTTCCAGGAGTCCTTTTGAGTCTTTTACGATCATTGTGAACCACCAAGCTATGGGTCTCCTAAATCTGATAGCCGAAAAAATGGGGTGTCTATAGTATCCAATCGATTGCCATTATAACACCTAGCCTCAATCGATTGCCAACTGCCCCAATCGATTGGTGGCAACTGAACTTGGCTACCACGTTTGGTTTTGTGTGGCTGTCATTTAAACCCCTCCCCTATATATATACCCCTCCTCTATTTTATATATCTGTTTGGTTGTGTGTTTGAGAGAGAGATATTCATATATTTATATATACATACACCCACATACATATATATATATATACTAGTCTTAGAGCACGTGTTTTTCATGTGGTTGGTGCACAAGAGGGTAGATAGGAACAAACAGAAGCATCAAACGTGACTTGACAAGCGGGGGTATTTGTAAAATACAACCGCACTAAAAGAGGAAAATGTACTTAATTATTTCACAATTCCTTTATTTATCTGCAATTTGAATTACAATGCTAAGTTTGTACACAATTTGATTAAACTATGATAAGTTGTTTGTTTTAGCTGTAGTTTGTGCAGATTACTGTTGCTGTGTGAAGAATTGGATGAGAAAGATAAAAGGAAGTGCTGAATTTTAATAAAGACAAGTAAAGGATGAAAAGTGGACCTCGATCGATTGAAGAAGTTTCGATCGATCGAAGGTTCGATCGATCGAGAGAAGCTCAAGCGCTCGAAGATCTCAGAAGTTCAATCGATCGAACGATGTTCGATCGATCGAACATGGCTTTTATCAGATTTTACGCGCACGCAGCAGAGACGGGATTTTAACCCTAGCATTAGGTTTTAGTATAAATATGTCACGCCCCGGAGTAGCCAAAAATAGGGAAAATTTAAAATTTCCTTTCTGGACCCATAGGGAATGACGAGTTACATTAACTGATTGTCTTTTCTACGTCTACACAGGGTTAACAGAGTAAGCGGAAGCATAAAAACATCTATTGGTATTCTTTAATAGAACTCAAATGTCTGGGATCTAGTTATTACATCATAGCTCTAAATAAAATATCGATAAGGGCAGTCTAGGGCGATCTATATACAATACATATCTAAAGCATTACCTCAGATAGAAGACAAGCAAGTTAAGTAATTCTAAATAAGACTATATCGGAGTCCTTTGCTTCAACTTGTACATCTGCCGCGTCCCTTTGGGTAGACCTCGTCTTGAGAGTCGTCACTTGTGAAATCTAGACGTGATATGTCCAGGGCAGGAAGGAGAGCCATTAGCTTTTGAAGCTAAGTGAGTTGACCTAACCGATCACTCCTAATACAAACAATAATATACAAGCACAACAGATATCTCGAATTTAAACATTTGATAAGCATTATCTCTATACATATGATTTATGACAGTAATATGAATGAGATAAGACACAATGCACCATCGATATGTTCGACTTTACTTGACCACAGACACCACAACTGACTCATGTGACTTGTTACATTACCAGTGTAACGCCGTTAGCTCAGAGTAGAATGATTACATTGCTATCGTCGCCTAGCAGGGCCCTATAGCAGTTTTTTGGTTTTAAAAAGAAAGAGTGTAATCATTGTACTCTTAGGTCCTCGTGACCTTGCCTGGAGAATAGAATAGTTACAGCGCTATCGTAGCCTAGCATGGCCCTATAGCATTCAAAAAGTAACTATTGTATTCTGATGGATACTTTGCTATCGTCGCCTAGCATGGCCCTATAGCGTATCATCATCAATTCATGTATCATTTCAATGATTTCAATGGAAACTCTGGCTATCGTCGCCTAACAGGGCCCTATAGCAGTTTCATTGTTGTTTCCATTTACTTGACTGTACCATTTGGACCACCGCGGTCCATTCAATGTATATATTGATATGACTGGGTTAGTCCCCGTGACTAACCATCAGACGTCAATGTTGACATTAATACTCGACCATGTTCATATGAATGTTCATGTGACTATAAAAACAGAAATCATAATAAACAAGAATATCAGCGATTTTTAACTAAGCATGGAGTATAGTTAACTAACATGCGTTCGTCATATAAGTAGGAGTCTCAACATTCAAACAATTAATACTTATCAGTATCGTCCACACAGGACGCACGGGGCATACGCATATGAATAAAGAATAATTCTATAATATACCAAGTGAGTTAGGACGACTCACCTCGATGCGGGTGCATAAGCGTAGCGGTGGTTCCTACAAAGTATATGAATACATAGAATGTTGATTAATATGCGTACTGGGATAAAAGGGCATAATGGTAATTGTGCCGGATGTGTCCCTAAACCTCAACATGATGATCTAGACATCATTCTGAGTCTAACGCCATTGACTAGACTCAAATCGGAGTCCATCGCATAAAAGGCTGGGTTTCCTATACCAGTTTAGGCCTTAGAAATAAGCTGTATTTTTGACCGCGTCGAAAGATCACCAAACTTTAAGGGGATATTCTAGGCATTATTCTAAGATTCTAGGAACTGACCGCGTATTTTTCTGAGCTACGGTTTATTTATTATGAATTTCCGAAGTTTAAATCGTCTAATAATAGACTGCGGGGCCCCATAATTATAAAATATGATTTAGGGAGATATTTGGCCCTTATAAATATTTTTATTAAATATTAGGCCTTAAATTAGGCTAGTAGTATTTTTCCCATAATTTTCGGGGCTCGTCTGATATTTTTAAATAATTAAAATACAACCAAACGGTTACTTTATAAGTAATTAATAATTATTAAAATATTAAAGCTAGGGTCTCGTAAATAATAATTTACAATATAGAGATACTAGACCATAGGAAAATTTAATCAAATTTTCCTATACTTAAAAGTGGTCATTAGGTATTTATTACCTAATTATTTTAATTATAAACAATTACTTATTATTTATTTAGGCTTAAATAAACAATAAGTATCACGCATAATAATTAATATCTTATAATGTTAGAGTATAAAATATTCTGTAATATATGTTCAGAACATATAAGTATTGTTTAAAATAATATCTCATAATTTTCACAATACAATTTGGCATTTAAAATCTATTTTTGAAATAATTTAAACTATTTTTAAAAACCATTTATAACTCATTTATAATTATTTATAATTTTTTTACTACACTATAAATAATTCATATAAACATAGATCTGAATTAATAGAATAATAAAATACTAATTAACATATTATTAAGCACTAATCAGGTTTTAATGGAATAATTAACAATATAAAAAAAACAATTAATCAAATGTTATAACTAATAATAACTTAAATAAAGATCCGCGGGTCAAACCCGATCCAACCCGAACCCACGGGTCACCCATTTACACACATACGCTAACCCAACTTAAAAGATCCGACCCGAACCCATTTCAATTAATATAACCCAACCCATTATCCATTTAAACAAATAAACAAACCCATACCCAAACGCATGACCCGATCCAACTTAAATTAAAACGGGTAAACGATATAACCCGTTTACCCAACGGGTGACCACCATCTCTGGTGAGACCAAGGCCGCCGGAAAGACGCAAGCTTGCCGGAAAATCTTCCCGAGCTCATATCTTGCTCATTCTTCCATGGAAATTGATGAATCCAATGCCAAAATGACCGATTCTTCACCCTCTACAACATACTAAGAGCTCAAGACTGGGTTCATTCATTTAGAGCTCCTACGAATGGATTATCCTTTTTGGGTTTTCAAGGAATAATCGCTTGCATGAGTGCCTAAACGGCAACCATATGTAAAACTGCTACAAGGGTGTGTTAAGGGGATCCTGAGGGTCAATTTGGTGTAACTTAGGAGTTGTTTGGTTAATGTCGACAAATTCGAGCTCCGGCGAGGAGCTTTAATGGCTACCCGAGCTTATTGAGAGCCTTAGGCTCTGCTCGGTTTGTACAGGGGAGTCTCTCTGTGTGTGGGGTGCTCTTAAGACATGTAAAAATGAGACAGAGGGGGTGGGGTTAACCTATAGAAGCTTCGGGTCCTTTTCCTTCTTCTCTTTCTTCTCCGGCCAACCTCTCTTCCACCCTAGCTTCTCAGTCCTTCCTCGTTTCTTCTTCTTCTGGGTTGTGTATGCAGAGGGTGGGCAGAGGGAGAGGGCAGTGTGTGTGGGGTTGGTTGCTCCTCTCTCAACTCTCGGTGCTCTCTCTTCTCCATGCTCTCAATATAACACAAACCTATGCACACACATATGTAGTCTGTTTGAACAAGATAGATGGGATGGGTGATGACATTTGATTTGAGTTGTGTCTAGGGAGGGGAGAATGTAGCCGGCGGTTTTGGAGTGGTGGGGTTGATCCGGCGGGTTAGGGAGAGGAATTGAGTTTTGTCCGGTGGTTTATGTGGGTGTACGGGTGAGGGAACATTACACAGTGGTTAAGGGTGAGTTTGGGTAGTACAATGCCCATATAAGGCATGATTCCAATTTCCATAAATGTGTAATTGGGTCGTCGTTCGAACCACGTGCAATGCAGTCTATTTAAATATAGATTCTACGGGTAAACGTGCAAAGTCAGTCAGGTTCGTAATTTACAGTCCAAGTTACTATTACGTGCTATTTATATAAACACAGAGAAAATACGAATTAAAATAAGGTAGCTTATTTATTAAGATCGGGAAATTTACGGGTATTACATCATCCACCTGCTATTAAAGATTCCGTCCCCGAAATCAGAGCTAGCTATTCATTAAAAAGATAAGGGAACTTCTCACGCATTTCTGATTCTAACTCCCAAGAAGCTTCACGCTCATCATGGTGTTCCCACTGAACTCTCACTAGCGGGATCTCTTTACTCCTCAACTTCTTAGTTCCTTATTCCATGATCTTCACCGGTCCTTCATTAAAAGTCACATTGTCGTTTACTTCGATATTTGTGAAGTTGATCTCATGAGACGGATCGTGCACGACTTTTCTTAACATGCCGATGTGAAACACATTATGCACTCCTGACATCTTAGGTGGCAGTGCAAGTCTGTAAGCAACTTTTCCCACGCGTTCTAGAATTTCGTGGCGAAGACCTTCCTCTCTTTTGTCCAAATCTGACAATTCCTCGTACGGGTGATGCTTTTAGGAATACGTGATCCCCAACACTGAATTCCAAGTCCTTTCAGTGTTTATCAGCATAGCTCTTCTGTCTGCTCTGAGCTTTTTTTTTTTTTGACGATTTTAATCTTTTCATTCGTTTCTCGAACCATCTCTGGCCCTAGAAGTTTGTCATCTCCAACTTCTGCCCAACACAAGGGTGGTCGGCACGGTCTTCCCTATAGAGCTTCAAATGGTGCCATACTTATGCTCGTATGATGGGTTTTAAGATAACGTATTAGTCAAGTGCACTAAGCTCGTTCTAATCGTGCCGGGGTGTTATCGTTTACTCTTATCTTCAAAGACGCTTCGTCCTTATTGTGGTGTCTCCACTGGATCTTTATTAGAGCGCTCTCTATTCATCTTTCAGCCTTCTTGATGCGATATAGTGAATTCTCATTGGCCTCTCGTTTCATATGTTGGACTTGTTAACCCTTTCGTCATTGTTGTTTGTTGAGTTCACTTCATTCTTGTTAATAAAGTTCTAGCTGACTCCTGTGTTATCGTCGTCCATAGCTCATAGGGGTCATGAACGTATCCCTCGACATGTCAGTACGAATAACATCATGGATTAGCGTATCCCCTCGAAAAAGTGTTGTGATCCACTACACAATTGGCGATAACGTATGCGAGTCGATAGACGATTCGATCGTAATTAGTCCAATGCGTCGTGGTGCTAGCTTCCTTTCTTTTGGTCCAATAGCACGTTCCCTCGAGTGATCGATACTTTCAATAGTATTTTATCTCTATCTTTAAACTGTAGGTCTATCCTTCATTAGTTCGCATAGTTTCTTTCATCAACTTTGGGGTTGCTTGCATCAGCCCTTCGTTTCTGATTTGTCTGGCGTAGTGACGATTGACATGGCCTTCCGTATAGGGCCTCGAATAAATTCATGCCTATACTTGACTTTGTCATAGTTGGTGAACATTGATCAGCGACAAGTGGGTTCTTTTGTGTTTTCGTTCTTGATGCGCCACGAGCTTTCATAGTTGATGGTGTAAACTCTCTCACATGTTTTCAATGTTGTTGAAGATGTGTTGATGATGTAAGCTTGTAGGACGTCTTCTATCATTAGGTTCGCGCGTTTAGTTTGACCGTCAGTCTAAAGGTGGAATGCGATGCTCTTTGTTTACTTATAGGTAATATCTATCGATTGGTCGTACCTCTACTATAATATATATATATATATTATGACAGTAATTATTGCAATAATACTGATACACAAAAGTAGTTAAAATATTACATAGTTGATTACATAAATTGCATCAACTTCTACTAACATACATAAAACACAACAGAAACGAGGCTACCAGTCTGATCAAACATATAAGATAAACTAGATCCTAAGATATCTAGCACAAAAAGTCTTCTAAGTCCGAGTCGTAAGGGAAAAGCCTCCTCCGAATCTGTGGTCCTTCATCTTGTTACATGCTGAACTGGTTGTCTGACACAGTCTCGTCCTCTTGACATTTGTCATGGTTATCCTTTCCTTCTCCTTCTGAGTTCATTAGCGGAACTTCATTGATGTTCTTCATTATCTCACAATCCTTGCAGATGTGGTCCGCTCCACCACACTCGTAACATCGTGATCCGTATCCTCCGATTTGTTTCGGTGCTAGACATTCGTCGAAGTGATGTCCACTATTTCTACAGTTGAAACAACGTTGGTGTGTTTTGCGTCGGACCGATGCTATCATTGTGTCAGACTTCCTCTTGTTCTTCATGCGTTCTTGCACTCTTCGTTGTTCTTTTTTGCCTAATCCAGCCATATTAGGGATGGTGGTATTGAGCTGGGCTTGTCTAGGCTGTCCTTTAGCAGGTGCTCTGTAGTGTCCGGCTCGTGGTACTTTGCAGTCCTTGCTCAAATGTCCTCTTTGGATACAGTTATAACAGATAACGTTTGGTTGGTTACAGGTCTTGGGAGCTTGACAATTCTTGGCTAGATGTCCAGGGTTTTCACAGTTGAAATGCGCACTATGATCCTTGTTCGCTGTTCCGAGTTGTCCTGGCAGTAGGGCTGGCCTTGGTAGTGCAACTAGTCGTGGCTTGAGTGATCTCAGAAGCGATTCAGAATGGGCGATATGGAGTTGTTTGAATAACATGTCTCTGTAGTCACCCGCGCTGGCGCTGTCCCCGGTCTTCCACAAGCTTTGTATTAGTCTTCCAAGTACACCGGTGGGATCGATCTCCTTAGGCATCATGTTGCTGAGTCTTTCTGACTGATTCTCTGTTGCTTGATATGATTGAGCCATTGTAGAGGTTGAGGAGATTCTCACGTTCCTACATAAGAGTTCGTATCTATAAGGTTTCTATCATATCTTATGCAAAGCAATTATAACTTATTACATCTCACATGATAGTATTCAATGTAATCATAGTAACTAGAGTACAATGATTGAGACAATTGAACAAATGAATCCAAAATGAAGTTGGATCCGAAAAGGCATATGAACTCTTATGAACAGAAGTACAATAGTAGAAAGGGCGTGATCCATTCAAGAATAGAATGTAGATCTAATAATGATTGAATGACTGATTACTATAGGAGTAATTATAGCATCGCAAGATTCATAGGTGATGAAAGTACGTAATTGATAGCATATGGCCTGCAACTTATGAAAGAAGAACTAAGTATTTCATGAGTGAAATGGTTCAAATGAAACCTTACTGATAAAGAATAAGGTGGCAATTGAGAGAAAATAATAGGAGGTCAAAATGCATAGCGAGTACAACGTTGATGAGTTCGTAGCATGAACAAAGGCAGAGAACTCATTTAGATTTATTTCAAAGATAATGAACTTGCAAGAATTTATTCAAAGAATTATAAGTCAAAAAGAATGACTTTTCATTACTAGTAATCAAGTTCATTTAGAATAATTCAAGGATAATGAACTTGCACGATTTAGTTCAAAGAATAATAAGTCAAAAAGAATAACTTTACAATACTAGTAATTGAACTTGTTTCCAAATGGATTTGTCAAGAATCAGGATGATCAAAGTTACATACTCGAGAGTTTAATGACTGTGGAAGTTTTATTTTAAAGATAATGAACTTTCAAGATTTAGTCAAAGAATGATAAGTTGAAAAATTCAGGATGATCAAAGTTACATACTCGAGAGTTTAATGACTGTGGAAGTTTTATTTTAAAGATAATGAACTTTCAAGATTTAGTCAAAGAATGATAAGTCGAAAAAATGACTGTACGGTATTAGTAATCAAACTCATTCAGGATTATTTCAAGGATAGTGAATTTGCAAGAATTAGTTCGTAGAATATTAAGTAAAAAAGAATGACTTTACAGTATTAGAAATAAAGCGTATTCCCAAAGGGATTTATCAACAATTTGGATGATTAAAGTACATACTCAGGAATTGTTGACTGGGGAACTTCTGAAAATTCAAGGAATTCAATTACTCACCAAGGAGTGTATCACACTAATTATTGACGGACATCCGGGCCACTTGACAAAATACATAGGTACCTTTTTCAGAAGAAATGACCATTAGAAGAGAAGGCATAAATTTACTCATAGGGAATCGAATGAGTAGAAAGGATATGATTACTTACTCATCTACCATTATCATGGTAAAGTTTGTCTCTAATTCTTAGTTAGACCTTTTTTATCAGCTATAGCGGGTCCTTGCTGGTTCATCATTACTCCCAGTGAATTTGTCTAAGGGTGCTAAACAATCTATATATGGTTTGTCTTTGAAATCGAATGTTCGTACGAACTTGATTGAATTTCTATCTTATATTAGTACTAATTTATGAGTTCAAATTGAGGGTTCCAAGTCTCGATGTATCCTAATACGGCTACTGATTCTAGGGTGCTACGGCTTTGGCGTATCTACCCGTACGAATCAGGCCTTGGTGTACGGCTCTGGGGATATACCTTACTACTTCTCTATTTATGGTTGCTATGGAATCTACCTTTCCATCTTTCTAAGTTTCCATGAAACTATTCTAATTGATCACTATGATTGGTTAATAGTTATCTCTATTCTTAAGTAGGGTCGACTAGGTGTACGTAGTAACTAATCGCACTTCTCGTCTATTTGACGAGATGTCCACGTTCAACCTGCTCAACAGAAACTATCTTCATATCAATACTAGTCAGAGATATCCTAAAGTTTATAACTTAATGTGTAGGACAATCAGCGAGCACGTCTAAACCTAGTGCTCTGATACCAAAAATCCTGTCACGCCCCGGAGTAGCCAAAAATAGGGAAAATTTAAAATTTCCTTTCTGGACCCATAGGGAATGACGAGTTACATTAACTGATTGTCTTTTCTATGTCTACACAGGGTTAACAGAGTAAGCGGAAGCATAAAAACATCTATTGGTATTCTTTAATAGAACTCAAATGTCTGGGATCTAGTTATTACATCATAGCTCTAAATAAAATATCGATAAGGGCAGTCTAGGGCGATCTATATACAATACATATCTAAAGCATTACCTCAGATAGAAGACAAGCAAGTTAAGTAATTCTAAATAAGACTATATCGGAGTCCTTCGCTTCAACTTGTGCATCTGCCGCGTCCCTTTGGGTAGACCTCGTCTTGAGAGTCGTCACCTGTGAAATCTAGACGTGATATGTCCAGGGCAGGAAGGAGAGCCGTTAGCTTTTGAAGCTAAGTGAGTTGACCTAACCGATCACTCCTAATACAAACAATAATATACAAGCACAACAGATATCTCGAATTTAAACATTTGATAAGCATTGTCTCTATACATATGATTTATGACAGTAATATGAATGAGATAAGACACGATGCACCATCGATATGTTCGACTTTACTCGACCACAGACACCACAACTGACTCATGTGACTTGTTACATTACCAGTGTAACGCCGTTAGCTCAGAGTAGAATGATTACATTGCTATCGTCGCCTAGCAGGGCCCTATAACAGTTTTTTGGTTTTAAAAAGAAAGAGTGTAATCATTGTACTCTTAGGTCCTCGTGACCTTGCCTGGAGAATAGAATAGTTACAGCGCTATCGTCACCTAGCATGGCCCTATAGCATTCAAAAAGTAACTATTGTATTCTGATGGATACTTTGCTATCGTCGCCTAGCATGGCCCTATAGCGTATCATCATCAATTCATGTATCATTTCAATGATTTCAATGGAAACTCTGGCTATCGTCGCCTAACAGGGCCCTATAGCAGTTTCATCGTTGTTTCCATTTACTTGACTGTACCATTTGGACCACCGCGGTCCATTCAATGTATATATTGATATGACTGGGTTAGTCCCCGTGACTAACCATCAGACGTCAATGTTGACATTAATACTCGACCATGTTCATATGAATGTTCATGTGACTATAGAAACAGAAATCATAATAAACAAGAATATCAGCGATTTTTAACTAAGCATGGAGTATAGTTAACTAACATGCGTTCGTCATATAAGTAGGAGTCTCAACATTCAAACAATTAATACTTATCAGTATCGTCCACACAGGACGCACGGGGCATACGCATATGAATAAAGAATAATTCTATAATATACCAAGTGAGTTAGGACGACTCACCTCGATGCGGGTGCATAAGCGTAGCCGTGGTTCCTACAAAGTATATGAATACATAGAATGTTGATTAATATGCGTACTGGGATAAAAGGGCATAATGGTAATTGTGCCGGATGTGTCCCTAAACCTCAACATGATGATCTAGACATCATTCTGAGTCTAACGCCATTGACTAGACTCAAATCGGAGTCCATCGCATAAAAGGCTGGGTTTCCTATACCAGTTTAGGCCTTAGAAATAAGCTGTATTTTTGACCGCGTCGAAAGATCACCAAACTTTAAGGGGATATTCTAGGCATTATTCTAAGATTCTAGGAACTGACCGCGTATTTTTCTGAGCTACAGTTTATTTATTATGAATTTCCGAAGTTTAAATCGTCTAATAATAGACTGCGGGGCCCCATAATTATAAAATATGATTTAGGGAGATATTTGGCCCTAATAAATTTTTTATTAAATATTAGGCCTTAAATTAGGCTAGTTGTATTTTCCCCATAATTTTCGGGGCTCGTCTGGTATTTTTAAATAATTAAAATACAACCAAACGGGTACTTTATAAGTAATTAATAATTATTAAAATATTAAAGCTAGGGTCTCGTAAATAATAATTTACAATATAGAGGTACTAGACCATAGGAAAATTTAATCAAATTTTCCTATACTTAAAAGTGGTCATTAGGTATTTATTACCTAATTATTTTAATTATAAACAATTACTTATTATTTATTTAGGCTTAAATAAACAATAAGTATCACGCATAATAATTAATATCTTATAATGTTAGAGTATAAAATATTCTGTAATATATGTTCAGAACATATAAGTATTATTTAAAATAATATCTCATAATTTTCACAATACAATTTGGCATTTAAAATCTATTTTTGAAATAATTTAAACTATTTTTAAAAACCATTTATAACTCATTTATAATTATTTATAATTTTTTTACTACACTATAAATAATTCATATAAACATAGATCTGAATTAATAGAATAATAAAATACTAATTAACATATTATTAAGCACTAATCAGGTTTTAATGGAATAATTAACAATATAAAAAAAACAATTAATCAAATGTTATAACTAATAATAACTTAAATAAAGATCCGCGGGTCAAACCCGATCCAACCTGAACCCACGGGTCACCCGTTTACACACATACTCTAACCCAACTTAAAAGATCCGACCCGAACCCATTTCAATTAATATAACCCAACCCATTATCCATTTATACAAATAAACAAACCCATACCCAAACCCATGACCCGGTCCAACTTAAATTAAAACGGGTAAACGATATAACCCGTTTACCCAACGGGTCACCACCATCTCCGGTGAGACCAAGGCCGCCGGAAAGACGCAAGCTCGCCGGAAAATCTTCCCGAGCTCATATCTTGCTCATTCTTCCATGGAAATTGATGAATCGAACGCCAAAATGACCGGTTCTTCACCCTCTACAACATACTAAGAGCTCAAGACTGGGTTCATTCATTTAGAGCTCCTACGAATGGATCATCCTTTTTGGGTTTTCAAGGAATAATCGCTTGCATGAGTGCCTAAACGGCAACCATATATAAAACTTCTACAATGGTGTGTTAAGGGGATCCTGAGGGTCAATTTGGTGTAACTTAGGAGTTGTTTGGTTAATGTCGACAAATTCGAGCTCCGGCGAGGAGCTTTAATGGCTACCCGAGCTTATTGAGAGCCTTAGGCTCTGCTCGGTTTGTACAGGGGAGTCTTTATGTGTGTGGGGTGCTCTTAAGACATGTAAAAATGAGACAGAGGGGGTGGGGTTTACCTATAGAAGCTTCGGGTCCTTTTCCTTCTTCTCTTTCTTCTCCGGCCAACCTCTCTTCCACCCTAGCTTCTCAGTCCTACCTCGGTTCTTCTTCTTCTGGGTTGTGTATGCAGAGGGTGGGCAGAGGGAGAGGGCAGCGTGTGTGGGGTTGGTTGCTCCTCTCTCAACTCTCGGTGCTCTCTCTTCTCCATGCTCTCAATATAACACAAACCTATACACACACATATACATATAGACACTCACAGATTTTGCAATCTGTTTGAACAAGATAGATGGGATGGGTGATGACATTTGATTTGAGTTGTGTCTAGGGAGGGGAGAATGTAGCCGGCGGTTTTGGAGTGGTGGGGTTGATCCGGCGGGTTAGGGAGAGGAATTGAGTTTTGTCCGGTGGTTTATGTGGGTGTACGGGTGAGGGAACATTACACAGTGGTTAAGGGTGAGTTTGGGTAGTACAATGCCCATATAAGGCATGATTCCAATTTCCATAAATGTGTAATTGGGTCGTCATTCGAACCACGTGCAATGCAGTCTAATTAAATACAAATTCTACGGGTTAACGTGCAAAGTCAGTCCGGTTCGTAATTTACAGTCCAAGTTACTATTACGTGCTATTTATATAAACACAGAGAAAATACGAATTAAAATACGGTAGCTTATTTATTAAGATCGGGAAATTTACGGGTATTACAAAATATTCATATTGTATACGTCCAGAAGGACGCCCATTTTTATTTTCATCAGTTTATAGAGAGTAGAGAGCTTTACTTTGGTTTTTTTGTAGGTTTTAATCAAAGTTATACATTGTTTGGTTTGGATTCCTCCTTGTTCAATACAAGTTTTCGTTTCCAGGTTACTTGGTTTACGTTCTGCACTTAGTTTATATTAGTATAATATGTTATTCCGTAGTCTTGCATGTTAGTTAGAGTTAAACAATTTGTTTTCATAGATTTTATGCAAAAATCACAACCAAACACACCTTTAATGGAACTTTATGTCAAAAATACATATATGACACTCCAGACTATGTCTGAGTAGTCCCCAGGTTGGGAGATCATGATGAAACCGTGATCTCAAGCTTCTGCCATGCAGCAAAATAATTTCTGTGTTCGATCAAACCAGAGACATTGTCGAGCGATCGAAGTCAATTCGATCGATCGAGAGATGAAGATGTTCGATCGATCGAAAGCGCATCGATCGATCGAACCTTCTAATTCTTGAGGACATTCTATGCAGTATTCCTAGACTTTCTGCTTTACTGATTTGTTATCAAATTGTCCCAAAACGCTCAGTTTGTCAAAACAGTCTGTAAACTTAAAGCCTTGAGGCATTTTTCTTCAATAAACTTTGCAAACCACCCTCAATGCTAACACCATTGGAGGTGCGAGTCTTAACTATTGTTTTAAACTGCTTTTTATGTATTTCAAACTTAATTGTGATGATATAGTCCCGGGCATGAAAGGACTATGGATTCTTTATCCTAAGAGAGGTACGGAATACTGTAGAGGATATACTCCATTGAGTTTCAACGTAACTGCATGGTAGATGGTTAGGTCGCAGTGGATTCGTGTAATCCCAACATTCCCTTTTATTAAGAAAAACACGTTTTAAATTATCGTTTTAATTAATTAGTTAGTAATTAGTTTAATCTAGTTTTATGGCTTTATCTTTGATAGTTGATAAACTGTGGAACTTTGTGTTCTACACTCTGTTAAAATATTGATTTTTAATTTCTTGTTTGAGATTAATCTAGGTAATTAGTTTAACACATTCCTTGCGGGATCGACCTGGACTTAACCAGACTACTACTTGCACGATTACCTACATTTGGGTATAGCACACAAGCGCACACATAATAATTCTCGTGCCATGACTCATTTTTAATATTTTTTTGAGAAGTATAAAAATCTAGGAGAGTCACGTCAGAAGTCTAATGTGAAAGTTTTTAGATTATAAAATAATTTCAGGTGGTGGAGTATAGCTTAGAGATATGAACCTTTTGAAGTGGTTATGATCCCTCCTCAGTCTCTCGATTCCGCGCTTCTTACTAAGAAGCTTGTCGAAATCCGCTCCCTTCATGTTTGAACCCCGCTCCCTTCATGTTTGAACCCCGCTCCTACCTCGCTCCCATCACAGCCTAGTCTCAAAACAGCTTATATATAGATTCTAGTTCTTATGTTGGTCAAAACATTTTATCTAACAAATTTTTAAAGATCATATCATATGCTTTAATACTTTCAAAAACAAGAACTACAATCAAAATATTTAATATCAATCCAAATTCCTCTTCACTAATTAAATACAAAATATATCAATGCTAAATATTGGACACTCCCAACCTTCGAAACTTTTAAAGTTTAACGCTTCCCCGCTCCTGCCCCCACTTCGTGCTTCTATGAAGTGAAGTACTCAAACACTTCTTAATTGTTTACTTTAATTTATGTTTTAATTTTGACAAAAAAATTTTCACAACTTTGACTATGTTCTGTTGTTGTGAATTATGTGGTTATATGGGTGCAAGTTGGAACGGAAATTCTAGAACCAATTCAAAAAAATGTGGAAATAAGAACACTCATTGCACGTGGATGATGCAAAAGTATACCCACTAATTTCTATAATAGTCTTATATTCAATTCCTCTTGATAAAATTGTGGATAAGAGCATAGTATAAATTACTTACACACATAAGAGCCAAAAAAAAAAAAAAGAATAAGAAAAATAAAAGAAAAAAAGAAAAGAAAAGAAAAAGGCTTAATTATAAAGTTGGGAAATTTTGTGATAAACCCCTTAAAATTAGTGTATAGTTTGTAAAACCCAACAAAAGTTATTTTTTTTTAATATAAACCTAAAGTGCTTATTTGTTTTAAAGCTAAACCCCTTCTTTTTAAATTTTTTTTTTGTTTTTATGACAAATCTACCCCCACCACTACCACAATCGTCATCTTCATCACCAGCGATCGCCACCGTCGCCGCCACCACGCCATTCCATCGCCACCGCGCCACCACCACTGCCATCACAGCACCATTATCACCACCATCGCAGCACCACCATCGCTACCATCGAAGCACTACCAACCTCGCCACAGTGTCCACCATTGCAACACCACCACCACCATCGCCACCATCATAGCACCACCACCCCACCGTGTCCACCAGTGCACCACCACCACCATCGCCACCACATCTACCATCGCAGCACTAGCGCCAGCACCAGCACCATCATAACAGTACCACTACCATCGTCGTCACCATCACCATCACCACCATCACCATTGTCACTGCCATCACCACCACCATTGTCACTGCACCACCACCATCACCACCACTACCTCCCCCTTAACAGCACAGTTCATAACCACCATCATCACAGCACTACCATGACCACCACCAGAACACCACAATATTACCTGTTTTTGCAAACAGATAATATTATCTGTTTTCAAAAACTGAGAATTTTTCACCACAACCTCCACCATAGGAGCACCTCTACCACTGCACCACCACCACCACCTCTTCCCCCTTAACAACACAGTTCATAACCACAGCCATCACATCACCACCATGACCACCACCAGAGCACCACAATATTATCAGTTTTTGCAAACAGATATATTATCTGTTTTCAAAAACTGAGAATTTTTCACCACAACCTCCACCATCGGATGTAATACCCGCTATTTTTAAATATTTATTTCCCAAGATGAATAAGTGTTTTTATGTTGTTATTATAATATTCAGTATTTATAGAACTCGTTTATAAATTTTCAGAATTTTTAAAAACAGAAATTTAGCAGATTTGTGAATATCTGGTATATTTGGACCAGTTATGATTTTATTGTTCATCCAACCAAACATGGCCCTAAGGAAATAATTATCCTTTGATCCTTTAACTCTTGGTAATTGTAAGGTGAGGTCCCTCCTTGGTTCCTATATATATGGGACCATTCCATTACATTTATCCTTAGACTTATGAGGTTGAGAAGTTATCCTAATACACACACAAACACCAAGAACACCAAGAATGCACACACAAACACCAAGAATACCAAGAACACACCTAGTACACCAAGAACACCAAGAACACACCTAGTACACCAAGAACACCAAGAACGCTATTTGAAGCCGAAATTTTATATTCGAAGATTCTTCGGGTTTTCTCGGCATTATTATTCTGCGAATTTAGGTGAGTCTCCAACTCACTCAGCTATTTATATTACACTTTGTTATGAACACATGATTATGATTTATATTAATAATGTGATGCTTATACGTATTAAATTACATATTTAGATAAATACGGCATAAATACGATAAACTGGTATTTTCAAATACGACTGGAATCGAGATGGATTCTTAATGAGGATCGAAAATTCTTAACTTCCAACATGAATACTTATTTATTTAATCTCACGGAACTTTTATAAAATTCGGTTGTGGACGTACAAAACTGGAAAATGAGCAAAATACCCTTGTGATCTATTTTCACTTAAATCGACTGAAATCAAGATATTTTCTTAACGGGGATCGAAAACTCTTAACTTACAACATGAATACTTATTTATTTGATCTCACGTAACTTTTATATTTTCGGATCCTGACTTATAAACTGGAAAATGACCAAAATACCCCTGTGCCATATTTTTACTAGAATCATACACGATGTCTAATATTTCATTCTAGTTCTGGTTTGAATGTTGCTATGTGTAAAACCCTGTATTTTCCTTGTTTTTTTTATCCTTTTGATATATGTTGAGATAATAATGAGATTGAAAAGCCAACGTGCATAGTAGTGGGTCTGTCGACCACAATGGTCGATACTATTTATGATTGGTACGTATAAATGCGGTCACGAAGACCGTAACATATGGGGCGAGTGGGCCAGAGTAACATATGGGGCGAGTTGGCCAGAGAATATATTGGGCGAGTTGGCCAGAGAATATATTGGGCGAGTTGGCCAGAGAACATATTGGGCGTGTTGGCCGTAACATATTGGGCGAGTTGGCCAGAGTAACATATTGGGCGAGTGGGCCAGAGTAACATATTGGGCGAGTTGGCCAGAGTAACATATTGGGCGAGTGGGCCAGAGTAACATATGGGGCGAGTTGGCCAGAGAATATATTGGGCGAGTTGGCCAGAGAACATATTGGGCGTGTTGGCCTTAACATATTGGGCGAGTGCGCCAGAGTAACATATGGGGCGAGTGGGCCAGAGTAACATATGGGGCGAGTTGGCCAGAGAATATATTGGGCGAGTTGGCCAGAGAACATATTGGGCGTGTTGGCCGTAACATATGGGGCGAGTGGGCCAGAGTAACATATGGGGCGAGTTGGCCAGAGAATATATTGGGCGTGTTGGCCAGGATGTATCAGAGGCGTGTTGACCAAAGTATATCGGGGCGTTTGGCTAGATTATATGGGACTGCGTGTCAAGAGTGAACAGACCGTAGGTATGGGACTACGTGTCTGATTAATGTGGACCCAAGAGTCTGTGTTATGTATTGCGAAATTTGGGATGATGTCCGTTGTTAGATATTGGGTTGGTGCATACATGCATACGAACGATGAGATGATCCTTTTTATTGTTGTTGTTATATGCTACATATCTGTAGGTACTCTGTTAGTATTTGCATTAACTCGGCTTTCGTAGCTGACGGCGTTTTATGCCGCTGGATATTCAACGTCCAGCTAGCCAGGGTTATGAGTATGCAGGTGATGCATACGTGGATAGGGGTCACGAGGATGGAGCCTACGATGATGGAGGCTATGCTGTAGATGACTACTACGCAAGCTGAAGACTTGAAGCTTGCTGTTGATAGTTTATGCCTATGTTTTAGAGACCGTTGTAATAGTTAAGTTTATAATCGGCATATGTTGCCGTAATACTTTATTTGTACTTCTGCGATACTTATGATTTGTAATAGTTAGTATTGAACTCTGGTTATATATATCAACCCTAGAACTTTCCAATGTGTGGTTTGAATCATTACTCTGATGGTTTGACTTTGGTTATGGACAATATGGTGACTTTCAACTGTCATGGCCTACGGGTTCAAAAAGGAATTTATTTTCTCTATTTTTGCTACTGCGGGGCGTGACATCGGAGCACCACCACCACTTCACCACCACCACCACCACCTCCCCCTTAACAGTACAATTTATAACCATCATCATCACAGCACTACCATGACCACCACCAGAGCACCACAATATTATCTATTTTTGCAAACATATAATATTATCTGTTTTCAAAAACTGAGAATTTTTCACCACAACCTCCACCACCAGAGCACCACCACCACCTCCCCTCTAACAGCACGGTTCATAACCACATCCATCACAGCACCACCATGACCACCACTAGAACACCACAATATTATAAGTTTTTGCAAACAGATAAAATTATCTATTTTAAAAAAACTGAGAATTTTTTACCACAACCTCCACCACTGCACCACCACCACCACCACCACCACCACCTCCTCCTCCTCCTCCCCCTTAACAGTACAGTTCATAACCACAGCCATCACAGCACCACCATGACCACCACCAGAGCACCACAATATTCTCAGTTTTTGCAAACAGATAATATTATCTATTTTCAAAAACTGAGAATTTTTCACAACTTCCACCATCGGAGCACCACCACCACTGCACCACCACCACCTCCCCCTTAACAGCACATTTCATAACCACCATCATCACAGCACTACCATGACCACCACCAGAGCACCACAATATTATCTGTTTTTGCAAATATATAATATTATCTGTTTTCAAAAACTGAGAATTTTTCACCACAACCTCCACCATCGGAGCACCACCACCACTGCACCACCACCACCACCATTACCACCACCTCCCCCTTAACAGCACAGTTCATAACCACATCCATCACAACACCACCATGACCACCACTAGAGCACCAAACAAATAATATTATCTATTTTTAAAAATTGAGAATTTTTCACCACAACCTCCACCATCGGAGCACCAGCACCAGCACCAGCACCACCTCCCCCTTAACAACACAGTTCATAACCACCATCATCACAGCACTACCATGACCACCACTAGAGAACCACAATATTATTTGTTTTTGCAAACAGATAATAATATCTGTTTTCAAAAACTGAGAATTTTTCACCACAACCTCCACCATCGGAGCACCACCACCTCCACCCCCTTAACAACACAGTTCATAACCACTATCATCACATCACTACCATGACCACCACCAGAGCACCACAATATTATCTGTTTTTGCAAACAGATAATATTATCTGTTTTCAAAAACTGAGAATTTTTCACCACAACCTCCACCATTGGAGCACCACCACCACTGTACCACCACTACCACCCCTCCTTAACAGCACAGTTCATAACCACATCCATCACAGCACCACCATGACCACCACTAGAGCACCACAATATTATCTGTTTTTGCAAACAGATAATATTATCTGTTTTCAAAAACTGAGAATTTTTCAACACAACCTCCACCATCGAAGCACCACCACCACTGCACCACCACCACCACCACCACCACCACCACCACCACCTCGCCCTTAACAGCACAGATCATAACCACCGCCATCACAGCACCACCACGACTACCACCAGAGCACCACAATATTATCTATTTTTGCAAACAGATAATATTATCTATTTTTGCAAACTGAGAATTTTTCACCACCACCTCTACCATTGGAGCACTACCACCGCACCACCACCACCACCACTGCAATCATCATTATTGTCATCGTTGTCGTTGTCATTGCTGTCACCGTTGTCGTTGACATCACACCATCGTCACCTCTATTACCATCGTCATTACCACCACCATCACAACACCACCACTACCATCACAACACCACCACCACCATCGTCACCTCCATCTACAATTGCAGCATCTCTACCACCATGTCACCCTTATCACTATCGCAATAATACCACCGCCATCGTCATCTCCATCACCATCGCTACCTCCATCTACAATCACAGCACCTCCACCACTACGTGACCTCCATCCTGATTTTGATTTTCTGTCTCGTGTAAGATGAGAGGTCATTTTTGGTTTCTTAGTAAATTAGGTCATTTTGGTCTTTTTGGTTGGGGAAGGGGTTATTGAGTTAGATATTTGAGTATTGGGCTTTATGTAGTATTGTATTGATTTTAGGGTGCTATGGCTGAGCGCCTCTATAAAATATACCCTTAAAGTTTGATCCCTGTCTCATTTTAGTCCCTATAGTTTCCATTACATCAATTTGGTCCCTAAATTTCTTAAATAGAAGCAATGTGGTCTAAATGCCCAATTTGGTGAGAAAAGCTGACAAAATTTACTCAAATGCTATGCACTTTGACTCTTTTTAAGGGCAAAAATAGAATACCACCAATCTCCCGAACTGCTTATTGGGATATTTGGACTATATTGCTCTATTTAAACATTTCAGGGACAAAATTGATGCAATTGAGAGTACAAGGACTAAATTGAGATGAGGACCAAACATCAGGGGTATATTTTGTATTTATGCCTAAGAAAAATAAAAAAACCTAGCACTAATGAAACAAATTTAGACATGCATCCAATCAAAAACAAAAATATAAAAATTAATACACTATTTGCACCTAAAAAATTACATTTTTAAAGTCAAAATTGCTAGAGGCCGATTGTAACTTTTAATCAGACTGCAAGACTGATTGCAAAATTAATGGTTCAAAGTTGGTTAAGTCGGATGACTTTTGAATCCGGATGACTTTTGAATCAGGCTGACTGTGTTAATTTGGACTGATCACCAGTGGATCGGGCTGACTAACATGTGTCATTTGAACTGTTTGGTTGGTGTACATATTTTTTTGGTGCATTGAGTAGCCCGATGATATTTGGCCATTTAGTCTGATCTGCTTATAAATTTGGCCAACTTAATTGACCGTGTAATAATTATGCTCAAATGGCCGAACTGATTGGCCACATGCATGTTGATTTTCATCAATAATTTTGTTTGGCAATGGAGTATGGTGGGCCATGTTTCATGACAAAGGCAGTGGCTTCAATGATGCCTCATAGCATTGTGGTGGGTCCCTCAATTGAATTGGTCATAAGGAAAGATAAAGGTAGAGGTTGAAGCATTATTCGGGCTGGAGCATTGTGCTATCGGGCTGCTGGTCTTCTTATAAATTTTGCTATTTGGTTGACCTTTGAATAATTTTTATCTTCACACAAGTGATTCAAAATTTGGCAACGATGTGTTAAAAGTTGGTGGGCCATGCAATGATGGTACGCATTAAAAGCAGTCCCCCCAATCCCAAGCCGATGGGCGCACGCTTAACTTGGCTATCCACCTCCTGCATGTGTCCAAATCAGGCTGCAGCTAATTAATATGTTCGCATGTGTGACAAGATATGAGTTGATGATGCCAGAATTTGGTAAGAATAAAGTCGAGCAATTTATGGAGAAAGAGAGAAAGAGTGAGAGACTGGTTTTTTTGTATGTGGTTCGGCCCTATTAATGAAGGTACCTACGTCCATGGGTGTGTCTGAGCACATTCACTATACTGTAAAAGAGCCAGGGGCCTGTGGTGGACCAACAAGTCTGGAGCTACCGTAGGTCGGCCGGGCATGTTGATGAATGCTATAGAGGTGCTGTGTAGACTGAAAAGTCGGCCCCTTCAATGGGGGGGGGGGGGGGGTGAGAGGTCTCTTTTATAGATGTAAGAGACCTACTCATACCTGAATAAGGAAATATAATCCAATTGATATAGATTGGCATTAATTGTAGGGTTTCCTAATTGGATTAGGAAATAGTTTGCACTTTCCATTAGTCTTCTAGCTTGAGTAGGAAACTACCTGTAATGCTCGGGATCATGCCTGTAGGCCCGGATGAGCTGTTCTCGCGTTGGGATATTCCCGTGTGGTTTTCCTGACCTGTTGGCCGGGTCGTGGATGAACCATTCAGGAGGCATCAGGTGGACCAAATCGCTCGGGATGATGTGTTTCGGGTAGACTAGACCGTTTTGGCTGATGTTTGTCCGAGGAGTTGTGTATGATTTGACCGGGGATATGGATTAGCTGCTAATTTGAACCGCTCGGTCATAGGATAGAGCCAATTTTGGGTGTATTAGCTACCCCCCATTTCCAAGGTTGGCCAGATGCTATATCAGGGCAAGTTTGGAAATTAGTTTGATGTTACTTGCCACTGTCTGAGTGCTTGGGGAAGTTGCCTCAGGGCTTTTGAGCCTGGTGAGTCCTCAGGAACTGGCTGAGAGTTGAGACCCAGCTTAGCTCGGGACCTTTAGGTGCTCGAGAACTGATCGGGAGTTGAGACCCGGCCTAATTCGGAGTCTTTGAATGCTCGGGAAGTGATTGAGAGTTGAGACTCGGCCTACTTCGGAGTCTTTTTGCTTGAGTTAGCCTCCAGGATGGTTATCTTCTGCCCATGAACCTTCATCAAGGTTGTGGGTAGAAGAGTTTTACTATGTTGGAAAAGCTGACCTAAAGCGTATTGCTTTAGGGTCCTTTTATGTTTACTCCCCAGGATGGTTATCTTCTACCCAGTCAGCCTTCGTCAAGACCATTGGGAGAAGAGTTTGACCATATTGGCAGAGCCGACCTAAATCACGTTGCTTTAGGGTCTTTTTGCTCCTCTATCGTCGGCCAACCTAAGAGATTTTAGTCACCTCTATCGTCGGTTTGGACCTAAGTGGAGTTAATGCCTCTGAGTACTGTAGGTGCTCGGGTTATCCAAGATTTTGACTTGGTTATCCGCGAGGCCTGTAGATACTCGGTGTGATTACCTGTTTAGTTCACTACGCCGTCTTGCCCCCTAAGCGTTCGCTAAGACGAGGGTCTTACAAAGGCTATGACTATAGGTAACCGACCTAGAACATGGTGGTTGTAGGGTCTTTTGAAGCTTGCCATCATCAGCCACCTATGGGGTTTACCCCCATCGTCGGTTGGACCTAAGCGAAGCTTGTGCCTCGGGCGTGACCCCGAGGTCTTTTGCCTCGGGTGCAGAGCCTGAGGTCTTTTTAGTGCCTGGGTTCGGAGCCTGAGGTCTTTTTATGCCTCGGGGTTAGGCCCGAGGTCTTTGTATCCCTTAGGGTTTGGCCCGAGGTCTTTAGAAGGGCTCTCTGATAATCGGTGGAGCCTCATGTTGTCGGATCAGGATCGTCGGGCCCTTGACTTCTCTGTGCTGGAGGTAAAGTCAGAACTGATTGATCCTGACTAATGTGAACTAGAGGTCGGGTCAGGGCTGCCAGACTCAGACCACTGTGAATTGGAGGTCGGGTCGGGGCTGCCGGACTCAGACCGCTGTAAACTGGAGGAACTGTCAGAACTCCCGGGCTGATTTTGCTTTCGCTTACCTCTGGAAGGCTCGTTGCTTTCTTGCCTGGTGTATTTGGTCTTCAGAAACTCTTTAGTGTCAATGTATTTTCCAACCCTCTCAGAGAGCTCAACCAAAGTTTTCGGTCAGTTTCTGTGGAACGACGCGGCGCACTTGGTGTGTTGAACTCCCGAGCAAAAGGCTATGATGGCGATTGTCTCGTTCAAATTGCGGATTTGAAGCTTCTGTTGGTTAAACCGGTCGGTGAACTCCTTGAGGGACTCTTTATTTCGTTGTCTGACCGTCAGTAGCTGCATGTCTGGCTTTGGCCGTTCATACATGCCGGCGAACTGGTTAATGAACTGCTTGCTGAGTTGTTTGAAACTGCAGACCGATCGGGGCTCCAAGGAGTAAAACCACTGCACGGCCAGGCCTTTCAAAGTGCCGGGGGAAGGCTAGGAAGTGTAGTTCATCGGAGTTGGTGGCTAGGGCCATCTGAGCCTTATAGGTCCGGACGTGGTCGACCGGGCTTCCCGAGCCGTTATAGGGATCTAGGCGAGGCTGCTTAAATTTGCGCGGGATGGAAAACCTCGTGATCTGGCTGGAGAATGGTGACTCTGTCTCGGTATTGGCTTGATTCTGAGAGCAGTTTTGACCAAGCTTTTTGGCCACTCCGTCGATCTGCTTCTACAAGTCCTTAATTCGGGCTTCCACTCCTTCCCGTCCGGTATCTGAGGAGTTGGTCGGGTCGGTGGAAGAGGCTTCTTCTTCATGGAGGTGTGCTGTCCTCTGGGATCGGGCTCGGCTATGGCTCCGGGTAACCGTTTTCCTAGGGACAACTCGGCTCTTGACCGAGTGATCCTGGACTGATTCCCGGGCCATATGCTCCTGCCTTTCCTCTCGGGCAGCACGCCCACTATTGATGTCTATGGCATCCTCAACACGGGACGGGTTGGCTCGGGCACGTTGTCTGGTCAAGATTGGTTTCCGACCGTACGCAACGTTCCCGGGTCGTTTCCCAGCCCCTGGAGGACTGCTTTGCTGGGCCAGTAGGGCTTTGACCTGTTGTTGGATTTGACGCTGGCCCTCCAAGAGTTGTGTGAGGGTCGCGGTGATTTGGTCAGATGTCATGACTGCCGCAGCCGGTGCTGGGGCCGAAGGAACATCCCGGTTGGACTACTGATCAACCTTCTTACCCTTCTTCAGTGGCATGATGATCAGTCAAGAGATTTGTTGATGAGAAGATTTATCGTTTCCCACAGACGGCGCCAAACTGATGATGCCAGAATTTGGTAAGAATAAAGTAGAGCAATTTAAGGAGAGAGAGTGTGAGAGACTGGTTTTTTTGTATGTGGTTCGACCTTGTTAATGAAGGTACCTTCGTCCATGGGTGTGTCTGAGCATGTTCACTATACTGTAAAAGAGCCGGGGGCCTGTGGTGGACCAACAAGTCTGGAGCTACCATAGGCCGGTCGGGCATGTTGATGAATGCTATAGAGGTGCTGTGTAGACTGAAAAGTTAGCCCCTTCAATGGGGGGTGGGAGGTCTCTTTTATAGATGTAAGAGACCTACTTGTACCTGAATAAGGAAATATAATCCAATTGATATAGATTGGCATTAATTGTGGGGTTTCCTAATTGGATTAGGACATAGTTTGCACTTTCCATTAGTCTTCTAGCTTGAGTAGGAAACTGCCTGTAATGCTCGGGATCATGCCTGTGGGCCCGGATGAGCTGTTCCCGCGGTGGGATGTTCCCGTGCGGTTTTCCTGACTTATTGGCCGGGTCGTGGATGAACCGTTCGGGAGGCATCAGGTGGACTAAACCGCTCGGGATGATGAGTTTCGGGTAGACTAGACCGCTCGGGCTGATGTTTGTCCAAGGAGTTGTGCATGATTTGACCGAGACATGGACTAGCTGCTGGTTTGAACCGCTCGGTCATAGGATAGAGCCAATTTTGGGTGTATCATGAGTCATCTCATTCAACCTGATGGGAGATAGTTGATACAGATTTGGCTATTTTATAGAAAGTTGTCATCGTAACAAATTTTCAATGTGATAATCTTTATGTTATCAGATTTAGGAAGATTAACATATTTTAGCAAGATAATATTTAAAATATTATCACTTAAGAAAAGGATAATATTTCAAGATTGAAAATATATTAACCTGATAAGATAGTATATTATCAGTATTTCTGGATATATTATCACTTTGAAAAAAAATGTCTTTTTGCTTGCAAGGGAAGTAAGCCAAATCAAAAGCCAAACAATTCGGACTAATTATGGACTGAATTGTAACCAATGGAGGATTATTACAATAATGCTATGCACACACTCCAATCCACACCTCAAACCACACCCTTGCTTTAAATACATGTACTATGTGTTGTGTAAGTGGTGCACAGAAAAGTGTGAAAAATTCAAACAACACAGAATACATGCATTGAAAGCATATAGTGTGGTTTGGGGTGTGGTTTGGGATGTGTGCCTAGTACTTCTCGGATTCTTATTTGGTGGGACCCATGTACGTGGCAATGAGTTAATTATCACTCAAGGAATAAAGACCATCACATTAATTAGCCATGCTTTGATCAGGCGCCAATGCCAATGCCAATTCATATCAGTTGGGCTGTGAGCTAAAATATTTTTGATAATATTTGCCAATAATATCAAGGATATGGAATTTATTATCAGATTATTTGTTGAAGATTGGGTTTCCTTATCTCTTCACCCAGGCCGCTATAATAAACAGGCCAGTCAAGCTGCAAATCACTCCGCGTCTCTCTTGAATGCTACATCCAAAATGCATCTTAAAAGCATTATTTTATTTTCTTAGCATTCTTAGCAATATTTTAGTAATTTCTCTTTTTCATTAATTAAATAAAATTTGCTTTTATTTAATTTCTCTTTGCTTCTTTTCATCAATTGTATGACTTGTGTGCTTTAGTACTGCCATAGGACTTTAGGTGAGGGTACTTTCCTACTCACCTCACACAATCGCACTGTTAGAAGTTAGACTCTCAAACCTTGTGTATCACTCACACAAGTGATTTAGGAAATTAGTTTGCACACACCGAACCACTTTTGGTTCTGGCACGCCCTCACAAACTATAAGAAAACATACACACATAACACACTACTATGGTTGACGAAACTTTGAAACAACAACTCTCCAAGAATTCTACCTAAAAAAGAAACTCTAAGAAAAAGATGTAAAGGGTATGGACAACAAAATTATAAAAATACAGATTGAAATGAAATGTTGTTCAAATGACATAGAATGTAATTCAATAAGTTGTTGTGAAATATCACTATTGTTATTTGAAAAGAGCCATTAAATTTGAGTAAAAAAAATTTTAAAATAGAAGAGTGGCCAGAAGATAGAGGTAACCAGTCATTTATGAATCTAATTTTAGGTGTTAATTAAATGATGAAATATTTATGTTGAGGTGATTTTGTGCTCTATAAATAAAAATGACAAAATTTTGTTATGGTTAAACTAACATAAAGTTGTTTTCACAAAAAAAATATATATATATATATATATATATTTTTATATATATGTATGAAAGTGATGATAGGTGGAACATAATACTTTTTGTACTATGCCGGATTGAATTAAGTGTGAATTCAGCTAAAAGAAAGGGTGCACATTCATTTAAAGCCATGAAAATAGACTCTTAATCTCACACCTAGAAGAAGAAAAAAGAGGATTCTGTGAAAGGAAGAAACAATAAGTTGACAAAATATATAATGTACATATGTAGATATGTACGTAGGTATCTATGCGTGCTTGGTTCTTACCTGTTAAAATAACTAATTACAATTAAAAGGTTGAATGATAAATTGACAGTGAACACCTCTTGTTGTTTCTAAAATTTGATAATTAGAATCAGAAATATTTGAGTAATCTCCTATTCAATTGCATATCTAGAACAATAAAATGAGGTTATGAACATGTCCTCCATTAGTTTCTCTAATATACAACCATGAAAGTTTTCATGGGTGCAGTCTTCAGTTCTTCGAGTAGTCCATACAATATTTGGTTTTAGCTAATCTAGTTTGCAAGATACCATGGAGTTGATGAACAATCGATAGCAAATGAACTGGTAAATTAGAACCCTTGATTAAGTAGTTCATAATGGATGAGGATATATATATATATATATATACATATACATATACATATTGTTTGAACTCTAAAAAACATATCAAACCAAAGCCATTGAAACACACACTCGTGTTTGAAGTGTTCGATTGCCTCAGTTAAGAGGACTTAGAAGCGACCAATTTATATATAAAAAGAGATGGGAAAGAGAGAGTTCGAGGTCGAAGATTCAACGAAATATAGAACTTCAAAGGTCTTCGAAATAGGTAAAATTGAAAGTAAAGTCCAACGGATTTGAAGTGGATTAATAGTAAAGGACATGGAACTAGTAGTACTAATTAAACTAGGAATTGAATAGAAGAAAGGCTACTAATACTAATGTAATTAAACTAGTCTAGACTAAAACTAATTAAACTAAAGGCACTAGTGGCCAAAAAAGGAAAAGGAAGAAAAGAATGTAATGCTACATTGATGTATTGATTTGTTGGTTTGGTCAAGGACCCTTTACAGAGGAGTACATTACATCTATTTATAGAAGAAATCTATAATTACCCATTTGAATTTGAATATTTCCCTTCTATTACATTAACTACCAATTCAAATTCATTACACATGTGTTTCTTCCAAGAGAAGCTCCCTCCAAATTAACTTCCATCGTCATCATCACCATTGATCTTCAAGTAACCTCATTTGCTTCAATCCTACGATGACAAGTGTCCTGTAAGAAACTTCCAAATGGCTTTTATGGCAAGCTAAAATAGCTTATTATAATAATAATAATATTATTATTATTATTACATAGTAATACGGTAAAATTATATTTTATGGTACAAACATACCCCCCGCGGCTCTTTAAGAACAAAGTGCGTGAAGAGTCGGAATATTAGTACCAAAACAGAATTTCGAACTGGCTTCGAAGCCAATGTAATGATTTTGAACACAAAAATGATGGCTTTAAACTTTCTTCGAAGTATACACGTACAATAAAAGTATCTTCGAACACAACATAAAGTGTTTTAAAATTGCTTCAAAGTCTATATAATAGCTTCGAATCACAAAACAATGCTTTTAAACTGGATTTGAAGCCAATATAATAATTCAAACACAAATTAGAAAGCAAGACGAGAATCTCAAAAGTATGTTTGAACGTATGACCAAAATTATGGCCATCCCATGTAACTTCGAACATATGCTTCGAACCACAAACAATCAAAATGTTAATTCAATGTTTGTGGCCATCCCATGTACATATGTAAATATGATTAAATTCATGGCCAAACATATGTTCTATATTCGAACATATACTTCGAACCACTTTAAATGATTCGAACATACGGCCAAAAATATGGTGCATCCCATGTACACTTGTATACATGATTAGATTTTACACAGGGCTACCCTTACCATAGAATAACCCACATGCTCATAAATGAGGCTCACAAAGCCAAAGTGGGTATTGATCAATTCAAGCCAAAGTATAGAGTGGCTTTAAGACTTCATAAATTTCACTTTGTGCGATGTCAAACAACTTAGACTTATGAACAAAAGTTTGTTCATCATTTAAAACCAAATTTGGTTGAAATGTACACCCCCGAGTATCTTTTCACCACAAAAATAAATATGTAAAATTATGGTTTTAAACTTGATTCGAAGCCAATGCAAAAGAGGTTTGTAAAACTACCAATTTTGGCACTTCGAATAGCCTCAAAACCAACAATTTTGAAGGTCTAAAAACACTAAAATTGATACTTCGTAGGGTCACAAAATCCACATTTCGAATGTCTAAAAACTACTAACTTTGATACTTTGAACTTCTTAGAACCTAATTTTTTTTAAAAGTCCATGGTACCCATTGAGAAAAGTACATTGTCCAGGCTGACATTAACATACCAAGTATTAGGTCCATCTGTATAGAGGCCTTGTGACACATAGCCCCAAGCACGTGGGACTTGACGTTCTAATTAACCAAATATTGCCACGTTTTTGACAGTCCATTTCGGACGTCTGGTTCACTTCGTGCATGTACTTCAATTTCAAACTATAATGAACCAACAATTCAGTGGTTATTGCCTAACTTTTAGAAATATATGTATATATATGTACATACATATATAGATATATACATTATTTTTGAACCAGTGTTGTCACATGAACTAATTTGAACAATAAGATCATGGACATCTCAATATCTTGGGCCCACAAAATGCCAAAAGTTGATTCACCACAAGTGACATGCTTCTCTGTGTTGGAATTGGCATCGAACTCCAAGTCCATTAATAAACCATTAGATCCCCACTGCACAAGTTCGAAATCATCATTTACATATTCGAAAGTAAGCATTTTTTCTTCATATAAAATTGCTATAGAAAGAAACCACATGGTCATATAACCCATTTTTGATGAGCACCACAAAGCCAAAATGGGTGTTGACCAATTAAAGCCATAAGCGACTTAAATAATTCACAAGTTTCAACACTTTGTATAGTATCGAAAAACTTAAATGTATGAACAAAAACTTGTTCATGATCTTCAACCATATTTGGTTGAAAAATACACCCCCGGGAGCATTTTCATCACTATTATTTGGTTGATTAACCAATATAGGTGATGAAAATGTTGGTGATTTTTTTATTTCCACCATTGATGGATATTGAAATTTTTTTACAATCAATTTATTTCCATCAATTGGCTCATAATTTTGAAGAATAGTTGATACACCTCGAGCCATTTCACAAATTTTTGTTTCCAAAGTAAATACTTGATCCTTCAATTGTTCCAATAATGGAACAAAATCATTTAACCAATTTTTATCACAAAAATTTGGTGTTGGTGGTGGTAAAACATACAACCATTCGAGATTGTTATCACCAAAATTTGGTGTTGATGAGGGTACATACAACCCTTGGAAATTCATCATCCTCTTTTTTTCTCTTTACACTTGGCCCTCCCTGCAGACGCACCAAAAATATGTTTGAACTCTCAAAAACATATCAAACCAAAACCCTTGAAACACACACTCGTGTTTGAAGTGTTCGATTGCCTCAATTAAGAGGACATAGAAGCGACCAATTTGTAAAGAAAAAGAGATGGGAAAGAGAGAGTTCGAGGTCGAAGATTCAACCAAATATAGAACTTCAAAGGTCTTCGAAGTAGGTAAAATTAAAAGTAAAGTCCAACGGATTTGAAGTGGATTAATAGTAAAGGACATGGAACTAGTAGTACTAATTAAACTAGGAATTGAATAGAAGAAAGGCTACGAATACTAATGTAATTAAACTAGTCTAGACTAAAACTAATTAAACTAAAGGCACTAGTGGCTGAAAAAGGAAAAGGAAGAAAAGAATGTAATGCTACATTGATGTATTGATTTGTTGGTTTGGTCAAGGACCCTTTACAAAGGAGCACATTACATCTATTTATAGAAGAAATCTATAACTACCCATTTGAATTTGAATATTTTCCTTCTATTACATTAACTACCAATTCAAATTCCTTACACATGTGTTTCTTCCAAGAGAAACTCCCTCCAAATTAACTTCCATCTTCATCATCACCATTGATCTTCAAGCAACCTCATTTGCTTCAATCCTGATGACAAGTGTCCTGTAAGAAACTTCTAAATGGCTTTCATGGCAAGCCAAAATAGCTTATTATAATAATAATAATATTATTATTATTACATAGTAATATGGTAAAATTATATTTTATGGTACAAACACATATACACGGGCGCACACACATAGGCCCAAATTATTAATTTGATACAAAACACTCATAGAATATCTAACTTAGAACCATTTTCTAAATCAGAACATGACAATCTCTAGCAGTTAACGATGAAAAAGATGAAGATCTGGTAACAATCTCTAACAGTATAAGACTGAAAAAGATGAAGATTTGGTAACAAAAATAGATAGAAGAATACCTCAAAACCATAAAGGATAATGTAGATTGTTCGGAAACTTTTTGAAAAATGTATGTAGAAAAGTAGCAAAAACTTTTAATCGACAGTCTTCTAAAATATAGTTTTAGTATGAGTCCTAAAAGGAAAAACACAATAGGGACATGTTAGTTTGATTTTTTTTTTTTAGAGTCCTATTATTATTATTATTATTATTATTATGGGAACGTATAGAAGGTGAGCCAAAGGGGAACAAATAACAAAAAAAAAAGAGTCTATCTATTTTAGAATATGAATAAAAATGGGTCAATTACACAAAAAAAAAGTGTCTGTCTATTTTAAAATATAAATAAAACGGCTCCTGAGATTTGCCTTAATTGCACGGAGCTCCATTGAGGTTTAGGTTGAGTTACACTCACCTTCCCTTCGTTAGTGGACCGTCTACCCCCTTGATGGAAATCGATGAGGTAGGCAATTTTTAATTACCTAATACCAAAAATACCTTTACTTATCCTAATAAAAAAATAGTAAGAACTACGCAAACCTCACTTGAGATATGACGTAACTATACGACCCTCTCTTATTACAAAATTGCATTTTTGTTGATTTTTTTTCTTTCTACTTCTTCCTCCCTTGTTCCATCTCTCAACAAAAATTAATTTTTTTCCAACATTTAGAAATATCCCTTTTATTTTTTCAAAATGACTATATTATCCTTACCATTTTTCACAGTCTCTCCAATTTTTCATGAAGCATAAATTTTTTTTCCAACAAACAAATTAACATTCTAGAAACTTTTGACCTATCATATTCATCATATTTACTCCATAAACATGAGAAACTAAAAAGGGAAAGAAATTAAAAAAAAAAACAAACCCAACGAATTTTAATTATGAAATTGAAAGTTTTGAAGATTTGCTTGAAAAAAAATGGAGACCTTGGAACTGGAAAGAATTTGAAGAAATTGAAAGATACACACTTCTTAGTGGTATGAAGAGTTTAACCCAAACCCTTTCTCATTGCAAAAACAAATTTTATTTGAGGGTGTATTGATACATTTGCTCAAACTGTAAATCTAGGTCGGGTTTTGGGGGTGATAAGGGAGGTCCGTGTAATTTTTCAAATACATGCAGGGGAGGTTTGTGTAATTTAATGCAATGGCAATTTTATACTTTTATAGTTTCGTCTTAGACGTTACACTACCGTCACCTTTAAGAGATGTTCGTGTAATTTCTCAAAATGCAAGGGAGCTAGGTTCATGAAATTTAGGCAAACTTCAAGAGAGGTTTGTGTAATTAGCCCCCCAAAATGTATTACATTTAGGCAGTAAAAACCTTTAGCTGCCTAAAGTTTTCTACTAGCATAGATTTAGTATACGATTTATTATATTTAAGAGTCCTAAAATTTTAGATTATGAGTTTTAGGATAGGATGTATGGCCAATCTATGGAGTCCTCCCACAAAAAAAAAATAATAAGTTAAATAATAATTAAACATTAAAGGCGACAAGTGTTCTTTTTTTTTTTTTAGGAGTCCAACAATAAAACAACATTACTTAATAGAGTCATATATCTATAATAAACCATGGCTAACAAATAGGAACATGACCAATGGAAAAAATAGACCCAAAAAAAAAAAAAGAATGGGAAAACCCTTGGGGAGTAGAAACGAAAAAGAAAAGAAAAGAAGAAGATGTTAGATGTCATTAGGGAGTAGAAACGTGACCAAGGAAAAAAGTCCACCAAGACTTTTCACTATATTTTAGTTAAGAATAAAAATAACTTTTAAGTGTTGTTATTCGGTTGTAGAGGGCTCTTATGGACATACCAAAAAAAAAAGTGGCATACCAAACTTATTAAAACTCTAAGAAACCAAATATAAGTAAAAGTGCACCGATTGATAAAAGCGTAAAACACTAATGGACATTGGTACATTTATATATATTATAGATAGATAGATTATAGATATAGATATATGGTATATATATACACACAACACACACACTCTCAAGAGAAAGAGGAAAGAGAGAGGAGAAGAAGGAGAAGAAGAAGAAGAAGAAGAAGGAGAGACAGAGAAGAGAGGCAGAGAAGAGAGAGAGGAGGAGAGAGAAGCTCACCAACCAGCCCAAGCCCCGACGTGGACCGCTGCTGTGACCCGAACACTCTGGTGAGTTCTAAACTCACTTGGTAGCGTATTAGATTGTATTACATGTTTCAAAAGAAGGAAGGATGTATTGAATACGTCCCTCCCATAATTCTGTCTGGACTACGTATTCTCTGGGAAGAAGACGTAGTTTCAATCGATTGAACTTTTCCCAATCGATTGCCATAGTTGTGACCCCAATCGATTGGTATTGTATTCAATCAATTGGCATTAATTGTTACCCAATCAATTGGCCTTTTTGTGAAATCGATTGGTATTATTTTGGATCCAATCGATTGGTATGTTTCCCAATAAATTGTTATTACTTTTCCCCAATCGATTGGACCCTGACCCCAATCGATTGGCAGTCACAGTATGTTGTTATTTCCTGTTGATTATATCATGAACTGTTTTAGTTGTTTATTTATTGTACTGGAACCCCCGTATGAATACTGTAGTAGCAATGGAAGAGATAATGATAAGCCATGATGTGGCAACATTGAGAATAATGCACTGTTAGTAATGACGTTAGCGAACGTATCGGTTGTGAACCAAATCGATCTTCGTTTGTTGTATCCAGCTGGGTTGGCCACATGGGAGTGTCAGGAGTCAGTTTAGTTATAGGTCAGTATAAGTGGGTATGGGTGACACTTTGTGTGTGGACGTAGAATTGGTTGACGGGGTCCTAATGTATGTGGACTGCAATCATTGTGCGTGACCGGACATGGATTGACGGTGTCCCAAAGTATGTGGAGTGCAATCACTGATCCAGAGGTTTGATTGCGTAAGTCGTGGCTTAGTGTGGTATACATTGATTGACGATGTCCTAAAGTATGTGAACTGTTATTAATGGTATATCCGTGGCAGTGTCCTAGCGTACGTGGATTGAAATAAATGGTATGTCCATATTGTGAGTCAGGGTGATGTCTATTGAGTGACAGTGTCCTAACGTATGTGGACTGTAATCAATGGTACATCCCTGGTATGGCATGGATTGATATATTCATATCAACGGTGTCCTAAAGTATGTGGAATGTGGTCAAGGGTGTATCCGGATAATCCTATTGTCAAGTTGTTCATCAAATCTTAGAGTATGCTGGTCTTTGCGTAATAAGACAATTAATGGTTGGTTTGAAGAGAAGATACTATCAGTGGAACTTAATCGATCGTTCATAACTTATAATAACTTTATAATTATGATGCCTCATTAGTATGTTACTCTGTTATGACCCATCCTGCTACGCGCGGAAATAGGACACGTGGCACGCCACCAAGGCTCGTCCAATTCCCTTTAAAGTAAATAGTAGCGGAAAATATAAGGAAAATCCATTAAAATCAGAGTTATAAAAAGTTTTGTCCAATTGAAACATTTCTAAAAGAATCCTTTTTGAAAGACAGATATCCAGTCGACTATGGCAGGGTTCCAGTCGACTGGAGGTCAAAACCAGAAAGAAGAAAAGTTCAACAGCCCTGTCCAGTCGATTATGTGAGGGACTCAGTCGACTGGGGTCTCAATTTCTCAGTCGACTGACACTTATCCGGTCAACTGAACCCATTCTAGCAGAATGTCTTGTTTTCGTGCAGAAACCAGTCGACTGATTCCCATCTTTCAGTCGACTGATGTCTTTGAAAACTGAAAAAATATCTCTGTAAAATAGGGATCCAATCAACTATGTAGGAGACCCATTCGACTGATCACCCGCCAATGTGCACAATCTGCAGTAAAACCAAATCATGGTTCACCAAACTAAAACCAACATAAACACTACTATATTGCAACGATTCAAAACATAACTACGTACTATAAATCCTTCCCAAGATTTAGATGCAACATGTTATGAAATCTAAAGTTATTATTACAAAAGTTTAGGAAAAGGAAAACAAAACATAAACAAGAGTGTTCCCTGTCGTCATTCCGGCCTCACTCTTCGCGTTTCTTCTTTCCTCTTTTCTTATCACCTGTAATGGAGTAAAGCTCCACTACTCAGTTATATACTGAGTGCACAATTCTAAGTGTATGCTTATATGACAATCTATGGTTAAAACATCTAAAACACATCAAAATAGTCGCTAGGGTAAGTGGTACGTGATAAGCGGGGGTATTTGTAAAATACAACCATGCTAGAATAAGAAAATATACGGATTTAGTGTACAATTCCCTATTATATCTGCAATTTGTGTTACAATGCTAGTTTATATACAATGTGACAAATCTATGACGAGTTGGGTTGTTTTAGCTGCTATTTTGTACAGATTGCTGTGTTGTTGTGTGCAGGAATGAATAACAGAAAAAGGGTATTACAAGCAAGACAATTCAAAGCTGAAATATGAAGTTTGAGCGATCAACCTTTCGATCGATCGAAGGATGTTAAAGCGCTCGAGGATTTCCCTGTTCAAGCGATCGAATGAAGTTCGATCGATCGAACATGCATTTTTTAGAATTTTACGCGCACGCAACATAAATAGATTATTGTAACCCTAGCCCTAGGTTTTCTATATATACTAGTTATAAACACGTCCATAAGGATGCCCACCTTTTGTTTTACAGTTTTAGAGAGAGATAGAGAGCTTTGTTTGGTTTTGTAGGTTAAACTTTTGATATTGCTTGGTTTTTTGGAGATTTCAGCGTTTAATATAAGTTTTTAGTTCATCCAGGTTCCGTATTATTGGTTATTTATATTCTGCTAGTGATTCTCGTAGTATAAGTAGTAATAATCATAGTCTTGTATGTTACTTTAGTGTTAAACCATAGTTTTAAAGATTTTTATGATTAAAACACAACCAAACGCAACCTTAATGTTTTTGTACGTTAAAAATCAATCTGCAGTACTCCAGACCATGTTTGATTAGTTTCAGAGTTGGGAGTTCGCAATGAAACAGTGATCTCCAGCCTCTGCCGTGCACCAGAATAAAACCTGTGTTCGATCGATCGAAGTTAGTTCGACTGATCAAACCAGAGATATAGTCAAGCGATCGAAGACATTTCGATCGCTCGAGAGATGATGATTTTCGATCGATCAAGAGCGCGTCGATCGATCGAACACTCAGATTCTTGAGATGATCCTTTGCAGTATTCCTAGACTTTCTGTTTTCGAGATTTGTTATCAAATTGTCCCCATATGCTCAGTTTGTCAAAACAGTTTCTTAACTTTAAGCCTTAAAGCATTTTTCTTCAATAACTTTTGCAAACTACTTTGAATGCTTACACCATTCATAGTGCGAGTCTTAACTATTGTTTTAAACTACCTTCATGTATTTTATATCAATTGTGATGATTTAGTCCCGGTCATGAAAGGACTATTGATTCTTTATCTTTAGAAAAATACGGAATACTGTAGATGGATGTGCTCCATAGAGCATTAATGTAACTGCATGGTAGATGGCTTGGTCATTGTGGATTCGTGTGATCCCAACGTTCTCCTTTTATAAAGTTAAAAACTGTTTTAATTATTGCTTGAATTAATTACTAGTTTAATTACTTTACTTTAGTAGCTGTTAATTGTGGAACTTTGTGTTCTACATCTTATTTAAAAATTTGAATTTTTATTTTCTTTTTGAGTTTAACCTAATTAAATAACTTAAAACCTTCTCTGTGGGATCGACCTGGTCTTACCAGAATACTACTTGCACGTCTACCTACACTTGGGTATTGCACATAAGAGCACACAAATAATTTTCGTGTCAAGTTTTTGGCACCGTTGCTGGGGAAGGCGACTAGCTATTGCTTAGATGACCTCACTCTTTCTTCATCTATTTCTGTTTTCTTTGTCTTTTTAGGTTCTTTAGATATAAAATCTTTTTAGACCGACCCTTTCATGTCCGATAATTCCATCGAGGCAATTTTCGGAAATCCACTCTACTCATCTGATTCCTCTAGTTCTATCAATCCCATAGCCACACCTACAAACTCCATGGGTGACAATCAAAGTGAAAATGGTGAGACTGCGGTTGTGCCTATTGACGATTCGTTGCGTCCTTTGCGTTAACTCATGCAATCTGAACATACACCTACACCTTCTTGCATTCTCATTCCACCACATGCAGGCGAATTCTAATTTTGCAATGGAATGATTCAACTCCTTCCAACCTTTCACACGATGGAAAGCGAGAAGGCATACCTGCATGTCAAGGACTTTGAGGATGTCTGCAAAATGTTCACCCAAAACTGTCCTATGGATGTCACACACTTAATGCTTTTCCCTTTCACCTTGAAAGAAAAAGCTAAACAATGGTTATTATCTCTCAAGCCAAATTCAATATTCACCTGGCATACGATGAACACTGCATTCTTAAAGAAAATTTTCCCACCTCGCATGACCATCGAACTTAAATGTCAAATAATTCCTATAAACAAAAGAGCAATGAAACATTTACTCAAACATGGGAGCGTTTCAAAGATTTGCTTCTCTTATGCCACATCACAGATATGAGAAGTGGCGAACCATTAGCTTCTTTTATGAAGGACTTAATGGTGAAATGAAAAAATTGGTGGAAACCATAAGCGCAGGTGCATTTCTTAGCAAGAACACCGAAGAGGCAGAAGCCCACTTCGAGTGGTTGGCCTAACATGCTCATGAATGGTCTAACTCTGAAGACATCTCACGCTCAGATCCAGCAGGTGGAGAGGAGAAAAGCATATATCAGTTAAAAACTAAAGATACTCTTATGACAAAATACGAAGAACTAGCAAGGAAAGTGGAAGAGTTAGGGGTGAGAGGAGAGAGTTTGAGGCAAGTTTTACCTAAAGAACCATGCGGTACATGCAATATGTTGGGACACACGACTCAATACTGTCCCAATGTGCCGTATTTTCAAGAACAAGCCCCCATGGAGATGAATGCCATGCAAGGGTATAGAGGGGCGGGGAATTCTTATAATAACAATAACAATTTTCAAACAATAACAATCGATGGAATCACCCCAGTTTTGATTGGAAGAACGGTGCTAGGACCCAAAATCAATATCAACAACAGCCCCACAACAACAATCAATATCAAGGGCAATACAATAGGCAGTCCCAACAATTCAATTAAAACAGATCTAATAACTATAATCAAGCTCAACCCACTAATACTCAATAGTCTAATGTATATATTCCACCACATAAAAAGGTGCAAGAAGAAGATCCACTTGCTAATGTAGCAATTAATTCAAATGATGAGCAAGATGTCTGCAACATTAGAGAGAATAGATGCACGACAAGAGGGATCGGGTGGAACATTTCTTACCCAACCACTTCCAAACCCTAAGGGATACTACAATGGTCCCAATAATCAAGAACATGCTAAAGTCGTAACTACTCTGAGAAGCGGCAAGATTATAGGGCAAAATATGCCTCTTCCTACACCTGAAGAGTATGAAGAGGATGAAGTGGTGAATAGAGAGCAACCATTTACTCAGGAAGAGGAGCCAATTATTAATAACGAACCATTAGAGTTAAATGATGAAGCTCCTAAAGAAGTAGAAGAAGTTGAGAGAAGGCCTGGAAAGGAGCTCGTTAATGACGAATTACCAACGTGCCCTTTTTCCGCGCTTTACCCTCAAAGGTTAAAGAAACCCAAAAACGAGATAAAGAATTAGGAGTTCTTGGAACTGTTCAAACAAGTTATATAAACCTTCCACTCCTTAATGTAATCAAACAAGTACCGGCCTATGCTAAATATCTAAAAGATTTATGCATGGTTAAGAGGCGAGAGAGTGTGAAGAAACACGCATATGTTTCTTGCCAAGTAGCGTAATCATCCAAAATGAACTGCCTAGAAACTCAAAGACCCCGGTACCCCCACTATCTCATGTCAAATTGGGAATCAACGAATACACAACGCACTCCTCGACTTAGGGGCAAGTGTAAACGTGCTGCCATACTCAATCTATAAACAACTAGGGTTGGGTGAACTCAAACCCACTCGTGTTGCACTAAAACTGGCATATAGGTCGGTGAAATACCCTAGAAGGGTATTGGAGGACATCCTCGTGAAAATAGACTCGTCTGTCTTCCTAGTTGATTTTGTAATCTTAGATACTGAACCTGTGTCTAATCCATGTGCACAAATCCTGGTGATTTTTGGACGTCCATTCCTCAACACAATCGATGCCACGATTAAAATAAGAAGTGGTCTAATGACAATCGTATTTGGGAATATGACTTTGAACATAAAAATCTTTTCAAATCCCCGACATGAAGAATACAAGGATGAGGAGGAAGTAAACTTCATCGAGACGGTCATCAAAGATGAGGCTGATTTTGTCGATTATAAAGATCCTTTGGGGGTAGTTGTGTCACAATTTGATGCTATCTATCAACCTAAAAACTCTACTCCACTAGATGCCGACTTAAATCAAACTTGCCTCATGATGGAAATGAAAGAGGAGGATAGAGCTGAATGCATGTGGGTAACACCATATGAACCATTGCCTCTGAAAACAAAATTAGTTATGTCCTCGAATTTTTAGTTTCCCAACTTGGAACTAAAGGAGCTTCCTAAGGAGCTCAAATATGCTTTCCTAGGGACTGAAAAGACGTACCCTATTATCATATCATCCACTTTAAGTTCTGAACAAGAGGATAAACTAGTCCAAATGCTAAAACAACATAAGGGAGCATTGGGATGGACGATTATCGACCTTAAAGGCATAAGTCCGTCCATTTGCACCCATAAAGTATATTTGGAGGAAGACGCTAAACCATCACGACAAATGCAAAGGCATCTAAATCCCAACATACAAGAAGTAGTTAGAAATGAAGTTTTAAAACTACTTGATGTTGGGATCATTTATCCAATCTCTGACAGTCCTTGGGTTAGTCCAACCTAGATGGTACCAAAGAAGGCGGGTATAACTGTCATTCCAAATAGCGACAGTGAATTAGTACCGACACGCATCCCCACCAGGTGGCGGATGTGTATCGATTGCAAAAAATTAAACACTGTGACCCAGAAAGATCACTATCCTTGATCATTAATGGACCAAATGCTAGAACGAGTGGCGGGTCAAAAGTACTCCTACTTTTTAGACGGATACAGTAGTAATAATCAGACTGAAATCACTCCTAAAGATCAGGAGAAAACAACTTTTACATGTCCTTTCGGTACCTTCACCTACCGACGAATGCTGTTTGGTTTATGCAATGCACCTGCTACCTTCCAACAGTGCATGCTTAGTATATTTAGTGATATGGTCGAGCAAATACTGGAAGTTTTTATTGACGATTTTTCTGTGTTCGGCCATAGCTTCAATAATTGCTTAGAAAATCTTAAACGTGTGCTAGCACGATGTGAGGACAAACACTTGGTGTTAAACTGGGAAAAGTGCCATTTCATGGTGAACAGTGGAATAGTCCTTGGCCACATAATTTCTGACGAAGGTATCCAGGTAGATAAGGCAAAAATTGATATTATCTTAAACCTTCCTGCTCTCTGCACATTAGAGATATCCGCTCTTTTTTGGGACATGTGGGTTTTTATTGAAGGTTTATCCAAAACTTTAGTGCCATTTCCCGACCACTCTGTTAATTTCTTGTCAAAGACGTACCTTTCGAATGGTCGGATGCCTGTCAAACATCTTTTGATACACTAAAGCAATTCCTCACAATCGCACCCATTATTTGAGCTCTCGATTGGAGTCTCTCATTCGAATTAATGTGCAATGGTAGTGATTACGCCATCGGCGTAGTCCTAGGCCAGAGGAAAGATAACAAACCTTATGTTATATATTACGCTATCAAAACTCTGAACAATGTTCAAATGAACTACACTACAACAGAGAAAGAGTTATTAGCTATAGTCTTTGCCTTGGACAAGTTTCGATCTTACCTCATAGGATCACTAATAATCTATTTCACAGACCATTCAGCACTTAAATACCTCTTGTCTAAGAAGGATGCAAAACAAAGACTCATTAGATGGATACTAGTACTCCAAGAATTCGACCTAACCATTAAGGACAAGATAGGAGTAGAAAATGTGGTCGCTGACCATCTATCCAGGTTAACCTTTGTTGAAAAGACTGAACCGACACCGATTAAAGAAGAATTCCCAAATGAACAGCTACTGGCTGTTTTTAATTTGCCATGGTATATGGATATTGTAAACTATCTAATCACGGGAGAAACCCCCAGGCATTGGTCAAATCAGGATAGAAAAAGATTCCTCTCGTTTGCGCGTCACTTTTTCTTTGATGACCCGTACATTTTCAAATATTGCGCTGATTAGGTCATCAGATGTCGCGTTCTGTATTCAGGATATAACTGTAATCCTAGCCTCGTGCCATTTTGAAGCCTGCGGTAACCATTTTGCTTCACAGAAGACCACACAAAAAGTGTTACACAGTGGTTTCTACTGGCCCACCCTGTTTAAAGATGCCTACTCCTTTTGCAAATCGTGCCAACGTTGTCAAAAGTTAGGTACAATTTCAAAAAGGAACTCTATGCCCTTGACTCCTACTATCACAATAAAAAATTTTGATTGTTGGGGCATAGATTTTATGGGCCCATTCCCTAAATCGAACAATTACGAGTACATACTTCTCGCTATGGAGTATGTCTCGAAATGTGTGGAGGCAATACCAACAAGAATAAACAAGCACAGAACAGTAATGTCATTTCTAAAAGAAAATATTTTATCGCATTTCAGAACCTCGAGAGCATTAATAAGCGACCAAGGCAAGCACTTCTGTAATAGGCCCTTAGAGTCACTCCTTAAGAAGTATGGGGTCAATCACAAGATTGCTTTAGCCTACCACCCATAAACTAATGGACATGCAGAGTTGGCTAACAGAGAAATAAAATATATTCTCGAAAAAATGGTTAGTTCAAACAGGAAAGATTGGGCGTTGGGCATACCGTACCTCTTACAAAACAAACTTGAGAATGTCTCCGTACAGGCTAGTGTATGGAAAAGCATGTTACCTCCCTATAGAGATCAAACATAAAGCATATTGGGCAACACGCTTGCTAAACATTGATATTAAAGAGGGAGGTCAATTACAAACTTGCAGAGCTTGAGGAAATACATAGAGATGCATATGATTCTGCAAAGATACATAAGGAAAGGTTGAAGGCTCGCCATGATCAGATGATCTTTCGTAAAACATTCGAGCCGGGGCAAAAAGTCTTACTTTATGACTCTCGCCTTCACCTTTTCCTAGGAAAACTCTGATCCCAGTGGATTGGCCCATTCATCATTAAATCCGTCTTTCCACATGAAGCTGTCGAGCTGATAAATCTAAAGAACGATGAGAGCTTCAAGGTTAATGACCAAAGGTTAAAGTCATTCTTGGAAAACTTCTAACCAGAAGTTGAGCATATCCAACTGGATGAGCCCAACTACTCATCTACCTAAGACACCAAAGTGAGTCCTCAACCTGTTGTTTTAATCTTATCATTTCATGCATTCTGTTTTTTTTTATTTGTTTATGCTTTTTTTCTTCTTTTTTTAGTGTGACTTTGATTTTTAATCCACTATTCCATATTATCTCTCTCACTTGCAGGCTTGTAACAATGAGGAATGATGATGATACACGATCAGTGTATTCGATTGGCTCATGGGCTGATTTTGAGTACTAGAACCCCCCATGGACTGTTGATGAGATCACATTCTGCCTATCACTCTATCAAGGGCCAGGGGTAGATGATGTAATTGATCTTTCCCATGGGTACATTCCCTACCAACCAACCCTTCTCGACATCAATCCTTTTGAAAACATGGACTTCCCTGCTGATGTGGAAGGAGATGAGGAAGGGTATTTTGTTGGTGGAGTAGATGACAAACTCCTGCAACAAAGGGAGAATGACTCGATGTGGGAACCATGGGATGAGAACGAGTTACAAGATGTCGTGCCCGAACGCCATAATGCTTTCTTTACATTTGTGGATGACTTCATCATCATTGAATCGATTCCATACATCTATGTGCACATGAGCTATTTGTTGTTCAGGCTTCAGTGCGCCCTACCTGCTAGTGCACATGATTCCATCATGCCAATAGTGAGGTTGAATCCTGGTCACAACTCATTCTATTTTCATTATTCCTCTATTTGTTCATTTTAATTAATTTCTTTCTTTTATCTCCTTCTTTGTTTATCTAATTCAATTTCTATCCCTGTTTTGTTGTCTTTGTGTTCTTGTCTAGGAATATCACTATAAATTAGAATTTACCATCAGTGTTCCTTCCACACCTACTATTTTATGGGCCTCCCGTGAGATCCCCTGGCACTCCAATATGAGAGGGAGAACAACTACGGAGCTACACTCCATTATCCATATCTCCATCACGATCACCTCTCTTGAGCCCAATCAATTCTTTGGACATTCCAGATGTGCTCGATGATATCGTAGAAGCGTTTAGATTATTCTGGGAACGTGAATTTGCAAGTTTGGACTCCAATTTAGAAGTTTTGGCAGAGTATGAAACAAACGTGGAAGATGGAATTTTCATGTTCGAGGAATCGTAGTCCACTTCAGTTCTGTTTTTTCATTTGGTTAATCTCTTAGCAATTTAAGTGTAATCCTAGGCAAAGCACTATTATTTTTAGTTTTACTTTTAGTTTTTCATTGTAATTAGGTCTAAGCATCAATTTTAGGGGGATAATTTTGCAAACAAATGCTATATAAAAGTTATATTTATGAAATTTGCAATTTTATATTACTATGACGATCAATTCTAGCTTACATGTTCTGTGTTGAACTACTATATGGTATTCCTGTATGTCCAGATCAGTTTTTGTTAGTTGGGGGTACACAGGTATGCTAATTCAAAGAGTTCATAGAAATTTTGTGTTTGATCGATCGAACAACTCTCGATCGATCGAGATCTTTGTATCCTCAAGCGCTTGAAAACTTCAAGCGATCGTCAGTTCGATCGATCTAACTTTCTCGATCGATCGAGCCTTGTTTTTAAATGAGGCATCTTGAGTACTCTTCTTCAGCCTCTCTCTCTCCCTCACACTCTCAAGCGATCAGCGATAGAGAGAGAACCCGAGGCGATTCTATTTTCCCTACTTACACACACTTCATTTGGAGGCTAAGGTCACCCCCAGATCATCACCATCATCTCATCTCCTCCCTGTTCTGCGTAAAACCCGAGGTAAGGTCTCTATGACCCCCTTCGTCCATTTTTATTACAATTGAGAGGGGGTGCCCCCCTCATTGGTCTTAAGACCAATTAATAGTCATCTAGTTTGTATAGTTCTTGTTTTTTCTTTGTCTCTGCAGTTTCTGTTGTTTCTGCAAAATTCTGTGCTCGATCGATCGAGCTAGGCTCAAGCGCTCGAGCCTAGCCCCTGTTCGATCGATCAAGAATTGTTCGATCGATCGAACCCATGTAGTGACAAGTTTATTCTTTTGTTATGTTTTTTCGATTTTAATTAGTCCTTTCCTTTTTTCTTTTTCCTATTGTAGGATCGTCGCCATGAATTCTATCACAAGGTACCACAAGTCCAAGCCCCTCAACCTCACCATTCCCAATCCAATACCCACCCACGAGTATCGAAACACAGAGGACCAAGTCTGGTTCAATCGCTACTTCTAAATCAGAAAGGTGATGCTCGAGAGGCTATTAGAGTTGACATGGCTATCTGTCCCGTGGTTTTTGGCATGGATCTGAGACATGCCCCTATGGTACGATATGTTGATTTAGACCAAATGGATCAACATCACTTGGGAGCGAGAGGCCTGTGCAACTATGATTAAGGACCCGACTGCCCCGTTCACATATCGATCTTTCTTTCGCGGTCGCGAGGTCATCTTTAGTCCCGCCACTGTTGTAGCCACTTTAGGGGTTATCGAGGTGCCCGACTGCTTTTCTCCCTAGCTACCAGGAGCCCCAGAGACCTCACCACCCCTTATCTCCTAGGAGATTACCGGTGGGGCCATTCCCAGGTGGAACGGCATTGCATTGATAGAGGACAAACACCTCATCGAGGACTACCATCTCCTATACCTCGTCCTTTGCAATTGTATTCTCATGACATCCTATCATGATAAAATTAGCACCGTAGTACACTCGTGTTCTCTTTGCTGTGGGGACCGATTAGCGAGTTTGTCTGCCTCGCCTATACATTGACTTCCTGGTCCAGTCGACGCGTTACATTGTCGCTAAGTGCCATCTAAAGGGCTCTTGGCCTATTCATTGAGTTATTGAGCAGGCTGGCTAGATTGCTCCCTTTGCCTATAGATGAGATCGGAGGTGCCTTGAGTCATTTCAGTGAGGCGACGACTCGTCAGTCGGACGCGCAGAAACAAAAGAGGAAAAGGAAGGGAAAAGAGAAGGTTAGAACGAAGAAGAGAAGAGGAGGAGGCACCGATACAGAGGGAGCTGCTTCTGGGATGCCTTCTGAGGCTGAGGAGCACAATTCTGATGATGAGGACGATCCTATTATCAAGGTTCAACAGTTTGAGCTGAGACAGCGGTCTCAGGCTCCCGCCTAGGGAGAGTCGTGTTTCGTGTCTCTCCAGACTATTCACACACTATTTCTGGAAGAGAGAGAGGCCCGAATACGACTCGAGGGCAAAGTTGATCATATGGTTGCATTACTTGACACAATATTAGTGTAGTTGGGGGTAGCCCAGTCCTTACACACAGATCCTCCTCCCCCAGCTGCACCAGCCACCTTAGTTTCGCCATCATCCACAGCTCCGCCGTTGCCTACTGATCCTTCTGCTCCATCTACATCGACGGCACCGCCGACTATCTCTAAGACTCCACCTTTACCACCTTCGGTTATGGCTAACCCTCCATCGACTATACCTGCTGCCCCGATCATGAGTAACCCGGCGATTGCTCTAGCGGTTGTTGAGGGTGGAGGTGAGGATGCTCCTGCTGCACCCACTGAGATTCTGTCCGATGCTGCTGACGACTAGTTTATGATAGTACTTGAGTGGTGTGAGGGATTTGTTGTATTTTTTTTTTCTTTTGTCTTCTCTCTTCCCTCTCTTGGTACTATTTGGATATTTTGGGATATTTTCATCATTGTTCTGTACTGTTATTGTTTTATTTTCCCAGTGGTTGGTTATATTGTTATGTATGGATCATGTTTTGTAATTATACTTTTTGATCCTGGTTGTTTGGAGATTGTGTGCTACTTTACAGGTTGCTATGCTTGCTTGCTGTTATTGGTTTGTTTCTACCAGGTGATACCCATCAATTTTATTAGAAAATCAACTTCTGCGGACATTGTTTTTTTCAGTTGGGGGTAGGGGATAGATAGGTATTCACCTGCATATTTCACACTTAGTACCTTGAAATTTTGAGAAACTTCATTAACATACAATCTCAATAAAATTTTGAAAATTTTGAATCTTTTGAACTTAATTGATAGAATAACTTTGAACTCTCACTCCTGATTAGTTGTTTATAAAGAGATGACACATTCATATTCATCTCATCCTTTTATGAATTAAGTTTGCGTGTTTTTCTAGTCTCACTAGGATGATCGCATGTGTAGACCTTTCATGTATCCAATATCCATATGCACTAGTTGATAGCTATGTAGAAAACCTAAAAAATGAGTTAATTCGACTATTGTGCTAAAAGAATGAGTAGTGGAAACTAATTACCCTTAGTGAGTTTTGATCCAATCTTCATTTCTAAGGGAATTGTCACATAAACTCAAATTATTTTTTCTTGATTACGCTTATAAAAAGTCGTTGAAATAGTCTCAACTAATTCTTCAATTTTTGGCTGCTTATTAGAGGAGAATGTTCAGGATCTACCAACTAAACTCGATAAACACCGAAGTGCGAAAACTAAAAAATTAAGAAAATAATTTAAGCCATCGCTACCCATTCCCTAACCTATACATATCCTTTTTTTTCCTGCATTTAAATGAACTATTTCGTTTTGAACCCCACACCGATTCAATATTGCCAATTTTATTACGAAAATACAAACTCCTAATCTTATACCTTGACCCCAATGGACCCCTTTGCGCATCTAATATGAATATACTGTCAAAGTATGTGATTGGAGGAAAGTAGTTGTGGGAGTTGCTGAATATAAAAAAAAAGTATACAAAGAAACGTGTGAATGTGAAAAGGAGTATACATATAAAAGAAAAGGGGGGAAAAGAATATATAGGAATGGAAGTTGGTTGTAAAAAGAGTAAAATGAGAAGATAAACTCCATCACTTATTGAGACGCACATTTTCTCTCTTAGCATCTTCTGCTACTGTATAAAAACCAAAAATTCAAAGTCTTAATGATTCTTAACAAATTAGTTTGAATATAAACGTGTGAATTGAGTTATCCACGGTAGTTCGCTCCTCTAGTAAGTAATATCCTATTCGTGAGACTCCACACTCTAAACGTCCATTTTCATAGAGTCAGGTATGAAAGCATTAGTATCCAAAATTCACTCTTATCAAAGCTTTCGTACCATGTCCGACCATTCTTAAGCAAGTTTCTGTGAGACGTTCTTTTATGAGTGTGAACCAATGTGAGAATTGAGTTGAAACTACAAAGTCTGGAGGTACGATAGTCTAAATAACTCTAAACAAGGTTTGATGCATAACTGTTAACTTCACACACACACGGATGCATGAATGTGATACATATATTATATCTATCTTGGTGGCGTGAGGAGCATGTGAATTTCTTTCATGGTTTGATTGAGATTAATATGTCTTTGTAGAGTTGAGTTAGCGATTGAACGAGAGGGAGTGTTAAAAGTTTTTCTTCATCCTTTTAAACTTAGATTTAAGAATTTTGTGGGTATATTCACTGTAAACCCTCACGAGACAACACTTGTCTACTAGGGAGAACCTAGGGGTTTAATGGCTTGTTTCATTTGCTAAATGCAACCGCAATTCCTGCGAAAGTGAGTTAGGAATTATCTCTTTCTACTGAGGTTAGCTTGTTTTAGTTATTCTATTTTCTTTTAGTCGTTGTAGTATTAGTTTCACTTGTTTTACTATCGCCTTATTGCTAGGGACTAGCAATAAGCTAGTTGGGAGTTGTGACAAGCGGGGGTATTTGTAAAATACAGCCGCGCTGGAATAAGAAAATATACTGATTTAGTTTATAATTTCCTATTATATCTGTAATTTGTGTTACAATGCAAGTTCACAAACTAAAAATACAGAGAGTTTTATACATAATTTCTAGAGAGAGAGAGAGAGAGAGAGAGAAAAAAAGAGAGCTTCATATCACCATAGTGTAAGCTTGTCGTGGGATTTCTTATTCTTGATTCTTTCTCAGTAAATACTCAAACCTCTTTCACAGTGAATATTACTAACTCACTTGAAATGTAATTTCATGCTGCTGCTTGAATTAGTATTTGTTTATATGAATCTCGTTTAAGCTTTTTCATGGTGTAAAAATAGCGATTTCATAAAAACTTAACCAAAATGAGTTTTGTAAGATGATTATGAAAGGTTTTAGTCTATAGAAGCTCTGGTTAAAATCTTAGTATAACACCCGTATTTGTGTTATAGCTTTTGCATTTCATTGTCATACATGATAATGTGTTGTGACGTGTCTTATGACACTTGGTTGAGTGAGTTTTGACTCACGAGTTGATTTGGGTGTCTGTATTAGAGAACCCATTGAAACCGTTGTGATTGAAGATTTATTGTTTGTGAAGTCTCTCCGAGTATGAGACGGTCACTGTGGAACATTTAAATGTTTATATGAAAATAAATGTTTATCTGTGTATTTCAATATCTGTATTATTTTCTGTTTTAGAATTTATTTCTGTTGTTAGTTTTAGTATCCTGGTGAGAACGAATTAACACGCTATTAATTTGGTAGGCTAATTAGCAACTTCGGAAACGTCAGGTAGAAATTCGCGTTTTAGCGACCAAACGAAACTTAGTCGAAAACTTTTATAATTTTGAGGTTTCACTCGTAGAGCTATGAATAAGCTGTATAGAAAGTTTCAGAGACTGATTAGGAGTTTGGAAAACTCGTGGGGAGGTAAACGTAATTCCCCGAGAATGTTGCCTATATATAGATAGAGATGACTTAGATTTTTCTATAACATTCTAACCTAATTCCAAAGAGGAGGCCAAAAGGGAGGCTAGAGGGAGATTTGATTGCTTAGAGCTTTACGACGCCAAACGACGACCTTCTGTCAGTCTGTTTTCTCCCAGATTTCATATTCGAGCTCCTCGAGGTAAGAGCTTCGTTTTGATACCTATTAGGGCCTGTTTGGTTAAGTTTTCCGAAAAGTCTTTTTCTAGAATTTTTCATAAAAGTTGATAAATGGAATTCTGATCCATAGGAATTGTACTAGACGGACTTCTGCACGTTCTTTGTGCACGGGTTTTCTTTGGATCGTATTATAAGTGCGTAAATCGGAGGTGAGTGATTCAACTATGTTTTGGAATGATTTCTTGACATGTATTCATGTTTTGTATGAATAGCATGTATTAATTTTTAGAGATATATTGTGTAGTTCATATTGGGCATTTATATTGATAAGTAGGCTCAATAGCACGGTGATATGTTTTAATTACCGCGAGTATGGTGATATGTATTTGAGCATGTTAAGTTGCTTATGTGGGTCAGAAGGAGCACGTGGTCACCGTGCCATTTTGTGGAGCCGATATAGGCATTAAGGTCGCACGATTGAAGAGAAGAATCGTGGGTCTTACCCTTTCGCGTGGACTTATTGGCGAGGAGTCGCGGATTGGGAATATGGACGGGCACGTGAGTCTCCGGCGACTAGTATGAATTGTAGAGATGTGAATGCGGACATGTTTATCATTCATGTGCATATGTTGTTTTATGCACTAAGCTTTAGCTTAAACAAATCGAAATATGTGTGGTTATTCAAATAACCATTGCAGGTATAAATGCTGGCGAGGATTTGGAGAAGTGAGTACGTGGTTTGAGAGTTCTCTTGGGAGGCAACTTAAATGTTAATCTTGTAGTTTTGGGATAATAGAATATTGTAATAAGAATTGGGTTGTTTTAAACCATGTTTAAATTGGTATGTTAGAATGAATTTTAAACCGTTGTAATGGTTAGTAACATGTTGTAATTTTGTTTGGTAATGCTTTAATACAGCTAGAATTACTTTAGACTGAGTTTGGTTTGAGTTTGGATTAAATGGTTGATCTTTGGTGGAAGTTAGAAAGCTTTTAAACTTGAATTTCTGCAGATTGGGCTGCTGCCAGGGGAGCAGTCGACTGAGCAGTCGACTGAACCCCTGAGTCTGTTAGCAACTGCTTCTTATTTTAGCAAAAGCAGTCGACTGGACCCCTCAGCAGTCGACTGGACCCCGCCCTCAGTCGACTGGACCCCAGTCTCAGTCGACTGGAATTGACATTAAATCCCTGCCCACTCCCGTCGACTGAGCAGTCGACTGAGAAGTCGACTGGACCTCCAGTCTCAGTCGACTGGAATTGCTATTAAATCCCTGCCCACTCCCGTCGACTGAGCAGTCGACTGAACAGTCGACTGAGCAGTCGACTGAACCTCTGGTTTTGAAAATGTGTTTTGTTTTCCGCTGCGTGTGTTCTTCAAACCTAATTTTGGGAACGTTAATGAATTGGTTTAGCCTCGGTGACGTGCCACGGGCTCCGGTTCCGCTATTGTGGGACCGGGCTGTGACATTTAGTGGTATCAGAGCATAAGTTTAGAGCCTTGGGAACGAGTGACGTTATATATGCGGAGCGACGTCGAGTGGAGTGTGAAATTGTAAAGATAATTGTTATCATTGTAGAAATGCTTCATGTGTTAGCATTTGTTGATTGTGATGAACGGTGCACATATATCTATATTGTGGCATAGCATGCATAGTCATTATGCATTAAACTCAACAGGGGAAATATTTGAAACATTATGGCGGAGCAGCCGAGAGAATTGTTACCGCATTCGCGGATGGACCAAATAGTGAATATGGTGGGAAGTTTCATACAAGCGGTAAGTGAAAGGGAACATATGAACGTTCAGCCTCCACAAGTGGAAATTCGTTATATCAATGCACCATCGGCAGCGCGACCTCAACACACAATTGTGGAACAGTTTCATAAACGGAAACCGACCTTGTATCATGGACAAGTTGACATAGACTTGGCCGATCATTGGATGATGGACATGGAAAGACATTTTCGTCAGGTAACATGTACCGATGAGGAGAAAATTTTATGCGCATCCGATACGTTGATGGGCGAAGCATTGGATTGGTGGAACAACGTGCTTGAACAAGGGAAGCCGACCACGTGGGAAGCATTTAAAGAAGAATTCAACAAACGTTTCTTCCCGCAATCTGCTTATACTCAGAAACGTCAAGAGTTTGCAAGTTTGGTTCAGGGAGATATGACCGTGGGTGAGTACGTTTCTCGTTTCAATGCTTTGTTACGATTTGGGAAGACTACTGTTCCAACTGATAGGGATAAAGCTCGTAAGTTCGAGGAAGGGCTTAGAGAGAATATCCGTGGCCGTGTGGATATGTTACAACACCCGACCGTTTCTCTCGTTGAGGAAGCTGCTCGGATTGCTGAGAAAAGTGTCGACAGATATCGACAAGGGCAACAAGGAAAGAGGTCAAATGACAATAGGGGTAAGAGTCAAGGGAATGCGAAGAAACCGTTTACACAAGGTTCGGGATCGCATATGAGTAGCCAAGGAGGGAGTACGTTCATGGGGGACTCGAGACCGTTGTGTCCAACATGTAACCAGCGACACAAAGGAACTTGCTACCAATTGAGCACCTGTTACTTCTGCAAGCAGTTAGGACACATATCCCGAAATTGTCCTTTGAATACAAACTCGACCGCACCAAATACCTTTTCAAATACCAAGAGCTACAACCCAGAGATAAGAGGGAAATGTTTTGAGTGTGGCCAACTGGGGCATATAGCGAAGAATTGCCCGAGTAAGAGACAACCGGGAATGAGTACCGGGGCATCAAGTGTGCCAAGCGGATCGAGGGTAGAACCTCGAGTGGATAAAGGGAAAGGAGTCGCGCAACAACAAGGACGATACTTCTAGCTCAGGCCGGGGAATACGGATGATACTGTCGTATCAGGTATTCTTCCTATTTGTTCGTATCCTGCACGTATACTTATGGATTCTGGTTCGACGCATTCATTTGTATCACGTGATTTTGTTAAGCATTTAACTGTTAAGTCAGAACCGCTAGGATATGATTTGTGTGTATCATTGCCTAGTAGTGAACCGTTAGTTACTTCGTCAATATTCAAGTCATGTGAGATCAAGATAGGTGATAAAGTCTTGAGCGTTGATTTGATTCCGTTGACGGTGAATTACTTTGATGTTATCTTGGGTATGGATTGGTTGTCGGTTAATCAAGCCAAAATCGATTGTGAACAGAAACGGGTTAGTTTCTATCCGTCAGGGCGAGAAGAGTTTACTTTTCAAGGTAAGGGAGTGATCGTACCGCCGTACTTGATATCGGCGATTTAAGCAAGTAAGATGTTGAAGAAAGGTTGTTCGGGTTTCTTATGTTCAATTATCGACACGTGAGTTCTTGGACCACTAATGGAAGACATTTCAGTAGTTCGAGAATTTTCAGATGTTTTTCCCGATGAGTTACCCGACGTATTGATTGAAAGAGAGCTTGAGTTCACAATAGAAGTAGTACCAGGGTCACAACCGGTATCCAAAGCACCGTACAGAATGGCACCGATAGAGTTGAAAGAATTGAAAGTTCAGTTAGAAGAACTGTTGGAGAAGGGTTTTATCCGACCGAGTGTTTCGCCGTGGGGAGCTCCAGTCTTGTTTGTGAAGAAGAAAGATGGGACAATGCGTATGTGCATCGACTACCGGGAATTGAATAAGTTGACCGTCAAGAACAAGTATCCGTTGCCGCGAATAGATGACTTGTTTGATCAGTTACAAGGGGCTCAGGTATTTTCGAAGATAGACTTGAGATCCGGTTACCACCAGTTAAAAGTCAAAGAGGAAGATGTTGAGAAGACAGCTTTCAGAACTCGATATGGTCACTTTGAATTTTTGGTTATGCCGTTTGGAGTGACAAATGCACCAGCTGCTTTCATGGACTTGATGAACCGTGTTTTCAAAGATTATTTAGATGAGTTCGTTATCGTGTTCATAGATGACATCCTAATCTACTCCAAAAGCGTTGAAGATCACGAGCATCATTTGCGATTAGCTTTACAACGATTGCGTGAAAAGAGATTATTCGGCAAATTGAAGAAGTGTGAGTTTTGGTTGACCGAGATAGCTTTTCTTGGACATATTGTATCAGCTAAAGGAATTTCTGTAGACCCTCAGAAGATAGAAGCAGTTACCAACTGGGTGAGGCCAACGAATGTGACAGACATCAGAAGTTTCCTATGATTAGCTGGGTATTATCGGAGATTTGTAAAAGACTTTTCGCGTATAGCAATGCCGATGACGCAGTTAATGAGGAAAGATATTGCTTTTGTTTAGAGTCCAGAATGTGAAGAAAGTTTTCAAGAGTTGAAAGGTCGACTAGTGAAAGCACCAATTTTAGCCGTTCCATCAGGGACTGAAGGGTTTATCATTTACAGTGATGCTTCATATAGAGGTTTAGGTTGCGTTCTTATGCAAGGAGATAAAGTCATTGCGTATGCGTCGAGACAACTTAGACCGCATGAGAAGAATTATCCAACACATGATCTAGAATTGGCCGCCGTGATTTTTGCATTGAAGATTTGGCGTCATTATCTATACGGAGAGAAATGTGAGATCTATACGGATCACAAGAGTTTGAAGTACCTGTTTACACAACGAGATTTGAATATGAGGCAAAGGAGATGGTTAGAGTTGATGAAGGACTATGACTTGTCAATTCAGTATCATCCGGGCAAGGCGAATGTTGTCGCCGATGCTCTTAGTCGTAAAGTACCAACCAATACCGCATCAGATTTGACTTCTCAGAAAGAACTGATACGAGATATGGAGAATTTAGAGCTTGAAGTGATTCCGAGGATTGAAAGTGGCTTGATGTTGACGATAGTGGCACAGCCACTCTTGATTCATGAGATCGCAGAAAAACAACTTCAAGACGTGGCTTTGAAGAAGATTTGTGATGAGATTCCAATGGGCAAACAACCGGGATTCACGTTTGAGAACGATGTGTTGAGATTGAGGGGTAGAATTTGTGTACCTAGTGAGAAAGAGTTGAAGCGGAACATCCTAGAGGAAGCACACAACACAAAGTATACCGTTCACCCGGGAAGCACCAAGATGTATAGGGACTTGAGACATGTTTATTGGTGGCCGGGAATGAAGAGAGAGATAGCACGTTACGGTTCGCGTTGTACTAGTTGTCAACAAGTAAAGGCCGAACGCCAAGTACCCTCGGGATTATTACAACCGTTACCGATAGCCGAGTGGAAATGGGAACACATAACAATGGACTTTGTTAGTGGGTTTCCGAGATCGAAGAGATCGAACACTATTATTTGGGTGATTGTTGACCGTTTGACGAAGTCGTTGCACTTCCTACCACTTCGAACAACTAAGCCGATGACGTTAGCTAAGTTGTATATTCGCGAAATTGTGAGACTACATGGTATCCCAGTTTCTATCGTTTCGGATAGGGATAGTAGTTTTACATCGAAGTTTTGGAGAGCCTTGCAAGAAGCAATGGGTACCAAATTGCACTTTAGTACAGCTTTTCATCCTCAGACCGATGGTCAATCAGAGAGAGTAATCCAAATTTTGGAAGACATGCTTAGGCTATGTGTACTTGATTTTCAGGGTGATTGGGAAGACCATTTACCGTTAATTGAGTTCGCGTATAACAACAGTTTTCAGTCGAGTATTGGGATGGCTCCTTATGAAGCTTTATATGGTCGTGTATGTCGTTCACCAATTAGTTGGACAGAGGTGGGAGAAAGAAAGATTGAAGGGCCGAAAATTGTACAAGAAACGACGGATAAGATGAAGGTAATTCGACAACGGCTACTGACAGCTCAGAGTAGGTATAAGAGCTATGCCGACAAGCGCAGACGGCCGTTAGAATTCGATGTAGGAGACTTGGTGTATTTGAAGGTGTCACCTTCAAAGGGGATTACTAGATTTGGGAGATACGGGAAACTCAACCCGAGGTATGTAGGACCTTTTGAAATCATTGGAAAGGTTGGACCCGTAGCTTATCGTTTGAAATTGCCGAGTGAGTATGCTCAAGTGCATAACGTGTTTCATGTATCGTTGTTACGCAAACAATTAGCGGAAGATAGAGATCAAGTGATGACTCCGACATCGAATGAGATTCAGAGTGATTTAACGTATGTTGCGTATCCGGTAGAGATATTGGATCGAAAGGATCAAGTCTTACGAAATAAAGTACTAGCGAAAGTGAAAGTGTTATGGCGTAGCCAAACTACGGAAGAGATGACGTGGGAGATAGAAGATGAGATGCGTACTCAGTATCCACACCTTTTCGAGACATGAGGTATAAGTTTGGGGACAAACTTCTTTTAAGGGGGAGAGTATTATAACACCCGTATTTGTGTTATAGCTTTTGCATTTCATTGTCATACATGATAATGTGTTGTGACGTGTCTTATGACACTTGGTTGAGTGAGTTTTGACTCACGAGTTGATTTGGGTGTCTGTATTAGAGAACCCATTGAAACCGTTGTGATTGAAGATTTATTGTTTGTGAAGTCTCTCCGAGTATGAGACGGTCACTGTGGAACATTTAAATGTTTATATGAAAATAAATGTTTATCTGTGTATTTCAATATCTGTATTATTTTCTGTTTTAGAATTTATTTCTGTTGTTAGTTTTAGTATCCTGGTGAGAACGAATTAACACGCTATTAATTTGGTAGGCTAATTAGCAACTTCGGAAACGTCAGGTAGAAATTCGCGTTTTAGCGACCAAACGAAACTTAGTCGAAAACTTTTATAATTTTGAGGTTTCACTCGTAGAGCTATGAATAAGCTGTATAGAAAGTTTCAGAGACTGATTAGGAGTTTGGAAAACTCGTGGGGAGGTAAACGTAATTCCCCGAGAATGTTGCCTATATATAGATAGAGATGACTTAGATTTTTCTATAACATTCTAACCTAATTCCAAAGAGGAGGCCAAAAGGGAGGCTAGAGGGAGATTTGATTGCTTAGAGCTTTACGACGCCAAACGACGACCTTCTGTCAGTCTGTTTTCTCCCAGATTTCATATTCGAGCTCCTCGAGGTAAGAGCTTCGTTTTGATACCTATTAGGGCCTGTTTGGTTAAGTTTTCCGAAAAGTCTTTTTCTAGAATTTTTCATAAAAGTTGATAAATGGAATTCTGATCCATAGGAATTGTACTAGACGGACTTCTGCACGTTCTTTGTGCACGGGTTTTCTTTGGATCGTATTATAAGTGCGTAAATCGGAGGTGAGTGATTCAACTATGTTTTGGAATGATTTCTTGACATGTATTCATGTTTTGTATGAATAGCATGTATTAATTTTTAGAGATATATTGTGTAGTTCATATTGGGCATTTATATTGATAAGTAGGCTCAATAGCACGGTGATATGTTTTAATTACCGCGAGTATGGTGATATGTATTTGAGCATGTTAAGTTGCTTATGTGGGTCAGAAGGAGCACGTGGTCACCGTGCCATTTTGTGGAGCCGATATAGGCATTAAGGTCGCACGATTGAAGAGAAGAATCGTGGGTCTTACCCTTTCGCGTGGACTTATTGGCGAGGAGTCGCGGATTGGGAATATGGACGGGCACGTGAGTCTCCGGCGACTAGTATGAATTGTAGAGATGTGAATGCGGACATGTTTATCATTCATGTGCATATGTTGTTTTATGCACTAAGCTTTAGCTTAAACAAATCGAAATATGTGTGGTTATTCAAATAACCATTGCAGGTATAAATGCTGGCGAGGATTTGGAGAAGTGAGTACGTGGTTTGAGAGTTCTCTTGGGAGGCAACTTAAATGTTAATCTTGTAGTTTTGGGATAATAGAATATTGTAATAAGAATTGGGTTGTTTTAAACCATGTTTAAATTGGTATGTTAGAATGAATTTTAAACCGTTGTAATGGTTAGTAACATGTTGTAATTTTGTTTGGTAATGCTTTAATACAGCTAGAATTACTTTAGACTGAGTTTGGTTTGAGTTTGGATTAAATGGTTGATCTTTGGTGGAAGTTAGAAAGCTTTTAAACTTGAATTTCTGCAGATTGGGCTGCTGCCAGGGGAGCAGTCGACTGAGCAGTCGACTGAACCCCTGAGTCTGTTAGCAACTGCTTCTTATTTTAGCAAAAGCAGTCGACTGGACCCCTCAGCAGTCGACTGGACCCCGCCCTCAGTCGACTGGACCCCAGTCTCAGTCGACTGGAATTGACATTAAATCCCTGCCCACTCCCGTCGACTGAGCAGTCGACTGAGAAGTCGACTGGACCTCCAGTCTCAGTCGACTGGAATTGCTATTAAATCCCTGCCCACTCCCGTCGACTGAGCAGTCGACTGAACAGTCGACTGAGCAGTCGACTGAACCTCTGGTTTTGAAAATGTGTTTTGTTTTCCGCTGCGTGTGTTCTTCAAACCTAATTTTGGGAACGTTAATGAATTGGTTTAGCCTCGGTGACGTGCCACGGGCTCCGGTTCCGCTATTGTGGGACCGGGCTGTGACATTTAGTGGTATCAGAGCATAAGTTTAGAGCCTTGGGAACGAGTGACGTTATATATGCGGAGCGACGTCGAGTGGAGTGTGAAATTGTAAAGATAATTGTTATCATTGTAGAAATGCTTCATGTGTTAGCATTTGTTGATTGTGATGAACGGTGCACATATATCTATATTGTGGCATAGCATGCATAGTCATTATGCATTAAACTCAACAGGGGAAATATTTGAAACATTATGGCGGAGCAGCCGAGAGAATTGTTACCGCATTCGCGGATGGACCAAATAGTGAATATGGTGGGAAGTTTCATACAAGCGGTAAGTGAAAGGGAACATATGAACGTTCAGCCTCCACAAGTGGAAATTCGTTATATCAATGCACCATCGGCAGCGCGACCTCAACACACAATTGTGGAACAGTTTCATAAACGGAAACCGACCTTGTATCATGGACAAGTTGACATAGACTTGGCCGATCATTGGATGATGGACATGGAAAGACATTTTCGTCAGGTAACATGTACCGATGAGGAGAAAATTTTATGCGCATCCGATACGTTGATGGGCGAAGCATTGGATTGGTGGAACAACGTGCTTGAACAAGGGAAGCCGACCACGTGGGAAGCATTTAAAGAAGAATTCAACAAACGTTTCTTCCCGCAATCTGCTTATACTCAGAAACGTCAAGAGTTTGCAAGTTTGGTTCAGGGAGATATGACCGTGGGTGAGTACGTTTCTCGTTTCAATGCTTTGTTACGATTTGGGAAGACTACTGTTCCAACTGATAGGGATAAAGCTCGTAAGTTCGAGGAAGGGCTTAGAGAGAATATCCGTGGCCGTGTGGATATGTTACAACACCCGACCGTTTCTCTCGTTGAGGAAGCTGCTCGGATTGCTGAGAAAAGTGTCGACAGATATCGACAAGGGCAACAAGGAAAGAGGTCAAATGACAATAGGGGTAAGAGTCAAGGGAATGCGAAGAAACCGTTTACACAAGGTTCGGGATCGCATATGAGTAGCCAAGGAGGGAGTACGTTCATGGGGGACTCGAGACCGTTGTGTCCAACATGTAACCAGCGACACAAAGGAACTTGCTACCAATTGAGCACCTGTTACTTCTGCAAGCAGTTAGGACACATATCCCGAAATTGTCCTTTGAATACAAACTCGACCGCACCAAATACCTTTTCAAATACCAAGAGCTACAACCCAGAGATAAGAGGGAAATGTTTTGAGTGTGGCCAACTGGGGCATATAGCGAAGAATTGCCCGAGTAAGAGACAACCGGGAATGAGTACCGGGGCATCAAGTGTGCCAAGCGGATCGAGGGTAGAACCTCGAGTGGATAAAGGGAAAGGAGTCGCGCAACAACAAGGACGATACTTCTAGCTCAGGCCGGGGAATACGGATGATACTGTCGTATCAGGTATTCTTCCTATTTGTTCGTATCCTGCACGTATACTTATGGATTCTGGTTCGACGCATTCATTTGTATCACGTGATTTTGTTAAGCATTTAACTGTTAAGTCAGAACCGCTAGGATATGATTTGTGTGTATCATTGCCTAGTAGTGAACCGTTAGTTACTTCGTCAATATTCAAGTCATGTGAGATCAAGATAGGTGATAAAGTCTTGAGCGTTGATTTGATTCCGTTGACGGTGAATTACTTTGATGTTATCTTGGGTATGGATTGGTTGTCGGTTAATCAAGCCAAAATCGATTGTGAACAGAAACGGGTTAGTTTCTATCCGTCAGGGCGAGAAGAGTTTACTTTTCAAGGTAAGGGAGTGATCGTACCGCCGTACTTGATATCGGCGATTTAAGCAAGTAAGATGTTGAAGAAAGGTTGTTCGGGTTTCTTATGTTCAATTATCGACACGTGAGTTCTTGGACCACTAATGGAAGACATTTCAGTAGTTCGAGAATTTTCAGATGTTTTTCCCGATGAGTTACCCGACGTATTGATTGAAAGAGAGCTTGAGTTCACAATAGAAGTAGTACCAGGGTCACAACCGGTATCCAAAGCACCGTACAGAATGGCACCGATAGAGTTGAAAGAATTGAAAGTTCAGTTAGAAGAACTGTTGGAGAAGGGTTTTATCCGACCGAGTGTTTCGCCGTGGGGAGCTCCAGTCTTGTTTGTGAAGAAGAAAGATGGGACAATGCGTATGTGCATCGACTACCGGGAATTGAATAAGTTGACCGTCAAGAACAAGTATCCGTTGCCGCGAATAGATGACTTGTTTGATCAGTTACAAGGGGCTCAGGTATTTTCGAAGATAGACTTGAGATCCGGTTACCACCAGTTAAAAGTCAAAGAGGAAGATGTTGAGAAGACAGCTTTCAGAACTCGATATGGTCACTTTGAATTTTTGGTTATGCCGTTTGGAGTGACAAATGCACCAGCTGCTTTCATGGACTTGATGAACCGTGTTTTCAAAGATTATTTAGATGAGTTCGTTATCATGTTCATAGATGACATCCTAATCTACTCCAAAAGCGTTGAAGATCACGAGCATCATTTGCGATTAGCTTTACAACGATTGCGTGAAAAGAGATTATTCGGCAAATTGAAGAAGTGTGAGTTTTGGTTGACCGAGATAGCTTTTCTTGGACATATTGTATCAGCTAAAGGAATTTCTGTAGACCCTCAGAAGATAGAAGCAGTTACCAACTGGGTGAGGCCAACGAATGTGACAGACATCAGAAGTTTCCTATGATTAGCTGGGTATTATCGGAGATTTGTAAAAGACTTTTCGCGTATAGCAATGCCGATGACGCAGTTAATGAGGAAAGATATTGCTTTTGTTTAGAGTCCAGAATGTGAAGAAAGTTTTCAAGAGTTGAAAGGTCGACTAGTGAAAGCACCAATTTTAGCCGTTCCATCAGGGACTGAAGGGTTTATCATTTACAGTGATGCTTCATATAGAGGTTTAGGTTGCGTTCTTATGCAAGGAGATAAAGTCATTGCGTATGCGTCGAGACAACTTAGACCGCATGAGAAGAATTATCCAACACATGATCTAGAATTGGCCGCCGTGATTTTTGCATTGAAGATTTGGCGTCATTATCTATACGGAGAGAAATGTGAGATCTATACGGATCACAAGAGTTTGAAGTACCTGTTTACACAACGAGATTTGAATATGAGGCAAAGGAGATGGTTAGAGTTGATGAAGGACTATGACTTGTCAATTCAGTATCATCCGGGCAAGGCGAATGTTGTCGCCGATGCTCTTAGTCGTAAAGTACCAACCAATACCGCATCAGATTTGACTTCTCAGAAAGAACTGATACGAGATATGGAGAATTTAGAGCTTGAAGTGATTCCGAGGATTGAAAGTGGCTTGATGTTGACGATAGTGGCACAGCCACTCTTGATTCATGAGATCGCAGAAAAACAACTTCAAGACGTGGCTTTGAAGAAGATTTGTGATGAGATTCCAATGGGCAAACAACCGGGATTCACGTTTGAGAACGATGTGTTGAGATTGAGGGGTAGAATTTGTGTACCTAGTGAGAAAGAGTTGAAGCGGAACATCCTAGAGGAAGCACACAACACAAAGTATACCGTTCACCCGGGAAGCACCAAGATGTATAGGGACTTGAGACATGTTTATTGGTGGCCGGGAATGAAGAGAGAGATAGCACGTTACGGTTCGCGTTGTACTAGTTGTCAACAAGTAAAGGCCGAACGCCAAGTACCCTCGGGATTATTACAACCGTTACCGATAGCCGAGTGGAAATGGGAACACATAACAATGGACTTTGTTAGTGGGTTTCCGAGATCGAAGAGATCGAACACTATTATTTGGGTGATTGTTGACCGTTTGACGAAGTCGTTGCACTTCCTACCACTTCGAACAACTAAGCCGATGACGTTAGCTAAGTTGTATATTCGCGAAATTGTGAGACTACATGGTATCCCAGTTTCTATCGTTTCGGATAGGGATAGTAGTTTTACATCGAAGTTTTGGAGAGCCTTGCAAGAAGCAATGGGTACCAAATTGCACTTTAGTACAGCTTTTCATCCTCAGACCGATGGTCAATCAGAGAGAGTAATCCAAATTTTGGAAGACATGCTTAGGCTATGTGTACTTGATTTTCAGGGTGATTGGGAAGACCATTTACCGTTAATTGAGTTCGCGTATAACAACAGTTTTCAGTCGAGTATTGGGATGGCTCCTTATGAAGCTTTATATGGTCGTGTATGTCGTTCACCAATTAGTTGGACAGAGGTGGGAGAAAGAAAGATTGAAGGGCCGAAAATTGTACAAGAAACGACGGATAAGATGAAGGTAATTCGACAACGGCTACTGACAGCTCAGAGTAGGTATAAGAGCTATGCCGACAAGCGCAGACGGCCGTTAGAATTCGATGTAGGAGACTTGGTGTATTTGAAGGTGTCACCTTCAAAGGGGATTACTAGATTTGGGAGATACGGGAAACTCAACCCGAGGTATGTAGGACCTTTTGAAATCATTGGAAAGGTTGGACCCGTAGCTTATCGTTTGAAATTGCCGAGTGAGTATGCTCAAGTGCATAACGTGTTTCATGTATCGTTGTTACGCAAACAATTAGCGGAAGATAGAGATCAAGTGATGACTCCGACATCGAATGAGATTCAGAGTGATTTAACGTATGTTGCGTATCCGGTAGAGATATTGGATCGAAAGGATCAAGTCTTACGAAATAAAGTACTAGCGAAAGTGAAAGTGTTATGGCGTAGCCAAACTACGGAAGAGATGACGTGGGAGATAGAAGATGAGATGCGTACTCAGTATCCACACCTTTTCGAGACATGAGGTATAAGTTTGGGGACAAACTTCTTTTAAGGGGGAGAGTATTATAACACCCGTATTTGTGTTATAGCTTTTGCATTTCATTGTCATACATGATAATGTGTTGTGACGTGTCTTATGACACTTGGTTGAGTGAGTTTTGACTCACGAGTTGATTTGGGTGTCTGTATTAGAGAACCCATTGAAACCGTTGTGATTGAAGATTTATTGTTTGTGAAGTCTCTCCGAGTATGAGACGGTCACTGTGGAACATTTAAATGTTTATATGAAAATAAATGTTTATCTGTGTATTTCAATATCTGTATTATTTTCTGTTTTAGAATTTATTTCTGTTGTTAGTTTTAGTATCCTGGTGAGAACGAATTAACACGCTATTAATTTGGTAGGCTAATTAGCAACTTCGGAAACGTCAGGTAGAAATTCGCGTTTTAGCGACCAAACGAAACTTAGTCGAAAACTTTTATAATTTTGAGGTTTCACTCGTAGAGCTATGAATAAGCTGTATAGAAAGTTTCAGAGACTGATTAGGAGTTTGGAAAACTCGTGGGGAGGTAAACGTAATTCCCCGAGAATGTTGCCTATATATAGATAGAGATGACTTAGATTTTTCTATAACATTCTAACCTAATTCCAAAGAGGAGGCCAAAAGGGAGGCTAGAGGGAGATTTGATTGCTTAGAGCTTTACGACGCCAAACGACGACCTTCTGTCAGTCTGTTTTCTCCCAGATTTCATATTCGAGCTCCTCGAGGTAAGAGCTTCGTTTTGATACCTATTAGGGCCTGTTTGGTTAAGTTTTCCGAAAAGTCTTTTTCTAGAATTTTTCATAAAAGTTGATAAATGGAATTCTGATCCATAGGAATTGTACTAGACGGACTTCTGCACGTTCTTTGTGCACGGGTTTTCTTTGGATCGTATTATAAGTGCGTAAATCGGAGGTGAGTGATTCAACTATGTTTTGGAATGATTTCTTGACATGTATTCATGTTTTGTATGAATAGCATGTATTAATTTTTAGAGATATATTGTGTAGTTCATATTGGGCATTTATATTGATAAGTAGGCTCAATAGCACGGTGATATGTTTTAATTACCGCGAGTATGGTGATATGTATTTGAGCATGTTAAGTTGCTTATGTGGGTCAGAAGGAGCACGTGGTCACCGTGCCATTTTGTGGAGCCGATATAGGCATTAAGGTCGCACGATTGAAGAGAAGAATCGTGGGTCTTACCCTTTCGCGTGGACTTATTGGCGAGGAGTCGCGGATTGGGAATATGGACGGGCACGTGAGTCTCCGGCGACTAGTATGAATTGTAGAGATGTGAATGCGGACATGTTTATCATTCATGTGCATATGTTGTTTTATGCACTAAGCTTTAGCTTAAACAAATCGAAATATGTGTGGTTATTCAAATAACCATTGCAGGTATAAATGCTGGCGAGGATTTGGAGAAGTGAGTACGTGGTTTGAGAGTTCGCTTGGGAGGCAACTTAAATGTTAATCTTGTAGTTTTGGGATAATAGAATATTGTAATAAGAATTGGGTTGTTTTAAACCATGTTTAAATTGGTATGTTAGAATGAATTTTAAACCGTTGTAATGGTTAGTAACATGTTGTAATTTTGTTTGGTAATGCTTTAATACAGCTAGAATTACTTTAGACTGAGTTTGGTTTGAGTTTGGATTAAATGGTTGATCTTTGGTGGAAGTTAGAAAGCTTTTAAACTTGAATTTCTGCAGATTGGGCTGCTGCCAGGGGAGCAGTCGACTGAGCAGTCGACTGAACCCCTGAGTCTGTTAGCAACTGCTTCTTATTTTAGCAAAAGCAGTCGACTGGACCTCTCAGCAGTCGACTGGACCCCGCCCTCAGTCGACTGGACCCCAGTCTCAGTCGACTGGAATTGACATTAAATCCCTGCCCACTCCCGTCGACTGAGCAGTCGACTGAGAAGTCGACTGGACCTCCAGTCTCAGTCGACTGGAATTGCTATTAAATCCCTGCCCACTCCCGTCGACTGAGCAGTCGACTGAACAGTCGACTGAGCAGTCGACTGAACCTCTGGTTTTGAAAATGTGTTTTGTTTTCCGCTGCGTGTGTTCTTCAAATGTGCTATTAAATCCCTGCCCACTCCCGTCGACTGAGCAGTCGACTGAACAGTCGACTGAGCAGTCGACTGAACCTCTGGTTTTGAAAATGTGTTTTGTTTTCCGCTGCGTGTGTTCTTCAAACCTAATTTTGGGAACGTTAATGAATTGGTTTAGCCTCGGTGGCGTGCCACGGGCTCCGGTTCCGCTATTGTGGGACCGGGCTGTGACACTTAGAGCCTACCTATCTCGTATCATGACGTATATTAGAATCAAAGTTTCGTCACCACTCGATTTTTCGTAAAATTCGAGAGCTACGATTCAAATTAGTTTAATCCAATTACATATTCGTAATCCTTGTGAAAAAACCAAGAGATTCATATATTATATGTTATGTTTAAATTTGAAATTAAAAATGGGTCAAAAACTAGTTTTGAAACTAAAACAGGGGAGAAGTCCTGGGAAAGACAAAGTACCAGGACCGGTCCCGACCCTGACCAGTCACGTATAACTATCAGGACCGGTCCTGACCATGACTGGTCCCGCATAACTATCATGACTGGTCCCGACCATGACCGGTCCCGCCAAAAGACCAAGATCGGTCGCGCCCCTCTGAGTCAATGACTGGCTACTCTTACTGTAATTTTGTTAACTGCTTGGTATGGTTGTACCCTCACTGTATGTTAATTCCAACCATGTCATTTAAGTAAATCATTTTTCCCTTCCATTTATTATTTTACTTAAGTCATTAATGTGAATACCCCCCATTTGGATTCAATAAAAATACTTTCAAAAATCAATTCCTTGTACATAAAAAGTCAACTTTACCTCCAAAGGCAAATTTTTTTATTTTTACACAGTATATGACATTGGGGCATTATTTTTACTAAGTTCCTTTCCTTTTTAAAATTCTTAAATCATATTTGATATAAGGGGATCTAGATGAACTATTCGCGGGACTTTTAAACACTTGAATCGAAAATCTTATTTTTGACTAAGCCATTTTGGCATCCTGGGTCAACGGTTGATTTTTCTATACCAAGTTATCTTAATTCGAAATAATCATATTTTTTTTAATTAGCTCTAATACCCTCTATGAAGAAAATGTGAAAAAGAAAGATTTAAGTCATATCGCCCTGATATCTTTACAAGGATATATGTGAAGAAAGAAACAAGTTATACGTCGCTCGGATCCCTTTTATATAAACGAGAAAGAGTATGCGTGTGGATACCGCATTTTAACTTACCCACAGCTTTTTTTTATTTATAACCCCTTCTAAATTCAAATTCAAAACGAGTCGCCACTTAAGTTTTAAAAGGAAAATTAAGAAACTATTTTAAAGCAAACCTATCTTTTGGAAACCAAAAATTAACCAGGTCTGGGGATTATGGAATAGGAGAGGAAGGAGCCCGACGGACTAAAACACCCTCTCTCATCCTATCTCGTGATAGGCCTCTACTCAACATCCTTTCAATCGAATTATTAATCTAAATGTGTCCTCAACTAATACATATGTATAAATATACATCAAAAAAGCATGTCCAAAGGGTGTAAGATTGCTAAGGGCAAAAATAACATTCAAAAACTGCATAATTCATTTAGCAAGCGACATGATATGCAATAGAGAATAAGGGAACTTTCCCGGAGTCCAGTCGCGAATATTAAACGTGTAATGCACGCAAACAAAATAAAATCCTGGTAATAGAGTCTCTAATTCAAGTATACAAATAAAGCAAGACCTATTTCTGTGATGTCGTACATGGAGTCGAAAAATCGATAAAATCAAGAAACTAAGATAAACTAGAAAGGAGTTTAAGAAATCATACCTTGATAGCGCTCTAATTATCCTCAACTTTTGGTTGCTTTAAGACTCTTCAAGGAGTAATCAAGCTCTTCTTCTTGCTCTTTCTTGCCAATTCTCTGTACTTCTCTTCCTAATTTAGAAAATTCTTGGAGGAGAATCAATAATGGGGTACTAACATTCTAATTTTTTCAAGTCCCTATTAATGGGATGCATATCCTCTATATATAGACAATCTTTGGAGGGTTATTTTGGAAAATTCGCAGCCAAAACCCTAATTTCGACTGTCTTTTGAAGGTATAAACCGATCTATTTTAGGATAGGTTGTCACAAAAATGCGACACTCAGGAGATATCCGCGACACTCAATGAATGCCGTTGCGGCACTCACTATTTGCCGGAACGGCATTCAAAGAATGCCGTGTCGGCACTCACAGAGTGCTACATGTTAGGGATATATACTAAAAGCCATGCTTTATGTAGTTGATTTATTATTCATTTAATAAAATCAGTTAATCCATTTTTTTTAGAATCTGTGTGGGCAATGTTTGTATTATATTATTTATTTAATATTATGCATGTGTGTCTCTCATTCTATATAGTAGGTGGTTTGGTGTGTAGAGTTCGGCTTACACACGGAAGATCAGGCCATCAGATATTATAGAATGTAAGATTTTGGTTTACAGTCTTAGATGGGATTGGACACACCATCGGTAGGACTGCATCATGGTGTTGTAGTAGGTTTGTCTTGACTACGGAAAACGGTATAGTTTCAACTCACTATGTTGGTACACTTTTTGTATTAAACGGGACTGACTTGGGGTAATTATCTTTATACTGACTTATAAGATAATTAATACCTCATGGCTATTATGAGTGCTTATGCTCTAAATCCTAAGTTAATTTGTAGACACGTACATTTGATATTTACACTTTGATCCCTAAAAGGGTGAGATCCTTAAATGAGTCAATATCTCATTGGATTGGGTGGCAATATTAATTGTGTGGTGGATATTAATTAATGATGGAATCCATGTCTCAATTTTTGGGATTGATGATATCCCCTTGAGAAAGCTTATAAGTTTTGATTATGTCAAACCCTGCAGGTGGATTTTGTATCTGACATATCAGATAAGTTAAGCAGAGGATCTCAAGGAATTTTAAGAAATTAATTAAATATGATTGTCAGTAATTATAGTTAATTAATGGATATCTATAATCTTAACATGGGGAGATAATAAGCATTTAATAACATGGAGCTCGAAATATATTTTTGAGATAAGGGTAGGAGTGCAATTATAATTCTTTAGTGGTATGAATTATAATTTATAGAAATAGGAATCTGATTCAGTTCGAATTAGGGTTTCCTAATTCCATAAGGAAGCCTATTTCTTATTGACTTCTTATGGTCCCTATCGTAGCCTATATATATGCTGCTTTGACTCTCTCATCAGTTAGCGTTTTTCCATCAAGAGTATTATAACTCGGAATAGAAAAGAGAGCGTAAAAGAGGGAGAGCAGAAAACAAAAAGGATTTCGAAAGAGCCCACACTCAGTTCGATATTCTGGCAGCGGAGGAATACGGTAGAAGATCGTGAGCTGTTATCGAGCCCGTGTTCTCGATTCGTCTGCTACAGCAATCCGTTTTGCAGTTCAAGGTAACCCTAGTTCTGCCCTTGTAGGGTTATTATAGATTTCACGAAATTTTTTACAGTACCAACTTATACGCACTGTCAACGGATTCTGGGAACACAGTTTCCTAACAGTGGTATCACAGCAACGTTGATTCTACGTATAGGTTGGAAGCAACCATGTTGTCCAATAAAATAGATCTTATGCGTGCATTGATGGATGGATAGAACGTAGATCTGTGCTAACCCTTGTTTTGCAGCGTTCTTATTCCACTATTATGGTCGCTGGTTTTGTGTGATTGGATCCCACGATGGGTTTATTCGTGGTTAATATTGCTATTTTGTTATAGTATGTGAACTCCTTTATGGAGGCATAGGATTTGTATATATTGGATCCCACGCTTGATTGATGTGTGGTTAATTTACTGCAAATATATAGCATGTGAACTCCTTCACGGAGGCATAGGATTTATGTAATATATCTCAAGTAAATCCGTGAAGACAGTTCGTGAAGACAGTTTACAAGCAGTTTCAGAAAGCAATCTGGAGGCAGTTTCAGAAGGTAGTTTCAGAAGACTGTTTCAGAAAATAGTTCTGGAAGGCAGTTGCTGACCGGGCAGCTCGACCCCCATTGCGTAGTGGCGACATAGAGCTAATCGGATTCAATGAAGATTTCTTCACAAGAGTTGCAGCTTGACCATAATAGTGGGATTCCTATTTTATTGTGGTTTCCTTATTTATGTGTGATTGAATGATTATTATTGTTTCATGTTTAATGAATAGGACAACATAGATAATTGTTCCTAGACCTATTTCAGATGTCTAGCTGCATGTTTAATTTATATTAATTTAAAATGATGGACAACTACATGTGTATTTGGAAATAAAACTAATTCTATAATTTGAAAACATAAGTACTTATTTTCTAAAATCATGAGAATAGAATAATTTTATTATCTACACATGTGGGTTTCACTAGTAAGGATGAATTAATCCTTGTCAAGTATTCTATTATTTTTTATTAATTAAATTAAAAGTTTTTCTAAAAAAATTATAACCCTCAAATTTTTTTTTAAAATTCTAAGTGGGAGAGGGAATTTATCAAGTATAAATCCCATGGTCTCCATCACTGGTTTGTAGATGATATGATTAATTTTGTGTGATGGCTCTAGTGTCATCCTCCCTATCGGATGTAGTTGATCATGGAATCATCAGTACAAACTTCTTTAAAAGAATGTTTTGGGTGATTGTTGGTGCGGGTCACCTCTCCATCAGAGGTGTTCCTCATGGAACTCTTGACCTAGAATTAAGTGATGGTATACACTTAGCTATAAATAATAATATCCTCTACATCTGAGTCACTGTTATTATTTATAGGACCAAAGCAAGTCAGCAGTTTAATTTTATTAGGCAAAGTACATTGCCTGGATAGTAAAATTAAAAGGCAATTGTCTATCTGAACAAATGATGGATAGTATATGGCTTCCCATCGAGTCATACTATTCGCGGTGTATCAGGTTGCTGGCGGATTCCTTTCAAATATGGTAGAGGGAACCAATATTTTCAACTTGAATCCATAGTAATTTTTGCCCAAACGTAATTATTTATGTTATGTGATTCTCAGGCTTTTAAATGGGTACTTTCAATCCACTTGCTGTTATACTTAAAGAAAACAAACTTACTGGACCAAACTATATAGACTGGAAAAGGAATTTGGATATTGTGTTAACTGTTGAAGAGTACAAGTTTGTGCTTACTCAAGAATGTCCTGAGCAACCTGGTGAGGGGGCAACCGCTGAGGAAACCCGGGCTCACAAGAAATGGGTCAAGGCTGATGAGATGGCGCGGTGTTACATTTTGGCATCCATGTCAAATGTTCTGCAACATCAGCATCAGTTAATGACCAGCGCCTATGACATGATGGAGAGTCTCCGAGAGATGTTCGAGGATCAAAGTCGTGCTGCTAGGCAGGTTGCTATGAAAGACTTGATGAACACAACCATGGCTGAGGGGACGCCTGTAAGGGATCATGTTCTTAAGATGATATCTCTTCTTAATGAACTAGAGATCCTTGGAGCTGAAATCGACGGGGAAACCCAGGTCGATATCGTACTCCAGTCACTACCAGAGTCTTTTAAGCAATTCTGCCTCAATTACAACATGAATAAATTTAAATATACTTTGGCGGAGCTGCTTAAAGAACTCCAGGCAGCTGAGGGTTTCAACAGAAAGTTAGGGAGTGCTCTTGTGTTTGAGAAAGGTTCTGCTTCAAAGCCGAAAGGCAAGAAGAAAATGAAAAAGGCTCAAAAGAAGGCTGCGAGTCCTCCGCCAATCCAAAGGCCACGAGGACAACCGGGAAAGCCTAAAGACAAATGTTTTGTTTGCAAGCAGCCAGGACACTGGAAGAAGCAATGTCCAGTTTATCTCGCCAGACAGAACAATCAAGGTAATTCTCATTTACTAGTTGTTGAATCGTGTTTAGCGGTCCGATCTACCGGTACCTGGTGTGTAGATACGGGAGCCACTGATCATGTATGCAATTCTTTGCAGGGGTTCCAGGGAACTAGGCAGCTCAGTGATGGAGAGATTTATCTATATATGGGAAATGCTACGAGAGTAGCAGCACTTGCAGTAGGAGATCTACATCTTAGTTTTGGTAGAGATAAGATTTTAATATTAAGAAATTGCTTTTATGTACCTTCTATTAGAAGGAATTTAGTTTCAGTTTCTAGTTTAGTAAAGAATGGATATTCAGTTCATTTTATTAAAGTAGTAGTTATTAAATAAAATAAACGTTTTATTTGTTCTGGTCAATTGGTGGATGATCTTTATATTATATATCCTATCTCTCCTATACTGCAACTTAATGAATTGAATAACACAAATAGTTTGCCATTTAAGAGAAAAGAACCTTCGAGGATGAACCAAATGCATCTTTGGCACTTACGCCTTGGTCATATTAATTTGAAAAGGATTCAAAGACTAGTTCAAAATGGGCCATTAGGCTCATTGGAAGTGGAGGCACTTCCAGTTTGTGAATCCTGCTTGGAAGGTAAAATGACCAAGAGGCCATTCTCGGCCAAGGGCTATAGAGCTAAAGAGCCATTGGAACTAGTTCACTCTGATTTGTGTGGTCCTATGACTGTCCAAGCAAGAGGGGGATTTGAGTACTTTGTCACTTTCATCGATGATTACTCAAGGTATGGGTACATTTATTTGATGCGGCGTAAGTCTGAATGCTTTGAGAAATTCAAAGACTTCAAGGCTGAAACAGAGAAGCGTCTAGGTAAATGTATCAAGACACTACGATCTGATCGTGGTGGAGAGTACCTCTTGGGAGAGTTTAGGGAATACTTACTGGAGCAAGGGATTACATCCCAATTGTCTGCACCCCGTATGCCTCAGCAGAACGGTGTAGCAGAAAGAAGGAACAGGACTCTCATGGACATGGTAAGATCTATGATGAGTTACTCGGATTTACCAATTTCTTTTTGGGGACACGCATTAGAGACAGCTGCATACATTCTAAACTTAGTACCATCTAAGTCAGTACCTACTACTCCCACGGAATTGTGGACTGGGCGAAAGCCTAGTTTACGACATGTTCGGATCTGGGGTAGTCCTGCACATGTGCTGAAAGGGAACGCAGAAAAGTTGGAATCAAGAACAGAAGTATGTTTCTTTGTTGGGTATCCAAGAGGAACTAAAGGTGGTCTGTTTTATAGTCCTAAGGTTCAGAAGGTTATTGTTAGCACCAATGCCACATTCTTAGAAGAGGACTATGTTATGGACCACAAGCCCAGAAGCCGTATTATTCTAGAGGAAATGAGAGGAGAGACACCGATATATACTTCTTCGATACCAACGGTACGAGAAGAAACACCACAAGAAAGAGTTATCGATATTCCATTACCACGTCGTAGTGGGAGGATTATCGAAACACGTGTAGATCCCGAACCAACTATTAATATGCAGGTTCCTGAACCAGTACAACGTGTAGATAATGGTGTATTAGGTTCAGAATCTTCACAACAAAATATCAGTGATGCACAGACACGGGTTGTGCCTCGTCGTAGTGGGAGGGTTATTATTCAACCGGACCGGTATATGTTCTTGGGAGAGTCTTATGACCGGGTCCCTGATGAACAAGGTACCGACCCCTGTAACTACATTGAAGCACTCCAAGATAAAGATGCAGATCTTTGGCAAAAGGCTATGAAGTCTGAAATGGAGTCCATGTACTCGAATCAAGTCTGGGATCTTGTAGAACCACCCAATGAAATAAAACCCGTTGGATGTAAGTGGATCTATAAGAAGAAGAGAGGAGCAGACGGTAAGGTGGAAACCTTTAAAGCAAGGCTTGTTGCAAAAGGGTTCACTCAAAAAGAAGGAATCGATTATGAGGAAACTTTTTCGCCGGTGGCAATGCTGAAGTCTATCCGGATTCTCTTATCCATTGCTGCACATTTCGATTATGAAATTTGGCAAATGGATGTCAAGACAGCATTTCTAAATGGGAATCTTGACGAGTGCATCTATATGATGCAACCAGACAGGTTCATTGCGAAGGACCAAGAACACATGTTGTGTAAGCTTAAGAAGTCCATTTATGGACTTAAGCAGGCATCTAGGTCTTAGAATATCCGCTTTGATCAAACAATCAAGTCTTTTGGTTTTGATCAATGTGCGGATGAATCTTGTGTGTACAAGAAACATGATGGAAGAGTGGTGGTGTTCTTAGTGCTGTATGTGGATGATATCTTGCTAATCGGAAATGATGTGGGGGTATTATCTTCTATAAGGGTATGGTTGTCCAGTCAATTCGATATGAAGGACTTGGGAGAAGCCGGTCACATCCTAGGGATCAAGCTTATGCGAGATCGCAAGAATGGGATGTTGGGCTTGTCACAAGGCACTTATATTGACAATTTTCTTGCAAGGTTTAGCATGCAAGATTCCAAGAAGGGATTCCTTCCCTTCAGACACGGAATTACTCTATCTAAGGATCAGTGTCCTAAGACACCTGATGAGATAGAGAAGATGAAGGCAGTTCCTTATGCCTCGGCAGTAGGAAGCCTAATGTATGCTATGCTATGTACTAGACCTGACATCTGCTTTGCTGTTGGCATGGTTAGTAGATACCAGTCTAATCCAGGGCAAGAACATTGGACTGCGGTGAAAAATATTCTCAAGTACCTGAAAAGGACTCGAGACTATATGTTAGTTTACCAAGCAGACAGTCTTGTACCCGTTGGGTACACAGATTCTGATTTCATGTCAGATAGGGATTCCAGAAAGTCTACCTCAGGATATGTGTTTATCCTAGGAGGTGGAGCCATTACTTGGAGGAGTATCAAGCAGTCATGTATTGCTGATTCCACCATGGAAGCCGAGTATGTGGCTGCTTCGGAAGCCGCTAAGGAGGCCGTTTGGCTCAGAAACTTCCTTATGGATCTAAGAGTAGTACCTGTGGTACAATAGGCTATTACCCTTTATTGCGATAATAGCGGAGCGGTTGCTAACTCAAAGGAACCAAGGGCCCATAAGAAGGGAAAACACATTGAGCGTAAGTATCACCTGATACGAGAGATCGTGCAAAGAGATGATGTTGAAGTGACCAAGATAGCATCAACAAATAACCTGGCAGATCCTTTCACCAAGAGCTTACCGGCCAAGACTTTTGACAGTCATGTAGAAGGGATAGGAGTGAGGTGTGTCGCATCATGGCTTTGAGTCTAAGTGGGAGATTGTTAGGGATATATACTAAAAGCCATGCTTTATGTAGTTGATTTATTATTCATTTAATAAAATCAGTTAATCCATTTTTTTTAGAATCTATGTGGGCAATGTTTGTATTATATTATTTATTTAATATTATGCATGTGTGTCTCTCATTCTATATAGTAGGTGGTTTGGTGTGTAGAGTTCGGCTTACACACAGAAGATCAGGCCATCATATATTATAGAATGTAAGATTTTGGTTTACAGTCTTAGATGGGATTGGACACACCATCGGTAGGACTGCATCATGGTGTTGTAGTAGGTTTGTCTTGACTACGGAAAACGGTATAGTTTCAACTCACTATGCTGGTACACTTTGTGTATTAAACGAGACTGACTTGGGGTAATTATCTATATACTGACTTATAAGATAATTAATACCTCATGGCTATTATGAGTGCTTATGCTCTAAATCCTAAGTTAATTTGTAGACACGTACATTTGATATTTACACTTTGATCCCTAAAAGGGTGAGATCCTTAAATGGGTCAATATCTCATTGGATTGGGTGGCAATATTAATTGTGTGGTGGATATTAATTAATGATGGAATCCATGTCTCAATTTTTGGGATTGATGATATCCCCTTGAGAAAGCTTATAAGTTTTGATTATGTCAAACCCTGCAGGTGGATTTTGTATCCGACATATCAGATAAGTTAAGCAGAGGATCTCAAGGAATTTTAAGAAATTAATTAAATATGATTGTCAGTAATTATAGTTAATTAATGGATATCTGTAATCATAACATGGGGAGATAATAAGCATTTAATAACATGGAGCTCGAAATATATTTTTGAGATAAGGGTAGGAGTGCAATTATAATTCTTTAGTGGTATGAATTATAATTTATGGAAATAGGAATCTGATTCAGTTCGAATTAGGGTTTCCTAATTCCATAAGGAAGCCTATTCCTTATTGACTTCTTATGGTCCCTATCGTAGCCTATATATATGCTGCTTTGGCTCTCTCATCAGTTAGCGTTTTTCCATCAAGAGTATTATAACTCGGAATAAAAAAGAGAGCGTAAAAGAGGGAGAGCAGAAAACAAAAAGGATTTCGAAAGAGCCCACACTCAGTTCGATATTCTGGCAGCGGAGGAATACGGTAGAAGATCGTGAGCTGTTATCGAGCCCGTGTTCTCGATTCGTCTACTACAGCAATCCGTTTTGCAGTTCAAGGTAACCCTAGTTCCACCCTTGTAGGGTTATTATAGATTTCACAAAATTTTTTACAGTACCAACTTATACGCACTGTCAACGGATTCTGGGAACACAGTTTCCTAACACTGCAGACAACTCCTCGGACTGCCGTTGTTTTCGTGAAAGTTCAATTTTTATGACACTTAGTGAAATTTGTGGCACTCATAGAGTGCCATACCGGTACTTTGCAGAGTGTCATACGGCATCCCGTGGCTGCCGCAGAACTTACTATGTGCCGTTTTCCTCTCTTTTCCTTTTTGTTTTGAATTGAAAGAGCCTTCGAAAGAGCTTAAATCACCTTTGGAAGTTTTGGATTAGTCGGACACTTGTCATCATTGGATCTTAGAGGTAATACTCCCCTTAATTCGACGTGTGGTCAAAATTGGGGTGTTTACAGTTTACCTCTCTTCGACAGAGCTTGTGGAAAAATGCGTGTGACAAGTGAATGTCGAAGCCTGTGTGAAGACAAACCTTTGACCAGACCGTCGAATTTAGGTAAAAAGACAAAATGCGTTGCAAAAATGGCTGGACAAACGGTTCACGTCGGTCGTGCTCAATGGTGAGCTGCCTACGTATCCTTTTGGGAATCAGACCAAGATGTAGTTCGGGCCAGGGATAAACACACACAAGCTTAAGTAATCATACGAATGAATGCACCTATCCTGTCATGATGCACGTGCTCACGCAATGACGGTTGTCAATGCAATTTTATGCTCTACAAATGATGTGATTCAAAAATCATGCTATCTCGACGTATCCAGATGCAATCCAAACCTCATGCTCTTCAATGCTCTTGGTCACTCCGACTTAGAGACGAGTTATTTTTAAAGTTCAGAGTTTGTGATTATCGGGTTGACTCTTTTCAAGATTTGTGACTATCCTGACCAGTTAGACGAACGCAATTGGCAGGGTTGCGCTTCGCGACTTAGACCCCGGTGTCAATGTGTGTTTGCTCTGAAAATCCGTAGTCGTTCGTCCCCATCGGATATGTTTGCTCTGAGAATTTGTAGCCCTTCGGCCCTGTCAAAAATGTTTGCTCTGAAATTCCGCAGCCCTTCAGCCTCGTCGGATATGTTTGCTCTGAAAATCTGCAGCCCTTCAGCCCCGTCGGATATGTTTGCTCTAAAAATCCGTAGCCCTTCGGCCCCGTCAGAAATGTTTGCTCTGAGAATCCGCAGCTCTTCGGCCCCATCGAAAATGTTTGCTCTGAGAATCCACAGCCCTTCGGCCCCGTCGGATATGTTTGCTCTGAGAATTCGCAACCCTTCGGCCCCATCGAAAATGTTTGCTTTGAAAATCCGCAGCCCTTTGGCCCCGTTGGATATGTTTACTCTGAAAAATATATCTGCAGCCCTTCGGCCCCGTCGGATATGTTTGCTCTGCGAATTCGCAACCCTTCGGCCCCATCGAAAATGTTTGCTTTGAAAATCCGCAGCCCTTCGGCCCCGTTGGATATGTTTACTCTGAAAAATATATCTGCAGCCCTTCGGCCCCGTCGAATATGTTTGCTCAAAATTTTTAAAATCAGGAGTCAATCAGACCCAAATTCATTTTAATTTTCAAAATCAGGGGTCAATCGGACCCAAATTCATTTCAAAATTTTCAAAATCAGGAATCAATCATACCCAAATTTATTTCAATTTTTTAAATTAGGGGTTAATCGGACCCAAATTCATTTCAAATTTGAAATTAGGGACCGAAAGACTTCGAAAGATATTATTTGGGGACAAAAGCGCCAAAAGTGGGGACTATTTTGATTTTTAGGGAAAAATCAGCGGCACTTAAACTGCCATACTCACGGCACACGCTTCAAAAGCCGCTGCGGCACTTGGTGAGTGCCACACGGTAGTTCATAGACTGCCGTGCACAGTCTCCGAAGTGCTGTTCGAAACGGCAGAATGCTTATACTCTGGTTTTTACTTCATTTCTTCTTCACTTCTCACAATCTCTCCAATCCGAAGCTCTCTGGAGATTTTTCCTCTTTTCCTCACATTGATCCAAGGGATCCGCAGGTAAGTTCTTCTCGATCAGAACTCTGTTATTTCCTTTATTTTAGTTATTTTCTTGATTTTTCCAAAAGAATCGAAATTCCGTTCTTTCTCCTTTTAACAAGTTATGGCTAGCGGTTCGAGGAGCAAGAAGAAGGCCAAGTACACGGCCACTCCCCACTCTGATCCTACTTTCTTGCTCCGGGACTCGGACAAGCATCTATTTGTATGGGCATTCCAACGACAGGTACATATGCTCCCACTCATTCTTTTCTCGTTCAGTTATTCTTTTATGAATCTCATGAATGCAGTGCCATTGTATTCTTCCATATAAATGTGATGCACGATGAAGAAAACTCCTCATGCTTTTCATGTAATGCGACCATCGTTCTTATGAACCATGTTTATTCATCCATGCTCAGTTAATTGTTTCTTCACTTTATTCAATTTTCCGAAAAGAAATTATAAATGTAATGCATGTTGATCACAACTTTGTACACCCTCCCATAAATGCGACTTTTACGCTTACGAGTTTTTCGAGTGCTGCAATCGCTTTTCTTTTATTCACTTACTTTTTTGTTTATTCCTTTATTTCCTTTCCTTCAAATTCCCTTTACAAACCTTATGAAAGAGTGTATGATGACGAAACTTTTCAGAAAAAAATGAGTGCTATGCTTGGATTGTTCTAATTGCTCCTATCCATTATTCGCTTTTACTTTGTTCCATTCCTTCCATTTTTTATTTCATTTTATTGCTTTCACTCATTCACTTGCTGACGTTTAAATCTTGCAACTTTTACAACTCCAGCCCGACGTGCTGAAGGGGCACGGTAGTCTGGCTTATGGTTTTGAGTGGTACGGGGAGCTAAACGAGACGGTGAAGGGTCTCATTATTGCTGCTGGCTTTGGAGATTTTGTCTAGCTCTTGACGAAGAGCTCGAACGATCTTCGTCAGATACACGCCCTAGCAGAGCGTTGATGGGACACCACCAGCACGTTCCATTTTGACTTCGGGGAGATGACCATGACCCCGCTTGACTTTTCGATGATCACAAGGATCCCCTTCGGGGGGAGGGGGGAAGCGCCTGCGGTACCTGGATGCTGTGTTGGAGTGGGACCAGGTCAAGTCGCTTTTAGGAGTCGTCCTAGGCGAGCCCTTGGTCACGGCTGTAGACACCCCATTTCGTCGGCTATCAGATTTAGGAGACCCATAGCTTGGTGGTTCACAATGATCGAAAAAGACTCAAAAGGACCCCTGGAAGTTGGTTCTATCTCTCATAATGCTCAGAATGACCAAAATGCCCCTGAAAGCCCAAAAACTCCCAGATTTAGACCAAAAGTTATGGAAACATGCTATGTCATAAGAAAAGTAAGAAAAAGAGTTTTTAAGTAAAGTCAAATGAACCCGGAAGTCCCGGAAGTTCCCAGAAAGTCCCCGTTGCCAAGTTTGACCAAGATTTGACCAGATTTGACCAAGTTTGACCAAATTTGACCGAAATTGTCCAAATTTTCCAGGATCATTCTAGATCATGTGGAAAGTATTAAACTGAGTTTTAAAAGAAGATCGCACGAAAACGTCAGCTCTTGGGAGCTCCCAGAGGTTTCCAGAACTTCCCGAGAATCCCAGGTTTGACCAGTTTGACCAAAATTTGACTTTGAGACCGGAGCACTGTAACGATTTTCAAACCTTTTTCATGGATACTAGAGGTTAATAGCTTTCCAACGGTATATCACACATAATTTTTGGATTTAAAACGAGTTTATTATGAATTTCCGAAGGCAAAAAAGGCGATCAAATCGGCTTTTATCATGAATACCGCAAAACTTTTCAAAGTGACCTATTCCCAAACTATTTTTTATGTAAAGTAGACTCTATTACCTTTCCAACGGTATATCACAACCTCAATTTGGAGTTCATATGCATTTTCTGTGAATTTCGGACAAAATAGGCCTTTTCACAAATACCGGAACCTCTGGGGGCCTAAACAGTATTATCTGGATGAAGGAGGAGCAGTGCCGCCGCGACACAGGCCCAGTGCCGCCGCGGCACTCTCCCCCAGAATAGTCCATTTTTGTAATTTTGATTAGGGGTCCAAATTGATTAATTAGAAACCAAAACGACGTAGTCTTGGTTCCCAGCTTATTTTGGACCAATGGGAGACCTTTTTATACTTTTTAAAACCCCATTTACCACCCCTCATTTGCCTATAAAAGAAGCAATTTACTTCCATTTAGAGGAGAGACATGGAAGCTTAGAGAGAGCTTAGGAAGAAACTCTAGAGAAATATAGAGAGAGAAAGAGAAGAAGTAGTATTCTTCTTCTATTTTCTCCATCAAAGTGAGTTTTCTTTTTACTTGAGTTTGCTATCAAAACTTCAATCATCCAAACATTTCTTTCACCACCATTCTTGAGTATTCATGAGATAGGAAGCTACTTCCATGTCCAAATGTCACCATATATGAGTGAGACACCAAGCTACAAGTCCAACATCACATTGATTATCATCTATTGATTGCTATTTACTTGCTTATTTATATATATGTTCATCTCTTCTTACCTCATTTCTTTTTATTTTTCTTTATTTATTTACTTGTTCTTCATCATCTAAATGATGACATGAAGTTTGAGGCGAGTGAATCCTTATGGATAGTAGCTCTTGACCTCAAAAACATGTTTGATAGATGATGATTATAACTTCAATACCTCCAAGGTATCCTTGAAGTTATGCTCAAATGAAAATGAATCTCTCCAATAATATTGGGAGTTCTTGATGATGAGTTTGATGTTGATATTTCAAGAGATCATAATCTCTACTTGATGTTGAAAATATACTTTCAAAACCTCTATTTCAAAACCCCTCTTAAAACCCCTCATTTTGATCTCAAGAAAGAAAACTCTAGTTTTTCCCAAAATCTTCAAAACAGTGAGTGATCTGAGTTCAAAGATTTTTCTAGAACTCAATACTCAATGTATGGATGCAAGACCACTTGGAAAGTCTTCCTAACTCATTAGAGAACACCCATGATTTTTGGTTTGACTAAGAAATGCTTGAAAATGGTCCATTTGGACCCAAACATTCTCTCCAGATATTCTATTTTTGCAGTCACAGCAGCTTGGTCTACTTTCAACTTATTTTACAGAAAACGTTTCCAAAAGGAGTGATCCCAAACTATTTTTAACTTAAACTTCAGTGTCTTAGGGAACTTTCTGTATAAAATGGGCTTCTAGATCTTTTGGTTTCATTTTCTAAGATTTTTCAACATTTCAGTAGACAATACAGACTCTGTTTCTAAGTGACTTCTATTGTTTATATGATTTATCTCAATATGTGATAGTTATTAAAGATTGGGTTTTTGGGTTGTGTTCTAGACACAATAAGGAAGATCTCCATAAAAAATCATGCATTGAAAACATTTCTAACTCCTCTTTTCCATTTTCACAAGATCATGTTACTGTTCTGTCCACTATTCACAGCAAGCACACTTTTACTTCTCCCCTTTGATTTGATGCTTACATGCGCTCCAAATTAGCTCATGTCTTAGGAAGTAGTTCATACTACATTTGTATATATCCCATGATGATTTCATTCATTCATATACATTCTAGACTTCTAAGTCATTCTAGGAATCCATGAACATAAAACACACCACAACCTTGGCACATTCTAGATACATACATTGCATCCATGCAAGATTTGGGGCTTTCATGGCTCCTAATCTAAGAAGATTATAAGGAACGAATTTGATCACACGTCCATGCCTCCCCCTCGATCCAATATTCCTTTCTCATCTGTCCCGGGGATTAAGAGGTCTTCTTTTCTCAAAGATTAACATGCATCATGCTAGCTTGCTAAGCATATTTTGACTTCTTTGATTATTTGTTTCAAGAACAATTCATGTCCCCTTTAGATTAAGGAAACTTAATTACTTGATACATGATTAGACGATTTTTTCTAGGTTTATTTGTGTGATCTTTCACTTTACATTGTATGATATCTGGCTTAGATCTTATGAATGATATCTTATCTTTAGATCTTCCATTTCAAATTTTCTTATGTGATGTAATATACTATCATAATATTAATTATCGAACCATACATAGTATAAGATGATTATTTGGATGCTAATTGAGGCCAGTCGAAAGACGGGGCGAGTTGAGGGTGTTTTAGTCGCGACAAAGGCTCCTTCCTCTCTCGTACCAAAACCCTGAGTCAAGTTCTTTGGTTATGAAGGGCCGGTGCCCTTTATCCATTTGGGTGAGTCAAAATTAGGTTTCTTGGTTCCTTAAAGGCCAAGTGGCGACTCTGTATCTATTTTCAACATACCTTTTCAAAACAATCTCAAACAAGCAAGAGGTGGAATTTCGCGTGTCCACAACGGCCAAGTGGTTCATGGATAAGTTCAGGGGCCAATATGGCTTTACCGACCAGCAGATGGCCCGTGGTTTCCTTATATACATGCTGGGGTGCTCTCTGTTGAGCACCAAGGGCGATCGAATCTCTGTTACACTGGTAGTGTCCTTGGAGCCTATGGACCGGATACTCAAGTATGACTGGGCTGGTGTAGGATTAGCCATCCTGTACAAGCATATAGGGGACATTTACCGGGATCGGCGGGCTTCTACAGGTGGTTCTGGAGGGTATGGGAGGTACGTCCTCTTCTTGATTTTTTAAAATTATATTTCATTGTTTATCACACTTTCAAAAATAATTTAAACTACGAGACTCATGTCTTCTTTTTCTTTTCCTTATTTATATTACAAATTTGGTCCCACGAGTATCTTCACATGATGTCCCCTGAGACACGCGATGTTGACGCCCTCATTATGCCCCAGGGACTGAAATGGGCGAAGGATAGGGTCGGGCGAAAGACTGGGGCTCATGATTTTACAGCGTTCAGGAACTTCTTGACGAACTTGAGAGAGCTACACGTTCACTGGAAGCCATGGCTTAAGGTGCTTCCCACTGCTTTCGCGGGGATACAGGCATCGGGTGGGTACGACCCGATGAGATGGCTACTAGATGGGCCAGAGGCCCGGGCGTGGTATTTTGGAGAGAGGGTGACTAGGCAGTCTGTGGCGGCTCCCAGATTCTTCGTGCCACGCCCTCCTCCAGATTCTATGAGAGCCACGGACACGCTTCAGGGTAGTGCGCTTATAGCTGCTCTGATTGGCTTGGGCATCCGCGACTTCGTGGACCCCCCACGGGATATGCAGCTTTCCGTACTACTAAGCTGATGCCAAACTTCCCTCTGATGGAAATGGATCGGGTGAGTATATGATTTCTTTATCCTTTCCTGAGTTCTCTCTTATTCTTTATTTATATTTCATCCTTGTTGTTTGCAGCCCGTCCCTGCTGTTGTTCGTCCTCCCGCCTTACCCGAGTGGGATTAGGCCATGTCGACTGTCTCCTTCGACAAGCAGTTCTCGACGACGATTCCCCGACTCTCTCAGGGTGCCCCTACCATTCCTCTTCAGTATGATGATGTCCCGCGTGCTTACGCAGAGGAGGGCTTGATGTATGCCCACAGCGTGCGGTAGTGGGTCCTCGGGAGAGAGTGGATGGTAAGAATTTATTCTTGTCTCTCACATTGATTTTGGCTGCCTCTTATTTACTGATCTTTATTTTCAGCTTTTGGTTTCAACATAAAAGAGCTTGGGCGACGGCCGCGGCCCAGTTGAGGGCCCAGGTAAAATCTCCACTCTACTTTTAAAATTTCATTTTATCTTAAGAACTCCCGAGTTTTACCTCCTCTATCCTTTTAGGTGGAGGAGAACAGGGCGCTGGCCTAATAGGTGGGGGAGCTTCAGCAGCGGCTTCAGTAGTTCGGCATCAGTTTTAGCGATGCTCCTGGAGGTAGCGGTGCCAGACGAGGTGGAGGTAGCGGTGGCGGTAACAGTGGCGGCCGAGGTGGAGGCAGAGGAGGAGGCGGATTTGGTGGGAGCAGAGCAGAGTTAGAGGAGGAGCCCCTCAGACGTGTCATGCGCCAGACTCGAGGCCTGGGCCGGGGTTGACCTCACATCTTTGACATTTTCTTTTACTTTCTGAGTGTTTCTGGAGAGGTCACACACACTTGGATGACTGTATATATACATACACTTATTTTGATGGCGGCTATTGGATAGCCGGGATAGGATAGGCATCCGCACAACTTTATTTCCTGCATACTTTCATTTTGGTGATTGCGACCATGGCTTGGTCCCGCATTTTATTGCTTACTGCTTTTTTCTTATTCGTTTGTGACCATGGCTTGGTCTGGCACTTTTATTATTACTTCTTATGACCTCTGCGAATGTCATTGCTTTTATTATCTCTTTATATGAATGAATGGATGAATGAATGCGACCATAGCTTGGTCTTGTTGCACGTGCTGCATGATGCGCACGCTTTATTGCTTTTATTCAGTTTTTGTTTACAGGTGGGCAGAAAATAGTATAATAGATTCTGGCCAAAAAAATAGGCTTTTGTGGCACTCAATTTAGCCTACGCGGCACTCGGTGAGTGCGGTTGCGGCAGTTAGAGAATGCCGCGCGACATTTATGGACTGCCGCACGGCACATCATAGAGTACCGTTATGCTTTTTCAAGTGCCGCCCTATGTTCTTGGCAGATCCACTTCTATTTATATCCCATTCTTTTCAAAAACTCCGCAAAACACTCTCTTCTTTCATTCTCTTCTTTTTCAAATGGCCTCCATTAGTTTCCAAATCCTTTTCCCGTGGATGGATACTCTCTCTGGTATTGATAAGCTCAACTTCGAATGCTCTAGACTGAACGACCTCTTCTCCTTCTGACAGATGACTCTAAATGAAATTTTGCTTCAAGCCACTACTCAATGTTGGGATCTCTTACTCTACGTCTTCCGTTTTAGTTACCAAGAGATTTGTCCTCTGTTCGAGGAGTTCAGTGCTATTCTTCATACTGATCCTTCTGCAGATCTGACTGTTCCTTCGGTGCAAGCTGGGTATGTTCAGGATTTGGCAACTCTTTTCCATATATCCCGTAGTGCCGCAGGCTCTTTTATACATGATAGATAGGTCGATTTTGAGTGTCTCTCTTCGGTCTAAGCTCTTATCGGGGATCCTTATGACAGCGGGTATCAAGTTACACGGCGTAGTGCTTTATCGATCGCTATGTTTTCTTATTTCCTCTTTTAGTCATCTTTCGACATTCTTATACGCATTGTCTGTGGTTTGAGGGGGCGCCTTTTGTTTTACAGATTTGGCTCATGGAATGCTTGGACTTCTTTATCCACCCTTTACACCTGCGCAGATCACTTCCCTATGATCGTATGAAGATCCACCACTTATTCCATGCTGTCGATACCTGGCTCGACTGGCTTTGAGGTCTTTTTTCTGATGACATCTGTTGGATCTGCTCATAATGGGTACATTGCTCTATCGCGGTACGGTTACCTGGACAGCCTGGCATCTGGCTGCCGGGCTTGCATGTTACTAATTTCTACATTCCTGATCGGGTGGTCCGCCAGTTTGGGCTTTTACAGGATACTATTGAGGTCGTTACTGCTGATTTCACGAGGGCGTCCACTTTGCGCCCTTCTATTATGAAGGCTTTCATTGAGGCTTGGCATAGCAGGATGGCTGCTCCATGCTTGAGAACTCTTGCTTTGACTGTGCCTACTGCTGAGTATCTTCTAGAGATCCAAACCCTAGTTGCGAGACAGGCTTGATGGATACAGGCATAATGAAATAAAATAGACGAAAACAGGGAAAAGCTTGATATTTACAAAACTTTCTGACAGACCCTGCCTACTCTTGCTGCGCTTTTTGAGATGTGATTTTATCTTTCTTTTAAAGAATGCTTTCATGTTTTAGGAAAAGTCCTAACATGTTCAATCAAAGTGTTCACTCTTCCAATTCGTCTTTAAGTAATGAAGATTCTCCCCTTTTAATGCTTTTTCTCAGCTTTTATCATTACTGCTTTGAAAATTGCTTTTGGAATCTTAATCATTCTATACCATGAATCCTTATTTGTTTCTTTATAGTACTTATTTTGATAGCCAGGCGATCCAAAAATGGGTTTAAGCAATATCTGGGTTCTTCGGATAGCAAACGGAGTTTGCTCCTGGTTATAAGGCTCTGATGTGGTTTCGGGCAAATGCAAGTTTGCCCCTAGTTTGGCACAGGGATTTTTTTATGGACCGAGGGCTGATCGATAGCCCGCCTACTTATCCCCGAGTGGGTATCAGGTCCCAAGTAGTTCGGTTTAAGGCTGCAAAGGAAAGCGCCAATTAGGCAATTATTAATTACCGAACCGAGTAGGTTGCCTACGTATCCCCTAGCGGGAATCAGGTCAAGCGTAGTTCATCAACTCTGGAGGTTTTGAAAGGAAAGGGTTTCAAGCAAAGTATTTCTTGAGGCGATCGACGTTAATCGGTTGTTTAAATTCGACCCCATCTAGGTCCATGAGATAGGCAGCCCCTCTGGAGAGGAGAGTCTTAATGATGTATGGCCCGACCCAATTGGGTTTGAATTTTCCTCTGGGGTCATAAATAGGCACTTTGAGTTCTTTGAGGACCAGGTCACCCTCAGCAAGCTTCTTTGGGCGAACCTTTTTGTTGAAAGCACGGGCTATCCTCTTTTGGTACCCCCAAGTATGGTTTATCGCTGCCAATCTCTTCTCATCAAGTAGCATCAACTCTTCATACCTCCCCCTCATCCATTCTAGTTCGGTTAATTCGCATTCTTCCAAGACCCTGAGAGAGGGTATTTTTACCTTAATTGGAAGGACTGCTTCCATCCCATAAACCAAGAATACAGTGTGGCTCCTGTAGAAGTTCTCATAGAGGTCGGTATCCCCACAGTGCAAACGGTAGCTTCTCATGCCAATCCTTATACGTATCTATTGTTTTTCCCAAGATCGCCCTGACATTCTTATTTGCTGCTTCCACTGTTCCGTTCGTTTGAGGCCAATACAGGGACGACTGATGGCGAGTGATCTTATATTTCTCTAGAGTGGGATAACGTCTCCTTGAAAATGACTGCCATAATCAGAAATGAACTTATTCGGGACCCCATATCTGTAGATTATGTTCTTCTCGATGAAGCTCACCACATCCTTGGGTTTCAAAGTCGCATACGAAGCTGCCTCTTCCCACTTGGTAAAATAATCAATTGCTACGATTATGTAGCGGTGCCCGTTGGAGGCCTTTGGGACTATCTCACCAATGATATCGATTCCCCATACAGAAAATGGCCAAGGAGTGGTCAAGCTATAGAGCTGTGATGGCGGGGTGTGCATTAGATTTGCATGGATTTGGCATTTATGGCACCTTCTGACATATTCACAGCAGTCTTTGTCCAAAGTCGTCCAATAGTATCCCTGTCGGATAATCTTCTTCGCTAGCATGTGCCCATTCATGTGGGGTCCACACATTCCCTCATGTATTTCCTCCATCATTCTCTTAGCTTCCCTCCCATATAAACACTCTAGATTATACCCGGTGTAGGATTGCTTCCATAGTTTATCCACGTAGATCACAAACTGAGCAAAATATCGTCAACCGCCTTCTTGACCTTCTCTGAGGCTCCTTCGGGATACTCTCCCTTTTTAATGAAGTTCCATACATCCTCATACCAAGGCACTTCACCCACTTCTTCTATAGCGGCGATCATTTCAAACGACGGTTGGCTTCTCACTTCTATGGATAACGGGATCATGGTAGTTCTCGAGGGGATCTGGATCATTGAGGCTAGGGTTGCTAAGGAATCGGCTAGTTGGTTCTCTTCATGGGGAATGTAATAAAAGGAAATCTTTTCAAACTGCACTTCTAGGCTCTCTAGGTAGTTATGGTAAGGTCTTAACTTCTCATGCTTTACCCTCCAATTACCTCGTACTTAGGATATGATTAGGTTAGAATCTCTGAAAATGTCAATCCTTTCAACTTTCAAGGCTAAGGCTGCTTCCATCCCAATTATGCACGCTTCGTACTCTATGGTGTTATTGGTCGAGTCATACATGAGTTTGACGGCTAACGGGGTAAGGGCCCCATCGGGTGCTATGAGAATGATTCCAACCCCGTAGCCTGTTTGGTTGGCTGCTCCTGTTTGGTTGGCCCTTACCCCGTAGCCTGTTTGGTTGGCTGCTCCAACCCCGTAGCCTGTTTGGTTTGCACGCTTCGTACTCTATGGTGTTATTGGTCGAGTCATACATGAGTTTGACGGCTAACGGGGTAAGGGCCCCATCGGGTGCTATGAGAATGATTCCAACCCCGTAGCCTGTTTGGTTGGCTGCTCCATCAAAGTACATTTTCCACAAGTCCTCCTTCACCTCCATTACTCCCTCATCAGGAAACTTAAATTCTCCCTTATCCTCGGATTCTATGGCGAGATATGCTAAAAACTCAGCGACAGCTCTTCCTTTTACAGACTTGGCAGTGGCGTATTTGATATCGAATTCGCCTAGCATCATGGTCCATCGGGAAATTCAACTGGTCAAGGCAGGTTTTTTGACTAGGTATTTGAGTGGTCCATTCGGGATATCAGGGTTACAAAGAAGGCTAACATGTAATGGTGGAGGCGACGGGTACACCAGACCAAGGCCCAATAAGCTTTCTCTAAAGGTGAATATTTCAACTCGTATCCAGTCATCCTTTTGCTTAAGTAATAAATGGCTCTTTCTGTGTGCCCCTCTTCTCCTTCTTGTGCTAGCATACACCCCATTAAATCTTCCGACACGGAAAGGTACAGTAATAAGGGTCTTCCGAGTAAGGGTGGTGACAAGACAGGTGGGTTTTGGAGGTAGGTTTCGACCTTTTTGAAGGCTTGTTGGCATAAGGTATCCCATTCGAACTTCTCTCCTTTTCTAAGCATCTTAAACAAAGGGTCACAGGTTAGGGTGAGTTTTGAGATGAAGCGACTTATGAACTGTATTCTACCTAGAAATCCCCTTAATTCCTTCTCATTCTTGGGTGGCTGCATTTCGACTATGGCCTTTATTTTGGTCCGGTCCAGCTCTATCACACTCTGAGTGATGAGAAACCCCAACAACTTTTCGGTAGTGACTTCGAAGGTGCACTTCTGAGGGTTCAGCCTCATTCTAAATTCTCTTAATTTTCTGAAGAACTTTCTCAACACATCCAAGTGTCCTTTCCTCTCCTTAGATTTCACAATCATATCATCCACATACACTTTTACCTCTTTATGGATCATATCGTGCAACAACGTTGTAGCGGCCCGCTGGTAAGTTGCGCCCGCATTTTTGAGCCCAAATGGCATCACCCTATAGCAGTATGTGCCCTATGGTGTGATGAAAGTGGTTTTCTCTCTATCCTCGGGCGCCATTAGAATCTGGTTATACCCTAAGAACCCATCCATAAAAGATAGGAGTTCATGTCCCGCTATATTGTCCACTAACACATCAATGTGTGGTAAAGGGAAATCGTCCTTAGGGCTGGCTTTGTTCAGATCTCAGAAATCGACACAAACTCTAACGCGATCATCCTTTTTCGGGACATGCACTGTATTGGCGATCCATTCTGGATACTCGGAGACCATTAAGAATCTGGATCTCAACTGCTTTTCAACTTCCTCTTTGACTTTGAGCGCCCATTCAGGCCTCATTCGCCTCATTTTTTGTTTCACAAGTTTTGAATTGGGAAAGAGGGGATATGATGTTGAACTATTTCTGGATCGACACCTGGGATTTCACTGTAAGACCATGCAAAAACATCTTTGAATTCATTTAATAGATTGATTAATTCTTTACTTTCTTCTTTGCTAAGTGTAGAGCCAATAAAAACATTTTGAGGATTATCTTCATTTCCTAGATTGATCATTAGAGTGTTCTCAATGATTTTACATGCAGACTCTTTTTCTTTTTTGATTAATTTTTTCAATTCATTTGGTATTTCATGATCATCACATTTATCACATTCATTAAGCGCATTAGAGTAGACAGAAAGAGTCATACATTCATTGATTTTCTTTGGACCGATTACAACAGACATGGAAATCGAAAGACGCCTCATTTGAGCCATTATAGACTCCGGGTATGGGGGATACTTATCACTAGACTCAAAGACCTACTCTTTCTTGCTTTCTCTTCCCAGATCAGTGATGAAGCATTCCTTCGGATATCCTATTTTGGTAATCTCCTCCATTTCTTCTTTTTCAGGTTCTTCTATGTCATTCTCCTCGTCTTGCATCTCTTCTACCAATCCCTTAGCATGTTCTTTTCCCCCCTTGTCTTCCACGACCACTTCTTGGCCCGTTCCCTCAATTTTATGCTTTCCTCACCCAATAGATTCTTCATGATCAAGCCATCTAGTGCACCAATCCAATCTTTGGCAGTAGCTGACTTCACGGGCACCTGCAGATATGGATCTTCATACTCAGAGAATTCATGGGGGAAGAAGATTTTAAACCCTGGCTTCAAACAATTGTCTTTCTGATCCATCCATGGTTCTGGGAAGCCACAAAAGGTGAAATTCTCTCCTTCCTTCACAAAGTATCCATTGAGCATTTTCTGATACCGGACCAACGGTGCGTCTGCTGCCTTCTTCTTATCTCTTAGATCTTTCTTTGATGGTTGATAACCCAAGCCATGAGTGTGAGTCTGAGTGGAGATCTTTGGAAATTCCGGTAGACCTTGATGATTCTTTCCCAAGCCCATCCCCCGGAAAAAACCCATCTTCTTCATGATTCCGGCGACCAGTGGACTCGCATATTGATCAAAATAGAGTGGTAAGAACTCCCTTGGTTTTGCTTCCTCCAACATGTTAATGAACTCGAACCCTCCCAGACCTGTCTCCTCTTCTTGTAGTTGTACTTCCAAAATCGGTGCGCTTGACGAAGCCTCAGACGGACGAACCCAACTATCCCCAAGGATATCACAGACCCTTCTTTTCCAAACACATATGACTTTCTAATGAATTGTAGATGGTATGGCGCCCAGACTGTCTAACCATGGCCTTCCTAGCAGCAGGTTAAAAGAAGCGGGGATGTCAATGACCTGAAATTCAGCTTCCTTCTCTAAGGGACCGACAGCGAGATGGAGGAGGATTATACCCATGACAGTTCTTTGAGTGTTGTCTTATGCCCTCTCCTTTTGTTCGGACGGTATGAAGGTTGATTCGTCGAGACCCATTCATTTGGCTGTTCGGAATGGACATACATTCAGTGCAGACCCATTGTCAACAAGGCAAGATGGTACAGTATTCCCCAAACATTCAACAGTGACATACAGTAGTTTATTGTGAACAGGTCCTCCCAAAGGTAGGTCATCTGATGAGAAGGTAATAGCCAGAGTCAGAACCCCACTGATCATTCATACGAGGTCTTCTGGTGATGTGTTGATAGAAACACCAGATTGGTTCAAGGCATCTAGAACTACCTGTCTGTGATGTTTAGAGGCGATCAATAATCCCCAGATGGTGATATTAGCCTGAGTTTTCTTTATTTGCTTCAAAACCCTATCTTCTTCCTCTTCTTCATTCGTTTTCCCTTTTCCTTTATCCAATTCTCTCCCCAGGTGATCCTCCTCCAGTTCATGAGGCTTAAAATGTCTCCCTGACTGGGTTAGATGACTGACTTCTTCTTTTGCCCACAGATTGTCAATTTCAGAAACAACTTTCAAGCTTTCTTCCTCTGCTCCTTCTCTGTCACTCTCGTACCACAGGTCATTTTCCACCTGACCCACATCACTGTTGCTAGTTTTTTGGTCCCACCAATTCGATTGCTTTGTCATTCCCTCTCCACATATTCCGAATTGATCTCCCAGAGTATAGATTATTGAATTCCTCGGTATCTGATAAGGCTTCCTTGGTGTCCCGGCTTTAGTGATTAGCCTAGACGGATCGAAGATCATCTCTTCCATCCCCAAGAAATAGAGGCCCTACGGTGGTGGTACGGCATGATGATTTAGTAACGGGTTCTTGGTAACATTGGGAGCGCTGACAGGTGGTTCAGATATCACCTTGTTATCAATGAGGTCCTGAATTTCGTGCCTCAGCCTTGTGCATCGATCTGTAGAGTGACCCTTTTGCTGGTGAAACTTGCAATAAGATCTTCCTGAAACATTGGCAGAAGTGGACTTTATAGAGGTTGAGGCTCCAACGGACGAAGATGCCTCTTTGTTATCAGCCTATCAAGAGTGGTCGACAGTGATACCCCTAAATCTGAAAACTTCCTCGGCTATTTTTCCCCTCCTCTTCTTGGTGTTATATCGAATTTCCTCTCCGGTCCACTCAGTGCATTGACATCGGTGGGGCCAGAGTGACCTCCCGAATGTCCTCCATTCGACCCATAATTTGGCCTCCTATATCTGTTTGACTGTTCTTCTTTCTTAATCAGCCCTTCTTGAATAGCGTCATCTATTCTCGTTCCCACATCAAAAACCTCAGCAAAAGTGTTGATTGACTGGAATCTCATTTTCTCTTGGTAGACAGGTTGAAGGTTCTTCATCAACATTCAGATCTGGTCTTTCTCGGACGGCCTCTGTACCATCTTAGCTGCTTTTCCCCTCCACCTACTTAGATACTCAACAAATGGCTCCTTATTTCCCTGCCTGGTGGTCTCTAAATCCCGGACTGTGACATCCAAGTCTTGGTTGTACTCATACTGTGCCACGAATGCTTTGATCACTTCTTCCCAAACCCGGGTTTTTCTTGGTTCAAGAGTGAGGTACCAGGATAATGCGGCTCTAGTTAAAATCTGCTAAAATAAGACAACCATCATGGCAGTGCTCAGCCCACTGGGTTGGAAAGCTTCGATACACATTCTCACATGGCTGCGAGGATTCTCTGTCCCATCAAACTTATCAAAAACTGGCATTTTAAAATCAGCAGGCAGTGTTTCACGGACCCCATCGTACAGACCTTCCAGCTCCATCAGGTAAGTATCGACCCCCTGAGCCTTGCGCATTACCCTTTTTCAGCTTCTCTATCTTTTCGGTCATTATTCTCTCTTTTTCCCTTTCTACCCTTTCTCTTTCTACTCTGGGGGCCTCGGCCCTTGGCATTTCTGGTTCATCAATACCAACCTTCTTCCCTAATTGGCAGGTCATTGTTCGGTGGATTCATAACCGGTGGCGAGCGTGCTATCGCTTCTATGATGACTATCATTCGGTTCATATTCTCAGCCTGTCGCCTCATCTGTTCCGCTTGCTGTTCTACTAATGTCCTTAACTCTACTACTTCCCCATCATTCCTTTCATATGCCATCTCTCTGTCTTATTCTCTTCTTACTAACCTTACAGTGGGACCTCTAAACCAAATCGTGCCCGAACTGGATGCTATATTTTCCTTACAAAAAAAATATTTTTCAAAAGATCTTTCTGTTTTTCTATTTTTTTTTTATCAAAATCCCTTATACATTTTGAAAGATTTTTGATGAGATAAGATAGTTCACATGTCACACGGATGCAATGCATGTGTGCGTGTGTGCCTACTCTATATGCAAAAGAAAGGGAAAATTCTAATCCTAGCAAATAGACACATAAGCATATAAAATCCTCATTCATGTCAAATGCGTCAATTTCACCTCTCATTGTGATCCTCACTACCTTTTCAAAAATTATTTTTTAGAAAGTATTTCCCGGATGATAAATTCTATTTTGAAAACAATTCTTTAAACATTCCTTGACAAAGGTGATTGGATTGAAATTCTGTTTTGAAATTCTTTTGAAAAGCATTTTCTAAAAAAAAAAAAAATTTAATTCCCAAGGTTTTCGGCTTTTTTTCTTTTGAAGATGTGAAAATATATTTTAACAACGATTAGCTTGGAGTTTAAGTCAAAAGTGAACTAAAAAGATCTTTTGATTGAAAATTTTAGAACAAGGATGGCAAAAATCCGTTTTCTTTCAAAGATAAGTTTAAAGTTCTTTGAGTAAAAAGGATCATATGATTGGATTATCACCGTACTTTCCATGAATTTGGATACATACAAGGTCAATGATGCTTAGCTAAACGTGATATAAGAGATGTAATCTTATAATCAAAATCTAACATATTCCCAAATATCATGGGACATGAAGAGGAATTGCTCGAAAGCGATTGAGAGTTTTACATGTCTCGTATTAAGTGAGCATCGACATCATCTCAAGTAATCGTACAAAGCTCCCTAGCATATATCCCTAATCAAGAATTTATTTCCTAAGTTTTTTGAAAGGTTCTATAGAAACTACTATGCAAAGGCTGGGTTTTGGTCAAATAAGGGACCCTTGACACACATCCGATAGGATGCTTAATATACCAAATCATGGTACGAGATCAAGGGTGATCACACAGTCCCATGATAACTTGACCGACCGGGTTGCGCCGAGTCTCCAAGGTCATAGTTCCGTGCAATCGACTGGCTGGACATGCAAGTAAAATGCAATAGGCACACAAAGATTAATTAATTCGATTAAAATGATGCTTTCAATTTTAATCCTCAAGTGAACCCAAAATCAGAATTCTAGTCTGCGAAACCAGAGATTCTGGGTTCGATCCCCAGCAGAGTCGCCAGATTGTGGATACCGCAGTTTAACTTACCCACAGCTTTTTTATTTAAAACCCCTTCTAAATTCAAATTCAAAACGAGTCGCCACTTAATTTATAAAAGGAAAATTAAAAAACCATTTTAAAGCAAACCGATCTTTTGTAAACCAGAGATTAACTAGGTCCGGGGATTATGGAATGAGAGAGGAAGGAGCCCGACGGACTAAAACACCATTTCTCATCCTATCTTGTGATAGGTCTCTACTCAACATCCTTTTAATCGAATTATTAATCTAAATGTGTCCTCAACTAATACATATGTATAAATATACATCACAAAAGCATGTCCAAAGAGTGTAAGATTGCTAAGGGCAAAATAACATTCAAAAACTGCATAATTCATTTAGCAAGCGACATGATATGCAATAGGGAACAAGGAAACTTACCCAGGGTCCAACCACGAATATTTAACATGCAATGCATGCAAACAAAATAAAATCCCAGTAATAGAGTCTCTAATTCAAGTATACAAATAAAATAAGACCTATTTCTACGGTGTCGTACATGGAGTCGAAAAATCGATAAAATCAAGAAACTAAGATAAACTAGAAAGGAGTTTAAGAAATCATACCTTGATAGCGCTCTAATTATCCTCAACTCTTGGTTGCTTTAAGACTCTTTAAGGAGTAATCAAGCTCTTCTTCTTGCTCTTTCTTGCCAATTCTCTCTAGTTCTCTTCCTAATTTAGAAAATTCTTGGAGGAGAATCAATATTGGGGTCCTAACATTCTAATTTTTTTCAAGTCCCAATTAATGGGATACACATCCTCTATATATTTTGGAAAATTCGCAGCCAAAACCCTAATTTCGGCCGCCTTTTGAAGGTATAAACCGACCTATTTTAGGACAGGCTGTCACAAAAATGCGACACTCGGGAGATTTCCGCGGCACTCAATGAATGTCGTTGCGGCACTCATTGTTTGCCGGAACGGCATTCAAAGAATGCCACATCGGCACTCACGGAGTGCCGCAGACAACTCCTCGGACTGTCGTTGTTTCTGTGAAAGTTCAATTTTTACGACACTTAGTGAAATTCGCGGCATTCACAGAGTGCCGTACCGGCACTTCGCAGAGTGCCGTACGGCATCCTGTGACTGTCGCAGAACTTACCATATGCCATTTCCCTCTGTTTTCTCTTTTCCCCTCTTTTCCTTTTTGTTTTGAATTGAAAGAGCCTTCGGAAGAGCTTGAATCACCTTTTGGAAGTCTAGGATTAGTCGGACGCTTGTCATCATTGGATCTTAGAGATAATACACCCCTTAATTCGACGTGTGGTCAAAATTGGTGTGTCTACAATGAGTTGTACCATTTCATAGTCGAGTGGCATGTTTGAAAGGAGTAGAGTTGACATGCATGGTATGTGTTGGTGAGTTGAAAAGAGTAAAAGGGTTGATGTTGTATTTGGACACTCCCTGGTACTTGTGTACTACAGTGTGATGTGGTGATGAGACGGGTTAGAGTATCTGTGAAATGCGACGGTGATAAATTGGATATTCCCTAGCGCCCGTGGTAGTGCTATTGTTTGTGACGCCGACTTGGACACTCTCTGGCACCGGTAGTAGTGCTATAGTGTGTAGCCAACTGGACACTCCTTGGCATCTGTGGTATAGCTAAAGTGTGTGGCAAATTGGACACTCCCTAGTAATCGTGTACTATAGTGTGAGGCAAACTGGGCACTCCCTGGTACCCCTATATACCTTAGTATTTCAAGATACTGGAACGAGAGAGTTGGGTGATGTGTTGTCGAGAGAAAAGAGTCAGTGAGACGAGAATGGTTGAATTGTTCCATGCACGGTCACATGTTTTATTGATGGAAGATTATGACATTATCTTTATTGTTTTTCAATTTGAATCCATTACTGTATTTCTAACCGGTTGAATAATTAAATTTGTGAGACAGAAATGGTAAGTGAGTATGTTTTACATTTTGAGTCGTGCTTTTTAATACTCACCAACTTCATAAAGCTGACGGAGTTGATGCGCCCTGGACATTTGTGTCTAGGCTTTTCAGGTTATGACCAGGCAGAATAGTACAACTATGCAAATTGAAAACAACTACCTGAGAAGAGAGAATTTGTTATTATTGTTTTATGTTACCAACTAAACTTGTAATAAGGATGACAGTAATAAATATTATTATTTTGTTACAAGGTGGGTTGTGCCTTTATTTTGTAAGCCTTGATTGCTTTTACTCTGATTTAAATAATTGGGCTAATTATACTTTAATCCATTAAACTATACACATGTTTTCAATTGGGTCTATAAATTTTCTTTTTTTGCAATTGGGTCCTTGAACTTCAAAATTTTATTCAATCAGACCCAAATTCTAACACTGTTAGCTTAAATTATTAGAAATTGTCACGTACATTGTGCGTAATGCTTACGTGTCACATGTTAGGTTAAGACAAACACGAGAGACTGTGAATGACTAAAAAAAGATATGATTTTAGGTATGATTGAATGTAATTTTGGATCTAGTCAAATGTGTTTTCGAATTTGATTGAACGCGATTTCAGATCTGATTGAATGCGATTTTTCACACTATTCACAATCTCCCGTGTTTGTCTTAACCTAACATGTGACAGGTAAGCATTACGCGCAATGTACGTGACAATTTCTAATAATTTAAGCTAACAGTGTTAGAATTTGGGTCTGATTGAATGAATTTTTAAAGTTCAAGGACCCAATTGCAAAAAAAAAAGTTTATGGACCCAATTGAAAATAAGTTATAGTTTAATGGACTAAATTGTAATTTGCCCTAAATAATTATATTAATGTTCGACGTTTGGGACGGAATCAATCCTTCAAACTGTCGCGATCTACGAGTCCATAAAGGAAATTAAATGCTTTCCCTATTTATGCTACGTCGAAGCGTGACATGAGTAATTACAAGGAAAAGAGAAATACATTAAGGACCCATACAAGACAACTAAAACTATAAAATTAAAATAAGGCCCATATAATAAAACAATATCTCAACAGATCACACTCGTTTTATTAAGCACTCTTCACAGGGAAAAGTGTCTGCCCTGATTGTCTATGTAGATGACATCGTTCTTATTGGGAATGATGTAGAAGAGATGAAATCCCTAAAATCATAACTTGCGAAAGAATTTGAAATTAAGGACTTGGAAAATTTGAAATACTTCTTGGGAATTGAAGTGGCCAGATCCAAGGAAGGGATATTCATCTCCTACAGGAAGTATGTTCTTGACTTACTCAAGGAGACATGCATGCTTGGATGTAAAGCTCTTGATACTCCCATGTAGGGGTGCAACTCGGGTGGGACCTAAAGGGTTTTGGCTCTGCCCAGGCCTGAGCCCGAATTCAAGCAATCTGCCCAAATTTGAGCCCGAGCCTGACATAAACCCGAACTTGTCAACCCGACCCGATTTGTGAATTAGTTCTACAACCTGAGCCTGAGCCCGAATTACAAATTTTTTTTGGTGCAAATTGATTTTTAGTACGTAAACAACAATATGTAGAGTATTAAATATATATATTTTTTGTTTAGATTTGGGAAAAAAACATTCATATATTAATTTAGTGCTAGAACAATAGCCTATAGTGTATTATTATCACTAAAAAAACACTAGAATATAATGTCAAAAATAATACATTAATAGAATTCGGGCTCGGACTCGGGTTCCACGGGTTAGCAAAATTCTGCCCAAGTCCGGCCCAAATTGAATTCGGGCTTGCATTTTTTCGGCCCAAGCTCGCCCATGGTGAAAGTATCGCGGGCACAAGCCCTGTAATTTTTGGGCCGAGCCCGGGTTGACCACAGGTTGGCCGGCCCAAGTTGCACCGCTACTCCCATGGATCCGAATGTGAAACTTGGAGATGATCCAGGTGGGGAACTACTTGATAAAGGTAGCTACCAAAAGTTAGTAGGAAATGATTCATTTGGCTCATACTAGACTCAATATTGCATTTGCTATTAGCGTGATTAATTAGTTTATGCATAATCCTAAGCAACCCCATCTGGATGATGTACTTCGAATTGTGAGATACCTAAAGTCGATGCCAGGGAAAGGGCGATGTTTTGCAAAAAATGGACACGCTGGTGTTGAGGCTTATACTGATGCAGACTGGGCAGGCTCCATAACAAACAGATGATCAACCACGGGTTATTGTACGTTTGTGAGTGATAATTTAGTAACTTGGAGGAGTAAGAAATAATTAGTCGTGGCTAGGTCTATGCTGAAGCAGAGTTTAGAGCCATGGCTCAATGTGTGTGTGAGTTGCTTTGGGTTAAAATTATTTTATCAGATCTTGGTTTTGGACCAGAGGACTCTATGAAGTTATATTATGACAATAAAGGTGCTATCGATATTGCCTACAATTTGGTTCAGTACGACAGAATGAAGTATGTGGAAATCGATAGACATTTCATCAAAGAGAAATTGAACAGTGGGTGTATTTGTACTCCGTTTGTGAGAACAGGAGATCAGTTAGCAGATGTTCTAACAAAGGGCCTCGCTAGTCGACAATTTCACTTCATTCTTAGCAAGCTGGGCATGAAAGATATCTTCGCACCAGCTTGAGTAGGAGTGTTGAGAGTTATTTTTTCCTTTATTTTATATTTTATATTTTGTACCTAAGGGTACTCTTGTAATTTACCTGCTAGGGTTCATCCGAATACTATAATGTGAGAGTGGCAATAACCCTCTCTAAGCTTTCTGCAAACTAACAGATGGAATATTTCTGGCTCTTTGATCGCTCGATTCAGCTTCCTTTTCTATAGAATAATGTGAAGCTATTGGCAGCATAGAAAGAAATCAAAAACCTCATCGCATCCATTAACAGAAGCATCGGTGGACTAATGGTGAACACTGCAATTGCCGTCACTTATATGAACAAATTGTAGGAATAGGGATTCTGAGATTGTAAGATAACTAATAGGAGTACCAAGAAGTGATGAGGTTTGTCCCGAGAACCTTGCTCTTAGAAGCCCTCAAGTTCATGGGGCAGGTATCCAGGGAGGGTTAGCCATTGGTGGTTCTGGTGGAAAGGTGCCCAGGAAATAGTGAATATAGGTTTGGGTTCTTGGTTTATCCAAAAAAATGAATTCCTTTTTCGTGAATGTTGAATTTTGATTTTTTTGGCTTCGGTTTCCATTGCGGGAGAACCAAATGAGGCCTTGGGGCAATGTAAGATCCTATAATGTAATCATCAATCCAAAACAATCCCATGCAGATCATAGTTCATGCAAATATCAGCACATCCGGGGATTCTGCAACTAAGCATAGTGTGGAGCACAAGAAAATATGGTGATGGAAGTATCTAAAATGAAAGACATTAAAAATACCTTGGGCCAAATCCTGTCCCCCATCAGATTAATGTTTACCAGAAGAGGTCTTGCTCCAAAGCACCTGATGAACGATAGCAGTGAGGTGTTGATCATCAAGACGCTTCCATGTTTTGATAGTGTTGACCACTCCCCAATCTCCGTTGTTTGTTTTCTCCAATGATGCAACCACCACCCGAGCCCTCATTGGCCAACCAGCCTTCCCATAAGCATGATATCCAAAGCCTCGTTGTCAAAATCGTACGATTCGCGATTCGATACGATTCATCATGAAATCGATACGTATGGATAAACGAATCGAATATGTACAAGAATCGAAGGTGAATCTTACAATTCACAAGTGAATCTTATGATTCGATTCGCGATTCTTACGATTCACTTGACTGCTAGGCACAAAACTTAATTTTTTCAACTTTTTTGTTTTTTTGTTTTTCAATTTTTTCTTAAAAAATTGATTACATGTATCATTAATTTATTACCGAATCTTACGATTCACGATTCGCGAATCCCAATTCGATTCACATGTATCATTTCGATTCACGATACGAATCCCGATTTGACAACTATGATTGAGGTGATCATGCCCTGTAAAAACAGCCTTAACATCCTCAGCTTCCACCATAGATGTGAAGAAGCCAGAGTTTATGGAAGCAGAACAATTAATGCCTTCCTGTTTCACACCTGTGACGTTTGAGGAGGAGTTGAAAAAACTTCCATATTCAGGCAACGGAATGTGAAAGTATGCGAAACCCGGAGCAGGACCCTTGTGAGCCGCTGGCTTGCTCATGTATGCTCTCTGCAAATTGATGCCAATTATAGAGAGAGAGAGAGAGAGAGAGAGAGAGAGAGAGAGAGAGAAGCAGATGACTAATATGATAATATCTACTTTAAACTTGCAAATATGATATTATCATAAAACATGATACATCAGTTAGAAAAATTTGAATGAGAAATTGATTTTTAATTGAATGGATTTTTGGTCATGCCAAATAGACCCTTAGTCGAATGGATATGACTGTTGACGAACAGTTTCCTTTTAAAAAGTTGTGACTGTTGACGAATAGTTTCCTATATATATGGGTCTTGTTCATTTATTTTAAAAAAACATAATAATAATAAAATAAAAATACAAAATTATTCTCTCTCTCTGCATATTAGAATTAAGTATGTTCGAGTATTATACATATATTTGCATTCACTGGGTTTTGCATATTGGAGTGCAACTTATACAGAAGTGTAAATCCGTTCTATCGTGGGAGACGATTGTTCATCACCCTTGTGCACCGAGAGGGAGCAAATTCGTCTTAAGGAATCGGTGTTGACACTGGGCTCGGCTTCTTTCTCAAATTTATTCTGTATTTATTTTCATCTCTAATCAGTGAGTTTCCAATTTCAGATTTATACATTTATGCGCATACTCGTATATTTTGAATAACATCTCTCTCAATTCTCATCAGAAAAAATTGTGAGAGAGTGGGTGGGTACCTGAAGCTTCATGGGAGTACGTTGAGATTGAGAAGTGACTTATTATTGTTATTATTATTCTTATTATTGTTTTTTTTTTTCTTGAAGAAAAGGGCAGAAGGGGGCAATCAGCGTAGCAACCCTCCTGGGCGTGAGTCGCATGAGCATAGGAGCCATTCCCTGATGTGGAATGTTCGGTTTGAGCCAAAGCTACTGCCTGTGTAGGCGAGCCCGTCACCACACCCCCACAGAAGCGATAGTAAGCCAGAAGCCTATCAACAGACCACAGAAATCAGGCTTTACTCATGCAAGCGCTTTCAACTTACGTTCGGATTTGAACTCCTGACCTTGGGGTAAGGAATATAAGCCCCGTCCAACTGGGCTACCACCACGGTGGTGGTGGTTGTTGTTTCCAAAGCTGGAACCTCCTCCTTCATGAACACCGTGGACTTCCAGGTTGTAGTTTCCAATGCCATCGATGACGAGGTGTGGAGGATTAAATTGAGCCAAGGTGTGCTTCATTCCAACAGTATGTTTCATAACCCCTTCCCTTGAAAGAGTGGATTGTTGGTCATGGTTTCCCAAAACGGCAGCCCATGGGATGTTGGAAGATATAGCAGCAGCCGCAAATACATGATTCATGGATGAAGATGCATCTCTGGTATCCATTCTGTCAATGTTGTCACCAGTGAAAATGATGAGGTGAGGTCTGTCGGCAAGAAAAATGCAGTCAAGGAAGGCTGTAGTATTGAGGTCAGAGCAAGAATAAGAATCAAGCTCCTCCTGCATATCCATGCGAGGCGTTGTCTTGCCGTCCCCGTAGTGCATGTCTGCCACTTGCACTATCCTAAACTCTCCTCTCCTGTCAAAACGAAGTAATTTTCTTTGTCTTTTGTAGTGCTCTTGCTGTTGCTGTCCATCCTCCTCCTCAGCACCTACCAATAACATGCACTTTGGAACAGACCATATCACTACTGCAACCGGGAAGAAGATGATCACATTCACATTCACCTTCGCCATGGAAAAATTAAAGACGTGAAGGAGAACAAGACATCTTGTTGGATTGGATTGTCAATTTAAAGAAGAGAGTCTTCTTCTTCTTCTTCTGTTTATTATATTAAAATCATACCGTCTATCTCTTGTGAGTCCCATTACTTATCCTCTCTCTCTCTCTCTCTCTCTCTCTCTCTCTCTCTATACACACACACACATACATATATTAGTTTGTTTTTGTGTGTACACAAGTGGTGAATCATTTCACGTCAAATTTCCCACCCTCACCTGCAATCCCAACAGCCTCTGTTGGCATTTTCTTACACTTATTACTACATGTCCTCTCTGAAGTTCCCATTCTTTGGCTTTAAAGGCTCAATTGTAAGCTATTAGCAACGTTCACAAAGACGATCTGTTTAATCATAGCATTTTAATAACAAAGTTAACGACTATACCACCTGATTCGTCCAATAATTAATCCCTGCTCTGAAATAATCTTTTTGTTTACCGAAAAAAGAATAAGAAATAATCTTTTTATCTAATTGTAAAAGTAAGTTGGGATGAACCCACAAACCAGTGCCAAGGATGGATCCAAAAGGCATCACACACCAATTCCTACGTATCATATATATTATGAATATGTGAGTGTGTGATAGTGTACTCACATTTTGAGGTGATGGAGGATTATACATAAGATCCCTTCATTCTGCATAGTATTTATATGACCTGAATATAGGTGTATATGTATAAGGATACCTGTTATGTATGGATATATGTGTTTGTTCATCAAGTACCAAAAAGACCACATCCATGTGTATGTGGGGCTGGATTTGGCTCCAAAATTTGTTGCTAACCGGTTCTTGATTTTGGATTCACAGGTTTGGATTTTTAGTTAATAGATTTTGAAAGTTGGACCCAAGTACCAAACTTAGTCGGATTGCACAGCTGCAGGTGTTTCCGTAATACTCTGTTTTCTGTTTCCTCGTTTCGTCTGGTTCTCATGTTTGTTGTGAGTGTGTGGGGCATGGTCCTCGCTCGCCTATATATTTCATACTTTCTGGGCTTCTTGTATAGTCTGGATTCTCCCCCCGTCCTACTGAGTCCCGCAATGCTCCTTGCAATGCTCAAATGCACAACATACAACCTGACAAAGCCAATTTTCCCACAATAGACAATTCTATATAGTCGAGTTCACATAACTAGCCGAATAGTCACCATAAACACATCAAAATAATCATCATAAGCCTTACATTACAAGATATTAACACACTCATTGACTGAAAGAAACCTAAGCTCATAACACACTCAAATGAAAGCATTCAACATGACACACTTGTACTTGCTTCCCAAAATCCAAAAGAATTTATCCTTTGTCCAAAAGATACAAAGATACATACGTACATGACTTTTAAAAAGACCTAAGAGCATAGAAGTACAAAGTTATCCAACTATCCAAGCTTCAACAAGAAGGTGCTCCACCACCCAAAATGTTAAGCACCACAGCTCAAGTTTGGGGATCATTATCTGCAAAAGAAGACAATGAGCATGCAACGTTCAGAAGAAAGAGTACTAATCACATAAATATTCATGTGGTGATGTGTGTTTTTCAAGTGCACAAATATATGGAAATCATGGGTTATATACTAGGAAATCATGTAACCAAGATCAAATATCCTCTGCTATTCCTATAATGTTTACAATACTATATCACACCCACATCACCAAATTTGTTTAATTCCATCACCCATACCACTACCTATTACAGGCCTAATCTGAGTAACACGGACACAAGTGACCATTTATGGCCTAACCCTAGGACTACGGACACAAATTGATTGTTTGCAGCCTAAGGACTATCGACACTAAAGCTAGGCCAATTCACAAATCAAAAGGATTAGCGGGCTTTAGATTAAAATTATGAGAGCATTACCAAAGGCAATGGAAGATGCCATAACAGATCTAATGAACATTAAAACACTGAAAGATGAAAATTAATGACATTAATGATGACTCAGTTATACGACCCGACAATGTTCCACCAAAATAGATAGTAATGTAATCTGCAAAAGTCCTTTTTTCTTAGGCTCATGCAGGAACACACTTGTTCAAAAACACCAAATTGATAATGTCCTTTATTTATCCTAGGAAATTAAACTTCTTACATGTTCCTAGGTATGTTTCTTCTTCCTCAATAAGAAATTACGCTTCATATATGTGCTATTTTGATGGTAATTGTGGTCAGCCTACATCTCGTATGCATGGGCTTTGACATTCATCACAACAGAAATTCAAGCCTAATAACAATTTTAGAGAAGATCATTAACATTGTTCCATAATGTTATTTTTATGAAATAGATCAGCTATTCAATTCAGGCATTAAATGATTTATTACACAACATTTAAAAAGAATATATATATATATATATACACTTATCTATTCCTAGCAATGTATGGTGGGTCCATATGGAGATGTTTGTGGAGTACTTAATGGTACAACTTGCAAGGAACCTTATAATCCTTGTTGGGTATCAAAGTAACCATCAACTGGTTATTTAGCTAAACACCCAAGTATTTGGCAACTTCAGTTAGGAATGAAACTTGATCGGTAAATGATTACATAAACAGTCACTAGTGAAAGTTTTTGAAGATAGGGGGAAAAAAAAGAACAATTAAATGCATGATACAGGTAAATCAAATGTGATTAAAGAAGGCAAACCGTGAGAAGGAAGAACAAATCAATTCAAGCGTTCTTGTATTTTGCTCCTCCCTTTGGGGATGACTTGAACCAAGGAATCCAGACAGATGTAGTCTTCTGGTAGAGAGTGTAGGCTTCAGCCCTGTAGCCTTGGCTCAGCATCCGTTTCTCCACGAGGATGGTGACATATGCTAAGCACATGCTATTGATGAGTGATCCAATAAAGGTCCAACCACATCCTAGATTCCAAGCAAAAATAACTAGTCCCCACCACCATAACTGCTCTCCAAAGTAGTTTGGGTGTCGAGAATACCTCCAGAGGCCCTCGTCAAGATTGGGAACGGTGGGCTTGCCAAGCTCTTTTAGTTTATCATTTCTACTCACAAAATGGTAGAGTTGTGTGTCGGCATAATAGGCAATGAGAATACCAGAAATGCAGGTGAGTGTGGCAATGAAATCCCAAAGATTCATTGGCTGCTTGACTGAGTGAATGGCATACAAAGGCAGGCATACTCCAATCAGAAATACCTAAAATCCAATCCAGCAGGAAAGCTCAAATTATTATTATTATTATTTTTTTAATTAAGTTAGTTAGGACATTCATCGAGCAAGTTACGGATATTCATATGCGGCCTGAATAATCAAGCAAATTGCATTTATACTTGTATTGTATTTGTACTATACTGTAATTAAAAAAACAAAAAAAAAAAAAGAGTGGGAATTAGACGGAGGGAGGGAGGGTACCTGCTGAGAGAGGTAAACGGCAAAGAAAGAAACCCACCACCAATGTTTGCCGTACTGAAAACGCATATCGGTGAATCTCCAGTCCTCCCTGGCACCCCACTGCCACCTCTCTCGGCGGAAGTAATTATGAGTGAGCCTCATACTCCACACCCAAGTCAGCAACATCACTACCCTTGATCTCCAAATGTCGTACTGCCCCAGACCCAGTGGGTGACTTGAGTAGTAATGGACAGACAACACTGGTATCACTGTCCAATATACGTCTATCATCTGCAGTGCAATCAAAATTCAATCAATTGTTTATTTATATTACAATTTACACACACACAAATAGTATTTATATTATATATATATATATATATATATATATAAAAGAAATAAGAAAAGAAGAAATTTGATCGAGCGGCACCCACCCAGTGGCTGGACTTGATGAGACTAATAATCCAAAAGAGGAGATCAACATTGAGGAAGAAGAGGAGGTTGGCCAATAGGAGAGGATGGTGATAGCACCATCTCCAGAGTGGAGAGAGAGAGTGTGAGTAGTCGATTTTGGATGCATCATCACTTCTTGTTGTTGTTGTTGTAATATTAAGAGTAGGACTGTGGGAAAGGAAATAGAGATAGAATAGCAAGGAGGGAAGAGGAACCACCAACGATATCACTGCGTTCTTCAAAGAATTACGATCCATATCTCGCCGATAATCCCCCCTACCACCCCACCCTCATTAATAGCCTTCTGCCATGGTCAATTATCCGGTGATCCGGACCCATGGAGTCTGTCATGACTCTTGCGTATTAATCTTTTTATTAATTTTAATTTTATATTTTTCATTAATATATTGTATGTTTTTTTTTGGTTGAGGGACTTGTCCTAGTGTTTTTTTTTCTTTACACTTTATTTGATTCTAGAAAAATTAAAATTTCAGGTACACCCATTTTCACAACTTTACCCTCCACAATCTGGTGTGTCAACAATGTAGTGGGATGGGACTCACCATTTAACACAACCTCATATATGATACTCCCACTACATGGTTGACACATCAGCTTGTGGGAGTGAGGTTGTGGAAATAGGTGTGCCTGAAATTTTACTTAGACAGCACCGATACGTCGAGAAAGGGTTTTGTACTCGTAGCCGATACTGACACTTACCCGCCACGTATCGGATGCGGTAAATCCGCGTCTTCATTCTATTATGCAATTTTTTGAAGCGAACACATCACCGACATAGCGCTACACTTCAAGAGACATGGAGGTAAACTCTTTTTTGATCAAAATACTGCATTTTGTTAGTTTTTTTTTTTTTTTTTTAATGCGTTTAAATCTAAAACGTAATTAATTTTGTCAACCATTACATCACTTATATCTCCTCATATTTTTCCGATATTAGTCTAATCAAGACCAGGGCCAGTCTTGAGATTTTGGGGACCCCATGTGAGATTAGTTGACCGGGGCCCTTTAAATTTTTTTGGTCTATTTACATATATTTGCAAGTATTTTTATATTTTATAGTTTAATTTGTGAGTTATTTATTGGTATTTATTGGTAGTTTTTAGAAATCAAAGGTTTAAATAATGTAGTATGTATCAAGAATCAAATGCATAAAGACAACATATATACATATAGGGGTGTCAAACGGGGCGAATTGGCCCGCCCCGCCCCAATTCGTCATTTGGCGAATCACAACTCGTCCCGCCCCGTGACGAACACAGCTCGTGACTCAATTCATTGGATAGGGGTCCGGGTCGACTTCTATTTTTGCAACCCACAACTTGCCCCGTGACCCAGCTCGTCTAATCCATCGACTTGCCACCAACTCGTCTCACCTCGTAACCCGCCTCGCCTCGCCTCGCCTCGCGGACCCACCCCACCCCGCCTCACCAACTCTTGAATAAAACATTTTTATTTAATTGTTTTCAAATAACTATGTGTTAATAAACAATTTTATTAAACTTTTAAGTAGAAAATAAATATATATTTAAAAAAAATAGTTTTCAAATACTTTTCTCAACAAACTATTTTTAAATAAAGTATTTTATTAAACTATTTTTTAGAATTTTTTTATTTAAAATAAAAATAAGTTTTTGCAAATAACCCACGGGCTAACTCGTGGGCTAATTCGCTAACTAACCCGCGAGTTAGCCGCCCCGTCTCGCCTCGCCCCGTTGACACACGAATTAGTGGGTTGGGGCGAATCAATATCCCTTACCGAGTCAATTCGTCCCGCCCCATCTATTTCACCGACACGCCCCGTGGCTTGCCAAAATTCGCCTAACTCATCAAGGTGGCGGGGAGGGGTGGGCCGCCTCGTTTGACACCTCTATATACATATATAGGTCTGGAGAGTAATTTGGGAGCTCTTTTATATTATGGGCTCCAAGCCCAAGCGTGTGTCACATGTGCTGAGAGCTGGGCTTGATCAAGACCCTCTTTTTCCAATCCTCTCTCTCTATTCTCTGATCTGATTGTCCCCCTCTCATCATTGTCTTGAATATGAGACTAGCATTTTGAAAATGTGAATTGAACATCTTATAGATAATAATTGCATTACAATTTTGAAAAATATAAGAAAGAACCTAAAGTTGAACTATTTTTAAATATATAAAAAAAAATGGTTGCGTATGCTCGACATGTTGTGTCATCATTTTTTAAAATTTGTCATATCACTGTACCATTATCGTGTCATCTTCGTGCCGACGTATAGAATTGATTTAATGAGAAAAGAATGATAAAGGAGGTATTGAATATTATATTTTATTATTGTCAGTTTTGATTACAAATGGATGTATTTTATTCATCTTTATTTTTACAGAAATGATTTGTGCACAGAATATTTGCACAGAATTTGTGTACAGAATTGATCCGGACCACTCATTTCGATGGCACCCACACATTTTAGTATGGGGGCCACCGAAATGAGTGGTCTGGATCAATTCTGTGCACAAATTCTGTGCATTTTTCTGTGCTTGTAGCATTACTGTTATTTTTTAAAAAAAATACAACTATTCCCACTGTGAATGCGCCTAAAAAAAATGGAGGACTGGAAGCAATGTCGACTGATTTGAAGGAGGATAATGGTTTATGGGCAGGGTAATATTTGGGGCACAAACAAATCTCATTAACACTTATTAACATACTCTATTTTTCTTCTAATGGCACTGCAGGATCCGCTGAGCATTGTCCTTACAGGACATTGCCCACAAGAATTTAACATTGGTAAATTTGCTATAAAATCTTACCTCGTTTCTTTTTGCTTAGAGCAGCTTCACACGATCTTTATATCTTCAAAATCAAAGATATAAAGATGGAAAACAAAATTGCTAATGCAACAGTGTAGGTTATAGGGCAACTCAGCGGACATATTTTGCCATTTATCTAATCACACCACCAAAGCACACTGTTTATTCGCAATTGCCCAAGGGCTCGGGTGTGAGTGTGGCGACGAAGCACATGGCAGAGCAAGCGCAAACGGCCCATGATGAGGTGGAGTAAAGGCTTGAACAAGTGAGCACGAAGTACAAAGATATACAAATTTGTTGGGAATTTAAAATGCGGAATCAAATTTCTCCAATAAACTCACAGATACACATAAACACTGATAAATAAGCACACGTTGCACACCAAAGAAAATACAGATTTCTACGTGGTTCGGTCAAACAATGCCTACGTTCACACCCGAAAGACCAGTTCTTTTACTATTGAGAATAAACAATTGGTATAAAACACTTTAGATTAAATCTCATAACCCAATCCTCTAACCCCTTGTACATCTGCTCTCAATACCCTAAATAACCCTCACTCTCTCACCCTAGACCATGCACCCCCAACTTAGCACACCAAGGGCTTTCTAAATTCCTATACAATATCATCTTATGTAGAATTTGTAACCCATTATTTATTGGACAAGTAATACAACTCTATTATAAATGAAACCAAATTACAATAGGAATCTAGCCAAATCACAATCCCTAAATTAATGGGATTATCCCACATGTGATATCTATCCCAACAATTAAGGGTGGGCAATAGGTAGGTTCGGTTGGGTTCGGTTTGATAAAAATTGTACCGATAACTGATCGATGAAAAGCTTGGTTTTATCAGTTCGGTTTCCGAAACAAAGTTTAGGGTCAGTTTTAAATTCCGGTTTGAAACATAAGCCAAAAAACTAATGTAACTATAAATTTAAAAAATAATAAAAACAGCACCAAAGATTTCTTTGTAACAACTGTGAACTGTTAGCCAAAAAGGCTAATTAGACTAATTAGTCTTCCACAAATTCTAACTTTCTAAACTCTAAGGAAGTAAAGCAACCATCAATCGTCACCATAAATTTCACCCCAGTAGACTGAATAGAGTACTAATCAGAAGCCAAAAAAACTAATGTAACTAAAAAAAATACTATAAAAACAGTACCAAAGATTTCTTTATAACAACTGTGAAGTGTGAACTGGTATTCGAACATCCTAAATTAGACTAATTAGTCAATAGATTGAATAGAGTAATAATCAAAGAAAAAACCAGAAGCCAAAAAACTAATGTAACTAAAAAACCCTAAGTGTGAACTGCTAGCCAAACACGGAGAGATCTAACTATTCATACCTTGCTCAGTGCTCTGTGTTGTCGGAGACTGGAGAGATTGAGGGAGAGAGAGTAGCCAAAGACTAGTGACTGGAGAGATCGAGAGAGAGAGAGAGAGAGAGAGAGAGAGCAGTTGGGAAAGAAAAAAAAAACCCTAGTGGCCTAACCGTCGATTCTTCTTGATGGTGAATCAGACTGATCGGTGATGCCTTGAATCAGAGAAGTTTGGTAATGGTTGATGCCTTCAATAGTTCAATCTTCTTGCTCTTGGGGATGGTTCGATCATGGAGCCATGGAGCCTTGGAGGTGCGCCACTTCGGCTGGAGAGAGAAGTTTGGGGAAAGTGAAATAAAAAAACCCCAAGTGGCTGCCTAAGTCCAAATGCATGCATTTATGTCTTATAAATGTATATATAAAAAAATAAATTATATGTGTATTAAAATTTCAGATGTTCGAAAATTCGGTTCGGTTCGGGTGACTATGCCTATTTCGAAATCTGAACTGTAGTTTAAAACTATAGTTTGGCTGTTAACCGAACCGATATTTTGACCTGATTCACTCGACCCGAACAGTAAAAACTAGTTCGAAATTTCGGTTTGACCCGAACAGTGCCCATTCCTACCAACAATCACCCCCTATATCATATGTGGGGCAACTCCTCAATCAATATATCACACATGACTAGCACCCCTCAACTGCAGCACCTACAAAGCTGACCGCTTTGCAACCAATTACCATTGATCATCTTCCGTACCAGCATCCACACTTCGAATCAACTTGCTCTCAACACCTTCGATTTGTTAAACCGCGGCCAATATATGTGCAGCTTCCCAAAGTTAATTATACTCATTAACTCCACCAAAGAAGAGCCTCGATCCCTGTTTCTCCCCAACAGGATTTTCCCTCACCATCGTTTGAACCATGAAATAAACCATTCACCAACTTGCAAGAATTTTTCCACTGAGAACTTGGGAGTACAACTCTACTAACCAGATGACACAAACCATCCACACTTCTCTCAACCGTTGCGTGTGATTTCAGCAACAATATTAGATTCCTTCGCAACTTTGGGATCAATATCACACCACCCAAATAATGAATCTGCTCCAAAAGTATTTGATCAACGTTCCTACGTGCAGTATCATAACAATTATCTCTGTTAGGTGATTGCGCCTGTGTCTGCCACCGCCTTCTTGGAACCCATCAAATTATTTTCTCTAGAAGCACATACTTACCGTACCCGGAATCTAACAACCCAAGAGAAATGCCCGTATGAGTGGAATGTGAGAACCTCTCCACTATAAGCAGCCTGCTACAATCACAATAACATCAAAATTATTTTTCGGCTCTAGATCCCAACTTGTTGTAATACATATAGGATTTATCACTAAAAAATAAATAAATTCCAATCCGTGCAAAATTTCATAAAATCACTTCTACCGATGAATCTGTAGTGCTTTGATCACATGAGCGCAACACACTGGATAACTCCCCTATCCAAGGCTTCATGAATCATCCTGCTGCAAGTCATCCATGCCATGACGAGTGTCGGCCACGTCACTGTCCATATTGCTGCATCATTGATTTTTTTTTCCTTCTTTTGTGCGATCTTTTCCTTCAATCATCGTCCTGTTAATCTCCACTGTCACCGTTGTGCGCATCTACCCACCATGGATTTGACAACCATGGCTCTGATACTACTTGTTGAGATTTTAAAACACGGAACCAAATTCCTCTAATAAACACACAGACACATGTAAACAATAATAAATAAGCACACCAAAGAAAACACAAATTTCTACATGCTTTGGCCAAACAATACATCCACACCTGAGAGACCAGTTCTTTTACTATTGAAAATAAACAATTGGTACAAGATACTTTAGATTAAATCCCATAACCTAACCATCTAACCCCTTGTACACCTACCCTCAATACCCCAAAGAACTCTCACTCTTTTCACCCTAGACCATGCACCCCCATGAGAGGAGACCTCCAACTTGGTATACCAAGGGCTTCCTAAATTCATACACAACATCCCCTTTATATAGAGTTTGCAACCCATTACTTATTGGACAAGTAATACAACTCTATCACACAGAAAACCAAATTACAATAGAAATTTTGCCAAATCACAATTTCTAAATTAATGAGATTATCCCACATGTGATATACATAGCAACAAATATTATAATAGAAAGCGCAAAAAGAAAAATTTAACCTGTAATATTGGGAGGCATGGTAACATTGTCCTAAAGTATCTTTGCCTCGTTACGTGAAAGTTGTAACTGTATAAGCTGCTCCAAAATCCAATCCAACATCAATAAGTGTTTCTCCTCGGGATTTACTTACTCAATTAAAGAGATGGTGTGAACAAGTCTTTCTCAGATTGCCCAAAACATAATATAAAATAATAGAAACACCCACCCACCCACAACACACCACTCCCCCCCCCCCCCCCCCCCCCCCCCCAACCCCAACCCCAAAAAAAAAAAAAAGAAAGAAAAAAAATATTGAAATATATATCTATATAGCTCCACCAATATTGAACCTTCTCTTTTTATAGAGTACAAGAACGAGTAATTACTTATATAACGGTCAAGTAATAAATCATTACTAAGGCTGCATTTTCAATGAGTCAATAAAAGTGTAACTAAATAACAAATCAAATTTAATGAAAAATTAAATCAATCATATAAAGAAATGAAATCTAATATCTATGTGTATGAAATCTAAAACCTTTGGTTTTGCGAAGTGACAATTTATAAGAAATTTATTAATTTAAAATTTTTTTAAAAACATATTTGTATTAATATATATAATTAAGGATTGACCAAAAATAAAGAACCAATTTAATGTAGATTAAATTGACCTATAAAAAAAAAAAGGATTGACCAATTTAATGTACATAAAATTTGATATATTATTTATCATATACCTTTGAATTGGATTTAAACAATGATTGACCAATATCCTAGCATTATAATTATCTAATATCTATATATGAAAGCCAAAGCCTTTGGTTTTGCCAAGTGGTAATTTATGAGAAATTTGTTAATTAAAATTTTTTTTTTAAACATATTTGTGTTAATATATACAATTAAGGATTGACCAAAAATAAAGAACCAATTTAATGTAGATTAAATTGACCTATATAAAAAAAAAAAAGGATTGACCAATTTAATGTAGATTAAATTTGATATATTATTTATCATATACCCTTGAATTGGAATTAAACAAGGATTGATCAATATGGCAATATCCTAGCATTATAGCTATTGACTATTTTTCATCTACACAGTCTTTTCGTTTCTTGGTTAGAATCTTCACTATACAATTGCTTGATTTTTTTCTCTAATTCATATGTATGAATTCTTATTTAACTTTTATATTGGGCTTGATTGCTTTGTGTTAGATAGTTTTTTGACTTCAAATTAAGAAAATAAGAAGAGCACTTCAAGTAGATTGAATGTTATTTTCTATTATGTGTTTTTTTATTTTGGTATTATGCCTTCTCTATATGGTTCTTGATAGAGTAGTGATATTTTGTTACAATGCGATCTAACGAGATGTGTAAGACAAATGTAGGATCTGAATTTTTGAATCTAATGTGAATTAGTTAGAGTTTATTAATGAGTAATGCTATGATTTTCAAGTTCATATCTATAGTTCCTTACATGATATTTTGGTGGTCCCACTATTTTTTAGAGTGGTACTACTATCACATGTGTTGGGAACCATATTTGAAATATCAAAGTTGGGAAGCATAGCATTACTCAATCAAACACAATTAATAATGTTAAGTTTTTAATTCTTTTGACATTTATATTGTATACATTATTTTTTCTGGTCGTATTGACATTGACAATACAAATCAGATATTTTTTTAAACTGCTCTTATTACTATTATTTTAATTTTTAGAAGCTAAAAAATCATCTATTTTTGGTTGCTAGATATAAGCTATTTAGTTATACTAATTTCAAAGTGAATGCTATTAATATTTTTTGGTTTTCGACTCACCCGTGCATTGCACGGGACTCATAGCTTGTTGAAAATTAAGTAGAGTACTTTTAAAACTTTTTCCAACATACACAACTTTTATATCAATAGTATTTTGAGTTTTCTCTTTCAAAGATTATTCTTTTGTGTACCCTTGATGGATTTCAAATTTGATCCATAAGAATTTAGACGAATTTCTAATCCTTCTTGTTTTTGTGTTGTGTCAAGAAGTATCATAGTATTTATGAAAGTGCAATCAAACTACAACTACAAGTGAGTGGCAAAATATTTTTTATTTTGGTCCCCATGAAAAATTTGTCACTATTCTACACAAACGGACTGTGCCCTTAGTAAGTCAATGGAGTTCAAATCCTGTCAGGAGCACCATCCCCAGACAGACAAGTGGTTCTACTGTTCTACACACTAACAAGTGCCACTTCCAATTTATATTAAGTGAGAGAAGGCGATGATAATTCACTATGATCAAAGTTATTATACTTCTTAAATTTTATATTTCAAATAATTCTTAAATATATGTGGTAGTGGGCTCATTAGATTTTAATTGGTGGATGTTAAAGTGATCCCACCATTATTGAACATCAAATTTGGTTAGTTGATGTTAAAGTGATTTCACTATTATTGAACATGATCTACTGTTACATGTATTTGAGAACCATTTTGGATACGAAATTTGTTATGCATGGTATTTTAATCATTAGTTATAAGCATTGAGCATTACAATCACTTGTTTGCTTATTATTTCTGTTTGGTCGTTCCAGAATCAAAAGTGGTTCAGAAATGCAAAACTAGGTTTTCTAACTACGCTAATGCAAGTGTTGTAGAAGACTTAAAAATAAATCTAACTGCTAATCAAAGGAAAGTAATGGTGAGTATGATAGTATCCTCACCGAAAAGGTTCAATGGCAATGCAGAAGCCAGGGCTGGCCCTCAGTATTTGGAGGCCCGGGACAAACTACTAAAAAGGAGGCCCCTATACGGGAGTTCGAGGGCAGCGCCCCCGATGTGATTTTTTTGGAGTCTTATTATACATAATTGACAATTTGTTTATAATTGGCATTTTTTTTGGCATCTACATATAATATGAGTCTATTTGTGAAACTAAAATATTGTATAGTGTCTTTCAAAATTCTAAGGGGCCTATTTCTATAACTCAAAAAATTCTTACACTAAAAGTATAAGTCTAGGGGCCTTTGCTTTTGAGTTATATATACATATATATATATATCAATATATATTTATTTGATGGCACTAAACATAAGGTTAGGGGGACCTAAACATAATTGAGGGCGGCCTATATGTAAAATACTAAAAAATCTCAAGGTAAAAATATAATTATAAAAGTTTTATGGGAATCCTCAAAATTTAATAAACTTTAGTGGACACAGGATAGTTGCCCCTCTTATCTACCCCTTGGACCAGCCCAGGCTGAAGCACACAAGCCAAACCAAGTGCAGAATTTACTATGTGAAGTAATTAAATCACAAGCAATCAATGTAAAAAATACATTGAGAAAGATAAAACTTTATTGAATGGCTTGGAAAATATCAAACTCCAAAAAGAACAAAACTAAGAACAAAGAATCGCTCCTAATCTATGGATGAAATAGCAGAAAAATTAAGGTATGAGCTATGATTGCTGCTTTGAATGCTTAATTTGATCAAGTGGTGATCAAATTGTGTATGAGATGCAGGGTACCTTCAAAGCATGGTCAGTCTATGTATTTATAACGGCCTCTATGAAGAGATAAGAAAACTGCCTCAAAAAGATAAGGAAAGTATACCATAATCAAAATAAGGGAAGTTCAAATCATTCTTCATGCATATTAACGCATATACAGGAGTCGGGATAGAATTGGTATCACACCTAAAATTAAGGAATCTGATTGCGGGTAAACAGGGATAAGATCAACACAAGCCTAGGAAAGAATCCCACGCATTACTGACTCTCTACGCAATCATTCCCATTTGGACCGATCTCATTTTCTTCATCAAGCTGAGGCGATTCAAACAAGCGCTGCATCGAACTGTTCCATAAAGACCCCAGCTCCATCGGTCTGAACACATCCCAGATAATATGTTAGTCTGATAGAGCGAATTCTCACCCAATACTTTAGCATTTCTTCATCCACTGACACTTGTCAGACCGAACCATCATAACGTAGCACATCATCGGACTAGGGGTAAGTTTTGCCCTCACGTGGTTTTTTAAAAGTAGCTTATGAAATTTATTATTAAGTTGTTTGATAATTTTATACAAGTGATACATTACTCTTTAAAAAATTATTATGAAACCAAAAAGCAACCTCAATTCTAGAGCTTTTAAAAGCTCCTCTCTCCCCCCCCAAAAAAAAAACTCTAAGTTCAATTTTTACAAAACTCATAAACTAGTTACCAAAGAAATTAACATGAAATTATGCTTTAAAAAAGGAGGAGCAATAAAATGAGGGCCAAACTAAGCCTAAGTCCTTCAAATCTTCTTGAGCTACATCCTCCACATCATAGAATCTTCACCCAGATGCTCCTGCAAAAGCACGCCCAAGGACTTAGCTCGAGCATCATTCCTTCGGACCGACTATACCCAAAATGACAATTTTTTGGTGCAAACAACACTAAACACCTCAATTCTCAAAAATGGCTAAATTTTCACACAATACATAAAATATACCCACAAATATGTATAAATAAAAGTAAAAAAATTTCATCTTGAGGGTGTTGTGCCTGAAACCCATGGGGCTATGGGCAAACATTGATTAGGAGTCCGTGTTTAAATGGTCGCATAGGGTTCCCAATTGTCAGATTGGATTTGATAGCGGCTAGTGTATGGGGGTTCGAGGGCAGCGCTCCCGAAAATTATTTTTTTGACCTATTTATACATATTTTGTAAATATTTTGCGTAGATGATATAAGTTAATGCTATGAAAATCATCGCAAAAATATAAAAGGGTTATATAATTAGCACAAAAATTTAAAAGAAAGACGGTTTAATATAACAAATTTATAATATCAGGAGGAATTTTCATAATTTTCAAGGAGACTTAACTATAAGAAAAGAAAAAAATTAGTGTAAATCTACCATTTCTAAAAAATAAGTCCTTCCCTCAATCCACCCGTGGCCATGACAATGACACTTAAAATACTTAATCCAATGGAGGGCATGGGCATCTACTTTATTTACGGCGACAGATTAAAAGTAGCGGCGTGGTGATCTAGAATCAGCTTTAGATACTAATCATATTACTAGCAATGATAATTGGAAGTGGCACATAATAAAAACCCAAATCAACCAAATCTTATGTATATTATTATATGTTGTTGTACGTTGTCTTAGTTTATAGATTGATACCATATTACCATGCTTGTGGTGCCTGTAATGATGTTTGCATCCCATAGTGGTGTGCCTCATGATAAGCCAAAACCTCGACTCTCTCTCACAGTACAAAAACCCCACAGGTTATAACCACTAGTCCCCCCACCCAACCCTTTCTCCCAGCGGCCCCACTCTCTCTCTCGCATGAACTCTTCCGCAATCTACGCAGTGATTCTGCACAACACAGCTGGCACGCTTGGCTGGAGTCCGCTGAGGTGACCATTGTCTCCATCTATCCATCGCTGTGCTCAAAGTTAACAGTGGTGGAATCAGGATTAACGGTTAGAGGGGCCGTACACAAGGGGTTTGGGAACTGTTCTTTAAAGGCAAAAATTTTTAGTTAATTTTGTAGCGTTTTGCATGCGGACTATCACTTTTTTTTTTGGTCATTAGATATAAAGGCAATTTATGATAATTATGTTGATTTAAGAACAACTAAAAAAATGTGTATCAATTAGTCCCTCAATTCATATAGGACAAAAATACCCTCACCAAGTCGAACTAGTGACTGTAATTTCTTTGTCGAACTCAAGAACTTCGACGACCGTACCCTCAACGTTCCTACAACTCTGTCTCTTGTTGCCGGATTTGCATCAGCCTTGCCCGACCTTGCCATGGGTCTGTTCCCCGAGTGAGTCCGATTTGGGTGTTTCAAGGTAAACTCCAAGTCTCTCTCTATCTCTCCCCTTAACTGATATTGTTGGCCCGAATGTGGAAACCTTAGAGGGGGGGTGAATAAGGTTTTAGCGGAAATTAACCTTTTAAAACTAAATTGCAAATTAAAACACAATCACAAGCATTAATGTAAAGAGATAAGGGAAGATATACTTGCAAACCAATTTTTCAAGTGGTTCGGCAATCGCACCCCGCGGCCTACTTCCACCCCTCAAGAACACCTCTTGAGAATTACTTTAATCCGATCTACTTCACGGGTGTAGACCAAACCGTTCCCGGGGCACTTACGGGTGTGCACCAAACCGTTATAAGAGCCTTCATCAATCTCTCCCAAAGAAGAACACCTCTTCTTTGCACACAAGGGTTACTAGCCCTCACCCCTTACAAATTGATTTGTATACAAATTAAAACTCTCTATATAGAGTGGATAATACAAATAAAGCTCACTACATTTTTGCTCTCTCAAGAAATACAAATGAAAGATTTGAGCAAATTGATAAACTCACACAACTAGGGCTCAAATGATAATGTTTAAAGATCAAAGAGATGTGTGATCAATACTATGTTTTCCAATCAAAATCTCTACCCCAAATAGCTTGGGAAAACATGTATTTATAGGCCTTGGAAGATTATAGCCGTTGGTGGTAAGTTTGGTAATTAAAAGCCCCTCTAAAAACTAGCCGTTATTGCCTTTCAGGTCGATTCAGTCGACTGGACCTTGAAGCAGTCGACTGGGCCTTGAAGCAGTCGACTGAGCCTTGAAGCAGTCGACTGAGATGTGTTTATAGAGGGTTCTGTTTGCATTCTGCTCACTTCAGTCGACTGCATCGGGCCCTCAGTCGACTGCCCCTCCCTGTTTGACAGCCATACACATCTCCACTAAAATGGCCATAACTCCCTCTACAAAAATCAGATTTGTGATCCGTTTGATGTTTTGGAAACTAGATTCAAATACCTTTCCAACCATATAAGATTCAACACTTAATTATTTTCCAATTGGTTGAGGCATTTCTTTAAAAATGACCTTCTTAAAATTTATTTCTAAAACTTTAACTTTTAGAGTTTGTTTGAGCCCCTATGAGTGTGAGATCAAGATGCCTTACAATGATGGTCCTAGACTTCAACAAAGGATGAAATATCTTCAAGTCTTCAAGCTTGATCCTTGTTGAGCTCCTTGTAATCTTGATCTACATCAATTAAATCTCAAACACACAAAGATATTAAAACATTGATACAAAGTTAATACATGAGATTATATATGAGTATAAAAATGACTATGATCATAACAAGGAATGAAACAATATGAATCATGTAATTATCATAGCATATTTGACATCATCAAAACATAATTAAATATGCCTTAATATACCTTAAGGCTAACAATCTCCTCCTTTTTGATGATGGCAAACAACCAATGACGGATATGCCAATATAAGCACATTTGGTCATTTTCATATTATCATTCATAATGGATATCATATGTTAAGGAACATGAATGATAACTACCCAAAATACTTCTCCCCAATACTTCTCATATTTCTCCCCCTTTGACATTATCAAAAAGATTTGGGGATAAAACACAAAGCTCCCCCTCACAATAGGCATATAAATCAAAAATGCCAAAAAGATACCAAAAATAAACAAATATAACCACATATGAGAAAATGAATACATGAAAGTGCTCCCCCTAAGCATGTGCAATGATAAAGGATACCAAAATATATGAAAAGAGAGTATATTCTCCCAAAAGATACCAATAATAAAGTTGGAGGACTCAAGTAAACATATCATGGAGGCAATAAGATATCAAAAGTAACTAAAGTGAGCGTAATATCATGATACCAACAAATTAAGCCAACTAAAATAAACATAGTAATATGTTCCTCCTCAACATATGCATATATGAATGAATACTAATTATGTGATCAACATTATGCATTATCTCCTTAGGAGGATGAAATAGCTATGAACATCAAAACAAAATAACTTAATAAATCAAACAAGATTAGCATGCTATCAAAATCAAGAGAAATATCGAAACAAGTTAATCTAACCTACTCCTACTAGGCTTAAGATGAGAGATTTAACCATTGTCCACGCGCCTCTTGGATGCAACATTTGCCGAGTAGGTAGGAGAGGATCCCTTCACAACCCAAACCATGTTAACTTTCTTTCAAAATAAACATTTATAATTAACATGCCCCTTTTTCATGCAATAATGACAAGTTACATGGGGAAGAGTCTCATTTGAGATCGATGCTTTAACAAAGAAATTCTTGTGAGAATTTGAAGTAAAAGATGTGGACTTTACAAAGAAGCTATTGTACTTCTTTTCCTTATATGTGGGATGGGATTAAATCCCAAAACGGCCTTATCAAAAACACATTTTTGTTTTCCCAAAAGCATATTCAAATTTTGTTCATCTTGGGTAAACTTGGCCAAAGTTTTTGTCAAATCGTCCACCTCCTTTCTCAATTCAACCTTTTCCTTTTCAATAAATTCACTTGAAGGTTGATTGGTTGAAACAAGCTTTTCTTTTCTCAAAATTTCATTTTGAGATTTTAAATCATCCAATTGCTTTTTCAACTCCAAATTTTCTTTTTCAATCTTATTTGAAGATTGTGCTCTTAATACAAGTTTTTCATTTTCAATCTTCAAAGATTCATTTTGGGATTTCAAAATATTTAACTCATTTGAAAGTTTGGAAAAATTCTTTTTAAGAGTTATATATTTGATTCCCAAATTTTCCAACTCCTCATGTAATTCTTCAAATGCACTTTGAAGTTCATCATAATCATGAGATTGAATAATTGAGGTTGGTTTAGAATTTACCCCAAAATATGTAGTTTTCATGGATCTTAACTCAAGATTTTCAAAAATCTTTTGAAAAAGAAGAGCCGAGGCTCTAATACCAATTGTTGGCCCGAATGTGGAAACCTTAGAGGGGGGGGGGGGGGGGGGGTGAATAAGGTTTAAGCGGAAATTAACCTTTTAAAACTAAATTGCAAATTAAAACACAATCACAAGCATTAATGTAAAGAGATAAGGGAAGAGATACTTGCAAACCAATTTTTCAAGTGGTTCGGCAATCGCACCCCCCGGCCTACTTCCACCCCTCAAGAACACCTCTTGAGGATTCCTTTAATCCGATCTACTTCACGGGTGTAGACCAAACGGTTCCTGGAGCACTTACGGGTGTGCACCAAACCGTTACAAGAGCCTTCAATCTCTCCCAAAGAAGAACACCTCTTCTTTGCACACAAGGGTTACTAACCCTCACCCCTTACAAATTGATTTGTATACAAATTGAAACTCTCTATATAGAGTGGATAATACAAATAAAGCTCACTACATTTTTGCTCTCTCAAGAAATACAAATGAAAGATTTGAGCAAATTGATAAACTCACACAACTAGGGCTCAAATGATAATGTTTAAAGATCAAAGAGATGTGTGATCAATACTATGTTTTCCAATCAAAATCTCTACCCCAAATAGCTTGGGAAAACATGTATTTATAGGCCTTGGAAGATTATAGCCGTTGGTGGCAAGTTTGGTAATTAAAAGCCCCTCTAAAAACTAGCCGTTATTGCCTTTCAGGTCGATTCAGTCTACTGGATCTTGAAGCAGTCGACTGAGATGTATTTATAGAGGGTTCTGTTTTCACTCTGCTCACTTCAGTCGACTGCATCGGGCCCTCAGTCGACTGCCCTTCCCTGTTTGACAGCCAGACACATCTCCACTAAAATGGCCATAACTCCCTCTACAAAAATTGGATTTGTGATCAGTTTGATGTTTTGGAAACTAGATTCAAATAGCTTTCCAACCATATAAGATTCAACACTTACTTATTTTCCAATTGGTTGGGGCATTGCTTTAAAGATGACCTTCTTAAAATTTATTTCCAAAACTTTAAATTTTAGAGTTTGTTTGAGCCCCTATGAGTGTGAGATCAAGATGCTTTACAATGATGGTCCTAGACTTCAACAAAGGATGAAATATCTTCAAGTCTTCAAGCTTGATCCTTGTTGAGCTCCTTGTAATCTTGATCTACATCAATTAAATCTCAAGCACACAAAGATGTTAAAACATTGATACAAAATTAATACATGAGATTATATATGAGTATAAGAATGACTATGATAATAACAAGGAATGAAACAATATGAATCATGTAATTATCATAGCATATTTGACATTATCAAAACATAATTAAATATGCCTTAATATACCTTAAGGCTAATAGATATGGTTGATGGTGGTGGGCGGTGGGTAGTAGTGAGGGGTGGAGTGATTGATTACACAAAGATGCACACATATATGTATATATGTATATATATATATATGTATGTGTGTGCACCGGCCATAAAATAAAAATTAAAATGGACCTACTAAATCCAGTTGGGTATTACATGTGGAGAGGACATAAAAGTAGACTGATGGGAAAGGTAGGCTAATGCAACATAACAAATGGTATAACCCAATACGTCTGCCATGTCAATGGTGAATGGTTATTGGTAGTTATTTCTATGCAGACCAATGAAACATGCAATGTGAAGATCGTGACTGATGCAGTTATCGACGAAGACCCATTATGCCCAAATCATGGATATAGTGGGCAGTTTCTCAAACTGCTAGATAGTGATTATCATTGCGATTTATATAAAGACGGAGAGTTGTAGAGATAAAGATCCCCGATCAAGCAAAACACTTAGCATTTTTCTGTACTTCACACTATATTTTCCTTTCGTTTGTCAATTTCAATTCCAATTTACTTACCTATTTTAGGAGTAAATTAATAGTTTAATTCCAATTAGAAGATGGATTTCCACTTCTAATTGAACCTTGTTTTGTAAGAGACTTAATAAAAATCCATTTATGTTATTTCTTTGATCATTCTCTGTGTTTCTCATATTTGGAGTCTTTAATCTTTGGTTAAAGCAAGTAGAACCTATTTGGAGAGATTTCAATCCTCTTTCTCTCTAATCATCTAATTTTGTCAAATTGTTCACAATTCAAGAGGACATTTGTCTGGCATGCTCGTATTCTCATATTTGAGGATTTCTAGCCATACAATTTTTGACACGCCCGATGGGACAGGTGTGAGAAATCTGGTAATCTATCATGTCATCGAGGAAAATTTGACAAAAGATAAGGGGATAGTCGTGCAACCAGAGATGGATGCACCAACTGTGGAAGACAACGTTGAGGAAGGAGTTCATGGCAACACCAGCGACCAGTCTCGTACTAGTAGTTATGAGTCACTCCAGCCTCAGCGAGATGAGGTTAGAGCCCTGTTGTTGGTCTAGATCAATAGATTATGAAGGATTATGCAGCTGCGATGCGTTTCAATCTGAATAGCGCACTACATGATTGGCTCCAAGCCAACTTGCAGCAAACATCCATGATTGTGAAACCATTCACGAACATGATGCAAAAGATGGGTGACCAAATTACTATGAGTATTGACCATCAAATGTCTTACATGACAGAGAAATTAGGCCCAACATCATCCTTAAAGACCAGTGCACAAAAGGAGCCTATACAAGTTCCTATTAATTAGGCTCCACAGCTGAGTTACAGGAATGTTAAACTCCTTCATCGCCTTACAGTACCGGGTTTCCTTAACCACCCTGGGCCTAGCATATTTGACAATGCATAGAGTTCTAATAACCAGCCGGTTCCAAATAAGTTTGGTCAGAGTTTAGGACTTCTTGAGAGTCAACGAGGACAAACTGGTTTTAATACAAGGCCCCATACCAGTTTTCAAGTGGGGCAAATAACGGTCCTAGTTCATCAGACTGGATATCATGAAGGTACTCAGTCTCAGATGCATATTTTACCACCCTGGGGGACCATCTGCACAACTAGATTCCCATAGCAAGCCTACCTCAATTGTAGATGTGTCAGATTGGGGGGGGGGGGGGGGGGGGTACTACCATTAGCCAACAACGTAGACTGGGGGACACCATCAGCCAGCAGCACAGACTGGGGGCACCATCAGCTAGTAGCACAGACTGGGGGGCACTATCAACTAGTAGCACAGATGGGAGGGTACCAGACAGCATTGATGCACACTGGAGGACCATTGCAGGCACCTGCAGCAGGATTGCTGGGTTATCAGCCTACCGACGATGAGATACGTATCCCCTATCAGCCTAATTTTAATGGTCTCATTCCCATGGGAATGAATAGGGATGAAATGGCAGAGGCCATCAGAGAACAGGTCCATGGGGAGCAAGTCAATGGCCAATTAAGAGAACAATTTGGGGTAGTGTTTAGGGCCCCTATCTATCCTCAACACCAAAAGTCATACCCAGACTTCATTGACAGGATGTTCGAATTCCCAAGGTATTATAGGATACCTGAGTTTACTTTGTTCTCTAGTGGGGATAGGTAGACTACACTAGAGCACATTGCACTTTTCACTGCATAATATAGTGATGTATCTGACAATGATATGGTAAAATTAAGGCTATTTTCCAACTCACTCACTGGACCAGCCTTTACGTGGTACGTGCACCTTCCTATAGGTTCAGTCCAAACTTGGCAAGATATGGAATGAATCTTCCATAGCCAATTCAATCAGACTGACCCAGACATGACTATTGCTGATTTAGCCAGGTTAAAATAAAGAGTAGGAGAAAACGTAGAAACATATATTGCTAGGTTTAAATCTTCTTGGAATAGGTGTAAGGCTAGGTTACCAGAAGAGAAATATGTGCATCTAGCTGTAGATAATTTAAAATCAACACTCAGAATGCAGTTTGTGGACCAACAGTTCACGGACTTGTGCCATGTGGTAGATGTTGTGGCACGATATGAGAACGTTGTAGATGAGGAAAATCAAAAGAAAAACAATACTAGGGGAGTATAATATAAAGGACATCATCAGCCTGCACATCTGGTCGAGATTACGGATGATGGGCAGGCTGAAGAAGACAATGAGAACGAATATAATGGCCCAAAAGCCATTTATATGTGATGTCCTGCGTAAGCCTCCCGAGGTTCAAGGAAAGAATTCTACTAACCAGACTGATAAGCCTGGCAAGAAGTATGACTTCGACATCATGACCTTATTTGATCTTTGACTGGTTAGTTAAAGAAAAGAAAATTAAATAGACACATACCTTTCCATCAAATGAAGACAGCAAGGGTAAAACCTATTGCAAATGACATGATAAATGGACCCATAGTATAAATAACTGTACAACTTTTCAGGAATCCATTCAAAAATGGATTAAAAATGGAGCTGTAAAATTTCCTGCTGATAAGCCTACTCAACAGGTTGACAAAAATTCGTTCGTGACTGAGGCACATGTCAATATGGTTACAGCAGATTTCACCAACATGACAAAGCCAGCTAGATCAAAATCACGTGTTCAAGCCTCTTCCTCCAATGGTTCAAAAATAAAAAGTGTGGTTTCCAAGCCCAAGGGTTTGAATCTAGAGGCACCACCATTTGAGACCAGAGTAGGGGTTTACTACCATGCTGCCAATCCCTATGATTCGTATGTGTCATGCCCTGGAGCAGAAAAAATAGAGAAAAATAATTTTTCTTTTTGGGTCCATAGGGAATGATGGGTGAATTTCACTTATTGTCCACACCACACAGTACTAGTTTAACTAAATAAAAAGGAACAGTAAACAACTGTATATAAAAACAATCCTATTCATTACAATATCAAAGTGGTCCTCAGGATCACAACATGTCTGGAGACAACATATGCCCAAGTACCCATTACAAAAGTTCAATAGAAATAATAGAATATAAACTAGATATAACTTCTTCATCTCTAGCTGGCGTAAGGGTAGCCGTTAGCGTAGTAATCTTCCCTGGCATAATCATCATGAGTGGGGCCACCCTTTGCATAATCCAACTCCGAGTAGTAGCCGTCATTGTAGGTTCCATCACCTGCATTAATAGGGATAAGGTAGTTTGGTCGGGGAATGTCCAGGCATAAACGCCGTCAGCTTGCTTCAGTTGAGTGAATAGAAACTCCCACAGTATCATAGGTATAAAGTAATTATTAGTTATGCACGCTATAAAGTGGTGACACTAATAATATCTTTTCCTTTTTTATTCAGAACGATCACTATCTGATTCTTATCGTCTTCCAACTCTAAGACTGACTGTACCAATCCCGACTGACTACCATGAACTGATTATCATCACGACATACTAGTGCTCTTGTTCACCACTTTTAAGAACTTTTACTGTTCACTGCTTTTAAGAACTCTTGCAAACACTATACATAGATCTCATATGACGACTAGTCTATGGACGTACTAATAATCATGTTCACCTCTTTTAAAAACTCTTACTGTTCATCGCTTTTAAGAATACTTGCGAGTATTGCACACACATAGCTCCTAAGATAACCACTAGTTTATGGATGCACCAATACTCTTGTTCACTGCTTTTAAGAACTCTTACTATGCACCGCTTTTAAGAACGCTTACGAATATCGTCCTTTCATAATTAATATATATTAGTACTCTTGTTCAACGCTTTTACGAATCCTTATGAGTACAATACATAACGCTCACATCCCACGAAGATGTGTTTACGACCAACACCTGACACTGATATACTTGCATTGAAAGCAACTAATATCCCACTGACTCAGTCACCAGGTTATCCAAAGTTACCCACAATTATACCTCAAACCTTATCTCATTATCACGTCGTATTATTACTAACGTCCTGAACCCTACTACGTTTCTTACCACATTATCTCAGTCTCATAATCATATCCCATTACTCCCCAAATCCATAATATCACATAATAAAGATAGGGATTGTCAATTTAACAACTAAGCATTATGAATTATAAACTAAAGGAAGCATCCAAGTTCTGTTTGGTTCGATCAATTGAAGTCATCTTAATCGCTTGAAGAAAGTGAAGTTTGATCTATTGAAGTATCTTTGATCGATTGAAGTAAAGGTGTGCTTGATCGATTGAGACTCAGTGTGCTCGATTGATTGAACCTAGTTCATTCGCTCGAAAGTCGTCTATTCCAGATTCTAGCAGTGAACGTCCTGAATCTGTTAGGGCGTATTTGGGTCCTTATTAAACATTCAAAAACTTGTAATACTCTACACTGATGCTACTGAGTGAGTTTGGAACTCACTGAACGTCGTAAGGGCGCGTTTGAAAAAGTTTGAGCTTTTGGGTTCCCTCCAAAGGCCTATTTTCTCCCTCTGCCTCTCTCTCTCTCTCTCTCTCTCTCTCTCTGATCTTCTCATTCTTCTTCTTTTTCTTCTTCTTCTTCTTCTCTCCCTCTCTCTTACAGAGTATATATATAAGTGTACTAGTAATTGCCCGTGCCCGGGGGCCACGGGTGAAAAAAAAAAATCAAAGGAAGCTTTTGGGCTGGGATGGAAAAAAAAAAAAAAAACACAACCAAAGCGAATTTAAAATTGTAATAAAAAGAAACACAACTCGCTCTGTGCAGGATTTTCTTTTGCAACTAAAATAAAGGAGTACATATCATTAAGGGGAACGGAAAAAATCAGTCCATGGCTATAGATCACATCTGAACTATATATTCTTCTCATGAATACACCCTTTTAAGAAAGCTAGATAACATTACTTGCACTTAAAAAAAAAAAAACAAAAACAAAAACACCATTAATTTCATTCATACCCACCATGCCAATAAATTAAAAAAAGATATAAAAAAAAAAAAAATCACTCTTAGAAAAAAGAAAAGAAAAAAAAATCGTCAATTTCATGATTTGATTAGAACTTGAAATATGGAGGAGAACAGAGGAACTTACTCCAGAGTTAGCCCTCCACTCAATTCTTCTAATTGAATAACTTGCCAATAAAAAAATTAAGCAAAGTCAAACTATGAGTCTTTAAGCCGCAATAAGGCCAAGACATGATCGGAAAAATAAAAAATTTAAGAAAAAATGAATGTTGTAGGTACTCCCATGTGAACATAACAAAACCCTTCAATACTCAATTTGGATATGGCGGTTGTGGATTCACTTTACACCCCTACTTATTTTTTCTCTATCACTACAACTTCTATCTTCCTCCCATGCGCATGGGCATGACCACGTGAACAAAGAATCTTTGTTCACACCAACAAAAAAAAAAAAATTTGAATCTGCTAAGTCATGTCAAACTGCAAGACATGCCAAAGAGTTACCAACTCCCGAGATAGAATGAAATGCAGCTCCGGTTAGTTGAAGGGGAAGTCATCTCCAATACACATGCCACCCATCGGATAATTACTACAAATGAAATAAAGCAGTGCGAGAATTAGAAATTGAAACCTAAAAATAGAACTACCCACACAAAGTCAAAAAAACTAACCAGCTCCATGTGTTTTTGAATCTTTTTTAAGTGAATGCTCCTTCACTTCCTTGTTAAAATTCAAAAAAAAAAAATAATAATAATAAATAAATCTCTAGCACTTAGGGCTTGAGTGGGGAAGCAAAACAAATGCAGTATTCAAATCTTCACTAATCTAGGAAAAAACTAAAACCAAGTAACATAAGGCTTGCACCAACTCCCAGAACCAAATGATACTCCCTAATTTCATAAGAATAATGCTATGTACCCAAATGTAGTATTTCTTAAGCGAATGCTCGTTCACTTGTTAAAATTCAAAAAGAGAGAAAATAATAATAAATGAATCTGTAGCACTTAGGGCTTGAGTGGGGAAGCAAAACAAATGTAGTATTCAAATCTTCACTAATCTAGGAAAAAACTAAAACCAAGTAACATAGGGCAGCTTGCACCAACTTCCATAATCAAATGATACTCCGTCATGCTATTTACCCAAATGTAACATATGCAATGGAACTGCCACAACATATGGCATTGCATATGCTACAACTGTTGCACCATTTAAGAACAAAATTTTGGATCAAAATTGGGAAGCATAGAATTACTAATTTCATAATCAAATAATACTCCCTAGCATAGCATTACTCAAATTTGTGAAGCATAGCATTACCATCAGCATTGGGAACAAAAAAAATAGCATTAGCATTACAAAAAATTTAAAAAAAAAAACAAATTATTGGGAATCAAATTTGGAAGCATAGCATTACAAAAATTTGGAAACCATAGCAATATTCTAAGCATTTGGTACTAAATTGGGAACAAAAAATTGGCCGCATTTGTAGGATATTATATAGATTCCATTAGAGTATGGTTCATTCAAAAGCAACCAAAAAAGTGAAAAACCAAGGCCCCAATTCTAAAAACAGAGAGTAGTCCTTCATACAAAATCATAAACCAATTCATGCTGTTTCCCTTCTAACATCAGAATATCCAAACTCTTCCACCCATCGGATCATGTATGTCCGAAATTCTAGCCAAATGTTCATAATTTTTTTTGGTAATTCCATTAATTTTTTCTCAGGAAAAATCAAATTAGGCTTGCAATTAGAGTAAACAAAGGCTTGATACATGTTCAAAGGGCTAGTACTAAGACACAGACCCTAAATAAGAGGTGACAACAAAATTACTCAAGCTAACAGTCTGTGGTAAGTAAAAGCCTATTCACATTTCAATATCACTATTTTACTTTCTTTTCCTTGGTTTTCTCAGCAACCAAATGGAGAAAATGCGTTTCAAGTTTTCAACCAATTTCAGAGCATGTTTCACAAACAAAAAATCACAGATTCACAAAAATGATAATAGAAATTACCTTTCATTTCTTGTATGCTATTCTTGATTTCTTGAGCAAGATGCATGTGAGGAAGTAAAATGATTTCCTTAGGATGAAAAAAAAAAAAACCATGAGCCCAAAACAAACCCAATCAAAACCACTAATGACAATAATAATAAGGGCTTTTTTGGGAGGATTAGGGGATGTTTAGGTGTGGAGAGAGAGAGAGAGAGAGAGAGAGAGAGAGAGAGAGAGATCGGAAGATTAGAGGATTAGGGGATGTTTAGGCGACTGTTGGATGCTCTGAGTGTGTTTGTGTGTGTATGTGTGAGGATAGAGCGAGACAGATCGGAAGATTAGAGAATAGAGAGATATATATATATATATTGCCGGCGGTGAGAGGTGACTATGTCGGTGAACAGAGATGAGGCGGCGACGGTGAGGCAAGGTGTTGGAGGCACCGACAGAGAGTCAGGAAGTTTAAGTGGCTGAGAGAGAGGGGCTGGCTGAGGATATGGTGGTGATGGAGGTGAGGTGGGTCGGATCTGAAAAGTAGGTGGTGGTGGGTTTGCTCATAAAGGGGAGGAGATAGAAAGAAGAGTGGAGGGAGACAGGAGACTGCTGGAGAGATGGGTTTCAAATTCAAAATCTAGGGATTTGGTGCGTGGATTGATGAGGGAGAAAAATTAGAAAATCAAGGCAAGTGCTCGTTACAGGAGAAAGATGGGGGATCGAACGGCTGAAAGTGTCCACATTAGTGGACGGCTCAGATTCGTTTTGAGCCAAAAAGACTGACCTGCGATATTATATAGATATGTGTATATATATGAGTGTGTATATAATAATATATACATGTATCTCCTCCCAACTCTCTTGTTCTACAAACACACACTAACACATGAGCACAATGTATATATAGGGGAGAGGGGTGGGCAAGTGGTTGTGTTTGCGTACCTGGGATTTCTGATAATCACAAGTTCGATTGATTGAATATAGTTCTATTGATCGAGAGCAGATCAGCCAGTTTTGATCGATTGAAAAGGGGTTTGATAGATTAAAGTGGGGAACGCTTAATAAATTCATGTCGGCAGGGTTTCGATCGATTGCACAAAGTTCGATCGCTTGACAGAACTTCAATCGATTGAAAGTGAAACTTCAAGTATGGTCAAAGGAAGTATACAGAATCTTATGCATTAATATACAATTCAAAAATATAGGGAATTACGTTATCCACCATTCATTAAGGATTTCATCCTCGAAATCGAAAACAAATAAGGTCTAAAACAAAAACGGAAACTTCTCTCTCATCTCCGACTCTAGTTCCCATGAAGCTTCTCCTTCATTATGATGCTTCCACTAAATCTTCACCAATGGAATCTCTTTGTTTCTGAGCTTTTTGATTCCTCAATCTAAAATCTATACTGGTCCTTCATTAAAGTAACGTTGTTGTTGACTTCAATATCCTCAAAGTTGATCTCGTGCGCTAGATTGTGAGCACACTTCCTCAACATACTAATGTGGAATACGTTGTGCACTCCTGACATCTTCGGCGGCAATGCGAGTCGATACGCGAATCTCGAACAGTCTAATAAATTGCAGTGATAGCTTGCCTTTCTTTTGTCCAAATCTGATGATGCCTCGAATATGTGAAACCTTGAGTAGTATGTGGTCTCCAACCATGAATTCCAAGTCTTTGCATTGCTTGTTAGCAAAACTCTTGTGTCGGGTCTGTGCTGTCCTTATCCTCTCACGTACGATCTGAATCTTCTCACTTATTTCTTGTACCATTTTTGGCCCAAGAAGTTGAGTATTTCTGACTTTTACCCAACATAGCAGTAATCGGCAAGGTCTTCCGTATAAAGCTTCAAATGGTGCCATCCCTATACTCGTATGGTAACTGTTGTAGGATAACTTGATTAATGGCAGGTGTGTCTCCCAAGAACTCTCGAAATCAATCACGCAAGTGCGTAGCATGTTCTCCATCACTTGATTGACTCATTCAGTCTGTCTGTCAGTCTGTAAATGAAAGGCTAAACTCAAGTTCAGTGTTGTTCCCATCACTGTTTGGAGACTCTTCCAAAATTCTGCAGTAAAGCATGAATCTTGATCTGACATGATAGTAACAGGTACTCTGTGTAACCGTACAACGTGCTGTAGATGCATCTGGCTCAAATGTTCCACTGGATACGTCATGCTATAGGTGATAAAATGGGCCATTTTCATAAGTCGATCCGCGATTACCCAAATAGCGTTGTGGTTTTGCTATGACTGCGGCAATCCTACCACGAAATCCATGGTTACGTACTCCCACTTCCATTGGGGAATCGATAATGGTTGCAGTAATCCCAGTGTTTCTGATGTACTGCCTTTACTTGTTTACAAGTAAGACATTGATATACATACTCAGCTACTTCCCTCTTCATTCCTTCCCACTAGAAATTTCTCTTTAAATCCTTGTACATCTTCGTACCTCTAGGATGAATAGTCATCCGTGATTTATGTGCTTCATCCAATATTTCTTTCTGGAGATTTTCTTCGTCAGGTACACAGAGTCTACCTTTACACTGTAAGGCTCCGTCTATACCAATACTCCAAACCTCTAGTTCCTTGGCTGACATCTTGGCGAACCATAACTTCAAATCTTCCATTTTCTGTTGAGCTGCTATGATGCGACTGACTAAAGTTGGTTGTACCATAAGACATCCAAAATGTTGTCCTTCTTCTAACTCTACTGGCTATAGGTCAAACTCAGCTAACACTTCCAATGCTTACCATTCTCGAATTAATAATGCAACGATCACTCATCGAGGTCGACGGCTCAAAGCATCTGCTATGACATTTGCTTCACCCAGATGGTATTGTAACGAAAAATCATAATCCTTGAGTAACTCCATCCATCTTCATTGTCACATGTTCAAATCCTTCTGAGAGAACAAATACTTTAAGCTCTTATGATCGAAAAATAGGTCAAACTTTTCTCCATAGAGATAGTGTCTCCATCTTCAATGCAAACACTATTGCTGCTAATTCAAGATCATGCATAGGATAGGTCTTCTCATGTACCTTCAATTGTTTGGATCCATATACAATGACATTCCCGTCCTGTATAAGCACACAACCAAGTCCTTGATGTGATGCACCACTATAGATCACATACCTTTCTATACTATTAGGTATCGCAAGTATTGGTACAGAAGTCAATCTTTCCTTTAACTCCTGAAATGCACCCTCATGCTTGTCTGTCCATTCGTACTTTATCTCCTTTCTCGTCAAATTCATCAACGGTTTTGCCATCTTGGAGAATCCTTTGATTAATCTCCGATAATATCTGGCTAGACCAAGAAAACTTCTGACCTCTATCGCATTAGTTGGTCTGTTCCAACTTAAGAATGCATTAATCTTAGATGAGTCCACAGAGACACCATCCTTAGATATTGCATATCCCAAGAATTTGACCTCTTGTAGCCAAAATTCGCACTTGTTGAACATTGTATACAATTTACTATCTCTGAGTATCTATAAGGCAATCTGTAAGTGTTCCTTATGATCCTTCTCCTTCTTTGAGTAGATCAAAATGTCGTCGATGAACACTATAATAAATTGATCCAGATATGGTCTGAATACTCTATTCATCAAGTCCATAAATATGGCGGGTGCATTCGTCAATCCAAAAGGCATAACTAGAAACTCATAATGCCCGTATCTCGTCCTAAACACAGTCTTCGTCACATCCTCTAGTTGAACCAATAGTTGATAATATCCTGAATGCAGATCGATCTTTGAAAAGATCCTTGATCCTTATAACTGGTTGAATAGATCAGCTATCCGAGGTAGTGGGTACCTATTCTTAATGTAACTTTGTTCAACTCCCTGTAGTCTATACAGAGTCGAAGTGTTCCATCCTTCTTCTTCACAAACAGAACTGGTGCTCCCTAAGGTGACGTACTTGGGTGAACAAAACCTAGATCTTTAAGTTCTTGACCTTGCTTCTTCAATTCCAACATTTCACTTAGCGCCATCCTATATGGAGTCTTAGATATTGGCAATGTGCAAGGTACTAGTTCCATATCGAAGTTTATTTCTCTTTTCGGTGGAAGTCCTTTAATATTCTGGAATGCATCCTGAAAGTCTTGTACGTTAGGAATTTGATCCATCGTGATTTCTGTACTCGTGATCCCGATTACAGCTAAACCACTTGTAAGAAACATGTCACTCGTTGACTGAGGCTTCCTGATTCCATCCCAGGTTCTCTTATTACCTTGTAAAAACCCTGAGGTCTCCACCCTTGAGTATTCCTCAGTGATTGATTCTGTAATTCCTCTGCTGAAAACCTCTTGACAACTGGGGTCGATTTATCTGTGGTCGCTGTCCTAGATAAGCGTCCTTTTCCAACCCAATAGAAAATCTCCATACTCGTGATCCTGATTGCAGCTAAACCACTTATAAGAAACATGCCGCTCGTTGACTGAGGCTTTCTGGTTCCATCCCAAGTTCTTTTATTGTCTTGAACGCTACACTGAGTTCTCCACCCTTGGGTATTCTAACACGACTAAAAAGTTGTACGTTCTTGTACAACACCCAAGTGTAGGTGATCGTGCAAGTAATACTGGATAAATCCAGGACGATTTCACAGTAAAGAATAGGAAGAATATATACTAAGTTATAACCTAAAGAAAAAGAAAAATATGAATAAAGGAGTGGAGGTTCTAACGAATCCTAATTAATTAAATTAAACTAAATAATAAGTAAAGCATAAAGAAACATAATTATAAAATAAATAAATTAAAGGTATTGGAATACGTGGCTCCACATCGATCCTAACCATCTACCATGCATAATCATTAACGTTCTATGGAATACATTCCTTTTCAGCATTCCGTATTTTTCTAAAGATAAAGAACCTATAGCCCTTACATGACTGGGACTATATCATCACAAGTAATTTAAAATACTTAAAAAGACGGTTTAAAACAATGGTTAATACTTGCACTCCAAATGGTGTTAGCATTCAAAGTGGTTTTCAAAAGTCATTGAAGAAAATAGCCTTAAGGCTTTAAGTTCTAAGAACTGTTGTAACAAACTGAACTTACTGGAATAATTTGATGACAGATTTCTAAACCAGAAAGTCTTGGAATACTTAAAAGATTCATATCAGGAATTAACATGTTCGATCGATCAAAACGCTCTCGATCGATCGAACTACATCATCCTTTAATCGATCGAAATAGCTTCGATCGCTTGACTATGGCTCTGGTTCGATCGGTCGAAATATCTTCGATCGATCGAACACATGCTTTCTATATAATGCATGGCAGAGGCTAGGAATCAATGTTTCATCACATATTCCCAATGTCTAAACTATGGAAACATAGTAAACTAATACAGAAATAGTAAAACAAAGCAATCATAACAACTAGATTAATAAACAATCAAATAAAGAAAAGGAAAAGAAAAACCTGGAATAAATATGAAAATAACTTGTAATAACTTGAAGTCTTCAAAAATCTTCAGTATAATAATAAAAAAGGGGAAGAAGAATATGAATCTAATCCTAATCTACTCCTAATCTAACCCTAAAACTACCATAAAACTGCTATTTTTCGCGTTCTGGAGCGTCCGCCCTTCGTCTGCCATCAAAACGAATTATTTATAGGGTTCTTGCAGACTGTACGCAACTTTTGGGGGAAAATGACGTTCAACCGATCGAACTTAGTTCGATCGATCGAAGTCTCAATCGATTGAACTTTCTTCAAGGGCTTGAACTTCTTTAATTTTGACAACTCTGCGCACCAATGGGAGAATGGTCATATCTCTTTACTTGGACCATGAATTGATCTCTGGTTTGCGTCCACGCGACTGTAACTCAAAGATCTACATTTTATATTTCTAGGAAAATCTTCCAAATCTGAAGTCTTCATTGTCGAAAATAGCATTTTCTCAGCTACTTCCGTTGTTCTCTGCACCAGAATCACTTTCTATGCAACGATTGCTTTCCATAACCTGTATAATAGTGTTAAAACACATGTTTGAGTCTCAACATCATAGAAAACACTTTATCTTTTATATGCATCTAAATCTAGCGACTTGGGGATAAAAGTATGCATAAAAAACCATGTAATACACTACGAATATGCATTTTTCACTTCTAATCACACCCCCAACTAGCTCATTGCTAGTCCCTAGCAATGAAGCGAACTACAACAATATTTATTTGAATTCTAAAAATTGAAAACAAAATAAAGTAAAATCCTAACTCACTTTCGCAGGAATCGCGATTGCATTAGCGTATGCAACAAGCCTTTAAACCCATAGGTTCCCCCTAGTGGACGAGTGTTGTCTCGTAAGGGTTTGCAGTGAATTTACCCACAAAATTCATGTTTATGGTAATGGTTCTAGTTTAAATGTTTTCAAGGAATTTTTTTTCTTCTCATTTAGCAACGTGGTTAAGCTCAACAATCTCACGAAACTCTCTAGTATGCCATAGCCATGCAATACACACATTACAATTAATCTACTATCAAAGTTATTGGAATATTCCATACCTATTAATCATCAAGTGTGTGTGTGAATGGACAACCAAAATACAAAACATTTATTTCAAAGCTTGCATAACCTAAGACGCTATCAAGACGTTCATTTTGACTCAACTCTCACCAGGATTACACTCTCAAGATAAAATCACTCCGAATTAGGTGTAATAATTATCACTCATGATATGGAAGCTGTAAAGAGTAAATATAAATGGAATCTAATGCTGCTCATATCTAAATTGAAAAATGGACATTTTAGTGCATAAAATCTCACGAAAGGATACTTTTCACTAGGAGAGCGAGATACAGTGGATAACTCTTTCATTACCTTAACTTTAAATCTAATTTACTTAAAATCATCAGGACTTTAAAAAAGAGGTATTCGATTAAAAAGAAAGAGGTTCGTGATTTTCGATTGAGTAAAAGGATGTGATTGGAATATCTACTATAACTTTTCAAACTTCCCACATCTCCAATCTCTATCTTCTTCTTCTTCTTTTTTTTTTCTTTTTATTTATTTAATTAATATGTTTTTTTTTATTTCCCACACTCTTCTTTTTATCATCTTTTTTCCTTTTTTTTTTGTAACAACCTGTGGCATTTTTTTTTCTTTCATGCTCTTCCCCCCCCCCCCCCCCCTCTCTCTCTCTCTCTCTCTCTCTCTCTTTTATTCTTTGCCAACTTTCCCTTATTCACACTAACAAACTTCTTGTCAACACAACACATCCCAATCACACCTAAATAAACAACTGAGGGGAGTTAGGTATTGACTTTAGGATTGTAACGACAAGGCAATTATGGTAACGCTCAAAGGGTAAAATAAAGGAACTGCATAGAGGTAGGCCAACGTTGTATTTTGTGTGTATGGTCAAAAGATGGCCTAAATCATCTTCTAACTTCGTAGGATTATTCATTTTAGTAAATTTAAAAGCTCTAGAGTTTGGTAAATCCTGAACGTTCTCTTCTAGTAATCAGTCAAAATGAAGAAAATTGAGACTTTCAAAGAATTAAATGCTTTTCAAAAAGTAAGAGTAATTTTATAAAACCCTCGAGAAAAAAAAAAGAATGGAATAAAAGCTCACTTGGGTTATTAGTCTCCACTACAATCTCTCAAGACGCCTAAGCTATGCTTACTAATCCATTTTAGCTAAGTACAAGGTTGTCACAACGTGATCAAAGTTGTTGAAGATTAAAAAGCATAAAACATACTACAACTAAGATAGTAAAGAAATTACTATTGTGTGTCACTTATTAATAGCATACAGAAAATAACACTAATGTATCATAACTAACTACAGTAACTATGAGAGAAATACACGAACTATCTTATTATATTAAATAGTTAAAAAAATTAAAATTTTTGCAAATTTCACTTTACTAAGGCATGTTACTAAGCAGTTATATTGACATTAAAGCATAAAAAGAAATAACGAGGCATGCAATGACTCACTCCCCCCAACTAAAACTAAACATTGTCCTCAATGTTCTAAATTAAGCACATGGACATGTAAAATAAAGTGAGAGAAGGAAGGATGTTACCTCGAGGCGTAAATATCCATTTTTTTTTCAAGTTACCTGCAAAATCATTAGCAGCAACAAGGAAAAATAGAGAATATAATACAACTACTAAGTAAATAAATACGGTTAATCAAGATATTTATCATAAAGTAATAACCAAAATTTTTGAGAATCTTCCCAATGAAATAATTTAATAGTGAGAAAAACGTTGAGATCCTCATAAAAATGCAACTCCCCCCAACTAATGTCAGGCTCCAGGTCAGAGGAGATGATGCAAATCCTATGGCTTCCAAATTTTTTGTGGACAGTTATAAGAGGAATACCCCACTTTTTAGGAATTATACTCAAAAAATGATTGTTAGTGTTGGTATTTTCTATAACGGCCTCTATTTTAATACTAAAAGCAGGAGGAGGCCATAGTTCAATAAAAGGGGCAGGGTCTAAGTAATGTTCTAATTTAGCGTCATTACCCTCCTGTTGTTCTAGAACATAATGTACGAAAAGATGATCATAGGAATTTAATTTCTGTTCTATGCATATGGTTTTGGATTGGACTTGGATAAAGCTATCTATTTGGGCCACAATTTCATTATTACTCAAGAAGGTCGAGCAGTCTAGAAGCTTACTAGCTTATTGTTGAAGTTTAAGATCATTTAATGTGGGCCCAAAAGTTCCTAAGTCCTCTCTCAAAGAATTTTGAATAATAAAATTTTGTGCAGTGCATGTGCTAGAATCCTTATCATCCTCTTCCACAACACATTCTTTTTGTTCAATAGTGGTGTACACATGACTTTCAAACTCGGGATGAGAGATTTGATTGATAGTGAGGATAGGTGATGGGCAACTTGGTGACACCTCCTCTTTGGCCGAAAAAGACGCGAATTCATGAATATCACATGAATCTACACATGATTTAGATTTTTTCAATTATGTCCTCCCTAGGGTCACTATCAAAGGTACGGGTAGAGTCAATAGGGGACTTCTCCTTTCCTAATTGTGTGCAATCGCCTAAACTCTCATTATCTTTAAAAAACTCATTCTCATCCTTATAACTCTCCTCACTATATATATCATCTATAGAGGTGCTCTAGACAAAGAGATTGTGCATCTTTATCCAGGCAATGAGTGAGCTGATGTCTGGGGCTAAATATTGAGGAGAAGATGGTTCTACAACTTCATGCTCAATGGTTTGGTTTTGGAGTACCTGTCATTTTCCTCCAAATCAATTCCATTGTTAGTGTCTTGACATTCGGGTTGTAGTGTTGAAGGACTGGTATAGTCTTCTATAGTTTGGCTCGCAAGTGGTTGTTGATATCTAGCTTCTAATTTTTCAACTGCCCTATCTAGCCTTTTCATTTCACTAAGCAGTAATTCTAACATACCATTATTCTCAACTTGGTTGTTCTCCTCATTATAACTATATGAAGCTTCATCCCATTGTGGTTGGTAGTAATTCCCATCCCATTGTGTTTGTGGACAAGACTTGCCAAAGGGGATGTCTTGGTGCATTTGGTAATCGTGGGAACTATTACTATATCCTACATTATTATTTTGATTATATCCCTATTGCGATTGATGGAACTCTCCATATGGAGATTCTTGATATATTTGATAACATGGGGGACTAATACTATTGTTTTCCCATTATGGCGGTTGGTAGCACTCAGATTGATAACGTGCGTAATAGGTGGGTGCTTGCCAACTTAGGAGATAATTATTTTGATTACCTAATGTGTACCTATTCGTGGTGTTTGTGTTGATGGAGAGAAGTATGGATAAGACATGTTTACCCAAAATTTTTAAACAATAGAATTAAAAAAAAAATTCTTATGAGAGAAAAAGTTCAAAGGTTTTTTTTAAGTGTGTACCACAAAATAATATTAAAAGTGGAGCCCACCAAATTTGAGAAAGACCAATGCGTGAAGTGTGTACGAAGGCAGGCTGACGGAAAAATAGGCTGATGCAACATAACAGTGCCATAATCAAGGACTCAAGCCACGTCAGTGGCAGGACAGTTATTGGCAGTTAGGTTGAGTTAAATGAATGGCACGTGTGACATAAAGAGGTAACAAGTATGGGTGTAGATGAAGCCCATTATTCCGAGATCATGGAGATAGTTGGCAGTTTCTCAGCACAGGGGTAGCGGTTATCACTACTGTTACCTATTTAAAGGAACGAAGAAACAAGAAGGGATCCCAGAGATCAAGAACACTTAGCATTTTCTTTACTTTTTTTCATGTGTTTCCTTTATCTTTAATTACCAGTTTATCTAGGAGTAACCTTGTAATTAGACTTTAGTTACAAGGCGAGATCATCACTTCTAATTGTACTTTGTTTTGGTGAATAGTTCAATGGAATTCATACCCTGTTTTCCTTCAAACTAATCTCAATTTTCTTCACATCCCAAGTCCTTAATCTTTGGTTAAGGTCATATGAACCTATTTTAGAGAAATCTCGTTCCTCTGTTTCTCTACTCGTCTGATTTATCAAATCGTTCATTTCAAAGAGGACATTTGTCTGGCACGCCCGCACTTTCGCATTTACATGATATTCTGCCATACAAATTTTGGCACGCCCAGTGGGACCTCTGTGAAGAATTGACCAATTCATCATGCCACCAAGAAAGAACTTGTTAAAAGATAAAGGGGTCGTAGCGCTACCAGAGATGGATGTGCCGACAGCAGAAGAAAATGCTGAAGAGGAGGTTCATGATAATCCCAATTATCAGTCTCATGCTGGCAGTCATGAGTCACTCCAACAACATCCTGGAAATGTTGAGGCCACTACAAGTGGGCTGGACCAATAGGCTCTGAAAGAATACGCATCAGCAATGCGTTTCAATTTGGACAGTGCGCTGCATGATTGGCTTCAAGCCAATTTACAGCAAACTTCCACAATTGTGAAACCATTTACGGACATGATGCAGAAGATAGGAGATCAGATTACTAAGAGTAACCGATAGATGTCATGCATGACGGAAAAATTTGGTCCAACGTCTTCTTTGAAAGGCAATGCCTAAAAAGAGCCTGTGCAAATTCCTATAAATCAGGCTCTATAACTGAGTTATGGGAATGTGAAGGTTCTAGCCCGGCCTATGGTGCCTGGTTTTTCAACTCATCCTGGATCAGGTATGTTTAGCCATATGTCAACTGAGTTATGGGAATGTGAAGGTTCTAGCACAGCCTACGGTGCCTAGTTTTTCAACTCATCTTGGATCAGGTATGTTTGGCCATATATCAAGTTCTAGTATCCGACCGGGACCGAATTAGATGGGACAGAGTGTGGGGCCTATAGGTGTTCAACGACCATCGAATGGTCCTAATATAAGCACTAACCTTGAATTTTAAGTTGGGCAGATGATGGTCCCAGTACATCAACCTGGTTACTATGATGGTTCCCACCCACATACTGTTGCTTTTTTGATAGGAGGGTCCTTAACCCAGCCATTGTTGCTAAACGCAAGTCTACCTGTCCAGACATGGACCCACATAGCAATTACGTCCCAAGCACAAACATATCATACTGGGGGGTGTTATCAGCCAGTAGGGCAGACTGGGGGGCAACCTAGGCCATCATTAGGACACGTTGGAGAGTACCAGCAACCGATAGCACTAGGTGGAGTTCAATTTTAGCCACCCATGGTACACAATGGAGTACCTGATTTCCCAATTCATCAGCCTACTGGAAATGAGGTACATAATCCTTATCACCCTGGTATTCAGGGCCATATTCTTGTAGGGATAAATAGGGATGAAATGATAGATGTAATCAGAGAATAGGTACATGGGCAAGTCAGGGAGCAAGTCAACGACTAGTTGAGAACACAGTTTGGGGGAATACGCCCACAATATCAGAAACCATATCCAGACTTTATTGATAGGATGTTCGAGTTCCCTAGATACTTTAGAATACCTGAATTCACTTTGTTCTCTGGTGGGGATAGACAAACTACTTTAGAGCACATTGCCCGTTTCACGGCACAATGTGGTGAGGTTTCGTATAATGATATGCTAAAGTTAAGGTTGTTTGCCAATTCACTTACTGGACCTGCCTTACTTGGTATGTGAACCTCTCTATAGGTTCTGTCCAAACTTGGCAGGATATGGAACAATCTTCCATAGTCAATTTTATTAGACTGACCCAGACGTGACTATTGCTGATTTAGCTAGACTAAAACAAAATGTAGGAGAGAATGTATAGACATTTATCACTAGGTTTAAATCTGCACAGAATAAGTGTAAGGCTAGGTTACCAGAGGAAGAATATGTGCGATTAGCCATCTATAATTTTAAATCTACACTCAGAATGCAGTTGTGGGTCAACAATTTACTGACTTGTGCCATATTGTTGATGTCGTGGTGCAATATAAGAAAGTGACGGATGAGGAAAATCAAAAGAAAAATCATACAAGGGGTGTGTATTACAAGGGACATCATCAGCCTGCACACTTGGTGGAAATCGATGATGAAAGTCAGGCTGATGAGGAAAATGAAAACACATATGAATGTGTTGCCGCTGAAATGGCAACTCAAAAGCCATTCGTGTGTGATGTCCTGCATAAACCAACCCAAGCTCAAGAAAAGACTACCACCAGTCAGGCTAATAAGCCTAATAAAAAATATGATTTTGATATTACCAGGGTTGTCATGATCTTTGATTGGTTAGTAAAAGAAAATAAAATAAAACTGACACATGATGTGCCATCGAACGATGAAATAAAAGGGAAAACATTTTGTAAATGGCATAATAAATGGACTCATAGTACTAATAATTGTACAACATTTCGTGAGTCCATACAAAAATGGATAAAAAATGGAGTCATAAAATCCCCTAATGATAGGCCTGTGCAATAGGTTGACAAAAACCTGTTGGTGGCTGAAGCGCATGTCAATATAGTATTAGCTGATTTTACCAACATGACAAATCTAGTCAAACCACAATGGAAGATTAAAAATGCTTTAAAACAGAAAGGGTGAAAAGTGAGATTTCAAGGCCTAGAGGTCAGTTTAGAAGCCTCAACCTAGAAGCACCACCATTCGAAACAAGGACGGGAGTGTATTATCATGCTTCTAATCCTTATGAGTCATACATTATGACAAGAAAGTCTTTACATGAATTAGCAGAGGCCAGCAAATAGCTAGTTCTCTGTATCAGTTGTACAGAGAGGTTGGCAGAACTGCTCCAAAAACACGATGATGTGCTTGAAAATGTTGGAAGAACCCTCAGAATACAAAGCAATCAGGGTAGGGTGGTCCAACGACCAGAAGGTTTTCAGGATACGATGAACAAGGATAAGCCTGACAAGGGTAAAGAAGTGATGATACCTCAAACAAGCAAGCAGGGCAAGCCAAAAAGAGAAAGGAATTGTCATCCACAGATTCAAACCAAAGGTTTAGTCAGTCAAGGTCAAAAAAGAGGTTCGGAGCCAGCCACATATCCTAATACCAAGCTAAGAATGGTGTTGCCACCTATACCACAAGATGGGCGGTGGATGTATGTCCAGCACCCTAAATTCCCTCAGTACCATGACCCATCATTTTTAACTCGAACCCAAAAAAGGCGCATGTTACGAAAAAAGGCTACCCAGATGAAAAAAACAACCATTTTTTTGAAGATTTAAAGATAAGTCTAACCAATGGGTTCGTAAAATTGATGAAAGTCTGTGGAATTAGGATGAAGACAAGACGAACGGTGCCATTAAAGAAATGGGGAATGATTTGGTAGAATTTGATGAGTATGATGGCCAGGCAATAGTAAAAAGGATGGACTGCCAGCCCTCAGACAACGATAGCCTTGATCAGTCTGAGTTTAGAAGTTTGATTCGGGATGATGAGAATCCCTCGAGCGGACAGATTCAGACTGAAGCCGAGCAACCAGCAAACCTTTTAAGTTTCGACTACTCAGAAGATGAAGATAACCTCGCCCAATATGAGTTCGGGTTATTGGCTTAGGATGATGAAATTCGTATAAGCAATAAGATCTAAACTGATGCCCATCAAAAAGTAAACTTCCCAAATTCAGGCCAGTCAAGAAACGTAAACATGGAACATGATGATGCATTCCAGATAGGACAATCATTGTTATCCTTCTATGACAACATGGTCTACACAATGCCACGGGATTTTGTGTCTCTTAATTGGCATCTTGATGGTTTAGAAGGGACGTTAATGATGACTCAGAGCCTATGGTGTGCATCACGGAAGAAGCTCAAACACTAAAACCCGCTATTCATAATGTGCCAATTTCAGAATCAAAACAGAAAATGGCTATCGTGTTTGATAAGCCAAATGTTGGAATGGCCAAACATTTGAAACCATTATATGTCAAGGCCAATTTTAACGGTATACCAGTGTCCAAAGTACTGGTAGACAATGGTGCTTCCGTTAGCTTGCTGCCTTCACATATGCTTAAAAAATTGCAGAAAACAAATAATGATTTAATAGATGCTAATGTGGCCATAGTGGGGTTTTCTGGGGCATCAGTCCAGCCAAAGGGTATGCTCCCAGTCACAGTGTCCATTGGGAGCAGGACTGCCTAACGGCATTTTTTTGTGGTAAATACTACTTTTCATTATAATGCTTTTTTAGGTCGTGATTGGATTCATACCGCTTGGTGTGTGCCATCTACTTTGCACCAATGCTTGATTTTTTGGAATGAAGAAGAGGATGAGCCAGAAATCGTCGAAGCAAATAAGAAACCATTTCTAGGGAATTGACAAGAATGGTCGTCCTAAGGGGATCCTTCCCACAGTAAGTGGAGGAAGCCATGAATATGCTAAAGATGCCAATGTTGTTTAATGGATGAACATCACATTGAAGTATATCTTGACATTATGCACTGAATTCAGGATTATGTGCAGTCAAAAATCCAGAATCTTTTTGTTTAGCAGATTGTGTGAAGGAAGAGACTGATCAAGACGTGCTAGACTACATTTAAGCATCTGAAATACCGTAAGCACCATCTAAGTTGGATGATGGTAAAGCCAAAGTTCAAGATCCGTTAGAAGAAGTTAACTTGGGAGGGGGGGGGGGGGTAAATGGTCATCAGAGAATAACGTTCATAAGCCAACTCCTTCCAACGGATTTTAAGCAAAAGTTGCTCGATTTTTTGGTCCAATACCAAGATTGTTTCGCCTGGGATTACCACAAGATGCCTTTTTAGGATAGAAGTCTGGTAGAACATCAACTCCCAATAAAGTCAGGATATAAGCCTTACAAGCAATCCCCAAGAAGAATGGCAAGTGAGATCATCCTGAAGGTCAAGGAGGAGGTAGAATGATTGTTGAAGGCAGGATTCATCCGTACAACCAGGTATGCTGAATGGATTTCGAATTTTGTTCCCGTTATAAAAAAGAATAGAAAATTACGGATATGCATAGATTTTAGAGATCTTAATAAAGCCACTCCAAAAGATGAGTATCCTATGCCTATTGCGGACATGTTGGTTGATTCTGCATCAGGGCATGAGATCCTCAACTTTATGGATGGACACTCTGGCTACAACCAAATTTTTATAGCCAGAGACAACGTTGGAAAAATATCATTTTGATGTCCAGGGGCAATTGGAACGTTTGAATGGGTGGTGATGCTGTTTGGATTAAAAAAATGCTGGGGCCACCTACCAACGTGCAATGAATGCTATATTCCATGACATGATTGGGAAATGGATGGAAGTCTATATAGATGACGTGGTAGTAAAATCAACTTTTGACGACCACATAAAATTTTTGACAAGAAGTTTTGAAAGAATGAGATGCCATCAATTAAAAATGAACCCTTTAAAATGCGCATTTGGTGTCTCAACAGGAAATTTTTTGGGCTTTCTAGTTGATCAAAGGGGAATCAAAGTTGATAAAAATAAAGCTAGAGTCATCATAGAGGCCAAACCACCAGCCAAAAAGAAGCAACTACAGAGATTGCTTGGCCAAATTAACTTTTTGTGTCGCCTTATCTCTAATTGTGCAGGCAAGACTAAAGTTTTTGGTCCACTATTGAAACTAAAGGCTGAAGAAGAATTCGTGTGGAAACAAGAGCACCAGCTGGCTTTTGAGCAAATCAAGGGATATCTTGCCAAGCCATCAGTCTTAGTTTCTCCTAAGCCAAACAAGCCTTTAAGATATATGTTTCAGCTTCTAATGATTCAATTGAAAGTCTATTGGTTCAAATTAATAATAAAGGCATAGAACAAGCGGTTTATTACTTGAGCCACGTTCTGACTGATGTGGAACAAAGATATACATCAATTGAAAATTTGTGTTTGGCTTTGTTCTTTTCTTGCATCAAAGTAAAATATTATATGCTAACTGTAACAGTGGAAGTCATGTATAAGACTGATGTTATTAAGTACATATTGTCAAGACCAATTATCACTGGCAAACTAGTAAAATGGTCCTTAACTTTATTGGAGTTTCACTTGCAATACGTCCCCCAGAAAGCTATTAAGGGACAAGTCCCTGGCTGATTTCCTTGCCGACCATCCTTGCCTTGATATAAGTCCTGAAATCCTAAAAGGGATTGAAATTGGATATATATCTGTTACCCCGTGGGTATTATGGTTTGATGGATCTAGCACTGAAGAATCTGCAGGGGTAGGGATCATCCTTACATCTCTATTTGGAAAAAAGACACAATTTTTATTTAAATTTGATTTTAAATGTTCCAACAACCAGGCTGAATATGAAGTCGTGATCATTGGCCTTAAAATTTTATACGAAACGAAGGCCACGACTGTGAAATTGGTTAGGGACTCTCAATTAGTAATCAACCAATTAGGGGGAAAATATAAAGTGCATAATACTATTTTAGAAAGGTGTCATAAAATTTCAATAAGGCTGATAGATAGTTTTTTTGAGTCAGCAGTGCAATATGTGCCAAGAGAAGAAAATAAAAAGGCTAATGAATTGGCTCAGATTGTTTCAGGACTTAAGATCCCAACAAACATTTTCCAAAGGATGATTACAATTGAAAATAAGATTTAAGTCATCAATTATAGAAGAGGAGGACACTGCGTGTGCTATGCCCCTTCAGGCTGATGAGGATGATTGGAGGGAACCAATCATTAAATTACTACAAAATCCTAATATGCACGCTGATATCAAGGTCATAAGGAAGGTAGTGCACTATTTCTTGGCTGATGGTGTGTTATTTTAAAAAATTGGCAAATGAATCAGTGTTGCAATGTCCCAGTAAAATAAAAGCATTGAAACTGATAAAGCAAGTACATAGTAGATTGTGTGGGGCTCATCAAGCTGGGACAAAAATGAGATGATTGATAAGGAGATATAATTATTATTGGTCTACCATCTTAAAAGAATGTATCAATTTTGCTAAGGGTTGTCAGGCTTGTCAGAGACATGGGCCAATTCAACATGTGCCCACCGTCAATCTCCAGTCTATTATTAAACCATGGTCATTTTAAGGATGGGCAATGGACGTGATTGGTAAGATTAGTCCACCTTCATAAAAAAACCATGCATATATTCTAGTGGCTACTGATTATTTTACCATATGGGTAGAGGCTATTCCGCTTAAATCAGTCAGCCAGAATGAAGTGCAGTCAGCCAGAATGAAGTGATTAAGTGCATTAAAGAAAATATTATTCATAGGTTTAGATTACCACAAACCATTACGGCTGACCAAGGCACCCCTTTTACTGGGGATGATATGCTAGAATTTGCCTTTGAATATGGTTTTACTGTTCTCAATTTGACCCCATATTATGCTTAAGCCAATGGACAAGCAGAATCAACCAACAAAATCCTCAAATTGAATATTCAAAAAATGTTTGACAAAAATCCTAGAATTTGGCATGAGTTACTTTTTGAAGTTTTGTGGGCTTACATAACTTCAAAAAGGTCAAGCACCGGTACTACACCATTTGCACTTACTTATGGTCATGATGCCATGTTACCTATAGAGTTAACAGTTTAGTCTTTAAGAGTTGCTAAACATAATGATTTGGATATGGACGAGTACAATCAAGCTATGCTAACGAAACTAGAAGATCTTGATGAGATAAGGCTTTTGGCTCTAGACCATCTTAGGTTGCAAAAATGTAGAGCTGAAAGGACTTATAACTAAAAAGTAAGAGCCAAATCTTTCTCCATTGGTGAACTAGTTATGAAGGCTATTTTACCGCTAGAACTCAAAGACCACAGGTTGGGTAAGTGGTCTCCTAACTGGGAAGGACCCTTTGAAATTCACGAAGTGCTAAAAGGAGGGGCCTACCACTTGAGAAATTTAGATAGGCAAGTACACAACAGGCTTATAAATGGAAAATATTTAAAGAAATATAAGCCCTGTATGTGGAAATCATATTTACGCCAGTTGGAGCAAGAAGCTAAGAATACCTAGGATATTAGGGTTAGTCCTGATCAGTCTAAAAATTTGGATTACAGGAATGTCCAAATTCAGACTGAAAAAGCTGGATAAAGACTAAAGAATCTGTTAAAAGCATGGTATGTAAGCAAACAAACTGATGTACGAATATAAGCATGCCATAATAAAGCCAAATATGGTTACATAAACAAAATAAGTAGTTTTGACCCTATGGCCACTTAGTAGAACATTAAGGTTTCAAAAAAATCAAAAAAACTATAAAGTCCTAGGAGGAAAAGGAGAAAAAATCATGGAAAAAGGACCAAAGCTTGAGTCCATTGTTCATCAATCTGGGATAGGGCAGTGTTCGCGACCTTTTGAACAGCCAATCATGATTCTTCTTGGACATCCAAGGGTGAAATCTCATCAGTCAGCTGATCAAGTTGCTCTAGAACTTTCTCTAAGTTAGCCTGTTGGATAGCATAATTAGTTTCCATCTTTTTAAGGGCAGCCCTCATTTTCTTGATCTTTTCCAAAAGAGAGGCAGAACTTTCCATCCTAGCCTCTATAGTGCTAGCCAACTGAATACATTGGTTGGTCACTCCTTCTCTTTTTTCAAAAAACTCTTTCACGTCAGCCAATTTTTAGGTTGCCTCAGCCATTGTGCTAGCAATTCTTTTGAACTGTTACAAAAAGAGACTGACGGTGAGGAAGAAGAAGAACCAGCAAAATCATTAGAGAAAAGATAAATAGCATTCTCAATGGCTTCCTATTGTCCCATAGCATTTCTGAAAGTTGAAGAGCGTAAAGAAGCTAAAAGGTTCCTTGCTTAAAGTTCAGCCTCTGTATAAGTTGGAGTGGATTTTGTCAGGCTAGGTTTCAAAGGTAAGGGGGCTAAACCAAGCCTTTGAGCAAGGGCTTACTTGAGGTTCTGAGCTCGAAGACGGAGGTCCTTAATATTGATAGATAACTGAGGATCTGAAGAAGCATGACTCATAGAAGCAGAGGAATTGAGTCCTGCTATTGAGGAAAAAGGTGGAGGAAAAAGAGTCTTTGAACATTGAGAGATTTTGGGAAGAACATCTGGGTCATCAACAAGATCTTTTGAAACTCTGGTGTCACTTTGGCCAGTGAGAGGGGAAACCTTGGCAAGAGAAGGATTTTTAAAAAAGATAGAGAGAGTTATGTTGCTTTTGCAATCTCTGATTTCTGAATGGAGTCAGGAGAAGGCTGGGAGCTGGTTAGTGCTGGCCTATCTCATAATCTCTTTTAAGCCCGGGCTTTAAGCCATGCATTTTTGGCTGCCTTAGGGGTTTCTTGCTGTAGAACGGGCTTAATTTCCGCCTCTTCCAGATGGATAGGGTGATCAAAGGTGTTGTCCTCAAAGGAGTTTTTTTTCACTGTCTCTATATAATCTGAGCACTTGATGTCCCTGAAACTACGACGAATTGGAATGGGGGGGATGCCTTCGGAGGAACAACTTTCTTCTTGGAAGACACGGTGGCAACAGGGTTTGGGGAACCTGACCAAAAGAAAAGAAGCAATAAGGAAAGATAACATCAAAATAAAATAAAAATCACATCTCTTGGTATCAAGATTTTAAAGAAATTTCAGAAACCAAGGGGACAGACTAATTGGAATATCCAGGAAATGACCAAGTAGTCTGACGGCTGGTTATAGGGATGCCACCAAAGGTAGTGGGTATGGAGTGTTTAGACTGATAACCTGCTACAGTAACTCCTATAGGCACATCAGTCTGAGTCACATGTTCCGCAATACCAAATTCAACTAAGGATGGAAAAGGGTAGGTCTTTCTTATCCAATTCTCGGCAGAAGCATAAAGTTGTTGCCAATTTGGAGTCTTGGCATGTTTTTTCTAGTATTCATGAGCTTTCTTTTCCACCCGTTCCTTTTTTAGTCGGATTCTGATGTGGCTCGCCTTAGAAATTGACTCAGAAGGCTTTAGAGGATTCCATTTTAGCTTATAAAATTCTTCAAATTTGACGATGGAATCATAATCAGCTTTGGTGTCAGGATCTATACATGGGCCTCTCTTTCTTTTGCCTGCAGTCTGAATAAGTGAAGGATTAGTAGTGGGTGATGGCATTGGAGATAATGTATTGAGCAATAAATCAAAATCGCCAAAGCACTGATTAAAGTGTTCCATCCAGAAAGTGTCGAAGGAAGGAGTAGATGCAGGATGATAAGAGAATGACTAGAACTCAAACTGATTAAGGAGAAGTCTATTGAGCTCATCCACCTGTTGAGTTGATTCATAGGTCTTAAAGATGATATGAGTCAAAAGGTTTGAGTTGGCTGACAAAAAATTGGGATAAGGAATTGCTTGAGTTAGGCCAAACTAGCGTGCGTGATGGAAATAAGATTCCACGCCACATTGGTTATTCCCCGAATTTTCTTTTGTCACTCTGTGATGGCAGTCCTGAGAGACTAAATAGTTTGCCCATAATTCAGGATAGCTGCTTGGTTCAAGAAGGGAAGCTTTAAACCAAGTCGGCCCGTACAAAGGAGGGTGATAGGGTAAGAATCTTCTAGGAGAAGGGGTCCTAAGAGAGAAGAAGAAACTTAGGCAATTTGAGAAACCAAAGGGGCTGGAAGAATACGCGATCAAGTTTTGGCCATAGATTGATGAGTCCGATACAGTCGTGCAGGAAGGGCTGACCTCAGGAAAGTACAAATGGAGCCACAGTTGTAGGATCTCTAGAGGACCTCCCCAAGTGTCCAGGTTACTGCTTATCAAGTATCTCTGGTATGACTGCCATATTGGCAATGGCCGCCATGTATAATATAGGTCCTACTGGTAACTCTAGCATAGCAAGTATCTCTGGTACGACTACCTCCTCTAACACAGGAACATCCTCTACTACCATAACTTCCTCATCAACTAACTTTGGGTCCTCCTCTGGCTCCTCATCATCATCGACGGGCTGTGGGATCCTCCTCTGGGTCAACATCTACTATTGGCTCGGCCTTTGGAGACTCTAGAACGGGTACCTCAGGTACTGGTAACGGTGGTGCTACTATCGGTGCTGCCTCAATAGGTCCTCCAAGAATATCTCATAGCTCTATAGTGTCCATCTCCAATACTCTGGATCAATCATATAATCTCTTGATAAATATCCCTACCAATCCTCGCAGAATGATAAGCATCCATACGCATCTCTATAGGTAAGTCTTCTCGGTCACATAGAATGCCTTCCACATATCCTTCTCCAAATATTGACTAACAGTCTAGTGTATACGCTCATGGTAGAACTCCGGGTCAGCTGGTTCCACGGTATCCCCATGGATCACGTGTCCTCCATATGCATCAATCACAAACTTATGGAACTCTGGATCTATGATGCTAACCTGCAAGGGAAAACTATCTATCGTCAGGAGGACAAAGTTATCTTAAACTCATATCTCATCTCAGGGAATCTTAAAATACTAAGACCAGATGGTGTGGAACTGTTAGTGAATGAAAGTATCACAACCAAGCTTTGATACCAAAAATCTTGTCATGCCCCGGAGTAACAAAAATAGGGAAAAATAAATTTCCTTTTTAAGTCCATAGGGAATGACGGGTGAATGTCACTAATTGTCCACACCACACAATACTAGTCCAACTAAATAAACGGAACAGTAAACAATTGTATATAAAAAAAATCCTATCCATTATGATATGTCCAGAAATATTCTGCTAAAGCAAAACCGCTACGTTAGCAGCAAAGGACCCGGACTATCCAGAATGGGCACTTGTGACCCACCAATCCTGAGGTCTTTCGACTGTTACCGCTCGGGGTACTCGCACAGCTCGTGCGTATAGCGTAGGAGCTCTCCACGAGGTGCAGTGTGACAACCAAGCCACTCAACAGTTTTCTTTTCTGGTCAGAACTCGATTAAGAAAAAGTCCACAGTTTCCTAAACCAATTAGGGAACTCTCCTAAATTTGTGACGATTAAATGTAATTAGATTAGGATTCCAAATTTGATTGTTACCATATACAGGCGGACTCTTATACCTATAAAAGTGACCGCCTACCCTCTTTATGGGGGATCGCATTCTTAATCTCGAGAATAGCAATTGATTTTCATTCATACACACATATACCCGGCCGGTTTCATTGGTAGTGTCGCCCAAATTGTTGGCTCACCAAGCCCGTCGGTGATTTGTTAGTAGAGCGCTCCGATGCACCCGTGGACGTAGGTCACCTCATTAACAGGGCCGAACCACATACAATTGATTGTGTCACAATATCTCTCTCTCCGAATCTCTCTTACCAATTTTTGGCATCATCAGTTTGGTGCCGTCTGTGGGAAGCGGAAAGTTTTTCACCAACAAATTCCTTGACTAATCAACATGCCACCGAAGACGGGTAAGAAAAATATTGCCTCGGTCGGTCAGGAAAACCTACAGCTCAAGCAACAGGCCACCTCTATGACCTCCGAGTAGATGACAGCGATGGTCGCACAGCTTCTGGAAGGCCAATGGCAAACCCAGCAACAAATCGAAGCGTTGTTGGCCTTACAGGAAAAGCACCCTCAATCAGAGAACCAGACCGGGAAGAGTGCCCCCAACCGTGAGCCCCCAAGAGTCCAGAACCATACCCACTCTGCGCCGGTATCCCCATCGGATTGGGAACACGCCCGGGATGGTGACCGTAGTAGAGTGCCTAGGCGCACCAGGAGGCAAGCTCGGACCAATCCTCATCGGGTGGAAGATGCCAAAGACATCATCAACAGGCGACACGCCACAATGAGGGAGGGATCAAGGCCAAAGTCCAGGGAATCAGCCAAAGACCCTTCGGCCTGGAGCCGGGGAGATCTTAGGCATACGATTACCCGAAGCCAGATTCTATCCCTGAGGGCGATGCACTTCGAGGAGGAAGCATCATCATCAGACCTGACGTACAGCTCGAATATGGAAAGGAGGCCCGGGCGAGATGTAAAGGCCCAGATCGAGGACTTGTAACAACAAATCAAAAAACTGAGCCGCAAGCAGCGTCATGACTATACCAACACGGAGATCGAGTCGTCCTATACCGTTCAGATCACCGGATTCCCCATCCCACAGAAGTTTAAGCCATCGCATCTCAGTTCTTATGACGGGATAGGGAGCCCAGTGGATCACGTTCGCACCTATAGGGGCCCAGATGCCGTTGGTCACCACTGTCGATGAATTACTGTGCATGGTTTTCCCCAGCACTCTTAAAGGGCCAGTCATGCAGTGGTTCCACCCCCTTAAACCTCAAACGGTGGATAACTTCAAGACACTGAGCAAGCTTTTCATTAGTCAATTTATAGGGATGCTCGACCGGTGGCAATCGGACACTCAGCTATTGACTATCAAGCAACGTAAGGGCAAATCCCTAAGGGAGTATGTGGACCGCTTCAATCAGCAGAGGCTCCAGATCCGTAATTTGAATGAAACAGCAGCCATCATGGCCTTCTGCTCGGGAGTTCAACACACCAAAGTTGCTACGTCGTTCCATCGAGACCGACCGACAACCCTGGTGGAGCTCTCAGAGAGGGTCGAAAAGTATATAGACACAGAAGAATTTCTGAAGTCCAAATGCACCGGCTTCGCGGGAGATGAGTCCCTGAAAGCCAAGCAGAGGCGTGAGGACTCTAAGAAGGGCCCGGTAAAAAAGCCCAGGCAAGACCAGCACAGAGGAGGTCGGGATCAGCCCCAAATCACGATCACGCCTCTGTCTCGCCCAATCCACGAAGTCATGGCTGCCGCCGAGGCACAGAGGTTACTTCAACAACCGGCAAAACTAAAAGCCCCACCCGAAAAGAGGAATCGGGATAAGTTTTGCCGCTTCCATAGAGACCACGGTCATGACACAGAGGATTGCTTCAAGTTGAAGATAGCCATAGAAAAACTGATCGAGCAGGGTCATCTTGCAGAATACGTCACGACAGATGGACGGTCTACGCAGGGAGCCTGAGCTCCCGGTTAAATACAACCTCTTGGTCAAATGAACGTGATCTCCGGAGGAACGTCAGGCGGCGGGGACTCATAGTCGGCAACGAAGAGGTATGCTCGGGCATCCCGGGCGGATGTCTAGTAAGTCCAATCCACCAGCTCCCCGCCAGCTAACGTATTGGCATTTACCTCTGATGATGCGCAAGGCATCCATTGCCCCCAAGATGACCCGTTAGTTGTGACGCTCTTCATAGCTAATTATGTGGTCAAAAGGGTGTTGGTGGATACAGGCAGCTCGACCGATATCATGATTGTGTCGGCGTTCAATCAGCTCGGGATGTCCAAGGATCGGCTCTGTCCAGTAGCTACTCTCCTGGTGGGTTTTAACAGATCTAGAACCCAGCCGCTCGGTACCATGGAACTCCCCGTGCTTATGGGAACTTACCCTCAGTAGATCTCCCTGCTGGCAAACTTTGTAATCATGGAGGCCCCATCTGCCTACAATGTCATACTTGGGAGGCCTACACTCAACAAAGTAAGGGTCGTCATCTCTACTCATAGCCTGACAGTTAAGTTCCCGACCCCTCATGGACCCATGAGCCTGCGTGGAGATCAGGAGGCCGCCTGGAGTTGCTATATCATTTCCCTTCGCCAGGAAGTCATTACAAAAACATTGAACATCCAGGAGATGAACCTGAGGGATCAGAATGATAGAGTGGTCCCGATCGAAGAACTGGAATAAGTGGCGTTGGACCCACAACTCCCAGATCGAACGGTCAGCATCGGCACCCTGCTGGATCCCCGCCTTAGGGAGAAGCTGATTCAATTCCTGCAATAGAGTCAGGATGTGTTTGCCTGGTGTCATGAAGATATGCCCGGGATTGACCCCCGGGTAACGTCTCATCGACTCAACGTCAACATAGACTCTAGGCCAGTGAAGCAGAAAAGACAGGGCATGGCCCTCGAGAGGCAAAAGGCAGTGTGCGAGGAGGTCGAGAAGCTCCTTAAAGGCCAATCTATCCGAGGGGTCCACTATCCCGACTAGTTAGCAAATGTAGTACTTGTCAAGAAAAGCAACCGAAAGTGGAGGATGTGCGTGAACTGCACTGACCTGAACAAAGCTTGCCCTAAGGACTGCTATCCAATGCCCAGAATAGATCTCCTTGTGGATTCCATAGTAGGCCATTCACTCCTCTCGTTCATGGATGCCTACTCCGGGTACAATTAAATCAGCATGTACCCCGGGGACGAAGAAAAGACCTCATTCATCACGGATCAGGGGACCTACTACTATAAAGTCATGCCCTTCGGCCTCAAAAATGCCGGGGTAACTTATCAACGCCTGGTCAATCACATGTTCAAAGATTTGGTCGGGAAATCAATGGAGGTATACGTTGACGATCTGCTGGTCAAAAGCCAGGACGAGTCTGACCATCTGGAACATTTGGCAGGGGCCTTCAGCATTTTGAGGAAGTTTGGGATGAGGTTAAACCCGGCCAAGTGCACATTTGGCATCTCATCCGGAAAGTTCTTAGGGCACCTGGTCAGCAGGCGGGGAATCGAAGCAAACCCCGAGAAAATCCAGGCCATCATCAACATGCGGTCACCCAGGTCAACCAAAGAAGTACAGAGTCTGGCCTGACGGGTTACCGCATTGAACAGGTTCGTGTCCCGAGCAACCGATCGGTGCTTACCATTTTTTAAGATCCTACGTAAGGCTTTTTAGTGGTCGGAAGAGTGCGAGAAGGTGTTTCGGGAGCTCAAGAAATATTTGGCGTCACCCCCTCTACTATCAACGCCCGTGCCAGACTAGGAGCTATTCTTGTACCTGGCAGTGTTACCCTCGATAGTCAACTCGGCACTCATTCAAGAAAAGCACGGGATACAGTTCCCGGTCTACTATACAAGGCGAGCGCTTCAGGGTGCAGAAAGTAGATACTCCCGCATTGAAAAGCTTGCCTTCGCCCTCATCACTTCAGCTCGGAGACTCTACCCATATTTCCAGCCCACGTTATCGTGGTCCTTACGGATCAGCCCCTCCGTAAGATCTTGAATAGGCCCGAATGTCCGGAAGGCTCGTCAAGTGGGCCATAGAGTTAGAAGAATTCGAAGTGGTCTACAGACCCCGCACAACAATCAAGGGACAGGCAGTAGCAGATTTCCTTGTTGAATTCACATGCCAAGAAGACCCGGTTGAAGAGCTCGACCAGTCGGTCCTACCGTCCGATTTGCAATCAGACATCCCAACCTGGGTACTCTATGTAGACGGATCATCCAACAAATAGGGAAGTGGAGCAAGGATCATCATAACCACGCCCGACGGGATCCAGCTTGAGTATGCGGTTAGGTTCGAATTTAAAGCCTCCAATAATGAGGCCGAGTATGAGGCCCTCTTGGCCGAATTACAGCTGGTCGATTCAATGGGTGTATCGCAGGTCCAGGGGGGTACAGTGACTCTTAGCTCATAGTAAGTCAAGTCAACCAAGAGTACGAGGCTCGGGAAGATAACATAATAGCTTATCTAGCCCTTGTTCGAGTAGTTTCAAAGCAGCTTTAGGGGTTCTCCATCACACAGATACCGAGGGAGAAGAACACTAGAGCTGACCAGTTAGCCAGCCTCGCCTCATCCTCTAAGTCGAACTTGCCCGGGATAAGGATAGAGTACCTACCCGAGCTAAGTGTGATCAACTCAGAGTACATAGAGGTAGAACCGGCCGCCCCAGGACCTAGCTAGATGGACCCGATCATCGCATTTCTGGTAATAGGCGTGTTACCAAAAGGTAAGGAGGAAGCCCGTCGGGTTAAATACCGAGCGGAAAGATACCACATTATTGATGGAATCCTCTATAAAAGAGGATTCTCTATGCCGTATCTCCGATGTGTCCATCCTACACAGGTCCAAGGGATGTTGCAAGAAATCCATGAAGGGGTGTGCGGGAACCACATCGGAGGCCAGGCACTCTCGCGAAAAGCCCTGCTACAAGGATACTACTGGCCGACCATGGCCAGGGACTCTCAAGAATATGTCAAAAGGTGTGATACGTGCCAAAGGTTTTCTCCCATGATCAACCGTCTGGGAGAATTTTAGACACCAATCCTTAGCCCTGGCCGTTTGCTCAGTGGAGCATTGACATTGTCGGTCCCCTACCAATGGGAAAGGGACAAGTCAAGTTCGCTGTCAGTGCCGTGGATTACTTCACCAAATAGGTAGAAGCCGAGCCCTTGGCAACAATCACTAAGAGGAAGATGGAAAACTTCATGGAGAGGAACATCCTTAGCAGGTTCGGCGTCCCCCGGGTCCTGGTTAGTGATAACAGTAGGAAATTTGACACCCCAGTATTCAGGCAGTTCTGCTCGGGCTATGGGATAACCAATCACTACTCATCCCCTGAGCACCCCCAGGCCAATGGCCAAGCTGAGGTGACAAACCGGACTATTCTTCAGTCAATCAAGACAAGGCTCGAAGATGCTAAAGGGCTATGGGCAGAAGAGCTACCGACCCTCCTGTGGGCCTACCGCACTACACCCCGAGCGGCAACAGGCAAGACGCCGTTTTCCCTAACCTACGGCTTTGAGGCAGTAGTCCCCACAAAGCTTGGGTTACCTACCTACCGGATGGTAAATTATAGCAAGCCAGATAATGAAAATGCCCTTAGGGCGGAGCTCCACCTGGTAGAGGAGAAAAGAGACCGGGCGTATCTAAAAGTTGCAGCCTACAAGCAGAGAGTGTCCCGATACTATAATAGCAGGGTGAAGCATTGTAGTTTCCTAGTGGGGGATATGGTCCTTAAGGCCGTCAATCAGTCCACAAAAGCCCCGAGCCATGGCAAGTTGGGGCCAAACTGGGAAGGTCCATATCTAGTTACTTGGATAAACTGCCCGGGAACCTATTGGTTACAATCTCTGGACGGGCGTGATCTATCTCACCCTTGGAATGTGCAACACCTCCGCAAGTATCATCAGTAACAGTTAGTCAAGGGTGGATTAACACTAGTTAGGCTACTTGTAGCTCCATTCAAGCAGTCATTATGATTTTTCAAAAATCAATAAAACGGTTCCTACTTTGCATTAAGAAACAACCCTTGTCAGTATTCTGTGCACAAAGACCTCGGGTTAACACCCGAGGCAAAAGACCTTGGCTCAGAACCAAGGCACAAAACAAAAAAGACCTCAGGCCGACACCCGAGGCAGAAAACCTTGGCTCAAAACCAAGGCACAAAGACCTCGGGAATATACCCGTGGCATAAAAGACCTCGGGCCTAACCGGTGCCCAACCAGCGATGGGGGCAAACCCCCTAGGTGGCTGATGATGGCAAGCCTCAAAAGACCCTGCAACCACCCATGTTCCAGGTCACTTTCCTATGGTCCCTACCTCCTAGACACCTGCCTTAGCAAAATGTTTAGGGGGCAGGTGGGATACACCAAACTCAAAAAAGGAAATCACACCGGTCACTAACAGGGCTTGGAATCCTAACATTCCTAAGTACCTACAAAGGCCAGAGATAAATCGTTCGGTTAGTAAAACAGGATAAATTCCTATAATACACCGGAAGGGACCTTCAAACAGGTCAAGAAGACTAGTTGTTCTACCGGTTATGATCCAAAACCATTTGTTAAGGCAAGGAGTTAAAGAATGGTCACCTAAAAATAAAAACCAGTCGGGGATTGGCAAACTCAGGCACACAAAGTACAGAAACAGTAAACAAATGATGGAAAAAGTGGCCTCCAAGGGCCTTTTCATTAAATACAAAAACTGTACAGTGCTGGGGGGCAGTTGTAGTAGCCTCCCAAAACAAACTACAAGAAGAAAAAAAAATTACAGACCGGGGACTAAGCGTCGTCTACCACGACCACATCCTTCATTTTCCCAGCATCTCCCTCTAGGTCAGCTCCTCCTCCCGGGACAGAGCCCCCGCCCGGGGCAGCCTCCTCTGTAAGGCCAGAATTAGCAGCGGGGACCTCACCTGCAGTAGGACCTACATCCCAGTAGTCTGAATCGATCCCCTCGTAGGACGAGATGTCCCACTTAAGGTGATCCCAGGATAGCCTGCGCTTCAGATCTTCGTAGCCCTGGAAGAAGCCATCGCCAAAAGCTTCCTCCCAGCCCCCCGCCGCTGTCGCCTCTGCCAGCGCCTTCTCCTGTGCCTCCGCCGTCGCTGCACTGGCCCGAGCGGGCTCTAGGTCGGTCGGCCAGCCAGCTCGGCCTGAGCAGCGCTAAGGCTCAAGGCCAAACCTTTCACCTTGTCCTTCTCAATGGCCAGAGCGGTCTCCCTAGCCTCAGAGAATGCCCGCTCCTACAGAAGAGAGGATTCGACAGCAGTAGCCCTCCCGACCAGAGAGGGCAGGAAGGACTCAGCCCCGGTGGCCATGCATCCGACCTGCGAGAAGTGAAAACTGATTGGTCAGTAAACATGCACAGTTGACAAAATAAGTGAAGAAAAAGAAACAGAAGCGGGAAAACTCACCATGTGAGAGAGGCTGTACAGCCAACTCTGGAAGACCTCGGGAGACATGTTTGCACACGCCTCCACTTGAATGGGGAGCAGACCAGGTTTTATCCGCTCCATGATCTCGGCCGAGGCAGCCATCGGTGCCACGGTCGGCACCCTCGCCTGGGGGGCGGTCTCTTCAACCACCACCACATGGGGCGTTGAGGTCCCCACGAGCTCCGGACGGTTTGTTACTCCGTGCCAGAGCTGCCTCAGAGGGCACTCACAACCCGGGGCCTTGGTAGTGGGCCTTTTTCCTTGTACCACCGCCATCCAGGTGGCAGCAGCTGCAGCGGCAGTAGCCTGCCTCCCCCTCAATTGTTCCATATTTCTCTTCGGAGTCATCTCTGCAAAAGAAGAAAATTTATTAGTTAACAACCAATAAAGGAGATGGGGAAGGATGACCGCGGAAGACGGCAGAGTCCGAGCACTTACCAGGGAGAATTGGGGGGAATACTCGAGCTTCGGTGGGCTCAGCCGGGTCGTCAGAAGCTCGGAAGTCGCCGGTCCGAGTCAGCATGTTCCAGATGTTTGTTGATCGATTTGCCAAGCTCCTGATCCTAGCCTGGCACTCGTTGAGAATGCTCGGCGGGCTGGTTAATCCCGGTGCAAAGCAAAGTATAAAGCGGTTAGTCTCAAAAACTGGAGTAAAACAAAGAAGAAAGCAAAAAGAGGGACCGGACTAGCTTACCCCTCAACTCTCCAACCCATGAAGTCCTCATCTGGATCCCAGGGGCCGGCTCGCAGAGCCCAAAGGTGGACACTTGGAAGAACCTATTCTTCCACCCTTTGTTGTTGCTCTGGCAGTTAACTAAGATCATCCTCCTCTGACTAGCCCTGAGAGAAAAGAACCCGGTCTCCCTATGTACGGGAAGCGGTCGGTGTGTTCAGAGAAACTCCTGGACAGAAAGCTCATACCCAAAAACCTTGGGCTAAAGAGAGATCCCTATGAGGAATCTCCAACCGTTCGGGGCCAACTGGCTCGGGGTGATCCCCAAGTATATAAGGACATCCCGAGCGACTGGATGAAGGGGGATGAGGAACCCAGCCATGAGGATGTCCTCATATAAGGTAGTGAAACCCCGCTGGTAGATTTGGGCTCCACCGACATTCACGGCCAAGGAGCAGTGGTCAGGAAGGCCGTACATATCCCTAATGCGCCTAAGATCTTCAGTACATAGGGTGGACGGGATGAACTCACTGGAGAAGGCTACCTCGAGGTCGGGTTTCCCTGGTGATTTGTCACCTAAACCCCAGGAAACGGAAACAACGGGGGCTTCCTGGTCCGACTCATCATTGAAAAGATGGATTAGGATTCTTCCTTCGCTATGGTATCGGAGGGGGACGCGGACAGCACTCAGACTTGCGTCCGGCGTCTCTGACCCGGACCGCTCATCCTCTGACTGGGAGGACGAGTCAAAACCAGAGTGGCACATCCTTGGGGTTTCGGTGAATGGGCCGGGAAGAAGAGGACGACCTAGGTATGGGTCAAGAACTCCGAGTCTGAGGTGCAAAGGAGGTAGAGTTATCAACCTAAAGGGCAGAGAGCATACGGTTTTGAAGCCAAGGTAACACTCGATCAGAACTACCCGGGGACAGCCTGTTCGGTTCAACCTATCTAACGAACCTCCTGATTGGAAGAAAGAACAGAACCTAAGAAAGAAAAAATCCTAAGTGGGTTCGCTCTCTCCAGCCTCGCTCAGAAAAGAAGAGAAAAGGGGAAAGAGAAGGAAAAGAGTGATGAACTGAAGTTGGAAAGGAAAGACTTACAAAGTTTAGCGCAGAAAAGGGATCGGGAATCTTGCGCGGGATCTTGTTCGCTCTCAAACTGCTCGGTAATCTATATCTTTATAGCAAAGAGTTGAAGAAATGGACAAGTATCCTTTATATAGGAACCACAGACGGTTCAGATCAAAACAGATCCAACGGCTCATACGCTTTTCCGCCCAAAGTGGCTGACAGTTATCACCTCGGGCACCTGAAGCATCGCCTCAAAAGGTGCGCGCATTGAATGTATGATGAGACGGTTTTGTTACCACGTAAATGGCCCGGTTACTTCCACACTGGCATCGTTTGATCCTGACTAGGCCAGTAACAAGCTGACACATGGCAGAGGTAGGACTCGTGCCCACAGGGCCACCACTCGGTCTATACCTCGGCTGACCACTACGATTGGTCCCACCCCGAGTAGAGTCCCGACCTCTCACCGGACGGTTCCTAGGAAGCAGTCTTAATTTTTAAACTTCATCTGATGGGACATCACATCAACTTCGAAAATGGGGGGCAGCTGATATGTCCAGAAATATTCTGCTAAAGCCAAACCGCCACGTTAGCAGCGAAGGACCCAGACTATCCGGAATGGGCACTTGTGGCCCACCAATCCCGAGGTCTTTTCACTGTTATCGCGCGGGGTACTCGTACAGCCCGGGCGTACAGCGCAGTAGCTCTCCATGATGTGCAGTGTGAAAACCAAGCCACTCAGCAGTTTCCTTATCTGGTCAGAACTCGATTAAGGAACAGTCCATAGTTTCCTAAACCACTTAGGGAACTCTCCTAATTTGTGAAGATTAATTGCAATCAGATTAGGATTCCAAATCTGATTGTTACCATGTATAGGCGGACTCTTATACCTATAGAAGGGACCGCCTATCCTCTTTATGGGGGATCGCATTCTTAATCTAGAGAATAGCAGTTCATTTTCATTCATACACATATATACCCGGCCGGTTTCATTGGTAGTGCTGCCCAAATTGTTGGCTCACCAAGCCCGCCGGTGATTTGTTAGTAGAGCGCTTCGACGCACCCGTGGACGTAGGTCACCTCATTAATGGGGCTGAACCACATACAATTTATTGTGTCACAATATCTCTCTCTCCGAATATTTCTTACCAATTTTCAGCATCATCACATTACAATAGCAAAGTGGTCCTCAGGATCACAATAGGTTTGGAGACAGCATATGCCCAAGTACCCATTACAAAAGTTCAACAGAAATAACAGAATATAAACTAGATATAACTTCTTCATCTCTAGCTAGTATAAGGGTAGCCTTCAGCGTAGTAATCTTCCCCAGCATAATCGTCATGAGTAGGGACACCTTATGCATAATCGAACTCCAGGTAGTAGCCGTCATCATAGGCTCCATCACCTGCATTAATAGGGATAGAGTAGTCAGGACGGGGAATGTCCAGGCATAAACGCCGTTAGCTTACTTCAGTTGAGTGAATAAAAACTCCCACAGTATCATAGGTATATAGTAATTATCAGTTATGCACACTTTAAAGTGGTGATACTAATGATATCTTTTCCTCTTTTATTCAGAACGATCATGATTCGATTCTTAGCGTCTTCTAACTCTACGACTTACTGTACCAATCCCGACTGACTACCGTGAACTGATTATATCATCATGACATACTAGTGCTCTTGTTCACCGCTTTTAAGAACTCTTACTGTTCACCGCTTTTAAGAACTCTTGCGAACACTATACATCGATCTCATATAACTACTAGTCTATAGATGTACTAATACTCTTGTTCACCGCTTTTAAAACTCTTACTATTTACCGCTTTTAAAAATGCTTGCGAGTACTGTACACCCATAGCTCCCAAGATAACCACTAGTTTATGGGCGCACCAATACTCTTGTTCACCGCTTTTAAGAACTCTTTCTATTCACCGCTTTTACGAATGCTTTCGAGTATCATCTGTTCATAATCAATATGTATTAGTACTCTTGTTTAATGCTTTTATGAATCCTTACGAGTGTAATACATAACGCTCACATCCCACGTAGATGTGTTCATGAACAACACCTGACAATGATATACTTGCATAGAAAGTAACTAATATCCCACTGACTCAGTCTCCAGGTTATCCAAAGTTACCCACAGTTATACCTCAAACCTTATCTCGTTACGGTGTCGTATTATTACTAACATTCTGAACCCTACTACGTTTCTACCACATTATCTCAGTCTCATTATCATATACTATTACTCCTAAAATTCATAATATTGCATAATAGAAACAGGGAATGTCAACTAAGCAGCTGAGCATTAGGAATTATAAACTAAAGGAAACAACCAAGTTTTATTTGGTTCGATCAATTGAAGTTATCTCAATCGCTTAAGGAAAGTGAAATTCGATCGATTGAAGTGAAGGTGTTCTCGATCGATTGAATGCTAGGGACTAGCAATAAGTTAGTTGAGGGGTGTGACAAATATTGAATATTGCACATTTATATGCCAATATAATAGACATGGTGCTCATTTAATCCCCCAAATCCATATTTGAATAAATATAATTTAATGGTGATGTCACTCAAATGCATGTAATTATGTGTTTTTACATATTTTATATATTTAGGTAAACATGAAGTGAAATAAAGGGAAGGAAAGAAGTAGCAATCACACTGAAGCATTTCTCATATATCTTATATTAGTCAAAATGTAAATAGTCACATTTCTAAAATCCAGGAACAATCCAAAAAAAAAATTGACAAAGTTGTCAAGGCTTATTCCTTGACAATGATGTATGCATTAATGTATGTTTTGTCTTCTTTCCTTTCTTCTTTTCTTTGGTTCTCTCTCTCTCTCTCTCTCTCTCTCTCTCTCTCTCTCTCTCTCTCTCTCTCAGCTGCAGCTTCAAACCATGTCAGAGAGCGAAGAAAAAGAGGAGCTCATGAAGTTGAAAAACGATCACGCGAAGAGAAGAATTGGCAGAGTGACGAAGGCAATGATGATTTTTCCCTCAAAATTTCATCTATAAAATGAGGAGGCAACCAAGAGAGGAAAAAAGGGCAGACACCAACAACCAACAACTTCACAACAACACACACTGTTAGGGAGAGAATAGTTTAGGGAGGTTATCATGTGAGCACTTCATATTGTCCCTAGAAATAGGAAACTTTAGTTTTTCTTTAGTTTTTCTAGTTCTAGTAGTTGTAAAAATTTACTTTTATGTAATTGATGATTTCATGTTCAAAACTATGTAGCAAAACTTTGTGTACTGCATTTCTCAAAATAAAATATTTGTTTTCTTGTACGACCTTTGCCAATTTATAGTAGTAAAATATTCCTAGTAAAATTTAGATTTAATATTTTTAGTCTAGTAGTACTTATAGTTGTCCCCTAAAATAGTTTAAAACCCCAAATTTCCAGTTTTTATAGTAATATTTACATTCACTAGAAGACTGATTTTGTAAGTAAATGCCAGATTTCTTAGCCACCTAGTTGTTATAATCACCTACTAAAGTCCTAAGCACACCATATCTATATCTCACTCCAAAATTAGATTAGGATTTGTTTAGGCCTTGCTTGTGTTCTTGGAATTCAACCACTGTGACCCCACAAGAATCCAAAGTCAAAGGTTTAGTATTTTATTATTGATTCAGTATTTCTATTTATTTATATTTTATTAGCCTAGTTGTATTAAACTTTGTTATTTTGCAGATTCCACAAATTCAACCCCAACTCATGTTAAGTGAGTAAAAAAATATATTAATATTATATTTCACCATTACCTTAGTTTTATAACTTTAATTTTTATTGGGCAGTCACTCTGTATATCTATTTAATCTTTCTTTAAGAGATTATTTGGAAGACAGTTTCAACTCCAAAATGGTAGGTTAAAACTTTAATTGGGGATATGTAATAAAAACTTAGAAACCACCACTTTTGTGCACTAATCTTAAATTGGCAAATTTATCTAGATGGGTTATTTTTTCGTTTATGGCCAAAAAATATCTATGTATCTATAGTTTATGACCATTTAACATGTTTATATACTATGGCTATATTGGACATCAAAAGATTATATATTTGAAATAAGAATCTAATTATGTGGATTGTCAAACTATGCCTTTTGTCATAAAAAAAACACCTAGCATACTCAAACAATTCATATGGCAAAATTTATATTTCAAATATGTGTTTATATATATTTCTATCCACTAATGGACAGGCAATTGTGTAGTGGCAGAGTGGTGGGGACTGGGCGCCGAATAACCCACGTCCGCGGCGGGTCACGGTTTGAACCTGGCTACTGCCCAATTGCCTTTTTATTTTTCTTTAAACCATATAATGCCGTTTCATATCAAACCTGACACACTTGATATGACCCTGACTAGTAAAAGTTTATTTTTAAATAAAGAATGACTCTGCGGTCTTAAATGCCAAATCATTTTCAAATGCACAAAAGTTGTGGAATCTAGTGTTGGTTTGCATATTCCCAATTCATTTAAATCATTTCTCTCAAGTTAATTAATATTTCTTGTTTTTAATAGCTTTGCTTAAATATTTGTATTATTTCCATCTTTCGCTATAATAATATCCATAAAGTCACTTGATGTAAATTTAGCTTTTATTTCTTTTTCTTCATTTTCTTACTAGTAGCTTAGATTAATTTATTTTGCACTGTTAAAATATTTACCGTAAACTACTTAGGAAAAAAATAGCTTTTAATTAGTTTTATTGCAAAAAAAAATCTAAAAATTAGTAGTTTAGTAAAACCCCACAAAAATTCATCATCTTTTATTTTCTTTTTAGTGACAAAATAGTTATTGCCTATCTTTGTTTCCCGTTCCCTGTGGGTTCGACCTGAACTTCCAGAACTGTATTACTCGTACGATCACCTACACTTGGGTGTGATAAGAAAACGCGTCAATAGGATGTCGTCATCCATCTTAAGGCCTAGATTAGAAATAGGTCATATTTCCCAATTTAATAACTTATCATTGATTAGGCATATTAATTAGAAATAGGTCATATTTCCCAATTTAATAACTCTTTAATGTCTAAACTATCCTTACTCACATGATCAGTGATATACATATATATATATATTCATGTATCTATATATGGACAGTAGATATAGATTTTAATTTAATGTCATTAACTGATAATGAATTATATTCCCTTAATTCAAGGGATCTCCTTAATCTGCTCACCATGATCTTTTGATTGAAATTCAAATTATTTCATATATTTTGTAAACTTAATTGATGGATTTTGGTTGTTATTAAAATACATATCTAAATCATATCTGTGTCTTTGTGTATTTGTGATTGTATTGTTGGAGCTTTTGGATAAAAAAAATTTGTTCTTCGAAAAGGTGATGATTAAACATTTAGTGAGAAATTCTCATAATAAACTGAGAATTTCTAACCGAATATGATAAGTTTTCTTTCTAAATTCTATTGATGTAAAATATATTAACGAATTTAACCTTATCATTATATATATACATACAGGTATAGGTGTTATAGCAGTTTTGGAAACTAAAATTGTGGAAGGTGTTGTTTTTGGAAACTAAAATCATAAAGATCATGGATTGAGATGGAGTGAACATTGCTAAAATATTGGAGTTCCTTTTTTTTTTTTTTTCAAATTCAAAAATGATAAACGTTTAAATGACACAGTTTTCTTCTTTGTATTTTTGATTTGTGGATGTTTACATTTGTGTTGAAGGTGGATAATTTCGCATTATATCAATTCAAAATGTGGGGAAATCGAATTAGCCTTTGTTGTGCAAAGATGACTACGTGTTGATTCGAAGTGAAAACAAGTGAAATTTTAGAGGATATGAAATGTTTTTCAATGTACATGCCTGTCACAAGGTCATTGAATTGAGAAATTATCAGTTTTAGAGTTCGTTTTGAAAGTGAGAATTTCTCACTATTAAATGAGAAAGTTCTTAGTATAAAGTGAGAAATTCTCAATTTGTCGCTTGTTCATTGAATTGTGATTTTATTAGTTTTAGGGTTCGTTATGAAAGTGAGAATTTCTCAGTATTAAGTGAAAAAGTTTTCAGTATAAAGTGAAAAATTCTCAATTTGTTGCTTGTTCATTGAATAATGATTTTATCAGTTTAAGAGTTCGCTATGACAATGAGAATTTCTCAATAATAAGTGAGAAAGTTTTCAGTATAAAATGAGAAATCCTCAATTAAATAAAGAATAGTCTAGAAAAATAGAAAATCGCAAAAATGGAGGCCTAAACGATGGAATTTGGCCTAAAAACCCCGGGCATGAGGCGGAGTATCAAGTTTTGCTCATATTTCTGATCAAATATGGGTTGTTTCGCAATTTTCTGACACTGTCGGAATTTTGGGCTCTATTAAGTGAGTAAGTTCTCAGTATTAAGTGAAAATTTCCCACTTTAACATACTGATCATGTACAATTTCTCACTTTAATTAAAAGTGAAAAAAATGCAAATTTTACACCAAACAAAAACATAATTTCTCACTTCAACATATTGATCATGTACATTTCTCACTTAAATTAGAAGTGAGGGAAGAACAAATTTTTATACCTGACACGAATAAAAAGTTGTGCGCTCTTGTGCAACACCCAAGTGTAGGTGATCGTGCAAGTAATACTGAAAAGTCCAGGTCGTTCCCACAGGGAAGGAATAGGAAGAATATATACTATGTTGCAACCTAAAGAAAAAAGAAAAGATAAATTGTAGGAGTAGAAATTCTAACGAATCCTAATTAATTAAATTAAACTAAATAATAAATTAAAGCATAAAGAAACATAACTAATTAAATAGATAAACTAAAGGTGTTGGAAATACGTGAATCCATATTGATCCTAACCATCTACCATGTATACTCATTAGCGTTCTATGGAATTCATTCCTCTTCAAGTATTCCGTATTTTTCTAAAGATAAGGAATCAATAGTCTTTTCATGACTGGGACTATATCATCACAGTTGATTTAAAATACTTGGAAGACGGTTTAAAACAATGGTTATTACTTGCACTCTAAATGGTGTTAGCATTCAAAGTGATTTTCAAAAGTCATTGAAGAAAATAGCCTTAAGGCTTTAAGTTCTAAAAACTGTTGTGCCAAACTGAGCTTATAGGGACAATTTGATGATAGATTTCTAAAACTGAAGTCTTGGAATACTTAAAAGAATCATCTGAGAAATTAACATGTTCAATCGATCGAAGCGCTCTCGATCGACCAAACAGCATCATTCTTCAATCGATCGAAATGTCTTCGATCGTTTGACTGTGGCTCTGGTTCGATCAATCGAAATGTCTTCGATCGATCAAGCCCAGGTTTTCTAAAGACTGCATGGAAGAGGTTGGGAAAAACGCCTAAACTACGGAAACATGAATAAACTAAAGCAGGAATAACAAACTAAAGCAATCATAACAACTATATCAATAAACAATCAAATAAGATATAGGAAAGGAAAAACCTGGAATAAATCTGAATATAACCTTGAATAAACTTGAAATAAAGTTGAATCTTGAATCTACAATGGAAAAGGAGAAAGAAAACATCAAACTAAACTAATCTACTCCTAATCTAACCCTAAAACTACCCTACAACTGCTATTTTTTGCGTTCTAGAGCGTCCTCCTTCGTCTGGTATCAAAATGACTTATTTATAGGGTTCTTGCAGAATTTAAGCAACTTTTGGGGAGAAAATAGAGCTTAAGCAATCGAGCTTAGTTCGATCGATCGAACTCTCAAGCGCTTGAACTCGCCTCAAGCCCTTGAACTTCTCTAATTTTGACAGCTCTGAGCACCGATGGGAGAATGCCAGAATGGCCATAACTTTTCACTCAGACCTCGGATTGACATTCCGTTTATGGCCACGCGACAGTAACTCAAAGATCTACATTTCGTATTTCTAGGGAAATCTTCCAAATCTGAAGTCTTCATTGTTAAAAATGGCATTTTCTCTGTTGCTTATGGTGTTCTCTCCACCAGAATCACTCTCTATGCAACGATTGCTTTCCATGACCTGTAAAATAGTGTAAAAACACATGGTTTAGTCTTAATATCATAGAAAACACTTAATCATTTATATGCATCTAAATCTAGGGACTTGGGGATAAAAGTATGCATAAAAGACCATATAATACGCTATGAATATGCACTTTTCACCTCTAATCACACCCCCCAACTAGCTCGTTGCTAGTCCCTAGCAATGAAGCGAACTACAACAATGTTTATTTAAACTTTAAAAATTGAAAACAAAAGAAAGTAAAAATCCTAACTCACTTTCACAGGAATCGCGATTGCATTTAGCGTATACAACAAGCCTTTAAACCCCTAGGTTCCCCCTAGTGAACGAGTGTTGTCTTGTGAGGGTTTGCAGTGAATCTACCCACAAAATTCATGTTTATGGTAATAGTTCTCGTTTGAATGTTTTCAAGAAATTTTCCCTCTCATTTAGCAATGTGGTTAAGCTCAACAGTCTCGTGAAACTCTCTAGTATGCCATAGCCATGCAACACACACATTACAGTTAATCTATTATCAAAATCATTAGAATGTTCCATACCTATCAATCTTCAAGTGCGTGTGTGAATGGACAACCAAAATACAAAACTTTAATTTCAAAGCTCACATAATCTAAGATGCTATCAAGACGTTCATTTTGACTCAACTCTCACCAGTATTACACTCTCAAGATGAAATCACTCCGAATTAGGTGTAATAATTATCACTCATGATATGGAAGCTATAAAGAGTAAATGTGAATGTAGTCTAGTGCTTCTCATATCTAAATTGAAAAACGGACATTTTAGTGCACAAAGTCTCATGAAAGGATACTTTTCACTAGAAGAGCGAAATACCGTGGAGAACTCTCTCATTACCTTAGCTTCAAATTCAATCTACTTAAAATCATCAGGACTTTGAAAAAGAGGTGTTCGATTGAGAAAAAAGAAGTTCGTGATTTTCAACTGGGTCAAAGGATGTGATTGGAATGTCTACTATAACTTTTTAAACTCCCCCACATCTCCAATCTCTCTATCTTCTTCTTTTTTTTAATAATATTTTTTCCTTTCCCATACTCTTCTTTTTATTAATTTTTTTTATTAACCATTGGTATTTTTTTTCCTTTTATTTTCATGCTTTTCTTTTCTCTTTTTTTTTTCTTTTTTTCTTTTTCTCTTTAGCAACTTTCCCTTCTTCACACAACCAAACTTCTTATCAAGATAACACATCCCAATCACTCCTAGGTAGAGAAAATAAGCTCAAACTTGTATTTTGGAGTTAGACATAGATTTTAGGATTGTAATGGCAAGGAAATTATGATAAGGCTCATGAGGTGAAGTAAAGGAATATCATAGAGGTAGGCCAAGGCTGTATTATTCATGTATGGTCAAAGGATGGCCTAAATCATCTTCTAAGTTAATAGGATAATTCATTTCAGTAAATTCAAGAGCTCTAAATTTTGGTAAATCCTGAACATTCTCTTCTAGTGATGGATCAAAATGAAGAAAATTGAGACTTTCAATGAATTACAACGTTTTTCAAAAAGTAAGAGTAATTTTATAAAACCCTCAAAAACAAAGAATGTCACAAAAGCTCACTTGGGTTATTAGTCTCCACTACAGTCTCTTAAGACACCTAAGCGATGCTTACTAATCCATTTTAGCTAAGTACAAGGTTGTCACAAAGTGCTCAAAGTTGTTTGAAGATTAAAAAGCATAAAATATACTATAACAAAGATAGTAAAGAAACTATCATTGTGTATCACATACTAATAACATACAGAAAATAACACTAATGCTTCATAACGAACTGCTTTTACTAAGAGAGAAATACAAGAACCATTTTATTATCTTAAATGATTAAAATTTTTAAAATTTTGCACTTTTAATTAATTTACTGAGTCGTGTTGCTAAGCAGGTATATTGACATTTACGCATAAAGAAACGAGGAATGCAATGACTCACTCCCCCCCCCCCCCCCAACTAAAACTAAACATTTTCCACAATGTTCTAAACTAAGCACATGGACATGTAAAGTAAAGCGAGAGAAAGAATGATGTTATCTCGAGGCGTTAATATCCAATGTGTATTTATTTATTTATTTCTTTATTAGTTACCTGCAAAATCATTAGTAGCAACAAGGAAAAATAGAGAATATAGTACAAATACTCGGTAAATAAATTCGATTAATCAAGATTTTTATCATAAAGTAATAATCAAAATTTTTGAGGTTCTTCCCAATGAAATAATTTAGTAGTGAGAAGAATGTGAGAATCCTCATAGAAATGCAACTCCCCCAAACTAATGTCAGGCTCAAGGTCAGAGGAGATGATGCAGAACCTATGGCTTCCAAATATTTTGTGGACAGTTGTGAGAGGTATAGCACACTTTTTATGAATTATACTCAAAAAATAATCGTTGGTGTTGGTATTTTCTATAATGGCTTCTATTTTAATAGTGGGGGGTGACCATGGTTCAATATAAGGGGCAGGGTCTAAGTAATGTTCTAATAAACTTTCATCACCCTCTTCTTGTCCTATAACAGAATCTATAGAAAGATGATTGTAAAGAATTTAGTTTATGTTCTATGCGCATAGTTTTGGACTGGACTTGGATAAAGCTATCTATTTGGGCCTCTATGTCATTATCAGTCAAGAAGGTTAAGCAGTCTAGAAGATTACTAGCTTCTTGTTGAAGTTTAAGATCATCTAATGTGGGCCCAATATTTTCCAAGTCTTCTCTCAAAGAATTTTGAAAGTTAAAATTTTGTGCAATGCATGTACTAGAATCCTTATCATCCTCTTCCACAATACATTTTATAGTGGGGTACACGTGACTTTCAAGCTCAGGATGAGAGCTTTGTTTGATAGAGAGGATAGGTGATGGGTAACTTGGTGACACCACCTCTTCGGCCGAAAGAGGTGAGGGTTCATGAATATCACAAGAATCTAAATCGAAATTAAAATTTTCAATTATGTCCTCCCTAGGGTCACTATCAAAGGTATTGGTAGAGTCCACAGGGGACTCATCCTTTCCTAATTGCGTGCAATCACCTAAACTCTCATCATCTTTTAAAACCATATTCTCATCCTCGTAACTCTCCTCACTATGTATTTCGTCTATTGAGGTGCTCTGGATAAAGAGATTGTGTAATTTTATCCAGGCAGTTAAGGAGTTGATGTCTGGGGTTGTATATTGAGGAGAAGATGGTTCTACAACTTCATGCTCAATGGATTGGTTTTGGAGTTCTTGTTGGATTATCACTTTCTCGAGTGAGTTGTTAACCTCATTCAGTATAAACCCGTCATTGTCTTCTAATTCCATTCCATTATTAGTGTCTTGAAATTTAGGTTGTAGTGTTGAAGGACTGGTATAGTCTTCTAAAGGTTGGCTAGCATATGTTTGTTGATATCTAGTTTCTAATTTCTCAAGTGCACTATCTAGCCTTTTCATTTCACTAAGTAGTAATTTTAACATACCATTATCCTCAACTTGGTTATTCTCCTCATTATTACTATATGAAGTTTCGCCCCATTGTTGTTGATGATAGTCCCCTTCCCATTGCGTTTGTGGACAAGACTTGCCAAAGGGAAAGTTTTGGTACATTTGGTAATCGTGTGAACTACTACTATATCCAACATTATTATTTTGGTTATATCCCCATTGTGATTGATAGAACTCTCCATGTAGAGGTTCTTGATACGTTTGATAATATAGGGGACTACAACTATTGTTTTCCCATTGTGGTGGTTGGTAGCAATCGGGTTGATAATGCACGTCGTATGTGGGTGCTTGCCAACTTGGGGGACAATTACTTTGATTTTCAAGTGTGTACCTATTATTGGTGTTTGTGTTTGTGTTGTATGGAGGGTAATGTTCACCCAAAATTTTTAAACAATAGAATTTTTATTTTTATTTTTATCTTATGAGAGAAAAAGTCCAAAAAAATTTTTATTTTATTTGTATTTTTATTTTTTTTTAAGAAAATTAGAAATAACGTAGTAAAATCCTAACATAGTTGCCTTCCCCGGCAACGGCGCCAAAAACTTGACACGACTAAAAAGTTGTGCGCTCTTGTGCAACACCCAAGTATAGCTGATGGTGCAAGTAACCTAAAGAAAGAATAGGAAGAATATACACTAAGTTATAACCTAAAGAAAAAGAAAAGATGAATTGTAGGAGTGAAAATTCTAACGAATCCTAATTAATTAAATCAAACTAAATAATAAACTAAAGTATAAAGAAACATAACTAATTAAACAGATAAACTAAAGGTGTTGGAAATACGTGAATCCACATTGATCCTAACCATCTACCATGCATACTCATTAACATTCTACGGAATTCATTCCTCTTCAGTATTCCGTATTTTTCTAAAGATAAGGAATCAAAGGCCCTTTCATGACCGGAACTATATCATCACAGTTGATTTAAAATACTTGGAAGAGGGTTTAAAACAATGGTTATTACTTGCACTCTAAATGGTGTTAGCATTCCAAGTGGTTTTCAAAAGTCATTGAAGAAAATAGCCTTAAGGCTTTAAGTTCTAAAAACTGTTGTGACTAACTGAGCTTATAGGGACAATTTGATGACAGATTTCTAAAACAGAAAGTCTTGGAATACTTAAAAGAATCATCTCAGGAATTAACATGTTCGATCGATCAAAGCGCTCTCGATCGATCAAACAGCATCATCCTTCAATCGATCGAAATGTCTTCGATTGATCGAGCCCAGGTTTTCTAAAGATTGCATGGAAGAGATTGGGAATCAATGTTTCATCACATATTCCCAACGTTTAAACTACGAAAACATGAATCAACTAAAGCAGGAATAACAAGCTAAAGCAATCATAACAACTATATCAATAAACAATCAAATAAGATAACGGAAAGGAAAAACCTGGAATAAATCTGAATATAACCTTGAAATAAACTTGAAATAAAGTTGAATCTCTATAATGGGAAAGGATGAAGAAAACATCAAACTAAACTAATCTACTCCTAATCTAACCCTAATACTACCCTAAAATTGTTGTTTTTTTTGTGTTCTGGAGCGTCCTCCTTCGTCTGGTATCAAAACGACTTATTTATAGGGTTCCTGCAGAGTTTACGCAACTTTTGGGGAGAAATAGAGCTCAAGCGATCGAGCTTAGTTCGATCGATCGAACTCTCAAGTGCTTGAACTCTCCTCAAGCCCTTGAACTTCTCTGCTTTTGACAGCTCTGTGCAGCGATGGGAGAATGGCTATAACTTTTCACTCGGACCTCGGATTGACCTTCCGTTTGCGGCCACGCGACCGTAACTCAAAGATCTACATTTTATCTTTTTGGAGAAATCTTCCAAATCTGAAGGTTTCATTGTCAAAAATGGCATTTTCTCAGCTGCTTATGTTGTTCTCTCCACCAGAATCACTCTCTATGCAACGATTGCTTTCCATAACCTGTAAAATAGTGTAAAAACAAATGGTTGAGTCTTAATATCATAGAAAACACTTAATCATTTATATGCATCTAAATCTAGGAACTTGGGGATAAAAGTATGCATAAAAGACCATATAATACGCTATAAATATGCACTTTTCACCTCTAATCAATACCAAACAAAAACAAAAGTGAGAAATACCCACTTTTACTTAGTAAGTGAGAAATTCTTACTCTGGTAATAATGTAGTGGAATTAGATGTAGGAATTTGATTTATTTGAAAATTTTCTCACTTTAATTAGAAGTGAGAAATATGCAAATTTTTATATCAAACAAAAACAAAAGTGAGAAATGCCCACTTTTTGTACAAACTCAACCATTCACACAGAGAGTAGAGCTGAAATTTCTCACTTCGACATATAAAAACGAATCATCAATCACTTATACTAGAACATTTGATGAGAAATTTACATTTTCTTGCCATCGTCATTTTAGTCGAGTTACACAAAATGAAATACGAATCTTGAGTTTCTACCACATTGTGAGAAATTTGCAACCAAATCTGTGAGAAATATGGGAATCACTTGATCTTCTTGAGTTGTCTTAAATCACCTCCAAATTGTCGGAATCATGGGAGCTCTATGGAATGATTTAGAATTTCTCTGAATTTTCCAAATAGCTTCTCTCTCTACATATATAGTTGAGGATCTGATTTTCAAAATTCAAAACCCAATACAGAGAGAGAGAGAGAGAGAGAGAGAGAGAGTCTGCAACTATATATATATGTATACATATATTTATATATATATAGAGAGAGAGAGGATAATATAGGGGTATTTATGTTTTTAGCAACACAAAGGACTAATTTCTAGATTCAGATATAGCAAGAACCTATTTCTAGAAAAAGCTAGGATTAGGGACTAAATCCTACTTTACCCTAAAATATATGTATTCTGGAACCCCTAACCGATTCACATAATTCACAAACACTTCATGGAAAGATTAGTACTTTAAAACAGCATATTTGTTCTTTATCATAGTTCAATTGATTGAACTCGATCGATCGATCGAACAAAGTTCAATCGATTGAACCAAAAAGTTCAAAAGGATTTAAAAATTTTTAGAATAATATAAAATATTAAAGTAAATTAATTTTTCAAAATTTTAAAAACTAAGAAAACTCCAGGATAGGGGAAGACCTTTCAATCAATCGAACCTTGTTTAATCGATTTAACACAGTCCAGTTTCAATCAATTGAAACAACTTCAATCGATCGAAACTACCACGTTTCCAATACAATCACATATATGTTTTCTTCTATAAAACTGCTATAGAAATAGATATATGATGATGCAGTTTTAGAAAAAGCATTAAAACCATACATGCAAATCAAACTAGTGTTCCAAAATGCATCTATAGATCCAAATAAGCGTGGCTCTGATACCAATTGTAGGAATTAGGTTTTGAAAAACTTAATTAATGCACATCAGAAAAACAAGTTCTAAACTTTTATTGGTTGCCTCAAGTAACTTATTAACTCCATAGATGCGTATAGAGAGAAGGATAAAATGCAATACCTTTAGGTCTTGAACCCAATTCTGAATATTTCTTCTTCTTTTAGTGTGTAGCAACTTGCTCTAGATTATCTTCACCCTTATGACTCCTTGAACACTTCTCGAAGAGGCTACGATTTGTAGGAACCCAATAGAGAGGTGAGGGAGGCTAAGAAAACCCTAAAAATAATTTCTGAAGAAGCTGGAGCATTAAAACGACATTCAACTTCATTCTGCACACAGCTTTCCTATTTATAGGTTTTCAAACCAACCTTTGGTATCAATCGATCGAAACACTTTCAACTACCAGTTTCAATCGATCAAAAGAGACCAGTCTTCAGTCGATCGAACTACCTTTAATCAATCAAACTTCCTCTTCCTGCCTTTCCAAGTATTCTTACGGAGCTAAGAGTGAGACCTCCTAGGTTCTTTATTGTAGGCTCAATTCAGTTGTTAATCACTATGATCAAACTCTTTGATAAGCTAATTAACCAACAGATTAGTTAACGTTAACTCCACTATATAACAATAACTGTACTCCAACTCAAAAGAACATATCCGAAGCGATAACTAGACTTGTATGGTGTACTAATGTCCCTCTACCTTCATTATTCATAATTATATTCAGGTAGTCGGATAATTGTAACTGTCAACCTGAATGATAATTAGTTCTTCTAATCCTTGAGTTTCATTCACCTCTCATGATTACCAAACATGGTGATAACTACTTAACAACAAGACTGTAGTTCTCAGTAATCAACTTGGTGACATTCTCAAGGGAATGCTTACTCTTTATCAGCGGGTAGATTCTATCTTGACAATGTTTGTTCACAACCCTATTGGGATTGTGCCTTCAAACCCGTTCTTTCTGTATTTGACATTTGGAATTTTGTATATGGATATCATATTTACATTTCTTTATGTATATGTCATAAGATGATTGATGTAGTCCATAAGTATCATAGTAGGTAATTCATGTATGTATGAGATACATACAATACAGATATGAATTACGATTCTTTGATACTTAGAACTGGTCACAATGGATGATGAGATTGGATATCTCATCAGGTATACGCTGTAGCATTATTAACTACCATTGGATGGAGTGATGAATCTCAATCACTGGAGTGTGATCTTTAGTTAGTATGCTAGTGCTTATAGTGCATTGACGGAACATGAGCTTTCCGAACATATATTATCAAGATAGAATCTACCCTCTAATAAAAAGTAAGCATTCCCTTGAGAATGTCACCAAGTTGATTGCTGAGAACTACAATCTTGTTGATAAGTAGTTATCAATATGTTTGGTAATCATGAGAGGTGAATAAAACTCAAGGAATGGAAGATGTAATCATCATTCAGGTTGATAGTAACAGTTATCCGACTACCTGATTATGATTATGAATAATGACGATAGAGGGACATTAGTACACCACACAAGTCTAGTTATCGCTTTGGATTTATTCTTTTGCATTAGAGTGTAGTTATTGTTTTATAATGGAGTAAAGATAACTAATCAGTTAGTTCATTTATTGATCAAAGAGTTTGATCATGGGAATTAATAATTGGTCTGAGCCAACAATAAAGAGCCTAGGAGGTCCCACTCTTAGCTCTGTGAGAATGCATGGAAGGCATATGAGGATTGAAGTTTCAATTGATTGAACTAAGTTCGAATGATTGAAGTCAGGTTCAATTCGATTGATCAAAAAGCTTCGATCGATTGAAGGTTTGATCAATCGAAAGAGTTTTGATTGATCAAAGGTAAAAGTTGGTTTGGAATCTACAAATAGGGTAACTGCATGCAGAATTGTTTGATCGTCGTTTTAATTAACACAAAGCTGCAAAAACTATTTTAGGGTTTCCTTAGCCTTCTTATCCTCACTATTTGGGTTCCCACTAACCCTAGTCATTCTGAGAGCATTCATAGGAGACATAAGGGTAAAGATCATCTAGAGGAAGCTACTGGAAGTTAAAGAATTCAGGATTAGGTTCAAGACCAGGAGCTATAATTCTTATCCCTCTCTTGTACGCACCTATCGAATTGATAAGTAATAGATCCGAGCATACCAATAAGTTTTTTGAAACCTAAATGCATCAATTGGTATTAGAGCCTCGCTTGTTTAGATCTATAGATGTGTTTTGTAATACTAGTCTTGATTTGCAAGATAGTTTTAGGACTATTTTTGAAACTGCATTGTCACAGATCTATTTCTGTAGTTTTTTTGTAGCAAAAAATAAATCTGTGATTGCATTGGATGCATGGCAGTTTTGATCGATTGAAAGTGTGTAGACACCCCATTTTGTCGGCTATCAGATTTAGGAGACCCATAGCTTGGTGGTTCACAATGATCGTAAAAGACTCAAAAGGACTCTCGGAAGTCAGCTCTATCTCTCGGAATGCTCAGAATGACCAAAATGCCCCTGAAAGCCCGAAAACTCCCAGATTTGGTCCCAAAGTTCTGAAAACATGCTACGTCGTAAGAAAAGTGATAAAATGAGTTTTTAAGAAAAATCAGATGAAATCGTCAGCTCCCAGAGACCCCCGGAAGTCCCGGAAGTTCCCCGAAAGTCCCCGTTGACCGGTTTGACCCAGGTTTGACCAGGTTTGACCGGAGTTTGACCAAGTTTGACCAAGTTTGACCGAAATTGTCCGAATTCACCGGAATCATTAGAAAAGAATTAAAATAAGTTTTAAAAGAGAATCGAGCGAAAACGTCGGTTCCTGGGAGCTCCCGGAGATTCCCAGAACTTCCCGGGAATCCCAGGTTTGACCAGTTTGACCAAGATTTGACTTTAGAATCGGGGCACCAAAACAATTTTCAAATATTTTTCATGGATACTAGAGGTCAATAGCTTTCCAACGGTATATCGCACATAATTTCTGGATTTAAAACGAATTTATTATGGATTTCCAAAGGCGAAAAAGGCGATCAAATCGGCTTTTATCGCGAATACCGCAAAACTTTTCAAAGTGACCTATCCCAGAACTATTTTTTATGTAAAGTAGACTCCATTACCTTTCCAACGGTATATCACAACCTCGATTTGGAGTTCGTATGCATTTTCTGTGAATTTCGGACAAAATAGGGCCTTTTCGCGAATACCGGAGCTTCGGGGGCCTAAACAGCATTATCCAGACGAAGGGAGGAGCACTACCGCCGCGGCACTGGCCCACTGCCGCCACGGCACTCCCCTCCAGAACAGTCCATTTTTGTAATATGTTTTGTGGTCCCATTTTGATTAATTAAAAGCCAAAACGACGTAGTTTTATGATTTCAGATGTTTGGAGCCAATGGGAGTACTTTCTAAATCCCAAAAACACCCCAAGTTGGCCTATATAAACACCCCATTACTCCTCATTTTAGGGGAGTCAAATGTGAGTTTTGGAAAAGTTTGGGAGAGAAAGTTATAGAGATAAGGCTAGAGTAGAGAGAAAAGAAGCTTTCTTCTTTGATTTTCAAAAACAAAAGTGAGTTCTAACTTTGTTTTTACTTCATTACTTCCATTTACTTCAACATTCAATACTCCCAACCACCATTTTAGTGAGCCTTCAAGAGAGTGGAAGATTCTTCCATGTCTAGTGTCATTACATATGAGTGATACACCAATCTACAAGTCTCATGCTTCATGAATATCACATTGATCATCATCTATTGATTGCTATTTACTTGCTTGTTTATTTATTGTTCATCTCTTCTTATCTCATTTCTTTTTTTTTTATTTTCTTTATTTACTTACTAGTTCATCATCATCTAAGTGATGACATGAAGTTTGGGGTGAGTGAATCCTTATGGATAGTAGCTCTTGACCTCAAAAACATGTTTGATAGATGATGATTATAACCTCAATACTTCCAAGGTATTCTTGGGATGTATTGAAGTTATGTTCAAAAAATAAATAAATCTCTCCAACAATCTTGGAGGTTCTTAAATGATAAGTTTGATGTAGGTATTCTAAGTGGCTATGATCCTTATTGAGTGTTGAAAATATGTTTTCAAAACATCTATTTCAAAACCCCTCTCAATCCCTCTCATTTGGTTTCAAGAAACAAAACTTTGTTTTCTCCAAAATCTTCAAAACAATGAGTCAAAACAGTGAGTGAGTTGAGTTCAAAGATTTTTCTAGAACTCAATACTCAACATATGGATACAAGGCCACTTAGAAAGTCTTCCTAACTCATTGGAGAACACCCATGATTTTTGGTTTGACTTGGAAGTACTTGGAAATGGTCCATTTGGGTCCCAACATTCCTTCCAAACATTCTATTTTTGCTGTCACAGCAGCTAGGTCAACTTACGACCTCTTTTCCAGAAAACTTTTCCAAAAGGGGTGGTCCTAACTTATTTTTCCCTTAAAATTCAAAGTCTTAGGGAACTCTCTGTATAAAATGGGCCTCTAGATCATTCATTTTCATTTTCTAAGATTTTCTAACATTTCAGTCGACAGTACGAACTCTGTTTCTGAGTGACCTCTATTGTTTATATCATTTCTCTCAATCTGTGATAGCTATTCAAGATTGGCCTTTTGGGTTGTGTTCTAGACACAATAAGGAACATCTCCATAAAAAAGCATTCATTGAAAACATTCCTAACCCCTCTTTTCAAATTCCAAAAGATCATGCTACTGTTCTGTCCACTATTCACAGCAAGTACATTTCAACTTTCATTCTTTGATTTGATGCTCATATGCATTCCAAATTAGTTCATATCTTAGGAAGTAGTTCATACTACATTTGTACACATCCCATGTTAATTTCATTCATTCATTCATACACATTTTAGACTTCTAAGTCACTCTAGGAATCCATGTACCCAAAACACACTACAACCTTTGCACATTTTTAGATACATACATTGCATTCATGCAAGATTTGGGGTTTTTGTAACTCTTAATCTAGGAAGATTATAAGGAATGATCACGATCACACGTTTATGCTTCCCCTTTGATCTAATCATCCTTTCTCATCCGTCCCGGGGATCGAGAGATCTTCTTTTCTCAAAGAATAACATGCATCATACTAGCTTGTTAAGAATATTTTCATTTCTTTCTTATTTGTTTCAAGAACAATTCATGTCCCCCTTTAGATTAGGAAGCCTTGATTATTTGATATATGATTAGACGATTTTTCCTAGGTTTATTTGTGTGATCTTTCACTTTACATTGTATGATATTTGGCTTAGATCTTATGAATGATATCTTATCTTTAGATCTTCCATTTCAAGTTTCTTATGTAATGTAGTATACTATCATAGTATTACTTGTCGAACCGAACATAGTATAAGATGATTATTTGGATGCTAATTGAGGCTCGTCGAGAGACGGGGCGAGTTGAGGGTGTTTTAGTCGCGACAAAGGATCCTTCCTCTCTCGTACCAAAACCCCGAGCCAAGTTCTTTGGTTATGAAGGGCCGGTGCCCTTTATCCATTTGGGTGAGTCAAAATTAGGTTTCTTGGTTCCTTAAAGACCAAGTGGCGACTCTGTATCTATTTTCAACAGGCCATTTTCTCTTTCCTTGATTCAAAAATCAAACGAATTTCAAAACATAACAAAGAGGTGGAAGCCCGGTATCCACAATCTGGAGACTCTGCTGGGGATTTTTTATTTTAAAACAAAATAATACAGAGGTTTGACTCATAAGAAGCATCCTTAAAATCATTTTTTTACTGTGTATGGTTCACCGCATTGCACTCTGCATTTTACCCTCTCGACTGTGTCTGAAACGCGGCGCTGACATTGTTCAGGTCTTGCTGTGCCAGGGCACAAGTCACCGTTGATACTGTACCTTCCAAGGTATATCAAAAAGAGTAAAAACCTCCGTACTGTCTCCCTGACGGTATATTGGAACTCTCGTCAACGGACCCTCTTTGACTGAACCCAGCCTTTGCATATAGATTCCTGTAGAACCTTTCATAGGACTGTTCGTTTATCTTTTCAGATAGGACAATGTGATATAACTGCTGTATGCCCTGACGGGATTACCTGCGCGGTGTAGACGCTTATGTGGCATAGAACAGAACCTCTTTCTTATGATTCCCAAGGCAATCACTCACATGTGGTCACATTGAGTTGACCTGCCTAAGCATCATGACAAGGATGTCTGCTCCATGCTCGCAAAGATATACACCGCAAACCTTGTTTATCGGTCTTGAGACACAGGAGTATGAAAACCTGCTAGAAAGTATGATCACTATAACCATACTTACCAGTTTCTCCCAAAAACTCTGTCCAAATATCCCAGATATGACCATATTGAGCAGTTTCTCCCAAAAACTCTGTCCAAATATCCCAGATATGACCATATTGGGCAGTTTCTCCCAAAAACTCTGTCCAAATATCCCGGATATGACCACATTGGCCAGTTTTCCCCAGAAACTCTGTCCAGATGTCCCAGATATGACCATATTGACCAGTTTCTCCCAAAAACTGTCCAGATATCCCAGATATAACCGTACTCACCAGTTTCTCCCAGAAACTCTGTCCCAGTCAATCAGAAATATCTGAAGACCCCTGTTATCCCTTGGTGATCATACTGGAAAGTAAGATTGGCACACTCCATATGGTTAGGACCTTAATTGCTTAACCTCTATCTGTTAGAAATAGGAACATCATACAGATTAGGGCCTACATCCGCATGCTTGTCTCCCATGCATACACCATTCTCATCTCTCTGCACGCACTGTCTCGAGTCAGTCCACGTCACTGTCTTTGTCTGTCTAAAAGTCGTCACTGTCAGGATCTGATACACCTCTTTCTCTCAAAATCTGTCAGGTCAGTATAGATTCCCAAGGTCAGCAGCCGGAATCCTCGTCTTGGACCAGGAGTTCAGATAATCGTCTGGTCAGAATCAGTCCGACAACCTACTTCAGCATGAATAGAGAAGAATTGGAAAACAAGGTTACCGAGTTGGGAGCAACTATAAGCCAACAGTCCGACAGTCTAGCCCAAGTCCTGAAGTTCATGGAAGAACTAAAGCAGCAGCAGCCGCAACCTCCGCCCGGGTTTCCGCCACCAGGGTTCGAACCTCCTCTACATGAGAATAATGGGGAGGAAAATTGGTTTCAAGGGGTTCCACCGCTTGCGTATGAAAAGAAGCTCCAAGAGAAAATGGACAAGGTCGACAAACTAGAGAGCGTACTGAGAAAGAGCAAGGGAATCGATGATTACATGCTAGACCTAGAAGGCCTTTTTGAGCCTGTCAAATTGAAACTGCCGGAGAACTTCAAAATGCCTGCCATCGACCGTTTTGACGGAACTAGAAACCCAAAAAGTCACGTGAAGCTATGCATGAGCATCTTCCAATCCATGGGTTATACCCACGAACACATTGCGATGTTGTTCCCGCAAACCCTTGCAAAGTCTGCACTATCGTGGTTCCTAACCTTGGAAGCCTCCAAAACCTGGGCCTGGGAGGACATTGTTCGAGTCTTCATCGATCATTACTCCTACAATCAAGAGCTGGATGTCACCATCAGGGATTTGGAAACAACCCGGCAAAGCAACAATGAATCCTTCGCTGCATTTCTGAGCAGATGGAGGAACAAGGTAGCTCAAATGACCCACCGGCCAATCGAGAAAGAACAGGTAAGGATGCTTATCCGGAATCTGCAGCCGCTTTATCATGAGAAATTATTCTACCAGTCCATCTCCACCTTTGAGGAGTTGTTTGAAGTCGGAACCCGAATCGAAGATGCTATCAGGGAGGGGAAGATCAAAAAGGAAGACCCTCCGAGTCAGCCAAGAAGGCCCAACTACTCCCGGAATCCCCCGGATGTCAATGCCCTTAGCGGCCAACCCATGGCATACCCTCCAAGACCATACCAACCCTCCAACCAGGCAAATCCCTCCAACCGCCCTTTCCAGAAAAAGCCCCCTCGCAATTTTGCCAAGCTAGAAATCTCTCTCTCCTCAGCCCTAGATCGCCTCCTCAAAAAGGGCCATCTCCAATTACTCCAGCCTCGAAATACCCCGCTCCCGCCTAACTGTGATATATCTAAGAGATGCGCCTACCACCAAGCCCCCGGCCATAACACTGATGATTGCATGCGCCTCCGCCATGACATCCAAGACCTCATCGACCAGAATATCAACGAGCCACCACCAAAGCAGCCTCATATCACCCAAAATCCCCTACCAAACCACCAAAATGTCAACCTCATTGAGTCTAGCCCCGTACCCTTCAACCTTGCTACTTATATCACCCCCTAGGACAACCCTTGCCTTGCATTGACATCCCGGATTCTGAGGGAATTCATCTGATCGGAGGGGAGAATGACGAGTGGCAGCAGCAGCTTGACGACGAGCAAGACTTGTTCTTCCTGGAAGAGCATGACCTAGGGGCGGTAGACCTCAAATGGTATGATCCTAACAACGAGAGTGATGCTTCCATCTGGAACGAGCCGGAAAAGCCATTTGTGGGAACGGATTGTGATTGGTTTAAGAAGGATGGGACTGTAGAAGGACCTACTCCTGCCGAGATTGATCATCTAACCAGGTCAGGCCGTCATTATCAGCCTCCACAGCCTGCCACCGAAGCCATCAAGAAAGGTCCAGTTAAAGACAAAGGGAAGGGTAAGATGGATGAGGTCATCGAAGAAGACAATGAGCTGATCAAGCAGCTAAAGAAAACCCAAGCACATCTCTCGATGTGGGACATCATGGTAACATCTTTTAAGCACAGGCAAGCCGTGTTAAATGCCTTGGTTGGGATTGAAGTCCCCATCGACGCCGCGCCGGAGGACATGGTAGCTTTCTTGGGTGCACTTACCCCCGACCCCATCATTACATTCTCCGATGAGGACCTGCCGCCAGAGGGATCCGCGCATAACAAGGCATTATACATTACCGTGGGATGTAAGGAACAACAGGTGCCGTTTTGTCTAGTCGACACAGGCTCGGCCTTAAATGTCTGTGCCCTGAGGACTGCCACCGCCTTGGGGGTCAATATCCTTGACATCACGCCATCTGTGCAATCTGTGAGAGCCTATGACAACACTAGAAGAAATGTGATGGGAACCGTTTCTCTCCAAATCCGGGTAGGATCTTTGGTGAGCACTGAGATCTTTCAAGTCATGGACATACCTGCCTCGTTCAATCTGCTGATTGGAAGGCCCTGGCTTCATGCCAACAAAGCTGTATCATCCACTGTGCATCAAATGATCAAGTACATTCATGAGAAGGAGGTAAAGATCATCCTCGGTAATAGTTGGGGTAATGAAGCTTTCCCAAATTACGCTCCCATTTTCGAAGTCCAAATACCTGAGCTAGAAGAAGGAGAAATCGGAGGATTCTTCATGGAAGAAGTTCATATGATCAAGGATGAAGACCGATTCCCTGAGGTCCACTCCGCAGTCGTCAACATTGTCCGCAAGATGAACTACTTCCCCGGAATGGGGTTGGGTCGACGTCAGCAAGGAATTCGGGAAGTCCCGCAGATCAAAGGGCAACAAGGCACTTTCGGGTTGGGATATAAGGCCACTGATGAAGACGCCGAGCTACAGAGGCCATGGAAGAAAAGGGTGAAGGGTCTCCCACCATATCGCAAGACTTTGAATGGACAATTCGTCAAAGAAGGGGATGATTTCCCTTACTTCGGGTTCCCTGAACCCTGGATCCATCGAACCACTGGGAGAAGGCACCCCGGGCTTGAAATCTTCGCTGACTGCGAGAGGCCCCCATATCAAGACCCGTTCTATCCCGAAAAAGTTGAGAAGACCCCAGAGGAAGATTGGTTGAAATACCTGGACACCGAAGCAATCGAGAAAATGTGGGAGGAATCCGCTGAGAAGGAGGAAGAAAAGAGGGCCAAGAGCCAAGATGATCAGATCAAGCCAACTGAGGAGGGTCTGAGCAACCAGGCTGTAGAGTCATCTGTTTGTGTCTCCCAATCCCCTATTCCCCCAGAGTCTGTACTACCAATTATCAAGTCTATACTAGAGTCGGCTGCTGTAAGCCCACCACTATCCAATGTAATCACTTCACCTGTCATGAATGAAATGAAAGACGATTCTGCTTACTCCTCTGTGTCTGACACTTGTGAATGCACAGATCCCTCTGAGGATCTCCCAATCGAACTAAAGTAACTAATTGAAAAACCACCTGCTTATGAAATAATCGAAGATACTTTATCAGTTAACCTAGGTGAAATAGATAATCCACAGATTGTGCAAATTGGCTCAACCCTTAATAAAGAAGAAAAAGAAAAATTAACCCTCTTGCTAAAAGAATTCAAAGATGTTTTTGCTTGGTCTTACGAAGACATGCCTGGGGTCGATCCCGACATCGTCCAACATCATATTCCTCTCCTCCCTAATTCTAAACCTGTCAAGCAGAAACTGAGGCGCATGAGACCGGAATGGGCACTCAAGGTTAAAGAAGAGGTGGAGAAGCAGTTCAAGGCAGGGTTCATCATTGTCACCGAATACCCGGAATGGGTTGCCAATATCGTGCCAGTCCCGAAGAAGGATGGAAAAGTTCGTGTGTGCATCGACTTTCGTGATCTGAACAAGGCCAGTCCCAAGGATGACTTCCCGCTTCCCCACATTGACGTCTTGGTAGATAACACCGCAGGACATGAGCTACTGTCTTTCATGCATGGTTTCTCAGGGTACAATCAGATTCTAATGGCACCAGAAGATCGGGAAAAGACGACATTCACCACCCCTTGGGGAACCTACTGTTATAGAGTAATGCCCTTTGGACTCAAGAACGCGGGGGCGACTTACCAAAGAGCTGCCACCACTCTGCTGCATGATATGATTCACAAGGAGGTAGAAGTATACGTAGATGACATGATTGTAAAATCCAAGGATAGAGAAGGGCACCTGGTAGCGCTGGAAAAGTTCTTCGAAAGGTTGCGCAAATACAAGATGAGGCTGAATCCAAAGAAATGCACTTTCGGCGTAACCTCCGGTAAACTCCTGGGTTTTCTCATCACACAAAGGGGAATAGAGGTTGATCCCTCTAAGATCAAGGCAATCCTTGAAATGGCGCCACCACGGAATGAAAAAGAAGTAAGGGGTTTCCTCGGAAGAATCCAATTCATCAGCCGCTTCATTTCCAAGCTCACAGCTACATGCGATCCTCTGTTCCGATTGTTGAGAAAAGGGGAGAAGTTCCAATGGGATGACCAATGCCAAGCCGCTTTCGACAAAATAAAAGCCTACCTTCAAAATCCGCCTGTCCTTTCACCACCAATACCTCATAAGCCCTTATTCCTTTACCTATCCGTCTCTGAAAATGCCATGGGCTGCATGCTAGCCCAAGAAGGAGAAGAAAGCCACTCCGAAAAAGCCATATACTACCTCAGCAAGAGGATGACTGGGTATGAGCTCAACTACTCTGCCCTCGAAAAAACGTGTTGGGCCTTGGTTTGGTGCACCCGCCGACTGAGGCACTACATGCTAGCCTTCCCGGTTGTGCTCATATCCCGCATGGATCCTCTAAAGTACCTTCTCGAAAAACCCGCCCTGACCGGTCGTATATCCCGTTGGTTACTTCTATTATCCGAATTCGATATCAAGTATGTTACGAGCAAGTCAGTAAAAGGGAGAACCGTAGCTGAGCATCTCGCAGAACATGCCGTTGACTCCGAAGAAAGTGGGGACTTTCTGTTTCCGGACGAGAGCATCATGGAAATCAAGGAAGGACAGTGGAAGTTGTACTTCGATGGAGCAGCCAACATGAAGGGGTACGGAGTAGGGATGATCCTAGTATCGCCGAGTGGGGACCATACTCCGTTAGCAGTCAAGCTCAATTATAACTCCACCAACAACACTGCTGAGTATGAAGCATGCATTCTGGAAATGGAGGCAGCCTTAGAGCTGAAAGTTCAGAGGTTGGATGTCTTTGGAGATTCAAACCTCATCATATCACAAGCCAGAGGAGAATGGAAAGTAAAAGAAGAAAGGTTGAAACCCTATCATGATCGTCTTGACCGACTCAAGAGGCAGTTCGAAAATATCACATTCCTCTACTTGCCCAGGGAAGAGAACCAGCTGGCAGATTCTTTGGCCACTCTAGCTTCGATGATCAAAATTCCTGTGGGAGTCAGGATGATGCCCTTGGTAATTGAGCAGAGGTACGAGCCTTCGTTCAACATAATCGCCACAGTCGAAGAAGAAGAAAATGAAGCACCATGGTATCAGGATGTCTGGGATTTCATAGAAAAAGGGACATACCCCCAAGAATCTACGGAGAAAGACAAAAGGGCAATTCGAAGATTCGCAGCGCAATTCATCATTTGCGGCGGGAAACTGCTGAAGAAAGGATACAACGGTCACAACCTGACTTGCCTGTTCGGAAAGAGCTCCAAAAGAATGATGGAGGAAATACACGAAGGGGTCTGTGGTCCGCACATGAACGGTCACATGCTGGCCAAGAAAATCGTAAGACAAGGGTACTACTGGACAACATTGGAGAAAGATTGTTGTGAGTACGTGAGAAGGTGTCACAAGTGCCAGATCCATGCAAACATGATGCATGTGCCACCATCTCTTCTATACAGCATGACCTCGCCTTGGCCATTCTCCACCTGGGGAATCGATATTATTGGTGAAATCATTCCAAAGGCCTCAAATGGAAATCGGTACATCCTGGTGGCCATAGACTACTTCACAAAATGGGTAGAAGCTGCATCCTACACCAAGTTGGGGGCCAAGGAAGTGGCCAAATTCATCAAGAGAAATCTCATCTGCCGTTACGGAGTTCCCCATGAGATTATTTCGGACAACGGAAGTCATTTCAAGGCAGAAGTCAGGGATCTGTTCGAAGAATACAAAATCACCTATCACAAGTCGTCGCCATACAGACCACAGACCAATGGGGCAGTCGAAGCTGCGAATAAGAATGTCAAGGCCATACTGCAAAAATCAGCTGATACCTACAAAGACTGGCATGAAAAGCTACCATTTGCACTTTGGGGATACAGAACATCGATAAGGACGTCCACAGGAGCAACGCCTTACTCATTAGTGTATGGGATGGAAGCAGTACTTCCGGTCGAGATAGAACTACCGTCCCTACGCGTGATGGCAGAATGTGAAATTTCAGAATCAGATTGGTTAAGGGATAGATATGAAGAATTGTCCCTCATAGATGAAAAGCGCCTAGCGGCAGTCGACCATGTTCGAATCTATCAAAAGAGGATAGCCCGTGCTTTCAACAAAAGAGTTCGCCCAAGGAAGATTGTCAAGGGCGACCTTGTCCTTAAGGAATTGCGAGCTCCGATCTTTGATCCCCGTGGGAAGTTTAAACCTAAATGGGTCGGCCCTTATATCGTCAAGACTGTTCTTTCCGGAGGAGCAACTTATCTCATGGACCTCGATGGTGTCGAATTCAAAGAACCAATCAACATGGATCGTCTCAAAAAGTACTATGCTTGACTATCAAACCAATTTCCTTCAAGTCTCGCCTTGAACTACGCTCGACCTGATTCCCGCTCGGGGATACGTAGGCAACCACATCGGTTCGGTCGCTCCACCATCATAATCAAACCAATTTCCTTCAAGCCTTGCCTTGAACTACGCTCGACCTGATTCCCACTCGGGGATACGTAGGCAACCGCATCGGTTCGGTCACCCCACCTACCCAAAAATCAACCCGCTTCTTCCCAACCATGCCCGAACTACGTTTGACCTGATCCCCACTTGGGGGTACGTAGGCAGACTTTCAAAAAAAAAAAAAAAAAGGATGGCTCGCTAGGTCGAAAATCCGAAAGGACGCCTAGGCAAAAATTAGAGCTAAATCCAAAGTGAGCAATAACAAAAGAGAGAAAATAGCTCGCTAGGTCACCTCCTTGGTGCCTAGGCAAAAATTATGAGCACGTGAGAAAAATAAAGTCGCGGTCCTTACCATAATCCAAAAACCACCCTCCACACTAGGGGCAAACTTCGGCCACTCGCCTCGTTTGCCTGAACCTCTTCTAAACTAGGGGCAAACGTCGGTCATCTACCTCGTTTGCCTCACAACCATACATGTCCCAAACTAGGGGCAAACTTCGGCTACCCGCCTCGTTCGCCTCTAACAACCCCAGCATGCTCAAGCAAACACCAAAAGCAACAACTAATTGAAATCTCAATTTACAAAATGTTTTTAGAAAGCTAAAATGCATAAAATGAGATTCCCAAAGTGACCAAGGTTCACCGATAAAAAAACTTTGAATATTACATAGGCAGGAATAATCAAAGAAATAAAAGTCTTTCAAAAATCAACCACATGTTCAAAGGCACTTGGAGGAATGAGCAGAATCAGTCAGGTCTAGTGTCCTTTATTTTCTCAAAGGTCTTTAGAAGTAGGCCTTTGTTCGGTCAGTCCAACCATCAACAAAAGCAGCGATAGTGGCAGCCCTGATCCTGGAAGCAAAGATCATCTCAGCAAACCCCCGGGGAACTTCCTGAACCTGTCCATACTGTCTGGCCAAACGGCGAGGATGATAGAAAGAAGTCTCTCTCAGACCCATCAACCACACTCTCTGGTGACCCCTGAGGCTCGTGGTGATAGCATAGAGGCCCCAACGCCTCACGATCCAGCAAATGTCAGCCTCAGATAAGGCGCTCATCATGCCCACCCAATCAGCAAAGGTATAGTGAGAATGAAGCACGGCTCGACGAAAGTAAACCGGTGGTATACGGCCCGTCCACAGCTGAAGGCGCTTGTAAAGCCAAGCCTGTAACACCAAAGGCGCCCCAGAAAGAAGAGGAGTCCCTTGGTTGAAGGCATTATCCAAACCATTCAAAGTTTCAGCTAGAACCATGGCCATAGGATTCCTGCTAAGTTTCAGCCCGAGGCACACATGCACCAAGTCGACAGAAGTGCTCGAGAACAAGAAGTGCGAAGTCATGCACAATATCAAAGCGGCCCCACGGGAAGCATCATACACACTGGGATTCCCAGGACTGGCGTACCGGGCAATAATAGAAGCAATGTTGAGAACCTCACCTTGAATCAGCCGGCGGGAAATAGTGACAGAGCAATTCAGATATTCAGCCAAGCCTCGCGTAGGACTGAGGGTATCAACAGAAGGGAGGATCAAGTCGGAGTCAGAATCAAAGCCAAGGATAGCACAGAACTCCTCAAACATGGGGCATATCTCCAGGCCATTGAAGTTGAAAACATGGTTCACCGGGTCCCAGTAACCAATGGCAGCACGCAAGAACTCAGTATTTAAGGTCACCTGGCAAAGAGAAAATAGCTCGGTCAAGCCGTAGCTAAAGAGGTTGATCCGCTCCACGCCATCCGTAATGTTCAGCCAAGCTGTGAGTTGAGCGGGATCATACAAAGCCATATTTTCTGTCGCGGCTCTAGCAAAATTCAAAATTTCGGCAGCACCTCCCCATTTCACGGACTATCCCACCTGCAAGGCAAAAGCACTCACTATCACAAAATTGCCCATCGCAGTAACATCCAGCAATCACAATGCACATATATCAACAAGCACACAACTGCGCCTCTAAACCGGAAGATATCCGGCCTAGGAGGCAAAACATCATAATACTCTGTCAAAAGGTCACAAATTGTGCTACACATCGTCCTACACTGTCCGAATTATCATATCCCCAGTACAACCCAATCGAAAATAGAAAAAGAAAATAAAATAGTAATTCCCGCTGGGGAAGCTTCAGTCCTCCTCTTCTCGTCCTCCGTTGGACCGCCCGGAGTGTACGTCGGCGACGGCCTCCTCCTACCACCTCTACATCTTGGACCAGTCCTCGATGAGCCAGCCCCGCCTCCACGGTACTGCACACACAAATAAAAAAACAGAGGCAATCAGTAGGGAAACCACAAAAAAAAAAAAAGAGTCAAGTTAGAGACTTACCAAAGACGCCATCTGGTTGGCAGCAAATTGCCGCATACCGTCCATCTATCAAGGGTAAAATCTAGGGTTAGAACCTCATAATTTTAAGGAAGTGCAAAATTAGAGACATACCCGGTGGTCTCGTGTGAGGACCAAGGACCGTAAGCTAGCCGTCAAGGCGTGACCCTCCTCAGCATAACTCCAAGGAACATTGAGGACGCCCGCTGGCCGAGTAGGGTACCCACATGTGACTCGCGGCACCTCCATCATTTGGGGAGTGCCATCAGCGCCTAGAACATTGACGGTCCAATCCCAAGGAGGGATAGGGTCAGGAGCCTGAGGAGCCTGCCTCATGTACATCTCGCGAAGCTGAAGGCACAGGATAAGTTAGGAAAAGATAAATCAAAAACATGGACAATGAATATAAACAAAAAATACAAAAAGAACTCACCTCTAGGAGTGGGAAGTTAGGCATCAGGAAACGGCCACGGTAAGCCTCGTAACCGGTCTTAGAAAGAAAATGGTCCCAGACATCGGTGCCGGCTAAAGCCGCCAGCAGAGCATCTCCAGAAAGGTCGCTAGCATCCATCGCAGGAGGATCATGAGGGACACGATACCGGGAACCACCAACCACTTGCCGAGACACCCGCTCACCAAGGAACCACTGCCGGCACTCGGTACTCTCCATCAGAAGGCGGCAAGAGGTAAGAGATTTGACCACTTGAATCTCCTCTGGGGCGGCGTAGGCGACGCCCTCCCAGGGCGTCCAATCAACACTAGAGGCTGTCAGCCCAGTTAAGAAGTTCCGAAGCAAAACAATCCGGTGGGCCCCACTCTTCACCCCAACAACGTCCCTCCGCCATCTCAAGCCTCGTGGGAATAGAGGCACAGGAGCCATACCATCCTCATCCTCGCCCGACTCGTTTGCTGGGGAGGGAGCTAACATCTTTAAGTATTCAAAACTCCAAAGCTGCACAGACAAAGGAGAAATCAGAACGAGTGTGAACATCAGAAAGATGGAAAATAAAAGAAGAAACAGTGCGTACCTCCCAAGCTCGCCAGAATCCCCCAGTAGACTTAACATCGCCCCGAGAGACCTCCCCCATATGCTTGTAGAGATGGGCCAGGGCAGCACCACCCCAGTTATAGGAGGGGATCTCATCAATGGTCGCCAGGCAAGAAAGGAGCCTCAAGCTCACCCGGTCATTCCTTGTCGCAAAGATTGAGCACCCGAGGACATACAGAAGATAAACCCTCAAAAGCTGGGAATTGTTCAGATTGTGATTACCTCTGCCATAGGCCCGGTAAAGCCAGCCGCAAGGAAACCAATGCCTCTCCAAGTTAGGGGGAACAGCCCCGATCAACATCTCCACCGCCTCCGGGTCGATCTCATAAAAGTAATCCAGAATCAAGCGCTTCCCACCGACCCTCAAGCCTGTAATCATGGAAAAGTCGAAGGGCGTCATAGTCATCTCTCCGAACGGCAGGTGGAAAGTGTTGGTAGTGTCCCACCACCTCTCAGCCAGTGCATAGAAGTGAGCCAAATCATTGCTACTTTTCGAAACCAAGCGGACGAAGCCTCCGAACCCAGCATCATCAACCATCCTCTTAACGGTGGGCGAAAGCTGGGTATACCATAAGAAAGCATGGGCAAGGCTACCATGGCCTTTCAATGCCACTTCCGGCACCTGCACACAACAAAGACGACAAAAGATGCACAAAATTACTATTCACAACCCAAGAGCCGAATTCACAAAATCAACATTTAAGCACAAAACGGACTTCTAACGATCTCTAGGTGCACACTACGGCTCACAAAGCTAGCATAATACATGAAAGCGGTCCTAAAATGTCGAAAGTTTCACATACCAAGCTCGCTAGAGCCGCGGCCGAAAGATGGTGTTGGGGATCCCGTAAAATCAAGTCCGGGGCTTGCATCTCGGCCTTCATCCGTCCCTTGGCCTTCTTAGACTGTCTCCTTGAGCTCGAAGCCATGGATCTACAAGAAAAATGGAAGTCACATTTAAACTTTCTTCTTGAAAATTTGGGCAAACCAAAACACCAATCAAAAATCCAACTACGGGGAAAGATGACTCACCTGAGCGCGCACAAGCTGCGTTTTGATGAATTTTGGCTCCAAAAACACCCCAAAATGGCGAAAAATGAGCTTCAAAAGCTCAAAAACCCAAGCCAGTGCCGCCGCGGCACTGGCCAACTGCCTCCGCGGCAGTGGCCCAGTGCCGCCGCGGCACTGCTCCCTGTGGGCCCCGCTTCGCTCTGTTTTGCTCTGTTTCGCCCCGTTCTGGTCCGTTTTGGCCTTTTTCAGCCCGTTTTTGGCCCCGATCAGCCCCGGTGGCCCATTTCAGTCGAGATTTATGAGGTTTTACCCCAAGCAGACTAAAAGTTGTCAGAACTACCTCCAGCAGGCAAAAACTGGGAAAAATCAGCTCCCGAAGACCCGAATCGGTCGTTTCAGGACAACTGTCACAAAATTCGATCAAACACGAGAATTCTGGTAACGGATCCTGGTTCCCGATCAAGGAAAGAGATTCCCCGAGAACCCTGCATCATCCCCCGAGGACAAAAGCAGACAGATACCAGCTCCCGGAGGCCCTGACCGGCTCTTGGATTGAGCACCGAAAGAGATTCCCCGAGAACCCTGCATCATCCCCCGAGGACAAAAGCAGACAGATACCAGCTCCCAAAGGCCCTGACCGGCTCTCTTGGATTGAGCACCGAAAGAGATTCCCCGAGAACCCTGCATCATCCCCCGAGGACAAAAGCAGAAAGATACCAGCTCCCGGAGGCCCCGACAGGCTCTCTTGGATTGAGCACCAAAAGAGATTCTCCGAGAACCCTGCATCATCCCCCGAGGACAAAAGCAGACAGATACCAGCTCCCAGAGGCCCTGACCGGCTCTTGGATTGAGCACCGAAAGAGATTCCCCGAGAACCCTGCATCATCCCCCGAGGACAAAAGCAGACAGATACCAGCTCCCGGAGGCCCCGACAGGCTCTCTTGGATTGAGCACCGAAAGAGATTCCCCGAGAACCCTGCATCATCCCCCGAGGACAAAAGCAGACAGATACCAGCTCCCGGAGGCCCCGACAGGCTCTCTTGGATTGAGCACCGAAAGAGATTCCCTGAGAACCCTGCATCATCCCCCGAGGACAAAAGCAGACAGATACCAGCTCCCAGAGGCCCTGACCGGCTCTTGGATTGAGCACCGAAAGAGATTCCCCGAGAACCCTGCATCATCCCCCGAGGACAAAAGCAGATAGATAACAGCTCCCAGAGACCCTGACCGGCTCTCTCGGAGTGAGCGCCGAAAGATTTGATCAACCGTGAGAGGTTCAGAGATGGATCCTGGTTCCCGATCAAGAAAAGAGATTCTCCGAGAACCCTGCATCATCCCCCGAGGACAAAAGCAGATAGATAACAGCTCCCAGAGACCCTGACCGGCTCTCTCGGAGTGAGCGCCGAAAGATTTGATCAACCGTGAGAGGTTCAGAGATGGATCCTGGTTCCCGATCAAGAAAATAAAGATCCTCCCACCAGCCGGAACCGATTCCCGAAAGTCGGCCGTCAGGAACAACCAGAGCATCTCCCACATCCAGATCTCCTGATTATCGAGAATTTTCTCACAGCTTTACCACAAGATCCCTCGGCCATCTTTGGCTATCATCTGCTAAACGAAGCACATATGATCTATCTCACTCGTTTGCAAAACGCACTTCTCAAGTTTCAGAAGTTTTGCCCCTAGACCTAGAGTCTTCTAAACCTTGCTGTCCTTATCCGAGTCATCCACCACATCACAGTCGCAAACACTAGCACAACACCAGCCCACTAGGAGTGGCACACCCCACAGCACCTGCTCATACTAGGATCATAACACTGGATATGATAGGACTCATGACACAATTCATATCACATCCATGCATTGCATATCATCCTCATAGCATAACATCCGCATGTCTTGTTGTGCATGAGTGATTTGTTCCTTTGCGCCCTGAACTACATCCTGGTCTGATTCCCCTTGGGATACATAGGCAGCTCACGCAGGGCGCGACCAGCACTAACCTCATCATCCTTTCATCTTTTGCAATGCTGTTTATCCTAAATCTATAGCCTCCAAAAAGTCGTGTCTCTTCAAAGCTTTGGCACTCGCTTGCGACATGCGTTGCCTCACAAGTTCATGCCAAAGAGGGGCAAACTGTAGACACCCCATTTTGTCGGCTATCAGATTTAGGAGACCCATAGCTTGGTGGTTCACAATGATCGTAAAAGACTCAAAAGGACTCTCGAAAGTCAGCTCTATCTCTCGGAATGCTCAGAATGACCAAAATGCCCCTGAAAGCCCGAAAACTCCCAGATTTGGTCCCAAAGTTCTGAAAACATGCTACGTCATAAGAAAAGTGATAAAATGAGTTTTTAAGAAAAATCGGATGAAATCGTCAGCTCCCAGAGACCCCCGGAAGTCCCGGAAGTCCCCGAAAGTCCCCGTTGACCGGTTTGACCAAGGTTTGACCAGGTTTGACCGGAGTTTGACCAAGTTTGACCAAGTTTGACCGAAATTGTCCGAATTCAACGGAATCATTAGAAAAGAATTAAAATAAGTTTTAAAAGAGAATCGAGCGAAAACGTCGGTTCCTGGGAGCTCCCGGAGATTCCCAGAACTTCCCGGGAATCCCAGGTTTGACCAGTTTGACCAAGATTTGACTTTGGAATCGGGGCACCAAAACAATTTTCAAATATTTTTCATGGATACTAGAGGTCAATAGCTTTCCAACGGTATATCGCACATAATTTCTGGATTTAAAACGAATTTATTATGGATTTCCAAAGGCGAAAAAGGCGATCAAATCGGCTTTTATCGCGAATACCGCAAAACTTTTCAAAGTGACCTATCCCCGAACTATTTTTTATGTAAAGTAGACTCCATTACCTTTCCAACGGTATATCACAACCTCGATTTGGAGTTCGTATGCATTTTCTGTGAATTTCGGACAAAATAGGGCCTTTTCGAGAATACCGGAGCTTCGGGGGGCCTAAACAGCATTATCCAGACGAAGGGAGGAGCACTGCCGCCGCGGCACTGGCCCACTGCCACCGCGGCACTGGCCCAGTGCCGCCGCGGCACTCCCCTCCAGAACAGTCCATTTTTGTAATATGTTTTGTGGTCCCATTTTGATTAATTAAAAGCCAAAACGACGTAGTTTTATGATTTCAGATGTTTGGAGCCAATGGGAGTACTTTCTAAATCCCAAAAACACCCCAAGTTGGCCTATATAAACACCCCATTACTCCTCATTTTAGGGGAGTCAAATGTGAGTTTTGGAAAAGTTTGGGAGAGAAAGTTATAGAGATAAGGCTAGAGTAGAGAGAAAAGAAGCTTTCTTCTTTGATTTTCAAAAACAAAAGTGAGTTCTAACTTTGTTTTTACTTCATTACTTCCATTTACTTCAACATTCAATACTCCCAACCACCATTTTAGTGAGCCTTCAAGAGAGTGGAAGCTTCTTCCATGTCTAGTGTCATTACATATGAGTGATACACCAATCTACAAGTCTCATGCTTCTTGAATATCACATTGATCATCATCTATTGATTGCTATTTACTTGCTTGTTTATTTATTGTTCATCTCTTCTTATCTCATTTCTTTTTTTTATTATTTTCTTTATTTACTTACTAGTTCATCATCATCTAAGTGATGACATGAAGTTTGGGGTGAGTGAATCCTTATGGATAGTAGCTCTTGACCTCAAAAACATGTTTGATAGATGATGATTATAACCTCAATACTTCCAAGGTATTCTTGGGATGTATTGAAGTTATGTTCAAAAAATAAATAAATCTCTCCAACAATCTTGGAGGTTCTTAAATGATAAGTTTGATGTAGGTATTCTAAGTGGCTATGATCCTTATTGAGTGTTGAAAATATGTTTTCAAAACATCTATTTCAAAACCCCTCTCAATCCCTCTCATTTGGTTTCAAGAAACAAAACTTTGTTTTCTCCAAAATCTTCAAAACAATGAGTCAAAACAGTGAGTGAGTTGAGTTCAAAGATTTTTCTAGAACTCAATACTCAACATATGGATACAAGGCCACTTAGAAAGTCTTCCTAACTCATTGGAGAATACCCATGATTTTTGATTTGACTTGGAAGTACTTGGAAATGGTCCATTTGGGTCCCAACATTCCTTCCAAACATTCTATTTTTGCTGTCACAGCAGCTAGGTCAACTTACGACCTCTTTTCCAGAAAACTTTTCCAAACGGGGTGGTCCTAAATTATTTTTCCCTTAAAATTCAAAGTCTTAGGGAACTTTCTGTATAAAATGGGCCTCTAGATCATTCCTTTTCCTTTTCTAAGATTTTCTAACATTTCAGTCGACAGTACGAACTCTGTTTCTGAGTGACCTCTATTGTTTATATCATTTCTCTCAATCTGTGATAGCTATTCAAGATTGGCCTTTTGGGTTGTGTTCTAGACACAATAAGGAACATCTCCATAAAAAATCATGCATTGAAAACATTCCTAACCCCTCTTTTCAAATTCCAAAAGATCATGCTACTGTTCTGTCCACTATTCACAGCAAGTACATTTCAACTTTCATTCTTTGATTTGATGCTCATATGCATTCCAAATTAGTTCATATCTTAGGAATTAGTTCATACTACATTTGTACACATCCCATGTTAATTTCATTCATTCATTCATACACATTTTAGACTTCTAAGTCACTCTAGGAATCCATGTACCCAAAACACACTACAACCTTTGCACATTTTTAGATACATACATTGCATTCATGCAAGATTTGGGGTTTTTGTAACTCTTAATCTAGGAAGATTATAAGGAATGATCATGATCACACGTTCATGCTTCCCCTTTGATCTAATCATCCTTTCTCATCCATCCCGGGGATCGAGAGATCTCCTTTTCTCAAAGAATAACATGCATCATACTAGCTTGTTAAGCATATTTTCATTTCTTTCTTATTTGTTTCAAGAACAATTCATGTCCCCTTTTAGATTTGGAAGCCTTGATTATTTGATATATGATTAGACGATTTTTCCTAGGTTTATTTGTGTGATCTTTCACTTTACATTGTATGATATTTGGCTTAGATCTTATGAATGATATCTTATCTTTAGATCTTCCATTTCAAGTTTCTTATGTAATGTAGTATACTATCATAGTATTACTTTTCGAACCGAACATAGTATAAGATGATCATTTGGATGCTAATTGAGGCCCGTCGAGAGACGGGGCGAGTTGAGGGTGTTTTAGTCGCGACAAAGGCTCCTTCCTCTCTCGTACCAAAACCCCGAGCCAAGTTCTTTGGTTATGAAGGGCCGGTGCCCTTTATCCATTTGGGTGAGTCAAAATTAGGTTTCTTGGTTCCTTAAAGACCAAGTGGCGACTCTGTATCTGTTTTCAACAGGCCATTTTCTCTTTCCTTGATTCAAAAATCAAACGAATTTCAAAACATAACAAAGAGGTGGAAGCCCGGTATCCACAAAGTGTTTCGATCGATCGAAATCATCTGTGTTCGATCGATTGAAAGTGTTTCGATCGATCGAAACAATGTTGGGTTCAAGCGATCGAACTACTTTCGATTGATCAATTTTTTTGTGTTCGATCGATTGATCTTTGTTCGATCGATCGATCGAAACTATTTATCTGTCTAGGTGTTTTTCATAGTTTAAAATTTTTAAAAAATTATTTATTTTAATTTTTTATAACATTCTAAAAAATTTTAAATTAATTTGTGAAATCTTAAGTTTACTCGATTAAACTTGGTTCAATCAATTGAACGTTCGATCGATCAAAGGTGACAGAGAACCAGAGATGCTGTTTTATGTTCTAAATCTTCCATAAAGAGTTTGTGGAATATGCGAATCATTTAGGAGTTCCAATAGTCATATATTCTATTATATATGTGTGGTTGTTTGTGCACTAACTTTTTGTAGCAAAGACAAGTCCGCTGTCTCCCATGGCAATAAAAATCAAGTTCTAAGTTTTGTATATAATGTTTGTGATTGGTGACTATTTAATATTGGTTTGGTTTTTAAAAGCATATGTAAAGGGCACTGCAACTCCATTCCTGTGAATAGGAGAGTCGCATTGGTTTCCCTAGCCTATTTATTTATTCATTATTTGTTGTTATTCCTTTTCTAAAAAAATTGTAGGCTTTGATAAGCATAGGATTTTTGTAATAGAATAGGAAATCCATAAAGATGGAGCAGCGAGCTGGGGTCCATGATGCTGGATTGCCGGAGGTGACTAAGCCAAGAAGATGGATTTATGAAAATAGAGTCATGGGAGATAGAGGCATTGTTGAATGCTCTTATTTCATTTTAGTTTTCATTTTCGTATATTTTTTTGTGATTGAAATTTTAAATATTGCTACTACATGCAAGCAAAAACGAGTTTTCTAAAATTAAATTCAAAAACCGTTTTTATCACATTAGTAAACATTAGATGTTTATGGGTAATATGAAAAAAATAATTTTTTTCCAAAAGCAAAATCCTTAATTAATAAATCTAGTAGGAGAGGGACTTATTATTATAACTCCCACGATCTTCCATTAATGGTTCACTGTAAGATGAGTAGTGCATTCTTTGTCACCTCGCCAGGGGTGATCATTCCATACGGGGGCCCTGTACACTACTCATTGGTTACTAGATGTAAACTTCCTACGGATAGGATCAATCAGACGTGTTAGAGGGTGACTGCCACACGGAGGCACTACTTGAGGGGGTTGTGATTGGATTCTAGTTAATGATGCACACTAGCTAAGCTATGAATAAGGGATTCCACACGGGGCATTATTCAGAAATTTAGAGATGAAAAGGTTCACGAGTCATAACCTATTTTGCAATAGTTGCATAGTGGACAAGTCATGATTAATCGAAAGATTGAATAATGACCACCACACGAAGGCTTTATTTTTTCGTTTCGATATTTTGGTGACTTTGTCATTAAATAAGAGTTTTAAGGATTCTTTTATTTTATGCTATCTAATTTTGATATCCATATTTATTATGTTTTTTTTTTGTTTTTTCAGAAATATTCTTGTCTGGATTTGCATTTAGTCCACTTGCTACCATACTTACACAAAACAAACTAACTGGAGACAACTACATCGAATGGAAACGTAATCTTGACATTGTTTTAACTATGGAGGATCACATACATGTCATCACTACCTTATGCCCTGCTGAACATGCGGCAAATGCTTCGGCAAATACCAGACGTGAGTTCGACAAATGGAAGAAGTCGAATGGAATGGCTCGTTGCTACATTCTAACTTCTATGGCTGGTATGTTGCAACACCAACTCCAATTGAACGATTTCTCTAGTGCTATCATGACCTCCCTAAAAGGAATGTTTGGGGAGCATGGCCGATCTGTTAGGCAGATCGACATGCAAAAGATCATGAGTGTGATAATGTTGGAAGGAACTCCACTTAGAGAGCACGTTTTAAAAATGATTGGTTATTTAAATGAACTGGAGACTCTGGGAGCCAGCATTGACGCACAGACCCAAGTTGATATGATCCTCAACTCACCGCCTTAATCATCCACTCAATTTAAACTTAACTATAATATAAATCAAATGAATTTTTCTATGAGCAAATTGATGAACACTCTTCGATCAGCGGAAGGGATGATCAAACCTAGGGGCCACATTTTGAACATTAAGAAAAGCTTTTCATCTTCCTGATCTACGCCAAAATGCAAGAAAGGAAAGAAGAAAGCTAGTTCAAGTGTTGGACCAGTCCCAAAGTTTGCAAAATCTAAAGTAAAGAGCAAAGGTAAGGGGAAGTCAGATGGTCAAGGCAAAGGAAAGTGTTTCCAATGCGAGGACAAAGGCAACTGGAAGAGGAACTGTCCGATATTCTAAGCTACAAGAGTTCAAGGTATGATCGAAACATATGTGATTGAAGTAAGATTTATGACGGATAATTCGAACACTTGGTGCATTGATTCTGGTGCAACTAACCATATTTGTAATTCATTGCAGGGCTTCAGATCAACCAGGAGGTACAGTGATGGGGAGAACGTGCTTGCTCTCGGTCTTAGCCCAACCATTTCTACGGTTGCTATAAGAGTAGTAGCTTTAGAATTTCCAGGCATTAAGACTTTGATTTTATCATATGTACTTTACATCCCTTTAATGAGACATAATTTAATTTCAGTTTCAAAACTTTCAAATAAAAATTATTCGTTCTCTTTTGGAACTGAAGTTGTGATCGAAAGAAATGGTTCTTTTGTGTGTTTTGGTATTAAGTCAAATGATTTGTATGTGATTACTCCAAATTTTTTGAAAGATTCTAATATAGAACTTAATAACTCGGTGGTAATTGTACCATCTAAAATAAAGGAATCTTCCACTAATCTAACAAGGCTTTGGCACATGAGACTAGGTCATTACAATCTGATGATGCCAAAACATAGGTAAGAACAAGAAGAGCAGTTCAAGGAGAGAGAGAGAGAGAGAGAGAGAGAGTCAAAATAAGTTTGTATGTGGTTCAGCCCTGTTAATGAAGGAGCCTACGTCCACGTGGTATGTCGGAGCACTGTCACTAACAGATCACCGGCGGCTTCTTGGTGAACTGACAAGGAAGATGGCACTACCAGAAAATTGATCGGGTATATGCGTATGAATGATGTATATTGCTATTCTGTGAAATAAGAATGTGATCCCCACTGACGGGGGTGAGTGGTCTCTTTTATAGATGCAAAAGACCTACTCGTACAAGGTAAGTGAAATTGATTAGGAAGCCTAATCTAATTACAACTGATTTACACAAACTGTGGGAGTTTCCTAAGTAGATTAGGAAATAACTTACACTTTCCATTAATCCTCTAACTGAGATAGGAAACTGTCTGGAACCTTGTAGAGAAAGACATGTCACGCACCAGGGCTACGCATATTGCGTAATAAACCTATACCGTATACCCGGGTTGTAAGTCCAAACTGGGCAATCTTGGCAGGATGACCCCGGACGGTAATGTATCGAGCGCGCCTTCCGGATAACTCGACATCTCCGGGATGAGGTGGCGTAGATTGAATTTGACCTGATTTTTTGTACCTATCACAATCTAAATAGGGTTAGCAGACTAGTCAAAGAAGGGGTCTTATGCAATTTGGTTCTTAAACCAATGGAAGTCTGTGCATCATGTTTAGAGGGTAAAATGACCAAAAGGCCCTTTCCCGCAAAAGGTAACAAGATCAATGCATTGTTGAAATTAGTTCATACTGATATGTGTGGACCAATAAATATTAGATCTAGGGGTGGTTATGAGTATTTCATTGCATTTACTAATGACCACTCTAGGTATGGATATGTGTACCTAATTTAGCACAAATCTGAAGCCTTTGAAAAGTTCAAAGAGTTTAGGGCTAAAGTGGAGAAGCAATTGGGCACACATATCAATGCCATTCGATCTGATCGAGGTGGCGAGTACCTCTCTAATGAGTTTATTGATCACCTCATACATAATGGGATTCTATCATAGTGACTACACCTGGTATACCTCAGCAGAACGGTGTAGCATAGAGAAGGAACTGGACTCTTTTAGACATGACTAGGTCGATGATGAGTTATTCAGAGTTGCCATTATTTCTATGGGGTGATGCTTTGGAAATCGCTATTTACGTACTAAATCTAGTTCCAAGAAAATTTGTTCCTAAGACACCACGGGAGTGTGGATTGGACGCAAGCTCTCTTTGCAACATCTCCAGACATGGGGGTGTCCAGCACATGTGTTGAAAGGAAAGATTAGCAAGTTGGAAACTAGATCGAAAGTATGTTTCTTTATAGGGTATCCAAAGGGTACTTATGGATGGTATTTTTATGATCCAAGAGAACAAAAAGTGTTTGTTAGTACAAATGTTGTTTTCTTGGATAATGATTATATCATAAACCATAAACCTAAAGGAAGGATGATATAAGAGAAGTAGATGGAAAGCCCTCATCTCCTCTAACAGTTGAAAATGATATAAAATAAGAAAATACCACATCTTCACCCATTTCCACATTGGTACCTCATTGGAGTGGGAGGATGGTCAGCCAGCCTGATAGATACATGTTCTTAGGAGAAGTTTTTGAAGTTGTTTCCATAAAATCTAAATCTGAATTTGATCCTGCCACATACGAAGAGGCAATGGCTGATGTTTGATTCAACCCATTGGGTTAAAGCTATGAAGGCTGAATTGGAATCCATGGATTCCAATCAGCTCTGGGATATTGTAGCACTTCTAGCCAATATTAAACCCATTGGCTATAAGTGGATTCTATAAGAGGAAAAGAGGATCTAATGAAAAGGTTGAGACCTTCAAGGCAAGGCTTGTAGCGAAAGGTTATACTTAAAGAGAGGGTATTGATTATGAGGAAACCTTCTCGCCAATAGCCATGCTCAAATCCATTAGAATGCTCTTTCCATTACTGTATGCCTGGACTATGAGATCTGGCAGATGAACATCAAGACAGCATTCTTAAATGGTAATCTTGAAGAGAACATCTATATACAGCAACCAGAAGGGTTCATAGCTAGTGGAAAAGGTAACTTGGTATGCAAGTTGCAAAAGTCCATTTATGGGCTTAAGCAGGCATCCAAAAGTTGAAACATTCGATTTGATCAAACAGTCAAGTCGTTTGGTTTTATACAGAATCTGGATGAACCTTGTGTATACAAGAAACATGAAGGTAAAGTGGTGGCTTTTCTTGTGCTTTATGTTGATGACATTCTACTCATTGGGAATGATGCAGAGGTATTATCATCAATCAAGGTTTAGCGAGCTAGTACTTTTGATATGAAAGATCTAGGAGAGGCGAGCTATATTCTTGGGATAAATCTCTTTCGAGATCATAAGCGAAAGATAATGGGATTATCTCAAGTTGTTATATCAAAAAGGTGCTAACTAGGTTTTCCATGGATAATTCAAAGAAAGGTTAGCTACCTTTCAGGCATGGTTTGGCGTTCTCCAACAGCCAGTGTCCTAAGACACAAGAGGAGAGGAATCGTGTGGTAAGAGTTCCTTATGTTTCGGCTATGGGAAGTCTCATGTATGTGATGTTGTGCACTAGACCAGATATCTGCTTTGACATTGGCATGGTTAGTAGGTATCAGTCGAATCCATGTCCAGAGCACTGGACAGCTGTCAAGCACATTCTTAAGTACATGAGAAGGACTAAAGATTACATGCTTATGTATGGCAACGATGAGTTGATTCCAGTAGGATACACTGACTCAGACTTTTTATCAAATAAAGATTCGAGGAAGTTGACATCCAAACATCTTTTTTACCCTCAGAGGTGGTGCTGTTAGTTGGAGGAGCATTAAGAAGAAATGCATTGTAGACTCAATTACATAAGTTGAGAATGTAGCTGCTTGTAAAGCAGCAAAGGAAGCTGTTTGGCTCAAGAAGTTCCTCATGGAAATCAAGGTGGTACCAACGTTATTGTCACCTATTACGCTATACTCCTATAATAGTGAGACAGTAGCTCTGTCCAAGGAGCCAAGGAACCACGGAAAGGGAAAACACATAGTGAAGAAGTATCATTTCATTCGAGATATAGTCTAACGTGGAGATGTGACTGTCACCAAGATTGCCACCGCTGACAATCCTACGGATCCGTTTACAAAGGCTTTTCCATAGAAAGTCTTTTATCATCATCTAGATTGTTTAGGTCTTTGATGTAGTAGGTTATGAGTGCAAGTGGGAGTTTGCTGGGATTGTGCACTCAAACCCAGTCTTTATGTATTTGATATTTGGCATTTTATATAAGGATATCATATTTACATTTCTTTATGTATGTGTTATGAGATAATTGATGTAGTCCATAAGTATCATAGTAGGTAATTCATGTATGTATGAGATACATACAAAAATGATATGAATTACTATTCTTTGATACTTAGAACTGGTCACAGTGGTTGATGAGACTGGATATCTCATCAGATATACACTATAGCATTATTAACTACTATTGGATGGAGTGATGAATCTCAATCACTAGAGTGTAACCCTTAGTTAATATGCTAGCGCATATAGTATATTAACGAAGAAAGAGCTTTCCTATTGACATCTAATATTGTCAACAGTCGATAGGAACTCATAACTTATATATGGTACGTGTTCTTAATCTTGAGACAATTATGGACACAGACTATGGATGTGGATGCTTTGACTTACCAATCAGTGAGGTCTTAAAGATCAACACTTAGGTATCTTGGGTACGTCACATTCATAGAGTTGTGAACTTATATTGTCAAGATAAAATCTACCCTCTGATAAAGAGTAAGCATTCCCTTGAGAATGTGATTACTGAGAACTGCAGTCTTATTGAACAGTAATTATCAACATGTTTGGTAATCATGAGAGATGAATGAAACTCAAGGAATGGAAGATGTAATCATCATTCAGGTTGACAGTAATAGTAATCTGACTACCAGAATATGATTATAAATGCTGACGGTAAAGGGACATTAGTACACCATACAAGTCTAGTTATCGCTTCCGATTTGCTCTTTTGCATTTAAGTGCAGTTATCGTTTGATAGTGGAGCAAACGATAACTGATCAGTTAGTTAATTTGCTGATCAAAGAGTTTAATCATGGGAATTAATAACTAGTCTGAGCCAACAATAAAGTGCCTATGAGGTCCAACTCTTAGCTCCGCAAGAATACTTGGAAGGCATATGAGGATTGAAGTTTCGATCAATTAAACTAAGTTCGATCGATTGAAGTCTGGTTCAGTTCGATTGATCGAAAAGCTTCGATCGATTAAAGGTTCGATCGATCTAAAGAGTTTCTATCGATCGAAGGTAAAAGTTAGTTTGGGTATCTATAAATAGGGCAGCTGCATGTAGAATAGTTTGATCATCATTTTAATTAACACAAAGCTGCAGAAACTATTTTAAGGTTTCCTTAGCCTTCTTATCCTCACTATTTGGGTTCCCACCAACCCTAGTCATTCCGGGAGCATTCATTGGAGACATAAGGGTGAAGTTCATCTAGAGGAGGTTGCTGGAAGTTGAAGAATTCAGAATTGGATTCAAGACCACAAGGTATAATTATTGTCCCTACCTTGTACGCATCTATACAATTGATAAGTAGTAGATCCGGGCATAACAATAAGTTTTTTGAAACTTGTTTTCCGCTGTACATGATTTAAATTTTTTCAAAACCTTAATCCATCAAACCCTATAAACATGACTTACCCAAGATACCCAGGTGTTGATCTTGAAGACCTCACTGATTGGTAAGTCAAAGTAGTCATATTCATAGTTTGTGTCCATAATCATCTCAAGATTGAGAACACATACCTTATACAACTTATAAGTTCCTATCGACTGTTGACAGTTTTAGATGTCAATAGGAAAGCTCATGGTCCGCCAACACAATATAAGCACTAGCATATTAACTAAGAGTCATACTCTAGTGATTGAGATTCATCACTCCATCCAATGGTAGTTATTCAAGCTACAGTGTATACCTAATGAGATATCCAGTCTCATCATCCATTGTGACAAGTTCTAAGTATCAAATAATAGTACTTTGTATCTCACTTATATGTATCTTATACATACACGAATTACCTACTATGATACTTAAGGATTTCAAACAATCATCTTATGAATCACACATAATTACATGTGTAAATGATATCCATATATAAAATGCCAAATGTCACATACACAAAGATCGGGTTTGAGGGCATAATCCCAATGAAATCCCACTTTCACTTATGACCCACTACATTTGAGACCTAAACTATCTAGATGACAATCAAAGACTTTCTGTGGCAAAGCCTTTGTAAACAAATCTGCAAGATTGTCAGTGGTGGCAATCTTGGTGACGCTCACATCTCCATATTGGACTATGTCTCGCATGAGATGATACTTCCTTTCTACTTACTTTCCCTTTCCATGGTTCTTTGGCTATTTAGACTGAGCCACTACCCCACTATTATCGTAATATAGCATAATAGGTGACAATGACACTGGTACCACCTCGAGTTCCATAAAGAACTTCTTGAGCCAACAGCTTCCTTTACAGCTTCACAAGTAGCCACATACTCAGCTTCTGTAGTTGAGCCTATTATGCATTTCTTCTTAATGCTCCTCCAACTAACAGCACCACCTCCTAGGGTAAAGAGATGTCTGAATGTCGACTTCCTCGAATCTTTATCTTACATAAAGTTCGAGTCAGTATATCCTACTGGAATCAACTCATCTCCGCCATACATAAGCATGTAATCTTTAGTCCTTCTCAAGTACTTCAGAATGTGCTTGATGGCTGTTCAATGCTCTGGACCAGGATTCGATTGATATCTTCTAACCATGCCAATGGTAAAGCAAATATTTGGTCTAGTGCATAACATCGTATACATTAGACTTCCCACTGCCAAGGCATAGGGAATTCCTGCTATGCGATTCCTCTCCTCCTGTATCTTAGGACACTGGGCCTTGGAAAATGCTAAACCATGCCTAAAGGTAGTAAACCTTTCTTCGAATCATCCATAGAAAACCTAGTTAGTACCTTTTTGATATAACCAGCTTGAGATAATCCTATTATCTTTCGCTTACGATCTCGAAAGAGCTTTATCCCAATAATATAGCTCACCTCTCCTAGATCCTTCATATCAAAAGTACTAGCTAGCCAAACCATGATTGATGATAATGCCCCTAGATCATTCCCAATGAGTAGAATGCCATCAACATAAAGTACAAGAAAAGCCACCACCTTACCTTCACATTTCTTATATACACAAGGTTTATTCAGATTCTTTATGAAACTAAATGACTTAACAGCTTGGTCAAATCGAATGTTCTAACTCCTAGATGCCTTCTTAAGCCTATAAATGGACTTTTGCAGCTTGCATACCAAGTTAACTTTTTTGCCAGCTTTTGGTTGCTGCATGTAGATGTCCTTCTCAAGAATATCATTCAAGAATGCAGTCTTAACGTCTATCTGCCAGATCTCAAACTTTAGGCATGCAGCAATGGATAAGAGTATATTGATGGATTTGAGCATTGCTACCTGTGAGAAAATTTCCTCACAGTCAACGCCCTCTCTCTGAGTATAACCTTTCGCTACAAGCATTGCCTTAAATGTCTCAACCTTTCCATCATATCCTATTTTCCTCTTGTATAGCCACTTACAACCAATGGATTTAATATTGGCAGGTGCTTCTACAAAATCCCAGACCTGATTAGTATCCATAAATTCTAATTCAGCCTTCATTGCTTTAACCTAATGAGCTAAATCAACATCAGCCATTGCCTCTTCGTACGTGGCAGGATTAGATTCAGAGTCTATGGAGACAGCTTCAAAAACTTCTCCTAAGAACATGTATCTATCAGGCTAGCTGACCATCCTCCCACTATGACGAGGTATCGGTGCGAAAATGGTTAAAGATGTGGTATTTTCTTGTCTTACATCATTTTCAACTGTTAGAGGATTAGAAGGCTCTCCATCTATTTCTCTCAGATCTATCCTTCTTTTAGATTTATGGTTTATGATATAAATATCCTCCAAGAAAATAGCATTTGTACTGACAAACACTTTCTGTTCTCTCGGATCATAAAAATACCAACCAGAAGTACCCTTTGGATACCCTAAAAAGAAACATACTTTCGATCTAGTTTCCAACTTGCTCATCTTTCCTTTCAACACATGTGCTAGACACCCCCATATCCAAAGATGTTACAAAGAGAGCTAGTGTCCAATCCACATCTCCCGTGGTATCCTAGGAACAGTTTTACTTGGAACTAAATTTAGTATGTACATAGAGGTTTCCAAAGCATAGCCCCAAAGAAATGATGGCAACATTAAATAACTCATCATCGACCTAGTCATGTCTAAGAGAGTCCAGTTCATTTTCTCTGTTACACCATTCTGCTGAGACGTTCCCGATGCAGTCAACTGTGATAGAATCCCATTCTATATGAGGTTTTCAATAAAATCATTAGAGAGGTACTCGCTACCTTGATCAGATTGAACGACTTTGATATGTGTGCCCAATTGCTTTTCCACTTCAGCCCTAAACTCTTTGAACTTTTCAAAGGCTTTAGACTTGTACTGCATTAGGTATACATATCCATGCCTTGAATGGTCATTAATAATGTTATGAAATACTCATAACCACCCCGAGCTATAATATTTATTGGACTACGCACATCGGTATGAACTAATTCCAACAATGCATTGGTTCTATTGCCCTTTGTATGAAAGGGCCTTTTGGTCATTTCGCCCTCTAAACATGATTCACAGACTTTCATTGGTTCTAGAACCAAATCACGTAAGATCCCTTTTTTGACTAGTCTGCTAATCCTGTTTAGATTGATATGACGTAGCCTCATGTGCCAAAGCCTTGTTGAATTAGTGAAAGGTTCCTTTCTTTAGATGGTGTAATTACCACTGAGTTATTAAGTTCCATATTAGAATCTTTAGAAATAATTGGATTGATCACATACAAGTCATTAGTTTTAACACCAGAACATATAAAAGAACCATTTCTTTTAATGACAACTTCAGTTCCAAAATAGAAGGGATAACTATTCTTCGATAATTGTGAAATTGAATTTAAATTATGTCTCATTAAAGGGACATAAAGTACATCCGATCAAACTATTGTCTTATTGTCTAAAATTCTAACACTACCACTCCTATAGCAACTGCAAAAACGGTTGCACTAGAACCTAGAGTTAGCACGATCACTGCACCTCCTGGTTGATTTAAATCCCTACAATGAATTACAGATATGGTTAGTCTCACTAGAATCAATGCACCAAGTATTCAAAGTATCCGTTATAAAACTTACTTCAATCACATGTGATTTGATCACACCTTGAACTCTTGTAGCTAAGAATTCTGGATAGTTCCTCTTCCAGTGGCCTTTCTCTCTACATTGGAAACACTTTCCTTTGCCTTGATCACCTGCCTTCTCCTTGCTTTTTCCATTTCCCTTAGATTATGCAATCTTTTGGACTGGTTCAACACTTGAACCACTTGTGCTAGCCTTCTTCTTCCCTTTCTTGCCTTTCTATATAGATCGAGAAGAAGAACTGCCTTTTTCAAAGTTCATAACATTGCCCCCAGGCTTGGTCACCCCTTCCGCTGACTGAAGAAAGCTTATCAATTCGCTCATAAGAAAAATTCATTTGATTCATATTGTAGTTTAATTTAAACTAAGCGAATGATTGAGGCAGTAAGTTGTGAATAATATCAACTTGGGTCTATGCGTCAAAATTGGCACCCAAAGTCTCCAGTTTATTTAATAACCGATCATTTTTAAAACGTGATCTCTGACTGGAGTTCCTTCCAATATTTTTGCACTCATGATCTTTTGCATAGCGATCTGCCTGGTAGGTTTGCCATGCTCCCCAAACATTCATTTTAGGGAGGTTATGATGGCACTAGTAGAATCGTTCTATTGGAAATGGTGTTGCAACACACCAGACATAGAGGCCAATATGTAGCAACGAGCCATCCCGTTCAACTTCTTCCATTTGTCAAACTCGCGTCTGGCAGTTGCCGAAGCATTTGCTCTGGGTTCAGCAGGGCATGGGCTAGTGAGGACATAAATGTGATTGTCCATAGCTAAAACAATGTCCAAGTTACATTTCCATTCGGTGTAGTTGTTTCCAGTTAGTTTGTTTTACGTGAGTATGGTGGCCAGTGGACTAAATGCAAAACCAAACATTGAATTCTGAAAAGAATAATAGACATAATAAATATGGATATCAAAAATGTAGACATCATGAAATAAAAGAATCCTTAAAACTCTGATTTAATGACAAAGTCGCCAGAATATCAAAATTATAGAATAAAACCTCCATGTGGTGGTCATTATTCGATCTTTCGAATAATCATAACTTGTCCACTATGCAACTCTTGCAAAACAAGTCATGACTCTCGAACCAATTTGATCTCTAAGTTTTTAAATAATGTCCCATGTGGGATTCCTTATTCATAGCTTAGCTAGTGTGCACCATTAACTAGGATCCAATGACAACCGTCTCAAGTAGCGCCCCCATGTGGTGGTCACCCTCTAACACGTCTCATTGATCCTATCCATAGGAAGTTCACATCTGGTAACTAATGAGTATTGTATCCTTTGTATGGAATGATCACCCATGGCTGGTGACACATAATACTCCACTCATATGATAATGAACCATTAATGGAAGATCATGGGAGTTATGAATAAGTCCCTCTCCCACTAGATTTGAGAATTAATGATTTTGTCTATTGAAAATTGTTTTTACTCATAGTCCACAAACATCCAATGTCTACTAATGAGTTAAAACGGTTTTTGAATTTTATTTAGAAAACTTGCTTTTATCATGCATGAAGTAACAATATACAAAACTCCAATCACAAACAAGCATATAAATATAAAAAACTAAAATTAAAATAAAGACATTCATATGCCTCTACCTCCCATGGCTCTATCTTCATAGATCCATCTTTTGGTTTGATAACCTCCGGCTCTATCTTCATGGACAATGGCTTCTAGCTCCATGTTCAAGGATTATTCTATTATATTACAATGCCATATGCTTCTTTCGAAGCTTACAATTTTTCTAAAAATAGAAAATAGCAATAAATGAAAGGCTAGGGAAATCGGTGCGACTTTCCTTTTCGCAGGAATGAAATCACAACGCCCTTTACACTTGCCTTAAAAACAAACCAAAATGAAAACACATACGGAGTAACACTAATCACAAAATTAAATACAACATTTAAAATGTCTGGGTGCCATAGGAGATAGCGGTCTACACCTTGCTGCAAAGGGTTAGACATACATACATCTACGCACATACATAATAAAACATATGTATTCTGGAACCCCTAACTGATCCACATAATCCACAAACACTTCCTGGAAAAATTAGTACTTTAAAACAACATCTTTGTTCTCTACCACAGTTCAATCGATTAAAGAAATTTCAATCGATTGAACTTGTGTGATCGATCGAACCATGTTCAATCGATTGAACCAGAATGTTCAAAAAGGATTTAAAAATTTTCAAAATAATATAAAATATTAAATTAATTAATTTTTCAAAATTTTAAAAATTAAGAAAACTCCAAGACAGTGAAGACCTTTCAATCGATCGAACCTTGTCCAATCGATTGAAACACTTTCAATCGATCAAACCTTGATCAATTGAACACAGTCTAGTTTCAAATGATTGAAACAACTTCAATCAATCAAAACTGCCATGTATCCAATACAATCACAGATTTATTTTCTGCTACAAAACTGTTACAAAAATAAATATGTGACGATGCAGTTTCAGAAAAAGCACTAAAATCATACATGGAAATCAAATTAGTGTTTCAAAATGCATCTATAGATCCAAATAAGCGTGGCTCGGATACCGATTATAGGAATTAGGTTTCGAAAAACTTAATTAATGCACATCAGAAAAACAAGCTCTAAACTTTTATTGGTTGCCTCAAATCTACTACTTATTAACTCTATAGATGCGTATAGAGAGAATGATAATACCTTTAGGTTTTGAACCCAATTCTAAATATGTCTTCCTCCTTTAGTGTGCAGCAACTTGCTCTAGATGATCTTCACCCTTATGACTCCTTGAACACTTCCTAGAGAGGCTAGGGTTTGTGGGAACCCAATAGAGAAGTGAGAGAGGCTAAGAAAACCCTAAAAGTAATTTTTGAAGAAGCTGGAGCATTAAAATGACGTTCAACTTCATTTTGTACGCAGCTCTCCAATTTATAGGTTTTAAACCGACCTTTGGGTTTCAATCGATCAAAACACTTTCAATCGAGCAAAAGAGACCAGTCTTCAATCGATCGAACTACCTTCAATCAATCGAACTTCCTCTTCCTTCCTTTCTAAGTATTCTTGCGGAGCTAAGAATGAGACCTTCTAGGTTCTTTATTGTTGGCTCAAATCAGTTGTTAATCATTATGATCAAATTCTTTGATCAGCTATTTAACCAACTGATCAGTTAACGTTAACTCCACTATATAAGGATAACTGCACTCCAACTCAAAAGAACATATTCGAAGTGATAAATAGACTTATATAGTGTACTCATGTCCATCTACCTTCAGCATTCATAATCATATTCAGGTAGTCGTATAACTGTAACTGTCAACCTGAATGATTACTTTTTTCATTCCTTGAGTTTCTTTCACCTCTTATGATTACCAAACATGTTGATAACTACTTATCAACAAGACTGCAGTTATCAGTAATCAACTTGGTGACATTCTCAAGGGAATGTTTACCCTTTATCAGAAGGTAGATTCTATCTTGACAATATATGTTCACAATCCTATGAACATGACTTTACCCAAGATACCCAAGTGTTGATCTTGAAGACCTATGTGATTGGTAAGTCAAAGCAGTCATATTCATAGTTTGTGTCCATAATCGTCTCAAGATTGAGAACACACACCTTATACAAGTTATGAGGTCCTATCAACTGCTGACAGTTTTAAATGTCAAGAGTAAAGCCCACGGTTCGACAATGCACTATAAGCATTAGCATATTAACTAAGAGTCACATTCTAGTGATTGAGATTCATCACTTCATCCAATGGTAGTTAATCATGCTATAGTGTACACCTGATGAGATATCCAGTCATCATCCACTATAACAAGTTCTAAGTATCAAAGAATAGTAATTCGCATCTCACGTATATGTATCTCATACATACAAGAATTACCAACTATGATACTTAAGGATTACAAACAATCATCTCATAAATCACACATAATTAAATGCATAAATTATATATATATAATGCCAAATGTCATATACACAAAGACTGGGTTTGAGGGCACAATCCCAACAGGGGCGTCTCCATCAGCCAGCAGGGCAGGCAGGGAGGACATCTCCATCAGTTAGTAGGGCAGGCAGGGGGGCATCTCCCTCAGCTAGCAGGGTAGGCAGGAGGGCATTTCTATCAACCAGCAAGATAAGTTGGGGGACATTCCCATCAGTAGTTGACAAGCGGGGGTATTTGTAAAATACAATTGCACTAGAAGAAGAAAATGTAATAATTTAGTTTATAATCTCCTATTTTATCTGTAATTTGTGTTACAATGCCGGTTTATATACAATGTGACAATCTATGATGAGTTGGGTTGTTTTAGCTATTATTTTATGCAGATTGTTATGTCGCTGTGGGTAGGGATGATTTACAGGAAAAAAGGGTAAAGCCAAGATGGAAAAGGAACATTTCAAAAGGAAGTGATGATTCCGAACGATCGAAGACAATTCAAGCGATCGAAGGTTTCTCAAGCGCTCGAATAACTTGAGAGTTCAAGCGATCGAATGATGTTCGATTGATCGAACATGCCTTTATCAGAATTTTACGCGCATGCAGTAGAAACGCATTATTGTAACCTAGCTTAGGTTTTTGTATAAATAGTTGTTAAAAACTCATCCTATAGGACGCCCACACTTTTGTTTTTCAGTTCTACATATATATATATATATAGAGAGAGAGAGAGTTTTTCTTATTGTTTTAGGTTTTAATCTTTGGATATTGCCTTAGTTTGAAGTTTTGAAGTTTAATACAAGTTTTCTGTTGATCCAGGTTTCGTATTATTGTTTATTTGCTTTCTGTTCGTGGTCTGTCATAGTATAAGTAGTGGTAATCATTGTGTTGCATGCTAGTTCCTTTGAAATCCATAGTTTTTCCATACTTTATGATTTATACAACCAAACACAGCCTTAGCAATGTTTAACGTTAAAATCAATCTGTTATACCTCAGACGATGTTTGAGTAGTCCTAGAGTTAGGAGATCACAATGAAAGAGTGATCTCCAGCCTCTGCCATGCAACTGCAGAAAACCTGCGCTCAATCAATCGAAGATATTTCAACTGATCGAACGTGGGTGATAGTCAAGCGATCGAAGATGTTTTTGAATGATTGAGGTATGATGGAGTTCGATCAATCAAGAGTGCGTCGATCGATCAAACCTACAGAATCTTGAGATGATCCTTTTAGGTATTCCCAGACTTTCTGTTTTTGAAATATGTTATCAAACTGTCCCCATATGCTCAATTTGTCAAAACATTTTCTGGACTTTAAGCCTTAAGGCTATTTTCTTCAATAACTTTTGCAAACTACTTTGAATGCTTACACCATTCATAGTGTGAGTCTTAACTATTGTTTTAAACTGCCTTCACGTATTTTGAATCAACTGTGATGGTCATGAAAGGACTATTGAATCTTTATTTTTAGGGAAATACGGAATACCGAAAAGAGATGTACTCCATAGAGCATTGATAAAACTGCATGGTAGATGGTTCGGTCACTGCAGATTCGTGTGATCCCAACGCTTCCATTTTACAAAGTTAAAAACCAATTTAATATTGCTTTAGTTAGTTAGTTACTAGTTAATTTAGTCGCTTTACTTTAGTAGTTGTTGATTATGAAACTTCATGTTCTATACCTTATTTAAAGTTCGAATTTTTAATTTCCTTTTTAAGTTTAGTCTAAGCAAGTAACTTTGAACCTTCTCTGTCGGATCGACCTAGTCTTACCAGAATACTACTTGCACGTCCACCTATACTTGGGTGTTGCACAAGAAGCGCACAAATTATTTTCGTGTTGAGTTTTTGGCACCGTTGCCGAGGAAGGCGACTTGTTATTGTTTAGATTACCTCACTCTATCTTCATCTATTCCTGTTTTCTTTTTCTTTTTAAGTTCTTTAGATAAAAATCTTCTTAGATCTACCCCTTTCATATCCGACAATTCCATCAAGGGTATTTTCAGAAATCCACTATATTCATCTGACTCCTCTAGCTCTATCAATCCCGTAGTCACTCTGTCAAATTCAATGGCTGACATCGAGAATGAAAATGGTGAGAATAGGATTGAACCCATTGACGATTCATTGTGTCCCTTGCGCGATCTCATGCAACCCACTCGTACACCTATACCTTCTTGTATTCTATGTCTGCCACATACAGGTGAATTCCAATTCTGCAACGGAATGATTCAATTCCTTCCAACCTTTCATGGAATGGAGAGTGAGAAGGCATATCTGCATGTCAAGGACTTCGAGGATGTTTGCAAAAGATTCACCGAAAACTGTCCTGTGGATATCACACGCTTAATGCTTTTACCTTTCACTTTGGACAAAGCTAAACAATGGCTATTATCTCTCAAGCCAAATTCTATCTTTACATAGCATTCGATGAACACTGCATTCTTAAAAAAGTTTTTCCCACCTCGCATGGCCACTAACTTAAACGTCAAATAAACTCCTACAAATAAAAGCACAATGAAACATTCACTCAGACATGGGAGCGTTTTAAAGATTTGCTTATCTCATGCCCACATCACGAGTATGAGTAGTGGCGAACAATCGGCTTTTTTTATGAAGGACTTAATGGTGAAACGAAAAATTGGTTGAAACCATGAGCGCAAGTGCATTTCTTAGCAAGAACACCAAAGAGGCTGAAGCCCACTTCGAGTGGTTGGCCAAATATGCTCACGAATGGTCTAACCCTGAAGACGTCTCACGCACACAGCCATTAGATGGAGAAGAGAAAAGCATATATCAGTTAAAAAATTGAAGATAATCTAATGACAAATTATGAAGAGCTAGCGAGGAAGGTGGAAGAGTTAGGAATGAAAAGAGAGAGTTCTAGGCAGGTTTTGCCTGAAGAACCATGCGGCACATGCAATATGTTGGGACACACGACTCAATACTGTCCTAATGTGCCGTATTTTCAAGAATAAGCCCCCATATAGATGAATGCCATGTAGGGGTATAGAAGGCCGGGGAATTCCTATAATAATAACAATAACAATTTTCAAAATAATAATAACAGATGGAATTACCCCAGTTTTGATTGGAGAAATGATGCTGGGACCCAAAATCAATATCAACAATAGCCCTTCAATAATAATCAATATCAAGGGCAACACAATAGGCCGTCCCAACAATTCAATCAAAAATAGATCTACTAACTATAATCAAGCTCAGCCCTCTAGTAATCAACAATCTAATGTATACATACCACCACATAAAAAAGGTGCAAGAGGAAGACCCACTTTTTAACGTTAACTTAACGCAACATTTAATTCAAATGATGAGTAACATGTCTGCTATGTTAGAAAGGATAGATGCACAACAAGAGGGAACGGGAGGAACATTTCGTACCCAACCGCTTCCAAATCCTAAGGGATACAGTAATGGTCCTAATAATCAAGAACATGCTAAAGTCGTGACTACTCTGAGAAGCGGTAAGATTATAGGGCAAAACATGCCTCTTTCTATAGCTGAAGAGTATGAAGAGGATGAAGTGGTAAATAGAGAGCAACCATCTACTAAGGAAGAGGAGCCATTTACTAATAACGAAACTTTAGAATTAAATGATGAAGCTCCTAGAAAAGTAGAAGAAGTTGAGAGAAGGCCTAGAAAGGAGCCCACTAACAATGATGTTCCCAAATGCCCTTTCCCGGCGCCTGACCCTCAAAGGCTAAAGAAACCCAAAAAGGAGGTAAAGAATCAAGTTCTTAGAACTATTCAAACAAGTTAAAATTAACCTTCCACTCCTTGATGTAATTAAGTAAGTGCCGGCATATGCTAAATACCTAAAAGATTTATGCACGGTTAAGAGGCGACAGAGTGTAAAAAAACACACCTATATAGCTTTCCAAGCGAGTGTAATTTTCCAAAATGAACTGCCCCTGAAACATAAAGACCTCGGTACTCCCACTGTCTCATGCCAAATCAGAAATCAACGAATAGACAATGCATTCCTCGACCTAGGAGCGAGTGTAAACCTACTGCCATACTCAGTCTATAAACAACTAGGGTTAGGTGAACTCAAACCTACTTGAGTTGCACTACAACTGGCAGATAGGTCGGTGAAATACTCTAGAGGGGTATTGGAGGACGTCCTCGTGCAAATAGACTCATTTGTCTTCGCGATCGATTTTATAATCTTAGACACTGAACCTGTGTCCAATCCATGCGCACAAATCCCGGTAATCTTTTGACGTCCATTCCTCAACACAATCGATGCCACGATAAAAATACAAAGTAGTATAATGACGATCGTATTAGAGAATATGACTTTAAACGTAAAAATCTTTTCAAATCCCCAACCTGAAGAATACGAGAATGAGGAAGAAGTAACCTCATCGAGACTGTTATAGAAGATGAGGCTAATTTTGTCGACTACAAGGATCCTTTGGAAGTAGTTGCTTCACAATTTGATTTTGTCTATCAACCTAAAAACTCTACTCCATTGGATGCCGACTTAAATCAAACATGCCTTATGATGGAAATAATAGCGGAGGACAGAGCTGAATGCATATGGGTAACACCATATGAACTGTTGCCTCCAAAAATAAAACTAGTTATGCCCTCAAATTTCCAGTTTCCTGACTTAGAATTAAAGGAGCTTCCTAAGGAGATCAAATACTCTTTCTTAGGGGCTGAAAAGATGTACCCTGTTATCATATCATCTACTTTAAGTCTGAGCAAGAGGGTAAACTAATTCAAATGCTGAAACAACATAAGGGAGCATTGGGATGGACTATTGCTGACCTCAAAGCATAAGTCTGTCCATTTGCATCCACAAAATTTATTTGGAGGAAGACGCTAAACCGTCATGACAAATGCAGAGGCATCTGAATCCCAACATGCAAGAAGTGGTTAAAAAGGAAGTTTTAAAATTACTTGATGTTGGGATCATATATCCAATTTTTGACAGTCCTTGGGTTAGTCCAACCCAGGTGGTACCAAAGAAGGTGGGCATAACTGTCATTCTGAATAACGACGGTGAGTTAGTACGGACATGCGTCCCCATTGGTTAGCGGATGTGCATAGATTACCAAAAATTAAACACTATGACCCGGAAAGACCATTTTCCTTAACCATTCATGGACCAAATGCTAGAACGAGTAGCGGGACACAAGTACTACTGCTCTTTAGACGGATACAGTGGTTATAATCATATCGAAATCACTCCTAAAGATCAGGAGAAAATGACTTTTACTTGCCCATTCGGTACTTTTGCCTACCGTCGTATGTCGTTTGGCTTATGCAATGCACCTGCTACCTTTCAGCAGTGCATGTTAAGTATCTTCAATAACGTGGTCGAACAAATACTCGAAGTCTTCATGGACGATTTCTCTGTGTTTGGCCATAGCTTTGACAACTGCCTTGAAAACCTTGAACAGGTGTTAGCACAATGTGAGGACAAACACCTGGTGTTAAACTAGGAAAAATGTCACTTCATGGTGACCAAGGGAATAGTGCTCAGCCATATAATCTTTGATGAAGGTATCCAAGTGGATAATGCCAAAATCGACATTATCTCAAATCTACCTGTCCCCCGTACAGTCAAAGACATCTGTTCTTTCTTGGGGCATGCAGGATTCTACCGTCTATTCATTCAGAATTTTAGTGAAATCTCCCAACCACTCTGTCAACTGCTCATTAAAGACACACCATTCGAGTGGTCGGAAAGCTGCCAAAAAATTTTTGAAGCACTAAAAGAGCTCCTTACCTCCGCACCAATAATACAAGCACCCGACTGAAATTTGCCTTTCGAACTGATGTGCGATGCTAGTGACTACGTCATTGGCACAGTTCTAGGACAGAGGAAGGACAATAAGCCTTACGTTATTTACTATGCCAGTCGAACACTGAGTGAAGCTCAAATAAATTATACAACTATCAAAAAAGAGCTGCTGGCTATAGTTTTCGCCTTGGATAAGTCTAGGTCTTATTTGATAGGGTCACCAATTGTCTATTTTACAGACCACTCGGCCCTTAAATACTTGTTATCCAAGAAAGACACAAAACAACGGTTTATTAGCTGGATACTCCTATTCCAAGAGTTTGATCTAACAATCAAAGATAAGAAGGGAGTAGAGAATGTGGTCGCAGATCATTTATCTCAGTTAACTTTTGTTGATATCACTGAACCAATACCTATCAAGGATGAATTCCCAGATGAGCAACTGATGGCTGTGTCCGCTCTACCATGGTATGCAGATATCGTAAACTATTTAGTCACAGGAAAAACCCCCCTGGGCACTGGTCAAACCAGGATAGGAAAAGATTTCTCTTGTTCGCGCGTCACTTTTTCTTTGATGACCCGTACCTTTTCAAATATTACGCTAATCAGGTCATCAGACATTGCATTCCGAATGAGGATATAACTGTAATCCTGGCCTCATGCCATTCTGAAGCCTGCGGTGGCCATTTTGCTTCACAGAAGACCGCATAAAGTCTTACATAGCAGTCTCTACTGGCCCATTGTGTTTAAAGACGCCCACTCCTTCTGCAAAGTATGTCAACGTTGTCAAAAGTTAGGCACAATTTCAAAAAGAAACTCTATGCCTTTGACTCCCATAATCACAATTGAAATTTTTATTGTTGGGGCATAGATTTTATGGGCCCATTGTGAAATCAAATAATTACGAGTATATACTTCTAGCTGTGGAGTATGTCTCGAAATAGGTGGAGGCAATACCGACAAGACGAAATGACCACAGAACAGTAATGTCATTTCTAAAAGAAAATATTTTGTCATGTTTCGGCCGAGAGCATTAATTAGTGACCAAGGCAAACACTTCTATAATAGACCCTTGGAGTCACTTCTTAAGAAGTATGGGGTAAATCACAAAATTGCCTTACCCTACCACCCACAGACTAATGGGCAAGCGGAGTTGGCAAACCGAGAAGTAAAACACATTCTCGAGAAAACGGTTAGCTCAAACAGGAAAGATTAGGCATACAAGTTGACCGATGCTTTATGGGCATACCGTACTACATTTAAAACAAATCTGGGAATATCCCCGTACAGGCTAGTGTATGGAAAAGCATGTCACCTCCCTGTTGAGATCGAACATAAGGCCTATTGGGCGACACGCTCACTGAATTTTGATATTAAAGAGGGAGGTCAATTACAAAAACTTCAACTTACAGAGCTTGAGGAAACCCGTAGAGATGCATATGACTCTGCAAAGTTGCACAAGGAGAGGTTGAAGGCTCGCCACGATCAAACTATCTTTCATAAAACATTCAAGTCAGGGCAAAAAGTCTTGCTATATGACTCTCGCCTTCAACTCTTCCCAGGAAAACTCTAATCCCGGTGGACAGGACTGTTCATCATTAAATTTGTCTTTCCACATGGGGCTATTGAGCTAATAAATCCCAAGAACGATGAGAGCTTCAAGGTCAACTGCCAAAGGTTAAAGCCGTTCTTGGAAAATTTCCAACCAGAAGTTGAGCACATCCAACTGGATGAGCCCAACTACTCACCTACCTAAAACACCAAAGAGAGTCCTCAACTTCTTGTTGTAATCTTTTCGTTTCATGCATTTTGTTTGTTTTCATCTGTTTCTGTTTAATTTTATCTTTGTAAGTGTGACTTCGATTTTAATCTGCTATTCCATATTATATACTCACATGTAGGCTTTAAAAATGAGAAATGACTATGATGCAAGATCCGTGTATTCGATAGGCTCATGGTCTGATTCTGAGCACCAAAACCCTCCCTAGACCGCTGACGAGATTGCCTTCTGTCTTTTACCCTATCAAGGGCCAGGGGCGGATGACGTAATTGACCTGCCTCATGGGTACATTCCCTAACCACCAGACCTTCTTGCCATCAATCCTTTTGAAAACATGGAATTCCCTCCTGGCGTGGAAGAAGAAGAGGAAGGGTACTTTGTTGGTAAGGTAGACGACGAACTCCTGCAACAGTGGGAGAATGATGAGAAGTGGAACCGTGGGATGAGAATGATTTGCAAGATGTCGCGCCTGAATGCCATAATGTTGTTTTCACATTTGTTGATGACTTCATCATTATTGAATTGATTCCATACATGTATGTGCACGTAAGCTATTTGTTGTTCAGGCTTCAGTACCCCTACCTGCTAGTGCACATAGTTCTATCATGCCAATAATGAGGTTGAATTCATGTCACGTTTCATTTTATTTCCATTTTTCTTTGTCTGTTCCCTTTAGTTAATTTCTTTCTTTTATTTCCTTCCTTGCTTTATTCTAATTTAATTCATGTCCTTGTTTTTTTGTCTTTGTCTAGGAATATCACTATAAATAAAAATCTTCCAGTGGTATTCCTTCTACACCTGCTATTTAATGGGCCTCCCGTGAGGTCCCCTGACACTCTGCTAAGAGAGGGAGAACAACTGAGGAGCTATACTCCATTATCTATGCCTTCATTGCGATCACCTCTCATGAGCGCAATCAATTATGTAGAGATTCCAGACACACTTGAGGAAATACCAGAAGCTTTCAGATTATTCTGGGAACGTGAATTCGCAAGTTTGGACTCCAACATAGAGGATTCGGCAGAGAGCTCTTATGAAACAAATGTGGAAGATGAATTTTTCGTGTTCGACGATTAGTGGTCCACTTCAACTTGTGTACTCATTTGATCAATCTTTTAGCCAGTTGAAGTGTAATCCTAGACAAGCATTGTTATTTTTAGTTTTAGTTTTAGTTTTTCATTGTAATAAGGTCTAAAGTACCAATTTTAGGGGAATAATTTTGCAAACGAATGCTATACAAATTTATATTTATGAAATTTGCAATTATATATCACAATGATGACTATTTTTGGCATACATGTTCTGTATTGAATTGCTATTGTGATATTCCTGTATGTCCAAATCAATTTTTGTTTGTTGGGGGTACATAGGTATTCTGCCTTAAGGGTTCTTGGAAATTTAATGTTCGATCGATCGACCCTTTTGGATCGATCGAAATCTCTAAACCTTCGAGAGCTAGAGTGACTCTAGATCGATCAAACTTTCTCGATTGCTTGAGAATTCTATTTAAATGAAGCATCTGCTAGAAGCTCCCTCACTTCTCAAATTTCTCAATTGCTTGAGAGAGAGGGAGCCCAGGGCGATTGTCTCCATTTCGGTTCCAGTCACAACCCCATGTGTGCCAGCTTAGCACCTAGTCATCCCCACACTATCATCATCATCGCCCCCACCTCTTCACTGCACACTTTTTGAGGTAAGGTCCACCCTCTCTTTTCCATGTATTGCTAGAGAACGAGAGGGGGTGTCTCCCCATTGGTATTAAGACCAACTAATGAACATGTGTGTTGTAGATTATGTTTCTTTTTCTTGTTTTTGCAAGTTTCGCATCAATTTTGCAAATCTCTATGCTCGATCGATCGAGCTAGGCTCAAGCACTCGAGCCTGGCCCTTTTTCGATTGATCGAAAAATGTTCGATCGATCGAACACCTGCAGAAATAGTTTCTTATTCTGTTTTCTCTATTTTGATTCTTTCTTTTTCTTTTTCCCAGGGTCCTTACAATGAACTCTATTACGGGGTATCACAAAGCCAAACCACTCGACCTTACCATTCCCAATCCAGTACTCGCCCACGGGTTTCAAAACACGGAGGATCAAGTCTAGTTCAACCATTATTTCTAGACAAGGAAGGTGATGCTTAAGAGGCCACTTGAGTCTATATGGCTATCAGCCCCGTGGTTCCTGGCACGGATCAGAGACATACCCCTCTGGTTTGATATGTTGATTCAAACCAAAAGGATAAACGTTACTTGGGTTCGGAAGGGCTGTGCAACCATGATCAAAGACCCTACCGCCGCATTTACATATTGCTCCTTCTTTCATGGGCATGAGATTATTTTTAGTCCTGCCACCATAGCAGCTGCTCTGGGGGTACCTGAGGTGCCTGACTGCTTCTATCCCCAGCAACCAGGAGCCCCAAAGACCTCACCATCCCTCGTATCTTAGGAGATTACCGGTGGGGCCATTCCCAGGTGGAACGGCATTTCATTGATTGAGGATAGACACCTCACCGAGGACTATCATCTCCTCCACCTTGCCCTTTGTAACTATATCCTTCTAATATCTTACCATAAGAAGCTAGCACTGTGGTAGGCTCGCGTTCTGTATGCCGTTGGGACCGAATAGCGAGTTTGTCTGCCTCGTTTGTACATCGACTTCATGATCCAACCGACGCGCTATATTGCCGCTAAGCGCCATCTGAAGGGCGCTTGGCCTATTCATCGAGATATTGAGCAGGCTGGCATGCTTTCATTGCCTAAAAATAAGGTTAGAGGTACTTTGAGTCAGTTTGGTAAGACGACGACTCATCGATCGGATGCACAAAAAAGAAAAAGAAAAGGAAAGGAAAAGGAGCAATTGGAGTTAAGAAGAGGAGGGGAGGAGGCATAGACACAGAGGAAGCTATTCTGGGATGCCTTCCGAGGCTGAGGAGCATGATTCTAATGATGAGGTTGATCATGTCATTGAGGTGCAGCAGTTTGAGCTAAGACAGCGCTCTCAGGCTCCAGCCCAGGAAGAATCCTCATCTGTGTCTCTCCAGACTATTCACACGTCATTCTTAGAGGAAAGAGAGGCCCGGATCAGACTCGAGGGCAAGGTTGATCACATGACTACACAGCTGGATACACTCTTGATACAGTTGGGGGTTGACCAGTCACTCCATCATCCACCACCCCCAGCTGTACCACCCACCTCAGAGCTTTCATCTTCTTTCCTGCATCCAACTTCTGACCCATCCACTCCATCGTTATTGTTGGCACCACCTCCGGTTGTGACTGTCATTTCATCTACTATACCTTCTGCCCCGATCGTGAGTGACCAAGCGACTGCTCCAGAAGTTGCTGAGGGTGGAGGTGAGGATGCTATTGTGACCATTGATATCTCTTCTGATGCAGTTACTAATGATCCCATAGCGGTTGATTAGATTAAGATAGTTAAGTGAGTGAGAGTTTTTGTTGTATTTATTTCCTTTTGTCATCTCTACTCTCTCCCTGGTTATTATCTTTTTATTATTAAACTCAGATCACTGTTCTGTTCTATTATTATTTTATTTTTCCAGTGATTGGTTATGTTGCTATTTATGGATCATGTTTTGTCACTCTATATCTATTGATCTCGGTTGTTTGAAGATTGTATATTCTATTACAAGTTGCTATGCTTGCTATTTTTGGTTTGCCTCTACCAGGTGATACCCATCCATTTTATTTTGAAAATCAACTTTTGAGGACATCGTTGTTCTTAGTTAGGGTTAGGGGGTAGATAGGTATTCACTTGTATCTTTCACACGTAGCACTCTGAAACTTTGAGAAAATGCATTAACATACAATCTCAATAAAATTTTGAAGATTTTTGAAAATTTTTAACTTAAATGATAGAATAACTTTGAACTTTCACCCCGGGTTAGTTGTTTATGATGCGATAACGCATTCACATTAGTCTCATCCTTTTATGAATTACATTCACGCGTTTTTCTAGTATCACTAGGATGATTGCATGTGTAGACCTTTCATGTATCCAACATCTATATTCACTTATTGATTGCTATGTAGAAAATCTAAAAATGAGTTAATACGACTATTGTGTTTAAAGAATGAGTAGTGGAAACTAATGACCCTTGGTGAGCTTTTGATCCAATCTTCGTTTCTGAGGGAATTGTCGCATAAACTTGAATAGTTTTTCTTGATTATGCTCATAAAATTCGTTGAAATAGTCTCAACTAATTCTTCAATTTTGGCTGGTTATTAGAGGAGAACGTTCAGGATCTACAACCTAAACTCGATGAACACCGAAGTGCTAAAACTAATAAATTAAGAAAATGATTTAAGCCATCGATATTCACTCCGTAATCTTCTCATGTACCCTTACCTACATTCAAGAAACTGTTTCGTTTCCAACCCCATACCGATTAAATATTGCCAATTCTATTATGAAAATACAAACTCCTAATCTTATCCCTTGACCTCAATGGACCTCGTTGTACGTCTAATGATTAAAATGTCGATGTATGTGATTGGAAGGGAGTAGTTGTGGGAGTGCCTCGTAAAAGGAATTATGCAAAGAAACGTTTGGATGTGGAAGGGAAGTCTTTTAAAAAGAAAAAAGAAAAAAGAAAAAAAAAAGAAAAAGGAAGAAAAGGGAGATAATGGAAAAGCAGAAACTGGTTGAAGACGTGAAAAGAATAAAGTGCTAACTAGACAAGCTCCATCACATATTGAGACACGCATTTTCTCTCTTAGCATCTCCATTTTCCATATAAAAATAAAAAATTCATAGTCTTAATGATTATTCATGAATTAGTTTGAACATGAATGTGTGAATTGAGTTATCCACGGTTCGCTTCTCTAGTAAGTAGTATTCTATTAGTGAGACTATACACTCTAAATGTCCGTGTTTCATAGAGTCAAGTATGAAAGCATTAGTAACCAAAATCTCACTCTTATCAAAGCTTTCATACAAAGTGCAATCATTTTTAAGCATGTTTCTGTGAGACGTCATTTTATTAGTGTGAATCAATGTAAGAATTGAGTTGAAACTACAAGTTCTAGAGGTACGATAGTCCAAACAACTCTAAACAAGGTTTGATGCATAGCTGTTAACTCCACACACACACACACAAGGATACATGAATGTGATACATATGTTATATCTATCTTGGTGGCATGAGGAGTATGTGAATTTCTTTCATGGTTTGATTGAGATTAATATGTCTTTATAGAGCTAAGTTAGCAGTTGACCAGGAGGGATTATCGGAAGTTATTCTTTATCTTTTTGAACTTAAATATAAGAATTTTGTGGGAATGTTCATTGTAAACCCTCACGAGACAACACTCGTCCACTAGGGGGAACCTAGGGGTTTAACGGCTTGTTGCATTCGCTAAATGCAACCGCAATTCCAACGAAAGTGAGTTAGGATATCTCTTTCTATTTAGGTTAGCTTACTTTTAGGTTATTTTGTTTTCTTTCAATTGTCGTAGTATAGTTTTGCTTGCTTTTAATATCGCTTTATCGCTAGGGACTAGCAATAAGCTAGTTGGGGGTTGTGACAAGCGGGGGTATTTGTAAAATACAACCGCGCTAGAAGAAGAAAATGTCATAATTTAGTTTATAATCTCCTATTTTATCTGTAATTTGTGTTACAATGCCGGTTTATATACAATGTGACAAATCTATGATGAGTTAGGTTGTTTTAGCTGTTATTTTGTATAGATTATGATGTTGCCGTGTGTAGGGATGACTTATAGGAGAAAAGGGTAAAGCCAAGATGCAAAAGGAACATTTTAAAAGGAAGAGAAGATTTCGAGCGATCGAAGACAGTTCTAGCGATTGAACTTTTAAGCGATCGAATAACTTGAGAGTTCAAGCGATCGAATGACGTTCGATCGATTGAACATGCCTTTATCAGATTTTTACGCGCACGCAGTTAAAACGCATTATTGTAACCCTAGCTTAGGTTTGTGTATAAATAGTTGTTAAAATCTCATCCCAAAGGACGCCCACACTTTTGTTTTTCAGTTCTATATATATATAAAGAGAGAGAGAGAGAGAGAGAGAGAGAGAGAGAGAGTTTTGCTTATTTTTGTAGGTTTTAATCTTTGGATGTTGCCTTGGTTTGAAGTTTTGAAGTTTAATAAAAGTTTTTTGTTGATCCAGGTTTCATATTATTGCTTATTTGCTTTCTGTTCGTGGTCTGTCACAGTATAAGTAGTGGTAATCATTGTGTTGCATGCTAGTTCCTTTGAAATTCATAGTTTTTCCATATTTTATGATTTGCACACAACCAAACGCAGCCTTAACAATGCTTAATGTTAAAAACCAATATGTTATACCTCAGACGATGTCTAAGTAGTCCCAGAGTTGGGAGATCACGATGAAATAGTGATCTCCATCCTCTGCCATGCAACTGCAGAAAACCTGTGCTCAATCCATCGAAGATATTTTGATCGATCGAATGTGAGTGACAGTCAAGCGATCGAAGACGTTTTGATTTATTGAGGGATGATGGAGTTCGATCAACTGAGAGCGCGTCAATCGATCGAACCTACAGAATCTTGAGATGATCCTTTTAGGTATTCCCAGACTTTCTATTTTTGAAATATGTTATCAAACTGTCCCCATATGCTCAGTTTCTGGACTTTAAGCCTTAAGGCTATTTCCTTCAATAACTTTTGCAAACTACTTTGAATGCTTACACCATTCATAGTGCGAGTCTTAACTATTGTTTTAAACTGCCTTCACGTATTTTGAATCAATTGTGATGACATAGTCCCGTTCATGAAAGGACTATTGAATCTTTATTTTTAGGGAAATACGGAATACCGAAAAGAGATGTACTCTATAGAGCATTAATGAAACTGCATGGTAGATGGTTCAGCCACTGCAGATTCGTGTGATCCCAACGCTTCCATTTTATAAAGTTAAAAACCAATTTAATATTGCTTTAGTTAGTTACTAGTTAATTTAGTCGCTTTACTTTAGTAGTTGTTAATTGTGAAACTTCGTGTTCTACACCTTATTTAAAGTTTGAATTTTTAATTTAGTTTTTGAGTTTAGTCTAAGCAAGTAACTTTAAACCTTCTCTGTGGGATCGACCTGGTCTTAGTAGAATACTACTTGCACATCCACCTACACTTGGGTGTTGCACAAGAAGCGTACAAATTATTTTTGTGTCAGTAGTAGCACAGGCAGAAGTACAATTCCAATAGCATGTAATGCAGACTGCAATTATAGGTGCCCATGGTGGGATTTCCAAGTCATCCAAGGGAAAATATCAGAATTTGTGCAGGTCAATAGTCGGTCGGTAATGAGGTACGTAAACCTTATTAGCCTAATTTTAATGACCATATCCCGTTAGGAATGAATATGGATGAGATGGTAGAGGTTATTAGGGAGCATGTTCATGGATAGGTTAGGGAACAAGTAAACGATTAATTGAGAGAATAGTTTGGGGTAGTGTTTAAGGCCCCTATTCGTCCTCAATATCAGAAACCTTATCCTGATTTCATTGACAGATGTTTGAGTTCCCAAGGTATTTCAGAATACCTAAGTGTACTCTATTCTTTGGTGGGGATCGACAGACCACACTAGAACACATTGCATGTTTTATTGCACAATGTGGAGAAGTCTCACATAATGACATATTAAAAGTGAGATTATTTGCCAATTCATTGACTGGGCCTACCTTTACTTGGTATGTGAACCTCCCCTAGGTTCAGTTCAGACTTGGCAGGATATGGAAAGAATATTTCATAGTCAGTTATATCATACTGACCTAGATGTGACTATTGCTGATTTGGCTAGGTTGAAATGGAGTGTAGGAGAGAATGTAGAAACATATATTTCTAGGTTTAAATCTGCACGTAGTAGGTGCAAGGCTAGGTTTCCAGAAGAGGAATATGTACGTCTAGCTATAGATAACTTATATCAACACTTATAATGCAGTTTGTAGGCCAACAATTCACCAATCTGTGCCATGTGGTTGATGTTGTGGCTCGATATGAGAAAGTGGTTGATGAAGAAAACCAAAAGAAAAATAGTACAAGGGGAGTGTATTAACAAAGGACATCATCAACATGCACATGTAGTTGAGATTGAGGATGACAGTCAGGCTTATGAAGACAATGATAATGAATATGAATATGCTATAACTGAAATAACGGCTCAGAAGTCATTCGAATGTGATGTCCTGCGTAAACCTCCCCAGGTTCAAGGGAAGAACCCTACCAATCAGACTAATAGGCCAGGTAAGAAGTATGACTTCGATATTACTAGAGCTGATATGTAATACTCGTACCCGAAAATTGGTAGTAAAAATTATTTTTCATGCATTAACTAGTGTAATTAATAGCATGTGATGATTTGGGTGAGTTTATTCGGAAAGGGACACCGTTGAAAGTTCCACTAGATGTGGGACAGATATGAAAGTTGGACGCACGGGAGGTCCAGATTAAATAAATTGCATTTAGTTGCATTTATATGATTAAATGAATATTTGTTAATGTGTTTTAAATATTTATTGTTAGTCGTGGTCTTTTATGGTACCAGTTTGGGTAACCTAGTGAGAGAGAATAGGAACATGATTCATAACCAGTAGGTTAACTAGCAACTTCACAAAATATTTAGGACCACATTTGGGACCCAAATGTGACATAGACATATACCCATTTAGATATTTGGTAGTTAAAATAGTTAACCATGGGTGTTATAATAAATATCAAAACTTGAGGGGAGTTAATCGTGAATAAGACTAAGCTTCCTTTGGAAGCTTTAGACTTTATATAAATATACATGTTGCGACTGGTCTTCATTAAACCAAAGGGAAAAAAAAAACAACAAAGGACAAGGATAGATACAAAGAGTGAGTCGTCCAAGGAGAAGAGAGAGAGAGAGGGTTCATTCTATTGTGGTCTTGCCATTTCTCCACCGTTGGACCTCTGTTTTGCGAACTGAAGCCATATTCGATATCGTGGAGGTGAGAGGATCACTTCTATGTAATTCTTTTTCAATTTTGGTAACATTTTTTCGTGACCCATTTTGAGGGGGTGATATATATATATATAAGTGATATATATGTGTAGGATTATCACCGGACACATTAGGAGCTAGAATTTGTGAAGAATTCAAATTTTCTAGGCTTATTCGGTTGAATTCAAGAGGTGAGTGTCCTAATTTCAAAATTAGATGTTTAATGTTGATTATTTATTGCTAGATGCTTAAAAATGTTTAATTTGTGATAAAATAGAAAAAAGCATATGAATATTTAGCATTTAACATGTCTAGAATATTGAAATTGCCATATTGACATGTTGAGTTACTTATGTGCTCATTTGGGTCAATGGGTCTCAAGTGATATTCACCATTATTTAGCCCTAATTAAAGGGATAGTGATATTCCTCAAACAAAAGGGGACGGTGGTGACGACTACAACAAATTGACTTTGGTCACGTGAGAGAGTGAGAGATATCGCTTTAAGCGACAGCAAAGTGAGAAAGGCCCGGAATTAGGGGTCAAGAAAGATGGTGATTAATTACCTGACACGCCGACGACCATTTATTGTTGAGAATACATATTTGATGTTTATGATTCATTAAATATTCCGATTACATGATTAGTATACCCACTGAGTGAAAGCTTAGACAAATTTATGGTTCGTGACCACGTAGGTTCAAATGAGTATCACAGTGAGAAGCATTGAACTACTGAGTTCCGGATAGCTTGGATTTATGTTTCCTCTGTTTTGTATATTGTTTAATGGGCGTACTCAGCTGGGTGGGAAGTTTGGATGTAACTTTTGTAATTAGAAACTCATGTAATTATGTTTTGGAAATTGAGTGCAGTTATTGTTAGTGTTTTGTTATGAACTTGTTTGTATATCAGTTAAGGTTGAACGGGAATGAATTTAAATGTATAGGTTACCCTGGAATTATATTTGGTAACCTTAGACATGGTTTACTACAGAATGCTCTACAGTTGGAAAACAGTTGACTGATCGAGAGAGCGGTCGACTAATTTCGTAAATTGGACAAACAGATTCTCCCAGTTCTTAAAAGTAGTCGACTGTATCAACCCTTATAGTCAACCAGATCAACATTTTTTGGACAGAGCTCACTGGAATAACAATATAGTCGACCGAATTAGAGCATGTCGACCGAGTTTGGCACCTTCCTTTCCAAACTTAGTCGACTGGATCCCGAGTTAGTCAACCAGATTGGTTTTCTTTAGGAAGTGTTCTCTGTGATTCTGATACCAGTCGACCAGACCTCTGACCAATCGACTGGATGTGAGAACTTTTAAAAATAGTGTTTTATTCAGTAAATGATTGGAGATTCACTTAATCACATTATTAGTTTAAATGGTCCTAATCCGCACATGACGAGTTGGGGTGTGACATGATTTGATTTTTGATTGGTTAGTAAAAGAAAAGAAAATCATATTAACACATACTTTGCCAACAAATAAAGAAACCAAAGGAAAAGTTTATTGTAAATTAATGGCACAATAAATGACTCATAGTACTAATAATTGTACAACTTTTCATGAGTCTATACAAAAGTGGCTATAAAATTCCCAAATGATAAGCATGCATAATACGTTAACAAGAATCCATTCGTGGCTGAAGTACATGTCAACATGGTATCAGCTATTTTACCAACATGACAAGACCAGCACAGCCAAACCAAGGTTGAATACTCAAGCTTCATCCTCTAATACTGGAAGCACAAAAAGTGTGGTTTCAAGGCCTAAAGGTTTAAATCCAGAGGCACCACCATTTAAAACACAAGCAGGGGTTTACTTCCATTCTGATAATCCGTATTAATCATATGTAATGTCAAGAAAATCGTTACATGAGTTGGAAGAGGCCAGTGAATGCCCTGTTCTCTATATCAGTTGTGCAGAGGTATAGGCGGTGCCACTCCAAAACCAAGTATAAGGTCAATGATGATAAGAGGAAGTCAAGGGCTGAGAACAACCAAGGTAACGTTGTTCTAAGACCAGGTGGTTTTTAGGTGACTTTGAATTAACATAGATATGAAAAAGGAAAAGGGACAAGGATGTCATAAGAAGGCAAGCCTAAATGGCTTGATCATAACAGCAATCCCAATATGCAAACCAGATTCAAGGGTTTAGCAACTAGGGTCAGAAGAGAAGTTCAGAACCTGCATCATATCCTAACACTAAGCCAATGATGGTTCTCCCTCCTATACCACAAGATGGACATTGGATGTATGTCCAGTATCCTAAATTCCTTCAGTACCATGATCCATCATTTTTGTCACACCCATCCCAGAAAATTTTTTTGTTTTAAAAAGGCATAATTAAATTTTTAGAGATTATCAATGTTACTTGATAATTGTGGAAGTGGTTGACCGTGGGTCAACGGGAGGTGCCAAGTGAAGGAACGGTAATTCAATAATCAAAGAGAAACTAACATGATTTAAATGACATTTATGTGATTAAATATTATTTGATTTATCTGGTATTTATGGATAGTAAATTATACCTGTGTAGTGTACTTTTCTGATAGTTTTACCTTGTTAAAGATCATTTTGAACGAATTAGAGATAACCCATATGATACGTTTCATAAAAGGTAGGTTATCTAGAAATTCCACAAAAATAGTTTTCAGAACGTAATTACGGACCTAAACGGAACTTAGACGAAAACTTTTATAATTTATAGTTTCCACTTGTGAAGCAATGAATTAGACGTGTAAGACGTTTCAGGAAATAATTAGAAGTTTTGAGAACTCGTGGAGAGGTAAACGTAATTCCCAAAAGTTGTGCTTATATATAGACTTGTCCAAGATATTTTCCATAATATCTTCCAAAACCAAAAAAGCAAAAGTTAGGAGATTTGGGGATTTTTTAGCTTAGAGCTTCAAGGCACAAATCAATGAACTTTTGTCCGTTAATTTTCAACCAAATTTCATATATATGTTCCCCGAGATAAGAGCTTTGTTTGGATAGTTCTTAGGCCTTGTTTGGCTTAGTTTTTATAAAATCCTAATTCTAGAAATTTGGAGAAAATGTGTATATACTTGTAGAAATCACTTGAGATCTGAGATTCGGTGTAGAATCAGTCTCCTAGTACTTCTCCTGAAATATTAGGACCGCAGCCTAAGGTATGAATTCTAGACCTATGAGTTATAAGAAATTTCATGTTTTAAATATCCGATTTTATATGTTGGATCTGGGAAAAATTCATGTATTAATTATGCCTGCTAATTATGCACATGAAAATGTATGAAAAGCACGCATATGTGATTATATGAGTATGCTATGTGTTTATGTGGGTCAAAGGGGGGTTTGGTGCAATTCCATTTAGGGTAAGCTCCTCGATGTTTGAAGATTTTGTAGCGACGGCTACTGTGCATGGTTTGGGAGAAGGCCCAGCCAGGGCACTGTGCATGGTTTGGGAGAAGGCCCAGCCTGGGCACTGAATGCATGGAGAGGAGAATGCCTTCCATGACATTAGTTCCATTTACCAGATGAATATGTACCACTCTCCCTAGAGACTATTTTGACGTGTTTTTTATGTTTTAAGTCATGAATTGTCATATAAGCATATGTTTAAAATTGTGCACTCAGCATATAGCTTTACTCTATTGCGGGTGATAAGAAGAAAAAAAAAAAGAAGCGAGAAGAGTGAGGCCGATGAGACATTGAGACCGTCCTTGTAAATGTTTTTAGTTTCCATTTCCACGATGTAATAATGAATTTTCGAGTAAGTAGAATCATGTTTTACTTTAACTTGGAACCCTGGAAGGGATTCGTAGTATTGTAATCCGTAGTAAAACTCTTGTAATTATGTCTTGGAAATGTTGTAACAAAATTAGGACTACTTTTGAATGAGGTTGTTATGTGTGCTTAATCTCCGAAAGTGTGGAGATAACCTTAACTTTGGAAATTCTACAAAATGTGCTGTGTTTGGGAAACCAGTCAACTCGATACATTGGGTGGATGAATTTCTCTTTCAATTTTTCAGAAACCAGTCGACTGGATTGTGTTTCAAAACGAGAGCTTCTGGAGGATCAAGGTCCAGTCGATCGGACGAGCCCTAGTCGACTGAGAATTTGATCCTACAGTTGACTAGGTCCCCGACACAGTCGATTGGATTGGATGGTTGAGTTGTTATACTCTTGGTAGTTCCAAAGCAGTCGACTGAGTCTCCAACACAGTTGACTGGACTACTGTTTCTAAAATGAATAGTTTCTTTAAATGTTTTAAATAATGAAAACATTTTATTACTCTGATTTTATAAATTCTACTTGAGTATATTCCCCTGCTATAACCTTTTATTGAATTGGATGAACCTCGGTGGCATGCCACGTGTCTTATTTTCACGCGTAGCGGGATGGTTGTGACACTTTTTGACTCATACTCGGAAGAGGCGCATGCTGCGTAAAACGGCTGCCTAGAAGAAGAAACAGCCATTCATCAGAACTGATAACAAATTTGTACATTCTGGTAATTCCTTGTTCAAAACACATTCTCATACAGTCAATCTACAAAATATTCTTCATGTTCCCTCAATAGCTACAAATTTGTTATCAGTTCATAAGCGTTATGCTTTTATAATAATTGTCATTTCTTGCTTCATGCTGATTATTTTCAAATCCAGGACAATTCCTCGGGGAAGATCCTCTACCAAGGCCCTAGTAACAATGGCCTTTATCCTATTCTTGGACTTTCCAATTCTGATTTTATTCAAGCTAATCTTGGAAACAAAGTCTCTAATCATCTCTGGCATGCTAGGTTGGGCCATCCTTCCAACTCATTCTTGTAACACATTCTGCATAAAGTTCACCTTCTACTTCCAATTCTCCGCTGCATCATTCCACCTGTCAACACTGTCTTCATGGCAAGATGACAAAACTTCCATTTAGTAATTCTCAAACTACAACTCTTTTACCTTTAGAAATTTTACACACTGATATATGGCCCTGGGCCTTTAAAATCCATTGATGGTTTTCGCTTTTATGTTTATTTCATTGGCAATTGCACTAGGTACGACTGGATCTTTCCTGTATATAGGAAGTCTGATGTTGTTCATGTTTTCCAGAAATATAAGACATATATTGAGAATCTTCTTCAATGTCACATTAAAATTCTTAGGTCAGATGGTGGAGGGGAATACATTAGTTTTTTGTTTCAATCTGTTCTTACCTCTAGTGGTATTCACCAAAAAAAAATCATGTCTTTATACACAACCTCCCCCCCCCCCCCCAAGCAAAATGGCATTGCTAAAAGAAAACATAGGCACATAGTGGAAACAACCCTTGCTTTTATCTCCCAAGCATCTCTTCCTCTCAAGCTCTGGTTTCATGCCTTTACTGCTGTAGGTTTTTTGATCAATCGTTTGCCAAGTCCTGTTACATCTTGGAAATCTCCATGGGAGCTTCGTTTTGGCTCCTCTCCTAACTATTCCTCTCTTAATGTCTTTTTGGGGAATACTCTGACTACAGGGGTTTTTTTGTATCTTGATCCCTCCAATGATAAAGTTCTCACCAATGGACATGTTTTGTTTGATGAGGATGTGTTCCCCATTGTTTCCCTCCTCCCCTCCTCATCTTCTCCTCCCAGTAGTTCACCTTCTCCCAATTCTACATCTACTTCCTCTTTTTATTTCCTTGATTCTTCATCTACTTTTCCTGTGACTCCTATATCTCCTATTATCTCTGAATCCACTCCTCCTTCTGTATCTAACCCTCATTTTGTGTCGACTCCTTCTTCTGATCAGTCTTTGCTTCCACTTCATACTCTTCTACCTCACAATCACCATTCTATGCAAACTAGAGCTAAATCTGGTATTTCCAAGAAGAAGACTGACTTTTCCATTTCTACTCAACCTTCCTCCTCTGAACTCATTTGTTTCTCTTCAGCTTCCAAATCTCCTCTTTGGAAAGCTGACATGGCTGAAGAGTTTAGTTCCCTTCAGTCTCAGGGTACATGGTCTTTAGTTCATCTTTCTCCCAATAAAACCATTGTTGGTTGCAAATGGGTTTACAAACTCAAACTTAATCCCAATGGCTCCATTTCTAGACACAAAGCTAGATTGGTAGCTAAAGGCGTTCATCAAACTCCTAATTTGGATTATGATGAAACTTTTAGTCCTGTTATAAAAAATACTACTGTCAGATTAATCCTTGCCTTAGCTGCTCAATTTGGTTGGTCCCTTAGACAATTAGATGTTAAAAATGCCCTCTTTCATGGTATTCTTAAGGAAGAAGTTTACATATCTCAACTCCAAGGCTTCATTGATTCTTCATTTCCTCATCATGTCTGCAAGCTCTACAAATCTACATATGATCTTAAACAAGCTCCCAGAGCTTGGTTTGAAAGATTCACTGCACATCTTCGTACTCTTGGCATCCTAGCTTCCCCTGCAGATCCCTCTCTATTCATCATATCCTCCTCCTCATTTTACCTTTCTCTTACTATATGTGGACGATATCATACTCACAAGTAATGATCCCACCTTTGAGTCCTCTCTCATTTCTCAGCTTCAACTAGAATTTGATATGAAAGACTTAGGGCCATTATAATACTTTATTGGACTTAAAATCAAGTATACTTCTCAAGGTTTGTTCATTTCTCAAGAAAAATATGCTAAAGGATTTACTGAAGAAGTTCAACATGACTGATTGTAAGCCTTGTCACATTCCCTCATCTCTTACCTCTATAGTAGGTAAGAATATTGGTAATTCTCTGTATGATCCTACTCCATTTAGACAAGTTGTTGAAGCTCTACAATACCTTACATTTACTAGACCTGATCTAGCTTATTCAGTCAGCTCTGTGTGCCAAGTCATGCACATTCCCACAGATATGCATCTTGCTGCTGTAAAGAGAATTCTCAGATATGTTCAGGGTACTATCTCTCAAGGCCTACTTTATCAACCAGATCATCTTAATTTGATTGGGTATTGTGATGCTGATTGGATAGGGGATCCAGTAGATAGCAGATCCATTTCTGGTTTTGTCTTATACCTTGGCTCTAACCATATTCATTGGGGTGCTGAGAAACAACCCACTGTATCCAAAAGTTCTACTGAAGCTGAATACAGAGCTCTTGCAACTACCACTGCAGAGCTTACTTGGGTTCAAATGTTGCTTAAATTTCTTCAAGTTTATCTGTCTGATATTCCTCTCCTCTGGTGTGACAATATTTCAGCTATTTCCATGGCTTCCAATCCCTTAGTTCATGCTAGGACCATACACATTGAATTAGATCACAAAGCATTGCCTGTTGCTTTTGTTTCTAGTGAGAACCAGGTTGCTGATGTGTATATCAAAAGTTTGTCTTCTGCCAAGTTTCTTACTTTCAAGAACAAACTCATGGTCACCACTCCTTCCATTCATTTGAGGGAGGATGTTAACCATGTGTCCAAACAGTCCTTAGTCCTTACCAAACTCTGCAAGTTGAGAAGGTGGCCATCAAGTTAAGCATGGCAAGTGGGCAAGTGGACATTTGTTATAATTGTATTTCTGTTTTAGCCTTTTGACTGATTTGTATATATAAAGTGTTTGTACTGAGAGGTTAGGTAGAGAATTGAATATATCTCATTTTACATTTTCTCCAGAACTTTCACTTACCATAGGCACAAAACGTCACAGGTACAAAGTTTCCGTATCATGCATAATCTCTTACCATAAGTACAAAGATTTCTTACCACATGTAAAACCACAGGTGGTTTTAATTTGGTTCAAACATTTCATATAAGGTTACAACATTTTGTTACCTTGGTACAAACAATTCTTATAAGAGTGCAACGTTTTCTTACCATGTACAAACATTTCTTCAAATGGTACAATATTTCTTAAATTGGTACAAACATTTGTTATAAAAGTACAAACATTTCTTACCAATGTATGTCAAGTGTTTGGTTGTACCATACAATCAAACCACTCGGTTGTATGGAAGATTGCTCCGTGTATGAGTATTTGTGTTTGCACACAAAAACTGCCAAAGGTTTTTGTGCCCGAATGGAAGGAACAGAATGAGCCTGAACTTGGATCTATCCGGCCCGTGGCTCGTCTAGACTGCAGGCCAGATAAATAATGGGACGATCGAGCCCAAGAAACAAGCTGCCATAAGGTTCAAATTTGGCTAAGGCATAAACCCAACGATGGAAGGGAAAACATGGAGCCCGATGAGCAAGAAGGGTAGGATATACGACAATCAGGCACCATGTTTTGAAGAAACATCAGCAGAGTTTCAAAGCTTAAGCCCAATTGAACGGAGACGAGCACATCACTGTCATCAGGCCCAATATTAAAATTCAAAGCGAAAGCTTGGCAGATTGGTAATGGGAGCAGTTCGATAAAAGGAGCAGAGGGGTAGGAATGCGTGGCTTATCCCTCATCCGAATTCAACTGGATATGGAAGGCTAATCCCTAAGATTTCGGGATTGGTTCAAGATCTTGATAAAGATGGAAAGAATTGGGATTAGGGATGATTGTGGGCGTCCTTATCTTGCCAAAGGCGTGATTCAAGGAGTCATTGCCATGTTTGAACTCTTTAGGACCGCTATCTAAATATAGAAGCAGGCCAAGTTGCAAGGCATTCCGCGTCACTCTCGAAAACCGCATTCAAACAGCATACACAACATTCAATAGCATTCAACCTTGCGTCATTGCATTCTCTGCATTCATAGCAATAGGTCTGTCCTTTTGTTATTTACTGTTTTTATTCTCTTTCGAACAATCAGAGCCTGCTCTAATCTTATTCTTTAGTTTGTTATTTTTTCCAAACACATTCAATAGAATATCTTCAATAGAATATCTTCATATTTTATTAATTGTTTTTAATTATTTACGTGGTAAATTCATCTCTATTAGACTTATGCGCTTCAATACATTCTAAAAACCTCAAGCTAAGGGTACTTTCCTACTTTGCCATCACAAACACCTATTAGAAGTCGGATCTTAGAGCCTTGTGTATCACTCATACAAGCAGTTGGGAAATTAGTTTGCACAATCAAACCACTTTTGATTCTCGCACGCCCAAGCAAAACTACAGCAAACAACTTGAGAAGTCTCTATCATGGCATGCATTCTGGAATAGTTCAATTTGCTATAATGACTTTGTTTCCAGATATCTGCTACCTCGTTTAGGTTCAGCAAATTTACAGACAAGCGTGTGCTTCTCACCAGACTTGTCCAAATTCTTAGATTAAAACCACTGGTTCACATGGAGATGAGTCAGATGACTGAACTATTCCAAAACTTTCCATAAATACACATCATTGAAGAGACAAATGATTCAAAATCTTAGTCACTCTTACATCCAATGGAAAAGATGAGAATTGGATCACGTCCAACGTTAACCACTGAAATACAAGGATTGTGCAACAATTCAGACCCATAATATGCTACGAATGATTGGGGATGGTTGAGAAGGCCAAAAATCATTTATCCCTCTCATAGAATATGCAATTGACCAACATAATTATAGAAACTTCCACAGCACTGTCAGAAGTGTTTTAAGCATATCTATTGATGTAGTGACTACACAACAGAACCTTGTGACTTGGGATCTCCAGGGTACAAAAGATATAAATGGTCCGTCATATGCTATCACCTCCCATCATCTGCAAAATAGAAAGAGTAAAGTTCTTAAACTAAACTTCAACTTGCACAACCATATATCCTCCAATTATTTTAGGGGGAAGGGGGAGGGCAAGACATTATTATACTATCTAATAGACCTGGTAAATGGGCGGGTCGGGACCCAAACGGGTTCAACGAGTTGGGAATTGTCGGATCGGGTCGGGTACTACCCATTATCCCAATACATTTTTTTTTTAAGCCTGAAACTCCCTTTTGTTAAATGTGGGAAAAAAAATCTAAAGGAAAACAACACAATTTCAAGCTAATCAGTATTTTATTATTTTTTTTTTTTTTGTCGGAACAAGCTAACCATTATTACATTTGAATACCTTTCAAAATAACAAAGAACACATTTCAAAATAACAAAAGTAATAATAAAAAATAAACAAAAAAGCCAACCCCTCAATTCAACCCCAAAATCCTCTGATTACCATTTACCTCAAATAATCTGATGGGTCTTGGGTTGCAAATTTGCAATACAAAATATCAATGTTTAATCTAGAAAATGAGCAATCTTTTTGGTACACTTAGTTGATTGCAATACAAAAGAGGGAGAAGGATAGGGAGAGGGAGGTTATTAAAGAGAGAATGTCAAAGAAAACTGCACAGGAATAGAGGAAGAGAGTGAATTGTATAAAGAGAATGGCTGGAATCTTCGGTTCTTACTATGTGGCACCTGAAGAGAGGGATAACGACAGTGGCTCAGAATCACGTTTACCTCGTCTGCACAAACCCGATTATTAAAATAGCTTCAAAACCATTTACGGCCCATTATTTAAAAACTTCTCAGCCCAAACACGATTTGATTTAGGCTGTTTCGAGCTTGCTTGTGATTTGAGCATGTGATTGTCAGGCCTACTATCTAAGAAGCACATATAATGATACGGGAACACCATGGTTCAAGGTCGCAGTATCGGTCGCGGTCACTGAGGTCACAGAGACGACTCAGTCGCGGCACCGCGGACTGGTATCGGGCGATACGCAAAGATACACTAGATTTAAGGTTAAAAAAAACGGAAAAAATAATAATTCTAAAATAATTAGAATAACAAATTTGGCTTAATAGATTGTCACAATACACAATGTACCAATTACAATATCACATCTTGTTCAAAAAACATGCTACCGATCTAGTGCCACATGTGTATTTCTATTTCAAACTTTATTATAAACGCTAAAAATAAATGATAATGCTACGAAGTATGTCATAATGTGATATAAAATAACAATTATATTAAACAATCACTAGTACAATACTTACATTATTAGTACCTTCATGATTATTATAAGTGCAATCACAATTTCATAAGCAATTAAAAAATTAAATAACTACTACTAATGATAAACATTATTATAATTTCAAATATAACACACATGATATAAAAAAATATTAAAATATAGTGAGTAATTGGTCTCTGCCTTGTGTGTATTTTTTTTTTGTTGGTCAAAGCCTTATATGATGTTCAAGTAAGTGTAATAAGTATATAGCAAAAAAGAAAGAGGGTATGATATAAGTAAAGTTCAGCAAAATAAGTATAATATAGTATAATATCCATACTGTAAGTTTATAAGTATATTATATACCATGTTATACTTATAGCTTAAAGTTAGAAAGAAAACACACACACACACACACACACACACAAAACCCTAGAGATGGAATGACAGAGAGGGAACGACACAAACAGCCGCATCCTCTTGGTAGAGGACGACAGACACACCGAGAGAAATGGAGAGGAAGAACCATCAGAGAGAGAGAGAGACAAGCGACAGAGAGGGAGCCTCCTGGTCGCAGAAGCACAAAGATGGAAAAACCGATGCCAAGGAAGAGAGAAGGAGAAAGTTCAGATCGCACCTTGTGGAGTCTGGAGAATCCCTCTTGGCTCCAGATCTATGGAGGTAACTCAGAAAAGGTACGATTCGAACCAGTTGCCCTCTTTTTTGAGCCTCAAATCTGTCCTCTCAAGCTTCGTCTCGCCATCTCGGCCGAGATCTCGTGCGATACGGCACCATCTCGTGCGATACGGTCTGATACGGCCGATACCTCTATTGATTATTCACCGTTTTCATTAATATTTGTATCGTCTGTATATATCGGATCCTTGGGCTTCGAAACCGAGTCGACTCGGCCTATACGGCTCAGTATCGACCGAGACTTTGAACCCTGACACGGACATGATATGACGCAATACGGCAACACAAAAAATTTCTAAAATCTTAGGACATGGACAGGCGAGGAACTACAAAATAATAAGCGTACATTAAATTAATTATCTGCGGTGGCATGTGATAAGAAAGCCATAATTGATCTATAGCAAAATTATGATGTCTAATTGACCTTGGTTTCAAAAGGTCCAAATCATTTCTAACTTTGAAAGCCCTATTTTTATTTAATAACTTTTTTAAGTGCTCAATTTATAAAAGCTCAATTATGCTTCCACAGACCCTATAATATATTCATACACAAATTACGAGCTTAAACAATCCTAATTATCATCATATGCAAGAGGGTCCTAATCCCAACTAATTTCAACTTCTACTTCGTTTTTAAAATTAACGATATTACACTTGGTGTATGTATCGAGATGTGACTTATCATCAGCCTTACGTGTGTATCAACCATAAACCAAACCAAACCAAGCCTTGTGTCCCAATCAATTGGGGTCGGTTGTATGAATCATTTTTCTCTATTTTGCACGATCAAGAGTTATATGCTCATTTAAATTATATATATTCATATCTTGTTGCACTACATACTCCCAAGTCAGTGTAGGTCTGCCCCTCCCTCTAACCATTCAAAGGCACTACGATCATATCACTCTTTTCGCACAGGTGCGTCTACAGATCTTTGTTGCACATGGCCAAACCATCTAAGCCTATTCTCCCTCAACTTATCCTCAATCTGTGACACTCCTACAATCTCTCGAATGTACTCCTTTCTAATTCTATCTTTCCTAGTGTTACCACACATCCATCTTAGCATCCTTATCTCAGCTACGCTCATTTTGTGACACTCCTAGGTGTGTATGAACTATAATTAAGTAAAATGTAGGAAACGATTTTCTCTGGGTCCAATGCCTTTGAAGGACTGTCTAGCGACTAGCGTGTATTGGGTCCGACATGGTGTTGGACAATGTTTTGAAAACCAAACCATTCGTCGAACCGGAAAATTGGTCGGGTCATAGGTTAGAGGTTCAACCACCGAGTGAACCGTAATCAACCCATGATGTCATAATTATGTAGTATTTAATTATTGATATTTATACACAAGTTTTAATAAGTAAATATGAACAAAAAAATATACAAAAATACACAAACTCATTGTTTATTTTCACTTTCCTATCATAAGTATAAATTATTAAAAGACTCATAATATAAAAAAAAAAAATGTAAGGGAATAAAAAAATTTGTAGCCATAAAACGGTTTTGAGCGGTTTTGGTTAAAAAGCGGTTTTTAACGATACGCAACGGTTCTGAGCAGTTTTGGTGTGAAAACAGTTTAGCAGTCCGAACCGGACCGGAAAGAAGACCGGTCGACAGTCAAACCGGTCAAACCAACCGATCCGGTCCGGTTTTTAAAACACTGGTGTTGGACACAAATACGTGTCCCTTCTAGAAATGTTTATGCTTCCAAGTATTAATAATGTTATTTGTGAGAAAAGATAGTGGAAAACATTACAAAGCAATGCAATCCAAAGAAAGGCAAAAACTATTGAATCGACACAAGTCCAGGTGCTTTAGGGTTATCAACTGTGGGCTGCGTGATTGGTTTCCAAAATCTGTTCCGACAGTAGAATGGCAAAATAAAGACAAACAATTACATCTACCTTAAAGAAATCTCCGAACATTCCTTGCAACGGATTTTTACGCCTTACTCCATAGAACTTCTCTGCAATTTCATCTAGTAACTGAACATGAGTATTTATGTTAGACGGCACAAATAAACTCCAAGAAATAACAAATATAATAGTTGTCCAAGGCCAGTTCGCAGCCATATGGCTTAAAAAGTTGACACTGCTCGCCTACATGCATGATGCACTCTTGGACAGCAGATACATGTTGCCAATGTTCTAAAACTCGCTAGGCGCTAGTCGGGCAGTGGAGGGGGGCCTAGTCAGGCACCTAGGCGGAAAAATTATTTTAAAGCAAAATTAATAATATAGAGACAATTCTAAAAGTTTAATACTTTAATTTATAAACTAGTTCTGAATAAATAAAAAACATAAATAAATAAAAATTCACACACATACATATACAGCCACTAATACACACACATACACTGATATAAACAAGTTCTAAAATAAAAAAATAAAAAAATTAACACACATTATACACACACAGCCACTGATACACATACACTGACATAAACAAGTTTTGAAATAAAATAAATAAATAAATCATTTAGGCTCGCCTAAGACCCCGCCTAGTAAATTAGCCTAGCGCCTATGCGCCGCCTAGCCCGAGTTTTAGAACACTGCATATTGCAATGTATTCTATAGCACGACAAATACTATTATACAACTCACCACATTAAATACAGGCTCTCTGTCTATACATGATTTGTAACTCTGTCTTAACATATTAAACAGTGGTAAAGCATCTCTCTGCAACCTGCATGAAAAAGAACATTGGGAAAGTCTAATATACTATATTTTGGTAGTCTAATATATTACATGAACGGCATCCATCACAATTCTAGAAAAATGTAGTAAAAACATAATATATGAACTGAAAAATGAATGGTTAATTCTTTTGTTAATTTTCAATTAAAAGCAATTACTTGCACAATCTGAAGAGTGGAAAAGAGCATTGTTTGTATCTTAAAATAACATCAACAATGTTAAGAGTGACAAACATTTTTTTACAAACACTTACAAATACACTCTACCTCTCTCTTGGGTGGCACTGTGGGGTCCACTGAAATTATCCGAACCCCACAGTGCCATCTAGGAGAGAGATAGAGTGTATTTGTAAGTGTTTGTAAAAGTGTTTGTCACCCAAATATTACTCAAATAATATTTACTAGTCCTTAGCAGAGGTTGTGACTTATTGAAGCTTCAAGAATCACCCAAGAAGCACGATCAGGATGTATTGGTGATGTATAGCTTCTTCTAAACAAAAGAAATCCAACCATACCGGAAGAAAAATAAAAATAAACATAACTCACGTCTGTAAAAGATATTTGATGAAGTGTATTAAATCTGATTGAGGGAAGTCAAGCTCTTTGGAGGCAACTTGCTTTTTTAACTCATCCATGAGATTGTTAGCATCTCTTAGATTGCCAACAGATAGATACCTACCAGGAAATCCACAAAACAAGAAACCCAGTTACATGTCAAAGTTACAGTTGCAAGAAACAATAAAATCTAAGAAAACCATGATATTTTGATGTAACCAAACCAAGCCTTGTGTCCCAATCAATTGGGGTCGGTTGTATGAATCATTTTTTCTCCTTTCTACACGATCAAGAGCTATATGCTCATTTAAATTATATATATTCATATCCTATTGCACTATATACTCTCAGGTCTGTCCCTCCCTCTAACCATTCCAGGCACTACGATCCTATCACTCTGTCGCACAGGTGCGTCTACAGGTCTTCATTGCACATGGCCAAACCATCCAAGACTATGCTCCCCCAACTTATCCTCAATCTGTGACACTCCTACAGTCTCTCGAATGTACTCATTTCTAATTCTATCTTTCCTAGTCTTACCACACATCCATCTTAACATCCTCATCTCCGCTACGCTCATTTTGCTAATGTGTTGTTTCTTAGCTGCCCAACATTCTGTCACGTAGAGCATAGCTGGCCTATAAAATTTCCCTTTCAATTTTGCTGGTATTCTCCAGTCACATAATACACCAGAAGCACTCTACTTTAATTCTATGGTCACGTCATCACCAATCTCTCCATCTTTACTGATCATCGAGCCTAGATAGCGAAAGTGTTCCCTCTTTGGGATCTCCTGATTTTCGATCTTCACTGCTTCGTTGTCTCTACTTCCACTGTTATTAAAACTACATTCCATGTATTCTGTTTCCGTCCTACTTATCTTTAGCCCTTTTGTCTCCAGTGCTTCTCTCCAAGCTTCAAGTTTAGTATTGAGTCCCCTTTTAGTCTCATCAACCAAGACAATATCATCTGCAAACAACATATACCATGGGACCTCATCTTGTATGTGTCTAGTCAATTCATCCATAATTAGGACAAATAAATAAGGGCTCAAGGCCGACCCTTGGTGTAAGCCTACAGTAATTGATAATTGGCTTGTTTCTCCGGCCGGTGATCTAATTGTAGTAACGGCTTCATCATACATATCTTCACCCCGTCAATATAACCCTTGGTCACTCCCTTCTTCTCTAGCACCCACCAAATTAAACCTCAGGGTACCCTATCATAAGCTTTTTCGAAATCAATGAAAACCATATGTAGATCTTTTTTCTTCTCTCTACACTTTTCCATTAGTCTCCTAAGTAAATAAATCGCTTCCATAGTTGACCTCCCAAGCATAAATACAAAATAATTTTCAACACTGATGTTGCGCCTCTTAAGCGATGCTCTATCACTTCACAGCTTCATAGTAAGGCTCATCCGCTTAATACCTCTATAGTAGTTGCATCACATATTTTGATGTAGTATCACAAATATTTGACAAAATCGATCAATGCGTGAGTGCTTGCGCTATTCTGGGTTTTAATAACTTTAGTTGTCCTCTGTTATTTCTTGAACTTGTTTCCTTCTCCTTTGTACTTATTTGAGTACTTCCGAGTAGTTTATTGTAAACACCCAGCTGATACTCATGAATCCTTGAAATGCTAGTTCAACCTATGGGAACGGCCTAGATGTCGTAAAATGCAATGAACACTCCTCAAAATTTAACATAAAACTTGAGCCTTGATTGTCTGTTGTTATATACTTAATTGTTCTCCAATTTCAATTGGGCAAACTGAAAAATGGAATGGAGCAGGGCATGTCCGTTCAAAAAGAATAGGGAACAATTAAGTACACAAACTAGATGAGGTAGGAGGTGAAATGTAATGCTGGAAGCTTCTGAGGTGCTAAAAGTACGCATCACATTGTATAGAGTTATTGATCCCAATTTTCATCTCGTTGGGACATTCATACATCTTGACCATTCATATCAATGTTGGGATTGTGCCCTCTAACCTATTACTTTATGCATTAGAATTTTGAGTGTAATATTTATGGATATCGGATTACAATTCATTATGTATGTTTTGTGAGATGAATGGTTGTTTCTATGTAATCCTTAAACATCATTGAAGGAATTCGTATGTATATATAAGATCCATACATGGGAGATACGGATTACTATTCCTTGATGTTTAGAATTGTCACAATGGATGATGAGATTGGATGCCTCACCAGGTTTACACTGTAGCATGATTAACTACTATAGGATGGAGTGATGTATCTCATGCACTAGAGTGTGTAACTCTTAGCTAATATGCTAGTGCATATGAGGCATTGACGGATCATGAGCTTTCCTATTGACAGTTAATCACTGTCAACAGTTGTGCCCTTTAGCTATGAGTGTGACTCTTAGTAATCGATTGTTCCCTTTAGCAATTGATTAGTGGGACCAATCGATTGGTGTTTCATCCAATTGATTGCTGGGAACTTTTCCTTGCAGTGTTCTCTGAGCTGTAAAAAATATATATTAACCTTTTTAAATATTTCTGAAAAGTTTTTATCTCCTTTCACTTCTGTTTTCTACAATCAATTGCCTGTTGTAGCAATCGATTGGTGGTCACCAATCACTTGGGTTTTTGTAGAGAACACAAGACAATGTTTTAAAGGACAAACTGCTGAAGCTTGATATACATTGTTGGCCCATTCTCTAACAACTTAAGCTTTTGGAGTAGCTAGTAACTTAACAAGGTATCAGAGCCTTGTTTGTGGGAGATCCTGGGTTCGACTCTCCATCCGCGCTTTGGTGTGCATATTTGCACTTTGCTATTTGTCTCCACTATGATGGAGTTTGGTTCGTTTGCTCTCCACGTGGTGTTGAAGCTTAATATGCATTGTTGGGCCCATTCTCTAATAGCTTAAGCTTTTGGAGTAGTTAGTAACTTACGACTAACAACTTCATTAAACTCTTTAATGATGTATGTAAATCATATGGGGTTTCATTGGATATATATTGTTGCTATGTGAGTGGATGTATGTAACTAATCCTTTTGCAGGAAGCCTTGTCTCTTATGGCCCCATTTAAATTTAGTTTATTTTTATTTTTAAATGTTGGTTTGTTTAGAGGCATTGTAAAGGGCACTGCAACTTCAATCCTGTGAACAGGAAAGTTGTAATGATTTTCCTAGCCTATTTGTAATTTCCTTTTCTGAGATCAATTGTAAACCTTAAAAGAGGTACGGGACATTGAATGTAAATCTAGAATAGGATTATCCATAAAGATGGAGCTGTAGGACTTGGTTTTTGAAAAACTTAATTCAGAGCGGAAAGATACGCGAAAAACTTTTAGGTATTCAAGACCTACTTCTGATTGAATCTAGTGATACGTAGACAAAGGACATAACTTTTAGATGCTAGATCGAATAACTAGGATTGATGTAGAAGATTCTGTTGAGAGTAGTTGTTTTATTTTAACTGTTTTATTTTAAGTTCTTGTGTTATTAAATATTTGTTAGTGGGTCTCATTGTAATTATCTTCTTCTTCTTCTAATGATTAATATATAAGGGTTAGAGTATTTTCTAACCCTAAGCTTGGCACAATATCTGTTTTAACATGGTATCAAAGCCATGGGATCCCTAACCCTAACCCTAAATATCACCCAACCACCACCACCATCGCAAGACAGCACACCACCACCACCCAGTCTGCGCCGCTAGCCCCCACCACCCTCCCAGCCTGCGCCGCCACTCCCCAAACCTCCCAAACCCTGCGCCGCAGCCCCCTGGCCCCTCCAGACCCTGCGCCGCAAGCTGCTGCCTCCTCCCACACCTGCGCCACACCTAACCCAAGCCCTTCAGACCATCCTCACACCCTGGACTGATTACTCCATCATCTTTCACCTTGTTCCTTGGTTCCTCAAGCCCCAAAGGGGCTGATTTTATTCCGCAACAATAAGTTGGCTGCTGTTTTGAGTTCCAAAATTTTTTTTTGGGGTTGCTTAGGTCCTTTTATGGACCCTCGATTTGAATTTAAGAGTTCTTTTGTGATTCCCATCTTCTCCGTTCTCCTTCTCATTGCTGGGTTTTCCATTCCTCTCTAAATCGATGGCCGACCTAAGTAAACCGGAAGCCTCTACACCAACCACAATTCACACCGTGGTTGCTCCTTTGGATCCCAATCTTAAGATTACTCCCACGCCCTTCGATGGCCAAAATTATCTGAAGTGGTCACAGGCAGTGGAATTGTATCTGAAGGCACGTGGGAAGATGGGTCACCTTGATGGGCGTGTTACAGCCCTTGTTTCTACAGATCCTGGCTATGATAAGTGGGAGATTGAGAACTCCGTTATCATGGCATGGCTCATCAATTCGATGGTCCCTGAAATTGGTGAAAATTTCTATCGCATGAAGACTGCTAAGGCGATTTGGGACACTGTTACATCTACTTACTCTCGGCGGGGGAACTATGCACAGGAGTTTGAGTTGCTTCGTTCCATTGACCGTTCAGAACAAGGTGACTTGACTGTCACAAAATATTTTCAGTTTCTTACTACTAGTTGGGATCGTGTTGATCACCTTCAAGCTTATCAGCCTGTGTGTGTTACCGATGCTGAGGGATATCGGAAACTACTAGAGAAGCAGCGGGTCTTTAAATTTCTTCAGGGCCTTCATCCTGATTATGACGTCGTTCGTAGCCGAGTACTTGGCATGGATTCTCTTCCCACACTTCAGGAGGCCTTTGCCCATGTCCAGAATGAGGAGAGTCGTCGTTCTGTTATGCTTCATTCTGCACCTCCCGAGAGATCTGCCTTAGTTTCCGTTCCACCTAGAGATGGATCCCAGCAGCCGGCTTCTTCTGATCGACCAGTTGTGATTTGTGACTACTGTTTTAAGCCCCATCACACTCGGGCTAATTGCTGGAGCCTCCATGGCAAGCCCCCGGGTGGTCGGGGAGGTCGTGGAGGTCGAGGCGGAGGTCGTGGAGGTCGTTCTAATGGCCGTGGGAAGGCTGCCCGTGCACATCATTCCGCCGTTTCTGAGCCGTCTACTCCAGTTTCTAATGGTCCTTTGCCATCTCCTGACGCCAGCTCTTTGTCTGCCTCAGAACTTGAGACTCTCCGCCACCTAATGACCCGGTGTGTTACTCAGACATCTACAGGCTCCTCCTCGAACTTTGCCCAGTCAGGTAGTGTTGTTACATCAAGAGCATTCCTTTCTCATGTTTCATCTCCTTGGATTATTGATTCCGGGGCTTCTGATCACATGTCCCTTGCATCTAATCTTTTCTCTGAATATGAGTCTTCTTCAGGTCAGGATAAAGTTAGAATAGTTGATGGTACCTTCTCCTCTGTTTCTGGGAAAGGTCTAATTCATGTCGCTCCCTCTCTACCGCTCACTTCTGTGTTACATGTTCCCAGTTTTTCTCATAACCTTTTATCTTTGAGTCGTATTACTCAAGATTTGAACTGTAGTGTAACTTTTTATCCTTCTCGTTGTGTTTTTCAGGATCTTCTCACGAGGAGGACGATTGGCAGTGGTAGAGAGGAGCACGGTCTCTACATTCTAGATGAAGGGGAGAAGTTGGCTCATCATACCGTAGTTATCAAGAATAAAGCTGAAGACCTACACCTTTGGCATAAGAGATTAGGACACCCTTCTTTTTCTTTACTTAGATATATGTTTCCTACTCTTGTCCCAAATACTGGTATTTCGAATATTTCTTGTGATGCTTGTGAGTTTGGAAAACATTTTCGAGCTTCTTATGCTCCTAGTGCTAATAAAAGTTCAGCTCCATTTACTTTAATTCATACTGATGTGTGGGGTCCTTCTCGTACTATGTCATTAAAAGGTCATTGTTGGTTTGTTTCTTTCATTGATGATTTTTCCCGTACTACTTGGATATATATGATGAAAGAAAAACGAGAAGTTTTTGAAATTTTCCAAAGTTTTCACAAAATGGTCCATACTCAATTTGGGGCTGTAGTGAAAATTTTGCGTTCTGACCAAGGTGGTGAGTATATTGATTCTGGTTTAGGTGCATATTTTTCTTCTCACGGTATTGTTCACCAAACTTCTTGCACTGCCACTCCACAACAAAAAGGTGTGGCAGAGCGCAAGAATCGACACCTTTTAGATGTTGCTCGCTCCTTACTTTTCCAAGTTAATGCTCCTCGTACTTACTGGGGAGAAGCAGTCCTTACCGCCGCTTATCTCATTAATAGGCTCCCAACTCGTGTCCTCAATACACAAACACCCCTTCAGGTTCTTTCTCAACCTTCCCTCTCTGCTTCCATTCCACCTCGTGTCTTTGGTTGTGTTTGTTTTGTTCATAACCATTCACCTAACCGTGGGAAGTTAGACCCTCGGTCTATTAAGTGTGTGTTTGTCGGTTATTCTCCTACACAGAAGGGTTATAAGTGTTATCATCCTCCTTCTCGCAAATGGTTTGTGTCGATGGATGTCACTTTTCATGAGTCTCAGTCCTACTTTCCAGAGTCTCAGACATCTCTTCAGGGGGAGACACGGTGTGAAGAGATACCTGTTGCTTCAGTTTTACCTATGATGATTGAGGTGGAGCAGAAAAGGAGTGAACGAGAAAGTGCGGGAGTTGGGATAGAGGGAGATGAGAGGGAGCCTGCTGGAGAGGGAGTTGAGAGGGAGAGAGAGTTAAGAGTCTATTCGAGGGGACATGGAGTAAAAAGAAGACTAGAGAGGCTTCAGAGACTGTTGCTTCTCCTCCTCCACTGCCATTCTCTCTGAGTGATGATGATTCAGGTAATTCTTCAGATACACCATCTCCAGATGAAAATGATTTAGATGTTCCCATTGCTGTCCGTAAGGGTGTTAGATCATGTACTCAACACCCCATCTCCAATTTTGTGTCTTATTCTCATTTGTCTGCATCTTATAGATCATTCCTTTCAAAAATTTCCTCTGTTAGTGTTCCTAACCATGTCCAGGATGCTCTTGCTGATCCCAAGTGGAAACATGCTATGAGTGAAGAAATGAAGGCTCTTCACAAAACTGGCACTTGGGAACTAACAATGTTGCCTAAAGACAAGAGGACTGTGGGGTGCAAGTGGGTGTTTACAGTAAAGCACCGGACTGATGGTTCTATTGAAAGGTACAAAGCTCGGTTGGTAGCAAAGGGTTATACTCAGACTTATGGTGTGGACTACGAAGAGACCTTTGCTCCAGTTGCAAAAATGAATTCGGTAAGAATCCTTCTGTCCCTTGCAGCGAATCTAGATTGGCCTCTTCATCAGTTTGATGTGAAGAATGCCTTCTTACATGGTGACCTGGAAGAGGAGGTTTACATGGATGTTCCCCCTGGTTTTGAGGATTCCAAGACAGAGGGTAAGGTGTGTAGATTGAAAAAATCTTTATATGGTCTTAAACAGTCTCCGAGGGCTTGGTTTGAGAGATTCACTCAGGCTATGCTTCGGATTGGCTTTAGACAAAGCCATGCAGATCATACATTGTTCATCAAACATTCTACACAGGGTAAAACAACTACGCTTATCGTTTATGTTGATGATATTGTACTCACAGGGGATGACTTAGAGGAGATGGAAAAATTAAAAAAACAGTTAGCCACAGAGTTTGAGATAAAAGACTTGGGAGCCTTGAAGTTCTTTCTGGGAATTGAACTTGCAAGGTCCAAACAGGGAATTTTTATTTCTCAAAGGAAATATGTGTTGGACCTGTTGAAAGAAACTGGGATGCTTGGTAGTAGAGCTTGTGATACGCCTATGGAGCAGAATAAAAAACTTAGTGAAGACAATAATGGGGAATTGGTTGACAGGGGGAGCTATCAGAGACTTGTCGGTAAACTTATTTATTTGTCTCATACTCGCCCTGATATTGCTTTTGCAGTTGGGGTTGTTAGCCAGTTTATGCATTCTCCTCGGGTGTCACACCAAGATGCAGTCTTTAGAATTCTTCGTTATTTGAAGTCTGCTCCCGGAAAGGGCTTATTCTTTTCTAAGCATGACCACCTGAGGGTGGAAGCTTACACAGATGCTGATTGGGCTGGTTCTGTCACTGATAGAAGGTCTACTTCCGGGTACTGTACGTTTGTTGGAGGTAACTTGGTTACTTGGCGAAGCAAGAAGCAGAATGTTATTGCAAGATCCAGTGCTGAAGCTGAGTTCAGGGCAATGGCCCAAGGTATTTGTGAGCTCCTTTGGGTCAAGTCTTTGTTGAAGGATCTGAGGATTGAACAGGTTGATTCCATGAGACTGTACTGTGATAATAAAGCTGCGATAAATATAGCTCATAATCCTGTTCAACATGATAGAACCAAGCATGTCGAGATTGATCGGCATTTCATCAAGGAAAAGCTTAGTAGTGGCGTTATCTGCATTCCTTTTGTAAAGAGTAGTGATCAAGTTGCAGATGTTCTCACCAAAGGAATTGGAAGTCAACCTTTCTATACTGCTCTAGGCAAGCTGGGCATGAGAGATATCTTTGTACCAGCTTGAGGGGGAGTGTTGAGAGTAGTTGTTTTATTTTAACTGTTTTATTTTAAGTTCTTGTGTTATTAAATATTTGTTAGTGGGTCTCATTGTAATTATCTTCTTCTTCTTCTAATGATTAATATATAAGGGTTAGAGTATTTTCTAACCCTAAGTTTGGCACAATATCTGTTTTAACAGATTCCAATTCAATCTTATGACTCCTTGAGCAGCTTCCCATAAGGCTAGGGCTTGAGAGAACCCTACTAGAGAGACGAGGAAGATCTAAAAGGCTTAGAAATAGATCTAGAACTCTGGGAGTAGAAAAACGACGTTGAGTACATTCTGCCCCGCAAGTCCTCTAATTATAAGTTTTCCAACCGACCTTAGTAGCAATCGATTGCCCCAACCAATCGATTGCAACCCATCCAATCCATTGAGACTCATGCAATCGATTGAACCCTACCAATCGATTATACCCCAAACCTCTTCCTGCCTTTCCTAGTATTCTTGTAGTAATAGTTTTGGAAGAACTTATGTAATAATACTGTAATGGCTATGCACATAGAAGTATGTTTGGTTTCAAACTTAGAATCTTTGTTTATTGTCAAACTCTAGTATTTCACTTGTATGTTATGTGGATTATGAGATTTGATCCAAACGAGTCCTTAACTCGTTCCATTAATGTTTTCAAAGCTTAGACATGATGTCTAATATGTTGTATACCTTTGGTAAAGTTTCAGAATGATTGAAAATTTGTATGTTGAGTTTTGTCGTGTTTGCGACGCTTTCAAAAAAAAAAAAAAGGGTAAGTGGGCTGCCTATGAATAGTGTTTTTACTAAGGAAGTACCTTTTTTCGGAAAATAATGAAATGTTCTATTTTACTTTTAGGGTCCCTAATAATACTTATATGGTTAATTTGAAATATAATTAACTTTTGGATTTAATACGGATTTTACTAACAGTGTTTCTTATTCGAGTTTTAAAAAGGAGCATAACTTTTTCATTAACGCTCGGAATCGAACACCATTTTCAATAATGTTTTCTATATTTAAATACTATCTTTTGAAATGAAGTTTGATAAATGAGAAATTATCATTTTACCCTTAGGGTTGTTTTCTTAATGTTTTGGTTTTATTTTTTTAGCACGTGTTCTTAAACTTGCTTTAGGAACAACCCGTTCTTTCTTTTCCTCTTTGAGCGATCTCAAATCACAATCAAGTTGGTATCAAAATTATGGAAATTAAAATCAAATCTCAACTACAAACCAACAACAATCCAACCAATAGATTTGGCACTCAAATCATCAACAAACCAATCCACTACCACGCGAGAGACTAGCTGAAAATTTTAACCACGAGGTCCATGACCCAACCCAATCGGAATAATAAAAGCCAAGAAAATCTGAAATCAAAATCGACAACCACTCAGAAACCAAAATGACTTACCAAATCAAAATTGATCCCTCAAGCAGATTACTCAGTCAAACATCAGTTGTTTCACCAAACAAGACCCAAATAAAATCCTCAATAGCCAGGGATGCTCAGGTACTTGGTGAGAACACAAAACCTAGTTCGAATATGGTTCGCAAGCCACAGAGCTGGCTTCGATTGGTTCGAACACTGGTTTTTTTTCGGCTGTGTAGAGAACTCACTCAGTCTCGAGGGTACAAGGCTCTGTTTGGCGTTCTAAAATTGGTTTGCAAGGGTCGACTGGTTTGAAAATGGGTTTTGGCTTGTTTGCAAGGGTTGCCGACAATCACCAAGTTGTTTCGGAGTGTTTTGGTCTGAATCGATGACGAACAAGGTCGCAATGCCAATCTCCACGATCAGGCGAGTCCTAAGCTAAAAAACAATTGGTTTGATAATGGTTGGAAGGTTCTGATTAGCTTCGTTATGCAATTTCTCTATTCACAAAGAGACGATGCGCAGCTGCTTGCTCAACTGGTGTAAAGATCAGTTTGATTAAGATTTCTTCAAATTACAGGTTCGGGTAATAGCTCCGATACAAATGGTGCAAGGATATTTGCAATCAGAAGAGGAAATGAAGAGATATTCAAGAACTAGTTTGGGAAGACAACATTCATTAAAGAGCTTAAGAGCTCACTTGGTTTACAACCCATTCAATAACAAAATATACCAAACCTCATTACTCTCAACCCTAGCCTACTATTTATACCCTATTAAATTCATGCCAGCTTCACATGGTTGTGACCAACACTAAATGACAACCAAAACAAATAACATAAAAGACACTGCTAATAAAGCATACAGTACTACTAATATAAGAACTACGATTAAGTATATAAAGTACTACGAATTACTCCATCACAGGCCTCACTTCTTCGGGAGATGGCCAATAATATCAGGGACGTTGCTTGGATTGCATGTGAAACGTGATGAGGTCCAGCCACCACCTCCTTCTCATAGGAAAGAGGTCAGCGCGGATAGATACCGAGACCCGAACAAGCCAAGGCTTAAGGAAATTACGAGAGTTTATACATGGAATTCACCTACAGCCCAACTTTTCCGGAGAGCTTGATTTTTCAAACTAAAAACTCGACCCATCAAAATTTTGACTAACCAGATTTTTCAAACAGTTTTAAAACTCGATCCATTGAGTTTGAATCTCAATGCATTGAAAATCCTGCCACAAATTTCTTTAAAAAAACAGTTTAAAAATCGCTCATTGCTACTAAATTTTCAAGTTATTTGAACTTTGCTTTTATAACTTAAAGTTCTTGGATTTAATCTGGAGATCACATAAGAATCTACACACTTGCATTTGACCGAATAGTCCAAGTAGGACTCTCTCTCTCTCTCCCCCTTTCTACTTTCTCTAACTGTCGCCATCGAGTCATGGGATTCGAGGCGCGACAGATATGTTGAAATATATGCCATAGGTTTGAAAATCGATGGGTTATATAACCAGCATGAGATGTTTAACAACCACAGAAATCGTGAATATAGAGTCTAAGTATCCAGATTCAAGTCGTGCTTACATCAAGATAGCTCGTGTGATGGCTAAATCATCTTCACCTGGATAACACTGCACAATAGAAATTAATACAAGCTCAAATGCATTTCACAACTTTACAACTGGTGGATGGAACCAGTGTAACAATCCAAATTAACTGATGTGAGTAATATTCTTCTGGGCACTAGAATTTACGATAGGTGCACTAAGCATTATGTTTTTGATAAAATAATCACATCCCATAATTACAACATATTTTCAACAATGAATTGACAGGATTGGCTTCAGACTCACAATTTTCCTTTAAGGCCCTATTTGGATGGCAGCAATCAGTAAGTTGGGACTGTGTATGCCATTACCATTAATGAGCTACCAGGCTTTGAATAATCACCACATTTTATTACTATTCTAAAACCTACGCCATTGCCATTGCGTGCTTGATTGAGATAGAGTTAACACGGGAATGTAATTTCATGGAAATATAATCATACTTTGAAATCCATTCTCTCCTGTTTTACAAAACCCAATCTCAACAGGAATGGTATCTCCATAGATCATGGGATTAAGATACCCACTGTCATTGGAATTTCATATTTCATGGCTATTGCATACCCAATTACAAGTTCCACTAAAATGGTGCCTAAAACTTCGAATTAGATTTGACTAGTAAGGGAATACCCATTCTCAACTTTGATTTCCACCATCCAAACTGACCTAATAGTAATGTTGGTGAAAAGATTTTTTTTCACTAAAACTTGAAGCTTTAGTAAACTCAATAGACTAACATTGAAATTGCATGCTGCTCCAAAATAGGGAGTTTCAAAGAGCAAAGTTTGTAAACCTCATTCATCCTCATGGTTGAATTCAAGAAAAGATGCAATCAGAGATAGAATAAGCCTAACCTTGCCCATAAAACTTATTAGTGTTGAAGCGAACTTCCTTGGATGTTTCCCACGAACAAAATGAAAAGATACCCTAGTCATATCCTGCAAATTAGCACTATAATGAGGTCGAAAACGCCACTGCCAACCAAATGCAAGATGAGAAATGGAGCCCAACACTCCAGTAAAACTATTTAGTGGATCAGAGTGCATGACAATGAACTAATCCCCAACTGATTTTCAAGCACACTTTTCAAAGGATAAGGGAACAAGATTGTGAGAGCAATATTGTGAAACACTTTAAAGCACAAATCTTCCACCATAAAGAAGCCATCACCTAAAATAAGTGCATCACCAGAAAAGCAAACAAAAATTTAGAAGGGTGGCAGGTTCCGTGACTCCCATCTGATGAGGCTAACATTTAATTCAAGATAATTTGGTCATTTCCTTGAAATGCTATCGAATCATAAGCTTTGAATATAACACTCGTGGAGATGAATTACGCAAAATTTGTAATAAAACAAGCAATTATGCTAAAAAGAAGTGACAACTCAGTGAATTTTCAGCCTAAACTTCTCGAATATCAAACCTACCACTTCAGGAGATTCAGAATATATGTATTCAGCTAGCATATCGTGTAGTTCAGGTGACCCATTCCTAGGAGCTCCAAAATCCGCAGACCACCTAGGAAAAAAAAAAAAATACTTCGGTTACAATTGCAGCCACGGACAACATAGTTGAAATGAATGTAGGGGAAGAGCACATATAACTACACACACATGAAGATGAATACAACGAAAGAGGAAAAAGATAAGGCGTAGCAGTATGTGCAATAAAAGCAAAAGCACATAAACAGTAGAATATGCAACAACTGTCTAAGGCAAAAAAACTAAATGAGTAAAAATGGATTTAAAGATACAATTATCGTCCCTTTCTTGACTTATGCCATTAAGGACCTAATCGATGGAATCATTGGGTGAAGCAAGAATATTGAAGTGACTACACTCTGCATGTCAATTCTTCAAAGTTCCCTACCTATTGTAGAACGAAGACAATAGGTAGAACGAAGACAGACGTAAAAAACAGATATATCTACAGTTGAATATAGGGTTGCTGCATCACCCAGCCTGAACAGTATGATTTAAACAATTTTCAATAATTATGTTCCCAAATTCACTTCTTGTCTTCTATGTACCACCAAGTTCTTCACTTTGCTCGCAGTGTGTGTCTGCACATGTCAGACATGGACATGTATTTCACACACGCCGATACATAGCAGTCACAACGTGTTAAATTTCTATATGGTTATCTTTTGCATTGGAAGCACGTTGCACATGGGAATGAACAAGGCAAGGGAGATTTAAATTTGCTTTTAAAAATATAGGGTGAAAGAATAACTATAGAGCAATGGAAGATAAATTAGGGATTTAATCGGAAAGTCGGAAACTTTAAGGGTAAAAAATCATAATTTAAATTTCAAGGATTAATTAAAGAAAGAATCAAGGCTGGCATGTGTTCCGATGATACACAGACTAGTTTCGTTCCCAACTTTACACAAATACAGGGGAAGAAGAAGAAGAAGAACAGTGAATTGACTAGTTCTATGATATTTGTGACTGTTTAATGTGGTTTACAATAATATTATCTGATTAATGATGAAGTACTTTTCTTTTCATTGTGTCTTAGACTTGCCTGTACACCACATTTAAGATTTGTCGTGTCGTGTTGCTTCATCTCATATTTGTGACCCGTATCCCCCTCTTTCTAACCAAAACGATCGTACCCATCGTACTAATGTTCCTTGCAAATTTATCCCTATCCTTAAATTCATGTATGTAAAAGTTTGGACCTGAAAACGTTCAAGCAAATAAAATATTGGAACCTAAAACATTCGTCACTATAGAACCATTATCAAGGCGTTGCTCCCCATGTCTTGATTTAAGAAGGTTACCATGTTCAACATCCCATGGCCATTGTTGACATGCACTCGTGTTCCTCTACAAATCATAACTTGGTTCTAGTTGCGAAAAAGCATATTTTCATCTTCTGCACATATCCATGGGTAATGGTTGAGATGAGCAATGGTGTGTGGAGATACTGGAATGGGTATATCTTCAGTATTTGCTACTCGGGTGAGAGAGTTTTTTGTACTTTTAGACATTGACAAAGGTTGATTTTGATGGCAGCTCTTACGGAGAAGGCAATGGTGGCGGAGTGGTCCTCTGGCAAATGCAATTGTGGCTTGCGAGTTCACGTGCCATCTCTTAGGCATGGAGGCAAGCCTTCTGACTTTCTAAGGGCCCCAAGGGGGAGAAGGAAGGCTCGACCAGAATGGGATTTTCCTTTCCTCTCTCTCTTTTGAATGATTGAACCTTGTTACTTTTGAGCTGCCTTTTCGCCTGAGGCTTTCAGAGTTGTGAACTAACCTCTTCCTTTTACCAAGCGATACGCATTGCCTGGATAAAGCGCTGAAATGACATAAGGTCCTTCCCAGTTAGGTCTAAGTTTCCCTCGAGGGTGCGGTTTTCTTGCTGGCGTGATCTTTTTAAGCACCATGTCACCTATATGAAACTTTCTTTCAAGGACCCTTCTATTATATTAGAGTCTTGACTACCTTTGATAAGCCTGCACATGTTCAGCTCCCTTAAGCCTCAATTCATTCAATAGTTCAAGCTGTGCTAGCAAGGCTTCTCGTCGCTTATCTATCGAGAGGTCTTTTTCGAGCTGTACTCTTAAAGATGGAATCTTAATTTCGTATGGGATGTGACTTTTCTTTCCCTTGCCCTTTTTCTGTACAGGCGCCGATCTCGACCTCCTCTCTCCGGTAGCTTAGCACGATGGTCGCTTAAGTTGCTTACTAGTCAAGGGTTTGAATCTTTGTGTAAACCGTAGAGAGCAATGTTGGGACAAGTTGTGGCTGATTTATTAGCTTAGAATCCTGCGCCTGGAAATGAGTTGGTGACAGAACCGGACGAAGAGGTTTTTACAGCTGAAGAATCAAGTTGGTTGGGTCATGTATTTTGATGGGTCTCCAAGAAAGGCAAAAGAGATGACAGAGAAAGGAAAGAAAAAGAAGAAGCCAGATGATAGAGGTATGGGGATTGTGTTTATGTCCCCTGAAGGAGAAAGAGAAGTTTGTGTGATAAAGAGTGTTCTCCCAACATCCTTTTTGGAGATTGATTTGTCCACTCCAGTTTATTGCCGAGGATCGAGAAAATTCGCTCGAGGTAAATGCGTGGTATGAGCCAATAATGGATTACCTGGAGCTGGTCTATGACCACCCAGCGGACAAAAAGGAGTCGAGAAATAGTTGGAGGCAAGCACAGAGGTATATTGTTCTGACAAAGAAGTTGTACAAGCGAGGTTTCGATGGAGTTTACATGAAATGCATTACGAAGAAGCAAGGTGAATGAATAATTGAAATGGTGCATGGGGGTGACGAGATATTGATTGCACTAGACTAGAAAAAAGGACAATAAACACACAACTAAACATAACATTACAAAGTAAACTAACAACATATTAAGTTAACATAAGCATTGAACACTTTAAACTAGGTTTTGGCCCATCCACGCAAACACAACAAATAAAACCAAACAAAGACACTTAGCATAGGAGTAGATCTCCACCAAATAAAGAGAAAGAAAGCCATGCATTAAAACACACTACTTTGCGTCGACGGACTACTTATTTGAATCTTCTAGAAAGAGCTAATGTTAATTTCTTCTAGTCTCCCCTGTCACCGAGGGTGGTGGCCCGCACAATGAGCTCTTTTTGTTCGTCGAGGAGGGCCCTCTTTCTGTCTTCCAGACCACAAATGCGGTCCCAGATCAATTGTATCGCTCTTCCTACGGCCTCAGAATCGAGAGCAGGCGGATGCTCCCAGAACAGACTCAGCATTTGCTCCCGTTGGAGCTTCTCGTTTTCGACGGCTTGGATTTCTTGCTGAATTGTTGCAAGTCTTCCGGCTATATCCATAAGAGTGTTGTTGGAATAAGTGTTACTGAAAGTCTTTCTTTCTGACTTCTACGTCATATAGACTGAAAGAAGCTTCTATTTATAGGCCTTGGAGGCGCTTAACTCTTTCTTCTTATTAGTAATAAATTAATAATTGTTGTCTTAGTTCTGTAAGATGTTCAACCCCGGCTTTTCATGAATATGGAACCCCCTCCACTAGATTTGAGTGCGCTGAATAATTCTCCTTTCCCGTACGGATTTTAGTACGATACCTCAAAAAGCGAATAGTCCTTTGTTCTTCGCGGGTATCGCCACGCGGCTTAATCCCGATCACTCCGTCAGGAATAATAGGCAATAATAAAGCGCACATCAGAGAGTACTCCTATTTCTCTAAAATGAAAGGAGGGTGCCAAGGAAGCCCCTTTTTTACTAAGAGATAGAGCAATCCTCACTCCTAAACGCTTCCACTTACGAGCTCACCAATGGTAAACCTGATTGTCTTACTGAACCGAGCTTCTTAAATAGAGGACAGCGCCCCTGCCCTCTTGTCCGGATCGAGCATTCCTGGCCAAGTCTTCATTGATTCCAGATTTCCCCCTGGTTTTCTTCTTAAGTCAGGAGTGGTTCACGGTAACTCCGACAGCATACACATTGAGTGAGCGGATTTCACTCCAAGGCCATTCAATCAAGGAGGTAAGCGCTGATATCCCGATCTGCCTAATTCGTCGAGTCTTCCGTCGTGAGCTCAGCTGGGAGCCGAAGTCTTTCATTTCTTCTTAAAGTTTAAACCGAGGACTGGGCTAAGTTTTTCATTTCCTCTATGTGAGGAATTGAATTCGCCCCACGGGAGTGACTTTCTTCAATTCACTAAGCGGCATAGATTAAGTAGTGCCCTAGTAGCTCTTCCAAGGGCTAGTGCTTTCCCTTCGCTAGATCACAATAAGTAGAAGTGATTTTGGGCACAACTAGGATAGACAATCTAAAGCAAGGACTTCTTTTGCCTTACCAATGCCAATGGTATCTCCATGTACCTTTTCTATTTCCAAAAGTAGGAATACTTCAGTATTTTCACTAATCTTCGCAAATAACAACTTGCCTTTGGAAGATGAGCATGTTGTTGGTTCAAAAGTGTAGTCAAGGCCCAAATAATAATTCAGGCTAAAAAAAACATTTTAGTACCCTCTAGATATACCAAAGTTTCGCTTCGGGCCCTATTTTATCAGTTAAAACAGTTATGCCCCTCGATTTGTAATTGAGTTGTTGGATCAAAAGTGTAGTCAAGGCCCAAATAATCATTCAGGCTAAAAAAAACATTTTAGTACCCTCTAGATATACCAAAGTTTCGCTTCGGGCCCTACTTTATCAGTTAAAACAGTTATGCCCCTCGATTTGTAATTGTGTGTCAACTAAACACAACCATTAACTGCATGGAAAAAATATGACAGAATGGACCACAGAGGGCCCAAAATGAAACTTTGTAATTACAGGGTACTAAAGAGTTTTTTAACCTAAATTGTTTTGAGCCACATGATCCATTTCATTCTTTTCTTCTACTTTTTTGGATACCGTTAACCATTGTCCTTAATTGACATGCGTTTGCAAATCAAGGACCATAGTGTTTCAATTGATAATTAATGTAGGTATTATTGACGCGCAATACAATGTTTGTAGCTACTTAAGTTAAATTGCCAATGGTATTGCGCGATGTGTCCATTCCCCTTTCAAGGGATTTTACTTACAAAATTATTTTGTTTGTAACAATGGCGCGCGGCCACCTACCCAAGGTGTAAGCCTTGCCTCTTACCCGGCTCACTGGGTTAGTAAGGTATTCAATGCGCCCAGGGGGGATTTACCATTAGGCTAAGCCGGGCGTTCAACCTAGCAATAAACCATATGGGTTCCCAACAGTTCTACAAAAAACAATGACGTGCGGCCAGTGATCCTTGTTTCACCATGGAGCCTGTTTGGCACTACTTATATTTTCATATTGCGATAGCTTTTGTCACAAAGATTATGGTCAAAATCTAGTATGATAGTTGTGGTGTTTGGGTAAGTATTTCAAAAGTGGTTATGGTGGCATAATAGATTAATGTAAGTGTTTGGTCACATAAATGCAAAGTGAGTTGAATGCCCAAAAGACAATTGTGGCCTTCTATTGTGATAGTATTATATAATTGTATACATAGTTATTTTATTTGTTTTGATAAATATCATCTAATTAATTGTTAAAACTAAATAAGAAAATGCTTTACATATTAATTGATTATATAATAATATTATTAAATATATTAATAAAGTATTATTCTGTACAAAGTTTAATTTGATTAATAAGTATTATTAAACGTTTGCGGCAAAGCCTTGTCTAGGTTAGGAGGTATTATCTTAAAAAATCAGGGGCACTCTTGACAAAAAATTGCCACAAGTTTCAAACAAAAAAGTGGGCTGATACTTGATAGAGCAAATAAAGAAGTAGATGGACGGGTAGCAACTCTTGTCATTTGGTGAAGGCATGGTGGGAATTAAATGAAAAGATAAAGGGGTGAGCTTGTCATTTGGGGGCACAGTTGACTGGCCTTTCACCGTGATTTGGCCAGAAGCTACACTTCCCCAGCTTCGTGAGAACGCGCCACAATTGGGCCAACGTTGCGATTGGGCTGCGATCAGATTCTTGAAGTTGCACAAAATAGCCCAGCACTTTACCTCTTTTTTTTCGGCTTCGAACCTGCGTCTCGACTCACCAATCGTGCAGCCAAACTGGGCCATGGTACGGATAGACTTTGTGGCGCAAAGTCTTGGTAACGGAGTTCACTTTGCCATGGCGAAGCCATTTCTAACTTTGTTGTGAGATGTTTGTGGGAATTGTGGCTTTGGATGAAATAAGGGAAAGGATCACCAACGTAGGTTGAACGATTATTTTCCGTGAAGTAAACCTCCTTGGTTTGGCTATAGAGGGTTGGACTCAACTGAAATTCTTCTAATTCAATTACGAAATTGAATATTTCTCGTATCTCCTAAAGGCCGACACGTGGACTGTTGGGATTATGCCCGCAAACCAATTACTATATGCATTATACATTTTGACAGTTGTATTTATAGTTATGGATATCAGATTACATTTTATTGTATATGTTTATGAAATGAATGTTTGTTTGTAATCCTTAAACATCATTGTAGGAAATTTGTATGTATGTATGTATGTATGAGATGCATACATAGGATATACAAATTACTATTCATCGATGTTTAGAATTGTCTCAATGGATGATGAATTTGGATGTCTCATCAAGTTTACACTGTAGCATGATTAACTACCATTGGATGAAGTGATCTATCTCATTAACTAGAGTGTCTGCCTCTTAGTGTAAACCCGGGATGCATGCATGGGAGATACGAATTACTATTCTTTGATGTTTAGAATTGTCACAATGGATGACAAGATTTCGGGTTTACATTATAGCATGATTAACTTCCATTGTTTGGAGTGAAATATCTCAATCACTAGAGTGTGTGACTCTTAGTTAATATGGTGATGCATGTAGTGCACGACGGACCATGAGCTTTCCTATTTACACTCAATCGCTGTCAACAGTTATGTTAGAGGATAATATTGTAAATAGTGTAATGTTATAGTGTCCCACATCAGTTAGATTGTAAAAGTGTAGCTTCTAGCTAAGCCTATATATATTAGGCTCCTCTTGTAATCATTTTTCAATTGAATTCAATATATCATTTTCCTTTCTTTTACATGGTATCAGAGCCACCCGATCTTAGGGTCCGCTCCTTTTGTTATTGCCGATCAATGTTGATCGAGAGTGTTTCTCGTGTTCTATCAATTGTCGGATCTCTATCCAAGATCCGAGAAGAGTAGCAGCCCCTCAAACCCTAGCCGTTACCCCCTCAAGTACTGTTCATCGGAATCACTGTTCATCCGAAAGTACTGTTCATCCGAAGCTACTGTTCATCCGAAAGTACTGTTCATCGCAGTTACTATTCATCGCGGGTACTGTTCATCCGAAGCTACTGTTCATCGCAGTTACTATTCATCGCGGGTACTGTTCATCGCAGTTACTCCCTCCGTCCCATAATAAGTGTCCACTTCTATTTTGCACATTGTTTAAGAAATTTGTATTATTTTAGTTTTTTTGGTTCATTAAATGGTCACTTTCCAATTTTGCCCTTAGATGTGATGGGTGTTTGACTTTTTGCTTGTTTTGAGGCCACAAATAAATGCTACTTTGTCTTTATTATAAGGGTAGTTTTGGAAAGTAAGTAAAAGCTATATGCCAATTTAGGAAAGTGGACACTTATTGTGGGACGGAGGGAGTACTATTCATCGTAGGTACTGTTCATCAGAATCACTATTCATCGCCCCAAAAAAAAAAATTTATTTATTTTTTGAATCCAAAGTTATCTTTAGCCCTTATCTATGGAATCCAAAGTCCTTCCCCAACTAACTACACGAAAGTTGAACGGCTCTAATTTCCTTCAATGGTCCCGGGCTGTCAATATTGCCCTCACTGGCTTGGGTTTTGATGATCACCTTACCGAGTCTGCTCCTACCACCGATGAGAAGTCGATTAAGCATTGGAGACAAATGGATGCTCAAATTGTTGCACTTATTTGGAATTCTATGGAACCGCAAGTTGCGGACATGTGTGGTCATTTGGGCACATGTAAGGAGATTTGGGAGTATGCTCATCTCTTGTACTCCAGTGATTTGACTCAGATGTACGATCTCTCTTTTAAGAATTTTCAGTTGCAACAGAGTAATCTATCTGTAACTGATTACTTTGCTTCGTTTAAACGGTTGGTTGAAGAGTTGAATAGCGTCCTTCCTATCACTACTGATGCGAAGGAACAGCAGAAACAGCGTGAACAAATGGCCGTGATGAAATTTCTTGCAGGTCTCAAAAGTGATTTTGAGCCAGTTCGGTCTCAAATTCTTGGTGGTGCCACTCTTCCTTCTCTTGCTGAGACATATCAGCGTGTTTTGAGGAGTACTTCTCGGGATCCGATTATTCCTGTTCCTCCCGTTACTGATCATTCAGCCCTTGTTACTCAGGCTTCACAACATCCTATCGTTCGGGGTGGTGGTGGTGCTCCTCGTCGTGGAGGGGGTTATCGTGGTGGACAAGGAGGTCGTGGTCGCGGCCCCATGCGTCATTGTAATAATTGCAACAAGGATGGTCATACTCGGGAGACTTGCTGGGAACTTATTGGCCGTCCTGCTCGGTTTGCCCATGCTGCTACTACTACTCCTGGTGATACTCATTCTTCCGCTCCAGTTGTAGCTGATCAGTTTTCAGTTTCTCGGGACGAGTATACTCAGTTCTTACAGTTCCAGGCATCTCAGCAGGCATCTTCTCCTAGTACCTCTCTTGTTCAGAAAGGTACCTCCGCTGCTTGTCTCACCTCTCGTTCTGCTCCTTGGGTAATTGATTCTGGAGCCACTGATCATCTCACAGGTATATCAACCCAATTTTCATCTCTTGAAAAATCATCCTCATTGCCCCCGGTTACATTAGCCGATGGCTCCTCTATTCCTGTTGAAGGAATAGGGACTGTCTCATTGTCTTCATCCTTGTCTTTATCTTCTGTTCTTTACATACCTCAGTCTTCTTTTAATTTAATTTCTGTTAGCAAATTGACAAAGAATCTTAATGCTTGTGTCTCCTTTTCTCCTGATTCTGTTCTTATTCAGGATTTGACGACTCGGAAGACGATTGGCGTAGGGCATGAATCCGATGGTCTCTACTACTTTGATGGTTCATCTCCACCGCCCACTTCTCCCATTGCTTGTTCTGCTACAGTATCTCCTCACCAGATTCATTGCCGCCTTGGACATCCTTCTTTGGCCAACTTGAAGCTGCTAGTACCTAGTTTGAGTCATTTGTCTATTTTAGAGTGTGAGTCGTGTCAGTTGGGGAAGCATCACCGTGTCCAATTTGCTCCTCGAGTTAATAAAAGAGTGTCTTGTCTATTTCAATTAGTACATTCAGATGTTTGGGGTCCACACCGTATAACCTCTATTAAGGGGTATCGGTACTTTGTTAGCTTTGTTGATGATTTCTCCAGAATAACGTGGATTTATTTAATGAAAAATCGTTCTTAGTTATTTTCAATATTTTGTGCATTTTGTAATGAAGTTAAAACTCAATTTAATGTTCCTATTCAAATTCTTCGTAGTGATAATGCACAGGAATATTTCTCTCATCCATTCACCACCTACATGAGCAAATGTGGGATGCTCCACCAATCATCGTGTGTGCACACACCTCAGCAAAATAGTGTTGCAGAAAGGAAAAATCGTCACTTGTTAGAAGTCACCCGCACCTTGTTGTTTGAAATGAGGGTTCCAAAATGTTACTGGGGGGATGCAATTCTTACTGCTTGTCATTTAATTAATCGTATGCCTTCCTCTGTTCTAGATGGATGCACTCCTCATGCTACATTATTTCCTACTGAGTCTCTGTTTCCAGTTAGTCCACGTGTTTTCGGATGTGTTTGTTTTGTCCATCATCTTACCCCGGGCACTGACAAGTTAGACCCACGTGCTATTAAGTGTGTTTTCTTAGGGTACTCTCGTGTTCAGAAAGGCTATCGTTGTTATAGCCCTCTACCCTGCGCCGTTTCTTTGTGTCAGCAGATATTACCTTTTTTTAGTCCACTCCATACTATTCAGAGTCCTACTCTATGAGCGATCCTGATTTTATGCTTCCCTTACCTCTTGCAATACCTCCCACATCCCCTGTCCTTCCCACCCCAGAGGTTTCCTCCCGCCTGGATCGCCCACACTTGCAGACATACACTCGCCGCCCTCGGACCGTTCCGGATTCTGCTACTCCGTCAACCGCCTCTGCGTCTTCAGATCCACCTACATCAGAATCTGACCTTCCCATTGCTCTCCGTAAGGGTAAGCGCGCTTGTACTTCTCATCATATTTCCAACTTTGTCTCTTACAATCGTCTGTCTCCTGGTTTTTCTTCGTTTGTTACCTCTTTGTCTTCTGTGTTTGTTCCTAACACTGTTGCAAAGGCTCTTACCCACTCCGGATGGAGACAGGCAATGGAGGATGAGATGTCTGCCTTACGACATACTGGTACTTGGGACTTAATTCCTCTTCCTTCGGGCAAGACAGTAGTGGGATGCCGTTGGGTTTATAATGTTAAAGTGCACCCTGATGGCACAATAGATCGCCTGAAAGCCCGCCTTGTTGCCAAGGGCTATACGCAAGTTTATGGCCTTGACAATTCCGAGACGTTCTCTCCTGTGGCTAAGATCACCTCTGTTCGTCTCCTCATTTCTCTTGCAGCCATATATCACTGGCCCTTACATCAGCTTGATGTCAAGAATGCCTTCCTTAATGGCACTTTGTTGGAAGAGGTATATATGGAGCAACCACCTGGGTTTGTTGCTCAGGGGGGGAGTCGAATATGGTATGTTGATTAAGAAGATCTTTGTATGGCCTGAAACAGTCTCCTCGTGCCTGGTTTGGTAGGTTCAGTGATGTAGTTGCTGAATTTAGACTCCAGAGATGTGGTGTTGATCATTCAGTCTTTTATCGACATACTAAAGCAGGTAAAATCTTCTTGCTTGTATATGTTGATGACATTGTTATAACCGGAGATGACTGCAAGGGTATTTTGGAGTTGAAGTTATTTCTGCAAAACAAATTTCAAACCAAGGACCTCGGGCAGCTTAGATATTTTTTGGGTATTGAGGTTGCTAGGTCAAGTGAAGGGATTTGCTTATCTCAAAGGAAGTATGTTCTTGATCTCCTATCAGAATCAGGGATGTTAGGATCCAAACCTGTGGAGTCTCCTATGGATCCTAACACCAAGTTACTATCAGATCAAGGGGAGTTATTGGAGGATCCTGAGCAGTATAGACGTCTGGTTGGTAAGCTTAATTATCTTACTCTTACTAGACCTGACATTGCCTTTTCAGTGAGTGTCATCAGTCAGTTCATGAGTTCTCCTCGTACCACACATTGGGAGGCAGTGATGCGTATTTTGAGGTATCTCAAAGGAGCTCCTGGCCGTGGTTTATTGTACCAGGATCGCGGTCATATACGTATTGAGAGCTACAGTGATGCTGATTGGGCTAGATCTCCTGGTGATAGGAGATCCACTACAGGATACTGTGTTTTGGTTGGTGGTAATCTTGTGTCCTGGAAGAGCAAGAAGCAAACAGTAGTTTCTAGGTCGAGTGCTGAGTCTGAATACAGGGCTATGGCACATACTACGTGTGAATTAGTGTGGATGAAGCATCTACTAGAAGAGCTTGGGTTTACTCAGTCTTGTCCTATGAATTTACTTTGTGACAATCAAGCTGCCGTTCATATAGCTTCCAATCCAGTATTCCACGAGAGGACAAAACACATTGAGGTTGATTGTCATTTTGTTCGGGAAAAACTTCTAGAGAAAGTAATCAATACCGTTCACGTGAAATCCGCGGATCAGTTAGCCGATTTGTTCACAAAAGCATTAGTTGGGACTCGGGTTAAATATATATGTGACAAGCTTGGTGCATATGATATGTATGCTCCAGCTTGAGGGGGAGTGTTAGAGGATAATATTGTAAACAGTGTAATGTTATAGTGTCCCACATCGGTTAGATTGTAAAAGTGTAGCTTCTAGCTAAGCCTATATATATTAGGCTCCTCTTGTAATTATTTTTCAATTGAATTCAATATATCATTTTCCTTTCTTTTACAAGTTAATAGGAACTCATAACTTGTAAAGGATATGTGTTCTCAATCTTGAGACAATAATGAACACAAGCCATGTGTATGATTGCTTTGACTTACCAATCAGTGAGGTCTTCAAGATCAACACCTAGGTATCTTGGGTAATCATGACTCATAGTGTGGTGGATATATTTTTTTCAAGACAGAATCTACCATCTGTTAAAGAGTAAGCATTTTCTTAAGAATATCACCGAGTTGGTCACTGAGAACTACAGTCTTGTTGATAAACAGTTATCAACATGTTTGATAATCATGAGAGGTGAACGAGACTCAAGGAATATGAGATGTAATTACAATTCAGGTTGACAGTACTAGTTATCCGACTACCTGAATGTGATTAGGAATGTTGAAGGTAGAGGGAGATTAGTGTCATCTTACAAGTCTAGTTATCACTTCGAATATGTTCTTATGCCTTGGATTGCAGTTGCCATTATTTATTCGTGTAACGATAACTAATCAGCTAGTTAATTCATGGATTAAAGAGTTTAATCACGAAGGAATTAATGACTGATCTAAGCCAATAATTAAGAACCTAAGAGGTCACATTCATAGCTTCAATAGAATTCTAGGAAGGCATAAAAGAGGTCAACCAATCGATTGCTAAGTATGTCGGTTTGAAAGCTTAAAAATAGAAGATCTACGGGCAGAATAGTTGTTTGTTTTTCTGCTAAGAAAAAGCCCTATACCAGGTTCTAAAGTTCTCCTAGACCTTCCAACTTAGTCTTTGAAGGGTTCCCACCTATGAAGCACAGACGTGGGTGCAGGGATTCGGGTGCGGGGAGTTCGACAATTTTCCCAAAATCAAGAATGCAGGTGCGACGGGGTACTTGAATAAAATTTTAAAAAATATATTTTTATATGTTACTATATATGAACAATTCTAATCATATCTAGAAAAAAAAAAAAAAAGAAGAAGAAGGGTTGTAATATTGTAAAAACTTAAGGGGTTTATTCATAATAAATGCCAAGTCTTATATATATATATATATAGGGTTTCTTATTCTTATAAGACTAGTAGCTGCTACAAGAGAGAGAGAGAGAGAGAGAGAGAGAGAGAGAGAGATGATCGACAGAGACAGAGAGAAACAGAGAAACAAGAGACAGAGAAACGAGACAGACTGAGAGAGAGAGAGAGAGAGAGAGAGAGAGAGAGAGAGAACGTCGAACCTAGTCATGGAGGCTGGAGATCGCAGCTTAGGATTGCCTCTTTCTTCTTCCCCATTTCTTTTGTTTTTTCATTTTTTTAGCTTTAACATATATCTCAGCTGAGGATCGTCTATTTAGGGTTTTTTAAGTTTGTGGTATATATTTTTTGGTCCCCTAGTTTATAAAAAAAAAAAAATTTGTTTCTAAACTTTTTTTTTTAAATTGCCCTGCCACACCCCCCAAAAGTGTCCCTCCCGCACCCCGACGTGTCCTAGCCGCACCCATCCGCACCCAAAACACCTAAAGAACTCAGCAGAACTACCCGCCGCACCCGAACTGAGTGTGCACTTAGTGCCCCTGCGGCTCCATTTTTTGAGAGTGCGTGCATCATAGGCTCCCACAAACCCTAGCCTTCCAAGGAGTATTCAAAGGAGATATGGGAGTGAAGCTTCCGGATTTCTCTACAAGTGTGCTAGATTCAATAAGAAGTAGTTCTTGCATAAACCGAAAAGTTTTTCACGGATTTTATCACTGCAAATCAGATTTTCATAAATAAAATCAAATATGGACGGGCCACATCGAGAGCATGATTTCTGGAACATCCTTTCATGACGTCATTGACCCGTGCTATTAACGTGACCCGATGGCTAGAAATAGTAGTAGTAGTCTTTTCATGACACAAGAGGAAGACATTAAAAGACATACTACTAAAATTACCTGCACTTGAGAGGTCCATTTGAAATATTCTCAATGAGACTTGCGCTCATCATTACCACACAGTCTATCGCGAGATTTCACAGCTCTACTCCTCCCTTTCTAGCTTGCTTTCCCTTACACCTAACAAACTTAACTACTTCTTCGATTTCTTCAACCACACAATTTATTACTGCAAACACTCATACACAACCTAGCAAATTGCAGCACTATAATAAAAAGGGCGAACTACATTGACCTCCTTTGAAGAATCTGAAATACAAATACAAATACAGGGATCTCTCTTGTGTTCTAAAAATTACATTAACCTCCCTTGTAAAAAGACTGACATAAATGGCACCAAAGGTACAACAAAATGACACATTATTACTTCAAATTGAGACCAATAAATTGAATGTATTATACTTGAATGTGTTGTAGAATTTTTCAAAACTCAAAATTATAGGAGAGGAGGGGAGGCTTAAGTGTAAAAAAATCATTTCTTTTGAGGTATATAAGCAATTTTTCTAAAATTAAGGGGCCTTAATACATCCGTCCCTGTTCATTGTACTAATGTACCCACTGTTGATGCTCTAACATGAATTTATTTTTCTAAGCAAAGTGGAGGTCATGTTTGGTCTAAGACTTCTTACTATTTATTAGCATGAAATTGAACCTAATCACCAGGTGCATGCATGCATTATGTGCACATTCTAGCCCGTCTCTCTTCTCTCCCTCTCTCTCTCTCTATATACATACATAGTATTTTTTATATGAGTGTCCATATATTACTCACTAATTTCTTGCAGTTTCAAATCAACGACCATTTTATGAACCTTGTTTAAATCTGTTCATGACACAATGCAACAAATAAAGAAAAGTGACAACAATAAACTTAATGCAACAACACTATTTTACGTCATGTGCTCAAGAGCAGATCTGGAAAATCAATTCAGGGGGGCTTGATGTACAGGGGTTCGGGGGTAGCGCCCAGGAAAAAAAAATACTGGACCTATTTATACATATTTTGGACTTATTTATGCACATTTTGGACATTTATACATTTTTTGTGTATATTTTGGACCTATTTATACATATTTGATAATTAGCATAAAAAACATAAGAGAGAGAAGGGGGGGGGGGGGGGGGGGGGGGGGGCTTAGTACGATAACTTTATAATGTCAGAGGGGCTTTTATAATTTCAGGGGGGCTTAACTGTAAATAAAAATTATAAAAATAATAAATAGTGTAAATGTACAATTTTTCATATACCCACCCCCCCCTCCTATGGAAATCCGCCCTTAGGCACCATGCCATTACAATTTGGATAAACCTAAAAAAAAAAAAAGGAAGAAATTATGCATTTGCACATAACATAAATACCCAACATCATACACAAGCGAAACTTCTAGTCGAAAATATAAGTAACACATCACAAGGACACAAACACAACACAGAGAAGCACGTGCACAGAAGGCCTCCTCATTCTCACTAAAACGCCACACCGAACTGAAACCGACCCGAAACCATGTCGTCAACGCCACACCGAACTGCCACTATTTTGGTCGGAATCGGTTGAATTTAGCGTCAAAACTGACCGATTTTCACCCCTAATTTTAAGAGAAATCTTAGTAATTTCACTTTAGTCCAAACTCACAAGGGGTTAAGTGTCCACTTTTGAACCACATGGGAGTAAAGTGGAAATGGACCTAAACATGGGGGCAAAATGTAATTAACCCTAAAAAAATAAGAACAAGGTTGTCCAATTAAAGATTCATTATAAGCTGAAAAGCACCTCCAATCCAACTTCAAATAAGTTGGCTTTTGGGCCTTAAATAAGTTGAAAAAACCAAGAAGTTCTAAAGCTATAAGCCACACCAAACACTTCATTTCAGGTTTTTCTAAGCTATAAGCTATAATCTGCAGCTTATAAGTTGCACCAAACAGGGACAGTATCTCCAAGGCACCCTACTCTTGCAAAACAATTTCCAAGGCTGAGTTCAACTCAAGGGTTCGTATGAGAGTGTGTTATTCTCTCAACACATGAATTATAATCACTTAGCTTACGTTTGTTACAACAGACAACAAGACAAATTACTAGACTAATATATGTATATATACATATATATGTATTTATATAAACAAATAAATAAAATTGACTTTCTCATCAATTCCCAAGGACTTCCAAAATGGCACTTTCTTTGTTTCCATACTCGCACAAGTCCTTCCCTTATCAGAAATAATACACATCCCACCCCCACATAACCTAGCAATTATATGGTTGCACCTTGCTAATGCACATCTCATCACTCCTATATCTAATCATTATGACTTAGATGTATACAAAAAAATATACACATATACTAAAAAGATTGAGCATCAAAAGTTAAAATTGTGTCGGACGTTATTTGAAAGAGTAGAAATCTTCTATGATTGAATCAAAATCAAAAGTCATAGCGTTCTCTATTTCACTGTAGTCAATAATGTGATCCACAAGAAACTGATCCTAATCTTGTTGCGAAATACAGTTCTAACAAATTAACAACTATCATAACTGAGAATGATTGCTTTGTAGTGGCAATAGTATACTTATGACCTGTTTGCTTCCATCAATCCCGAGCAGAATTCATCAACAATGGATAAATCTTGTAGTTTTGGATGTTGAGGGTGAATGTGGGACAAGGCAGAGATTTCAGTTTTGTTTTGATGAAGGCTTTTGACTTCCAAATTGAATTTTATAGGCATGTACATTTTTAAAAAGTTAGAAACTTCAAGGGTGCATAATAAATTTCTAAACCAGAACACATACATGACACGAATTTTCAAAATATTTGCATGGGCCAAGGCCTCCCCCAGCTCCTACGTAGTTCCACGCTAGTAGAACCCAAGTGTTACCCAACTTTGCAAACATAACATATTACATCATTAGAATATGATGTGGCCTGATATAAAAGTGGTTGACCGAGCAAGTGTAGAGATTCATAGCACTGCAACTTCGCAAGGCAGAATATCACAAAATGATGTAAACCGTCATCCACACAAACTATCAGCAGTATCGAGGATATTTTGAGAATAATGGACGACCAAAAAGTCCCCAGACTACCTTTGAAGTTTGAAGAAGTGATAAAAGCAGCTGTAAATAACAAATAATCAAACTCAATTTAAAATAGAAAACAAGAAAGGGCAGAATATCTCACTTAATAGCAGCTTTTAGAAATGATGAGCAACCCTCTACACGTGTTTTCGCTACTCCAAGGGCTTCAGAAAGTTGTTGCATATCATCATCATCAGCCAAGTGCAAGTGTTGTGGGACAGGAATTCGGGGGAACTTTTTGTAAATTTTCCTGACACGATCTAGCAGCGAAATTTTGTCATACTCAAAAAGAGAAACAATGTACTGAAAAAGTTGGATTGATCAACAAAATAGCATGGCTATAAATATGTAGACCCAGTCAAATTAAGAGTACCACAACACGAGGTGATATGACATGACTGATGCAGTAAAATGTAGCGACAGTTTAATATTTTAACTTTACCTGTTATTTCCTTTACCACAGCCTTGTAGTAATAGATTTACTAGAAATTACTTAGCTTTTCACTTACTTAAGCCTATAAAGGTTTAAAACCTCTCTTGGAGGTAAACATATAATTACAGACTTTTATTAATATATAGTTTTCAGAGCTTTGGCTCAGATTCTCTCTTCCTCAAAACTTAGTTTTTCTAAACTTGGGATTTCATTCTCGAATTCTATTTGATTCTTGAGATTTCGCTGTCATTTGGTATCAGAGCATCAGGATTTCGATTGTCCTTTCTTCTCAAAGTTCAAATTTGTGCAAAGTTTGAAGCAAACTTTTTTCCTACTGCATTCCAAGCCAGATTCAAGTCTCGATTACAAGTTTTCATTGTGATTTGAGTTCAGAACAGGCAAGAATCTGATCTGGACCTATTTTCAACTCTTGAACCTTCTTCGTTTTGTTCAAACATATGTTGGGTATTTGACTCATTTTGCTGTGTAAGCCTTCAAAATCAGCACACCACCTGTTTGATAAAAGTCCAAGTTGAAGTTCTGTAGAGTAACTTGCTAGAACCAGTTTGTACTAGCAATTTTCTTGCTTACTATGGCTCAGAGACAAGAGAATAGGCGGGGTAGAGGCAGAGGAAGTGATGTGACTCTTGATGATTGGGTTGAGATACCTTCATCTATTGGTCACAATGATGTTCAACAACAAAATCAGAATCAAAGAAGTGAGATTGAAGACTTGAGAAGGCAAATTGCTGCCCTCACCAAGATGGTGCAGCAGCATTTGCAACCTCCTAGTGATAGGATTGATTTTTCAAGCATCACGATCCAAATTCCAGAATTCTTTGGTCAAGAATCGGAGTTTGTCGATTGGGTGAATGAAGTTGAAGCTACATTCAATTATTAAGATATAATTGAAGAAAAGAAAGTAAAATTGATGGGAAAAGTTTTGAAAGGGAGAGCTGCGAAGTGGTGGCAGCAAATTAAAGCTGTTAAAAAGAGAAGGGAAAACTAAAATCAAGGATTGGAAAAAAAAAATGAGGAAGAAATTGGGGGAAAAGTTCTCAACCATGAATTTTACACTCCAATCAAATGTGCGGATACACAATTCCATTGAGTTGGAGTTTGAAGAAAAACCAAAATTTTATGAACACTTGGACGAAGAACCAATATTTGATGCATCGTATGGAAGTGGGTCTGATGAAGACCTAAGTAAAGGAGATGAAAATGAATTGGAGTTTATCCAACTTCTTTGGTCTCCAAAGAAAAAGGGTTTTGCTTCAAGTTGTGATGAGGAGTCTTTCGAAGAATTTTCTTTGGATCTTCGAGAGGAAGTGGCTGAGAAAGTGGCTGGTTTTAAGGATTTCATGGCTGGACAACCTGATTTAGCTGTTTCTAAGGCCAGTATAGGTGATTATACCACTGTTGGAGCTGATACAGAACAACCCAAAGCTCCAACTGGAGTTTTTGGATGTTCAACGGTAACTAAGATTCTCAAAGCGGGTACATCAGATACTGATTTTTAAAAGTCTGTCTTGGTAAATGTTGAGGCTTCAAAGGCGGTTAGAAAGTTGTCTTGTGAAGAACTTTATCCACAATTTCCTCCTAACTTACCATCTATGAATAATTTTCTAGATGTGGGTCCACTTCCTAATCCACCATCTTCTCCTATGGCAACCAAAGAAATAACTCAAAAGAAGTAGGACTAGTCCCAAAATCAGTTTGAAGAAGTCAAGGATCAAGGCTATTTTTTATATCCGATCATTAGGGTTGAGAGTGCACTTGATTGTTGCGTGGTAACTATACTTTCCAAGATTAATCTCAAGCGAAAGCAATTGCTGAAGTGCGGAGGATGAAGCTTATTCTAAAACTTGAGGACAAGTTTTCTTTAGAAGGGGAGTATGATGCAGTAAAATGTAGCAACTATTTAATATTTTAACTTTACCTGTTATTTCTTTTGTGATAGCCTTGTAGTAATAGATTTACTAGAAGTTACTTAGCTTTTACTTACTCTAGCCTATAAATAAGAGGTCTTAAACCTCTCTTGGAGGTAGACATAAATTTACAAACATTTATTAATATAGAGTTTTGCAACCTCTTCATAACTCGATTTCTATTTGATTCCCGAGATTTCGCTGCGTCAATGACACCGAGTGATGTAAACTTTACAATTGAGTAGTGGTACTTATATTCGTAGTACTTTAAGCTTTAATAGTAGTATCTTTAAGTTATCTATTTTAGTTGTCATTTAGTGTTGGTCATAAATGTAAGGGTAGTATAGGTTAAATAGGGTGTAAATAGTAGGCTATGGTTGATAGTAATTAGTTTTGAGATTATGATGTATTGAATTAGTTATAAACCAAGTGAGCTCTTAAGCTCTTTAATGGAGATTCACTTCCCAAAACCTTAGTTCTTCTTTTCTCTTCAATTTCCTCTTAGTAATTGCAATTCAGAGCAATCTTACGACCATATGGTTTGCTGATTTGAACCCAAACAGAACCTTCAAACATCTCAAACCCAGATTTGTTAGTCGGTGTAGATAGTGGTTGACAACTCGTACAATTTGACCAACATATGTCACCAACGACTCCACGTGCATCAATACAACCACCAATTATGGTCTTGCAGAAGTGCCCAGGAGTCCAATCTGGAGCCTCGCTTCGGAAAAGTCCATTCCAAAGCCTCATTTCGAAGAAGCCCATTTCGAAGCCTCATTTTAGAGTAGCCCACTCCGAAAGAGTAGCCCGCTCTGAATCCTCAGCTACGCCCATTTCGAAGCCACACTTCGGAGAAGCCCACTCCGAAGCCACACTTCGGAGAAGCCCAATCCGGAGCCTCACTTCGGAGAAGCCCATTCAGAAGCCTCACTTCGGAGGGATCCATTCCGAAGCCTCACTTAGGAGAAGCCCATTCCGAAGCCTCTTTTCATAATAGCCCACTCTGAAACCTCAGCTCACAAAGGAAGTCCACTTCAAAGGAGTCCACCCAAAAGCAAAATGATCTCTGTGTCTCACCCATTACTCTTCCACTCGCTCCAATCACGTGCACTTTAATTATACACACTCACCACTCGGACACCCACCCTTGGTCCGGAAGCAGTACCTAAGGGTGATCAAGTCTACAGGGATTTCGGAAGCTCATGGCTAGGTGGCTAGAGCCGAAGGCATCTCCCAAGCCTACGTCTCATGGGCAAGGTTAGGGTTGATCCCAGAGAGAGAGAGACACGTGACTTTCACATGCCTTACCCCCAACCAGCCTCACAACCAATGAGTGAGGCCCTTCGACGCAAAACTTGCCTAAACCTTTGACCAACAGTGTCCAGTCATTTCAAGCTTGCAAAATCGACTGTACCAATAGAAAAGAACCTTGATTCCCGCCCTCGCTTAACCCTCTGCATGCCTCGACACTCACCCTCGCTTACCTTCTCAGAACCAATAGCGAAGGCCTTGGTACCCCAACTCGCTTAAACCTCTGCACCAGTAGTATTCCTTCCCCCCTTTGACCAGCCAATGGTACTAGTTCACCACTAGACGACATCATCTCCCTCTAACATGTCTCTCCCATCTCAATATACCGCTTTGTCTATATTCCATTTAATGATCCCAACCACCTTAAACATAAGCATTTAAGTCTCTCATCTACCTTAAAGCCCACTAAGAGGATGCTAGCTCGACCTTACCCTATCACATCAAAGCTTTGCAGCTGCCCACGACCTCGAGTATAAATAAGTAGCCTCATTTACTACACCCAACAACCCAACAAAAAACTCAATCCTACACTAGAGCAAAGGATTAACAGTTATTCCAACTCTCACCCACTTATAAAAACATTCTCATTGTCTTGAGCACAACTAGACCCTTCGTACTACAAGACCCTTTGTCTTACTTGACCCTTCGCCTCATTTGACCCTTCGTCTCACAACACCCTTCGGTTTCACCTAGACCCTTCGTCTCACAATACCCTTCGTTTCGCCCTATCCTTCACTCCACTTCAATACCTACTTACTTCCCTTCGACAGTTGAACAATTGTTTTTCCAAGCTTAGAGAGAACAACTGTTCCTCTATGTTATTTTATTAGATGTCAAAATACAATAATGACTAATTACAAGATAGTCCCTAAACAATAAAATAACTATATCTAGCTACTAATAAAAAAAAAACTCCAACACTCCCCCTCAAGCTGGTGCGAAGATATCTCTCATACCCAGCTTGCTAAGAATGAAATGAAATGCTCTACTCGCAAGGCTCTTGGTAAGGACATCAACTAACTGATCTCCGAACTTCACATATGGAGTACAAATCTTCCCACTATTTAGTTTTTCCTTGATAAAATGACGATCAATTTCCACATGATTAGTCCGATCGTGCTGACAGGATTATGGGCATTGTCAATGGCTGCTTTGTTATCACAGTATAGCTTCATTGAGTCTTCAGGATTAAAACCAAGATCAGACAGGATAATTTGGATCCACAATAATTCACACCCCCTGAGCAATGGCTCTAAACTCTGCTTCGGCGCTAGATCTAGCCACTACGGGCTGTTTTATGCTTCTCCAAGTTACCTCTCCAAGTTACCAGGTTCCCTCCAACATAGGGGTGGCAATTTTTGACACGACAACCCGTTTTACTGAGACAACCCGAACACAACACAACATGACACGATTAATTGTAAATAGTTTGCATTATAGATGAATAGTACTCAAAACTAAAAATCAAACCCAAAGCACACAACCCTATCAATGACACGATTATGACACGAGAACCCGAATTGCCACCCCTACAAGTCCAACAAAGGAACAATACCCGGTTGTCGATCTTCTATCAGTAACCGATCCGGCCCAATCCGCATCTGTATAAGCTTCCACTTGAGTGTGACCATGCTTAGCAAAGAATAAACCTTTCCCAGGCGCTGACTTGAGGTACCTCACAATTTGGAAAACAGCGTCAAGATGAACCTGTCCAGGAGAATGCATATACTGACTTACCACGTTCACTGCAAAAGCAATGTCGGGTCTGGTGTGTGAGAGATAAATCAGTTTACCCACCATTCTCTAATATCTTCCCTTTTCTACTGGTTCTCGTCCTGGGTCATCACTAAGCTTTAGATTAGGATCCATTGGAGTATCCGTTGCCTTACTACCAAGCATTCCTGTTTCCTTTAGTAAATCCAGCATAATACTGTCTCTGGGATAAAAAGATCTCATCTTTGGATCTAGCCACTTCAATTCCCAAGAAATATTTTAAGCTTCCCAAGTCCTTGATTTCAAATTCCTTGGTCAAGTAATTTTTTAACTTTCCCATCTCTTCCAGATCATCTCCAGCGAGAACGATATCATCAACATAGACAATTAATGCTGTCAATTTACCGCTTGAAGAATGTTTAATAAGAGAGTATGATCACCTTGGCTTTGTTTGAACCCATACCTGAGCATAGCCTGAGAAAACCGATCAAACCACACCATCGGTGACTGCTTGAGCCCATACAATGACTTCCGAAGACGACAAAATTTCCCTTTTTGTTTTGGTATCCTCAAAACCTGGAGGGACATCCATGTACACTTCCTCCTCTAAATCACCATGGAGAAAGGCATTCTTTACATCAAATTGATGTAGCGGCCACTCAAAATTTGCAGCAAGAGATAACAAAATTTTTACGGAATTCATCTTGGCCACTGGAGCAAATGTCTCCTGATAATCTACTCCATAAGTCTATGTGAAACCCTTAGCTACCAAACGGGCTTTATACCTCTCAATCATCCCATCAGCCTTGTATTTCACAGTGAACACCCACTTGCACCCTACTGTCTTCTTCCCTTGTGGTAATTCTGTTAATTCCAATGTGCCATTTTTAGAGAGTGCTTTCATCTCCTCAACCATGGCAGACTTCCACTTAGGGTCAGACAAGGCTTCCTAGACATGGTTAGGAGTAGACACAGAAGACAGACTAGAAACAAAAGCTTTATGGGATGGTGACAAACGAGAGTATGACACAAAATTAGAAAGAGGATGTTTAGTACCTGTCCTAGTGCCTTTACGATGAGCAATAGGTACATCTAAATCATTACCAGATGAAGGAGTAAGAGATGGAGAGATACTTGGATCATCATCACTAGAAGAGATTGGCTGGAGTGGAGGGATTGGAACAACTTCCATTTCTGTTGCCCCAAATCTTCTTCTCTCCTTGTTCTTTGAGTAGGTAAGCAACGCCTACCTACTTTTTCTCTTTTGTTACAATATCTTCCCTCTCGTCAACATTCTCCTCTTTTTCTTTTTCTTTTTCTTTTTCTCTTTCTCTCACAAACTCCTCTTCATGTTCAACTTCCCCTTTTTCTCCTCCCTCCTCATTATTGTCTCCTAACTCCACTACTCCCTCAATAACAATAGGAACAGACATCTCTGCCACACTCATTTTCTCCCCCTAAAGAGGTGACTGTGGAGACTGAAAGTAGGACTGGGCCTCATGGAATGTGACACCCATGGAGACATACACCGACGAGAAGGAGGATGATAACACTTGTACCCCTTTTGTGTCGGTGAGTAACCAACAAAGACACTTAAGAGAACCAGTCCTACTTTCAGTCTCCACAGTCACCTCTTCAGGGGGAGAAAATGAGTGTGGAAGAGATGTCTATTCCTATTGTTATTGAGGGAGTAGTGGAGTTAGGAGACAATAATGAGGAGGGAGGAGAAAAAGGGGAAGTAGAACATGAAGAGGAGTTTGTGAGAGAAAGAGAAAAAGAAAAAGAGGAGAATGTTGAAGAAAGGGAAGATATTGTAACAAAGGGGAAAGAGTTACTTACCTACTCAAAGAACAAGGAGAGAAGAAGATTTGGGGCAGCAGAAATAGAGTCCATTCTTTTCCCTACCATTGCCAATCACCTTCTTGGTGGAGAGATCCTGAAATACACAGTGAGAAGGGAAAAAGGTAACACAACAATTAAGGTCACTAGTAATGCGACTAATCGAAAGAAGGTTAGTCGAAAATTTTGGTACAAGAAGAACCGAAGATAAAGACAAAGACTCGAAAGCATGAATAACACATTTACCAGAAATGGAAGAAAGACTACCATCGGCAGTTTTAACCTTATCTTTCCCTGAACAAGGATTGTAACTAGAAAAAATAGTTGACAAACCAGTCATGATGATGCCTAAAACTGGTAAGAAAGGTTTTAAGAGAAAATATTACAAGAACAATTTGCGAGTGGTTCGGTCCCGTTAACAAGGTGACCTACGTCTACGGTTGCGTCTGTGCGCTCTCACTAACAGATCACCGGCGGGCCTGGTGAACCAACAATTAGAGGCGGCACTACCAGTAATACCGGCCGGGTATATGCGTTTGAAGGTGAGTTCTCTGTTTAGGCTTGTGAGCTAGAGAATAATAATCGGGATCCCTATTGACAGGGTAGGTGGGCTCTTTTATAGATGCAAGAGTCCACCCCTACATGGTAAGTTGATAAAATTAGGAAGCCCAATCTAATCAAAATAGATTTACATGATTTTAGGGGAGTTTCCTAAGTGGTTTAGGAAACTGCCATATCTCCTTTCGCAGACTTATAGTTGATTTAGGAAACTGCTGGACAGCTCGGGAACGAGCCGTACCTCCTGGAGAGTTGCCACACCGTATTCCCGGGCTGTGCAAGCATCCCGAGCGGTGTCGTCTGTTGACCTCAAGAGCGTAGACCCCCAAGCTCCCATTCCAGATAGTCCGAGTCGCTCTGCTGACGTGGCGATTTGGCCTTAGCAGAATATTTCTGGACGTACCAGCTGCCCCCCATTTTCGAAGTTGATGTGATGTTCCATCAGATGAAGTTTGAAAATTAAGACTGCATCCGAGAGACCGTTCGGTAATAGATCGGGATTCTACCAGGGATAGGACCGGCTAGAGTGATCAGCCGGGATACAGACCGAGCGGTGACCATGTGAGCCCAAGTTCTTCCCATGCCACGTGTCCACTGATCACTGGCCTGGTCAGGATCCAACGGTGCCAGCCTAGGAGTAACCGAACCATTTACGTGGCAACCGAACCGTCCCATCGAACATTTAATGCCCAGGTCTTTCGAGGCGACGCCTCACGTGGCTGAAGCGACAGTTCCGGCAGGAAAACATATGAGCCGTTCGATCAGTTTTGATCTGAGCCGTCCAAGGTTTCTATATAAGGAGCACCTGTTCATTCCATATATACCTGCTGTCTGAAGATTAAATATACCGAGTGGTCTTTGAGAGCGAAGCATTCCCGAGCTCCTTTCCTCTTCCTCTTTACAACCTAGGCTTCTCCCCATGGCCTCTCACGTCGACCTGACCTCCAACGAAGGAATGACCGCTTTCAAGAGGGACTGCGAGATCCCTGAAGATGTCGGGATCCGTTCTTACATTGAAGGAGAAGAGGTGGCCTTCCCTTCGGTCATTATTAACAGTTACCTGTTGCTAATAGTGGGGCTACGCTTTCCTTTCTCTGCCTCCTTCTGTGATCTCTTACAGGGATTACGATTTCCATTGAACAAGTGCCGTCCAAATCTCGCCCGTCTTCTTTGGCGCATATCGGCACTGAACGAGCGGCTCGGGATATTCCTCCGCTCTGTGGACGTCGCCAGGTGCTATCTCTTGAGCATCGACCACGGGGATTCTTACCTACGCGTCGGAGCGGAAGGAAAGCATCTCGTCCGGGGTCTGGACTTCCCCAACAAGAACTGGCGTCAATACCCTTGGGTCGTTGTCTCTGGCAACTGGTTGGTGGACCCCTCTATGTACCCTCCTGCAGCCTTTGACCCTGAACTGTGCAAGACGTCCTTTGCCGCTTTCCGTGACGACGCTTCCTCTGTGGCTGATATGGAGGCGATCAACCGAGCGGTCTAGGCCGGCCTCAGGTTTTCCGATTTGATCGGGGGACCTGTTGGTGAGGTTGGCAGTGACGTTCCCATTGCAGCTCCTGTTGCGGCTGCTTCCGGGTCGCGCCGCTATACCCGGTCCATGGCTTCCGGCCTGCATGCCATGAGAGGGGCCGCCCCACCTAAAGGGCAATCGCTCTATCCACCAGCTCCGATTCATCCTCGTCCGGGGATACAGGTCCGCCACTAGGCCCGACCCGGAAGGGTAAGGAGAAGGCGGTTGAGGAGTAATCTCAACCCCAATCAAAAAGGAGTCGGCCGGAAGCACACGCCGGCCTTCATATGCCTAGCTCCTAGACAGGCCTCTCCCTCGGTAATCTGGAAGATCGTCTGCAGGCGGTAGAAAAGCAAAGTGCTCTTTTGCAGACGGACTCTGTCATGCGGGAGGTAGACTTTCATGCTCTGGAGCTTACTGTCAGAGAACTGGTGGCCAGGATGGCTGCCATGGAAGAGGAAATCAAAGCACTGAAGGGCAAGGGGACCTGAAGACCCTCTTTGTTCTCTTTTGTTTTTTTTTTTTTTTTTTTTGTTGTGTTTGCTGGAGAAGCTACTTGAACTGCCCCCCGATGTACAAAATATTTTAATTAATGAAAAGGTCCTCTTAGGCCACCTTTTTTGCATCAATTGTGTTGCTCGTGATTGCCAAGACCCGGCCCGTTGATGTGACCGAGCGATTTGCTTGAATACATCGGGAATGCTTGGCCACACGGGGTGCGCCCTCACCGGAATAACCGGCGCCTCTGGGTGACGTGGCCCTTTCTTGGCTAGATTATTTTGGACATACGCTGCCCCCCATTTTCGGAACTGACCGGATGCGTAATCGGGTGAGGATTCGAAAATAAGTAGCTCTGGGGAAACCGTCCTGACGTGGTCCTGGAATGCTGCTCGGGACGGGGGCCCACACCATCGCCCCTCGGTGTAGTTACCGACCGGTAAAGGTGGGAGCTCGGGTGTAGGGTATTGCCACGTGTCAGGGGATAAGTGACCTAGTCGGGATCCAGCGGAATCGGTTCAAATGTAACCGAACAGTTGCGTGGTAACCGGACTGTCACGTCACGCATTTAATGCGCGCGTCTTTTGAGGCGACTTTTCACGTGCCCGAGGTGACAGCTGTCGGCGACTCTTGGCGGGAAAATTCCTAAGCCGTCGGATCTGATCGATCTGGACCGTCCGTTATTCCTATATAAGGGGCACTCGTCCTTCTCTCCAGTACCTGCTACCAAGTGAGAGGATTTAAGCATCCAAGATACCCGAGCAAGATTCCCGAGTTCTTTTCTGCGCTAATTTTTGTAAGTCTTCCCTTCCCGTCTTCAGTTCTTCATTCTCTTCTTCTTTTCTTGAACTAAGCTGGAGGGAGGGAACCCACTTGGATTAGTACGAGCCTGGGATTTCTTTTTCCTTCGGTTTTGTCATTTCTTTCAGTCTGGCGGTGCGCTAGGGCAGTTTGACAGAGCGGGTATTCCAGGGGCAGTTCTAAGAGAGGGTTGTGTTGCTTCTCGAATCTTGTAAGACCTACCATTTAGATTGTTAGATCTACCTCCCCTGTACATCAGATTTGGAGTTCTTGACCCATTCTCAGGTCGCCTGCCCTTTAGGCCATCCACAGACGCAGTTATGTGTCACTCGGATTTTAACTCGTCGTCCCGGTCGGAGGACGAGCAGCTGCGATCCGGGTCTGTGAGTACAAGCCCGGATCCTCCTTCTTCAACCCCCTCTGACCAGCACAGTGAGGGAATAATCCCCACCCGGGCGTTTCACGAGGAAGCGCACCGGGATTCTCTTGCAGCCTCAACGTCTCGGGGGTCGGGCGATGAAGGGTCTGTGCCGAACAGTCCCGGAGTCATATTCGCATGTGAGTCCATCGTCAGTATTCTGCGTGGTCTTGACCTGGATCGGATCAGGGACCGATATGATCTTCCCTACCCCCTCTCTTGCTTTGTCCACAACAGCGGAGCCCACTTCCACGAGTCAGGCTTCGTCACGTTGTACGAGGATGCCTTCATGGTAGGCCTTCGCTTGCCTCTTCATCCAGTCGCCCGGGATGCGCTCATCTACCTCGGGATATCCCCCGGGCAACACCCCGAACGGCTGGCGTTACTTGATGGGGTGCATCTCTTTGTGGCCCCAAGTCCTTGGGTATGAGCTCACTCTGCAGGAGTTCTTCTGGACCCACCGGCCTTTCCCAGTTCACGGGGAGGCCGGCTTCTTCTCGCTCTCGGCTAGGCAGGGGCAGAAGATAATTTTGAACTGTCCAAGCAACAACAAAGGGTGGAAGAAGAAGTTCTTCCAAGTGTCCACCCTGGGTCTGTGTGAGAAGGCGCCGGGTATTCAGCTGAGGACCTCCTGGGCGAGTAAGCTGAGGAGTAAGTCCAAGCACTCTTTCTTCCTTCCTTAGTTTGCTTACCCGGCCTTGACTAACTCATTTATGTCTGTCTTGCAGTGGGAGCAGTGGACCCGCCGAGTCTCCCCGACGAGCTTCAAGCGCGGGTCTCGTCTCTGGCGCAGGACCCAACCGACATCAATAAAGTGCTGACCCAGTCAGGGAGCCCGAAGACCTATTACAAGCCCCAACACGACTTCACAGCTCCCGTCCTCCCGGTGATCATCCCTGGTAAACACCGTTCCTTGACCGTCCGGTTTTTCTACACTGTTGAACCTTGACATGCTTCTGGTTTTGCAGAAATGGCTCCCAAGAACGCGGCAGCGCTGAAGAAGAAAGAGGCAGCCTTGATGGCCCGGGCTGGCCAGAAGAGGAAGAAACCAGCCCCCGCTGAGGGCCAGCCACTAAAGAGGATCTCTCGGGGGATCTCCGTCCGGGCTAGGGAGGAAGCTGCTACTACTTCCATGGTAACAATTGCTGCACCACCACCACCATCTACTAGCGCGACCACTGCCGCGCCTTCACCACTCCCCCCAGCGGCCAGACCGTCCGGGGTCTCTCTCCCAACCATGGAGGAAGCTCGGGCGGGCCCCTCTTCGTTGCCGGAAACCGAGACAGCAGAGGATGTCCGTGGAAGGGTGCGGCCCGGGTTGCTGCAGAGTCAGGTTGACAAGTGCGCCCTGATGAGCCCCGAGGCCATTATCGGCTGGCTATATAGCATCGGTCACTTGGTAATTTTCTTCTTGGAATGTGAACGTTAACTTTCTCTCCATGCGCATACTGACGTTTCCTTGTTTTTGCAGGTTAGCTGTATTGCTGCTGAGGCCGAGGCCACCCTTCCCGGCATTACTCAGAGGTTGGCCGCTGCTGAGGCTAACCTTTCCGTGGAGAGGGCTGCTCGGGAGTTTGCGGAGTTTGCCCTCGCCGTGGAGGAAGAAAGATCCCGGGCAATCGCCCTGGAGCTGGGGGAGGTACGTGATTCCTTGTCCACCGAGCGGGCTACCCGGAAGGCTGCGGAGGCCAAGGTTGCGGCTGCGGAGGCCGGGAGGGTCACCGCCGAGAAGATTGCTGAGGCCAAGGTTGCTGCCTCGGAGTCCGCAAAGATCTCCGCCGAAAAGGATCTCGAAGCTATGACGGCCACGCTCTCAGAGCTTACTGCTGCTCGGGAGGCTGAAGCCAGAGAAGCTGAGGAGGAATTCGAGACTGGGTTCCTCACAGGCTACGCCGACCTGGCGAAGCGGGTTGTTGCTGACCACCCAGACTGGGATCTGTCCGGGTACTCCTGGGCCGAGTCCGGTTACTGGAAGGAAGGCCAGGCGGACTCCGAGGTCGCTTCAGAAACCGAGGTTGCCGCTGAAGCCGAGGTTGCCACTGAAGTCGCGCCGGCCGGAGGCCCCTCCGTTGATGAGCAGGCTGCGGAGGAGGAGGAAGTGGTGGTGGTAGATTAGTTTTTGTTTTTTGTTTCTTGTTGTAGTTTTTTGTGGGGAGGCTACTACAACTGCCCCCTTGGCTTTGTACAGTTTAAATTTCAATTAATGAAAAGGCCCTTGCGGTCAAACTTTCCATTAACTGTCTTTCTTTCCTTTTTTTCTGTACTGTGCCTGCTTATGATTGCTAGTATCCGTTCGGTTTTTGGCCAACCTAACACCTGCCTTAGCAAATGTCTTAGGAGTGTAATCAACAGAACACCTAGTCTTTCTGACCTGTTTAAAAGGTACGTCCGGTGTATTATAGGATATCCTTTATTACCGTCCGGGATATCCCGGTGTATCATAGGCGTATCCTGTTTTACCGTCCGGGATATATCTCTGATCACTGTAAGTACTCGGGAATATCTTCCAAGTTCTTGTAGTGACCGGTGTGATTCCCTGTTTTGGCCTAATATTCCCCTGCCCCCCCAAGCATTTTGCTAAGGCGGGAGCGCAGGAGTGAGTGGCCGTAGGGAACGGACCTGGAACATGGGTGGTTGCAGAGTCATTTGAAGCTTGCCATCGTCGGCCACCTAGGGGTTTGGCCCCGTCGTCGGCTGGACCTAAGCGAAGCTTTAAGTAATTTCCTGTTTAAGTCTAGTATCCCCTTGCCCCAGGAGCGTCCTGTGAAGGCGGGGGCGTATTGAGGAGCGACCATGGGAAACCGACTTGGAACATGGGTGGTTGCAGGGTCCTTTTGTGCCTGGGTTCGGAGCCCGAGGTCTTTCTAGTGCCTTGGGGTTAGGCCCAAGGTCTTTGGTGCCTCGGGGTTAGGCCCGAGGTCTTCTGTGCCTTGGGGTTAGGCCCAAGGTCTTTGGTGCCTCGAGGTTAGGCCCGAGGTCTTCTGATTATTGCACAGTGCATTGACAGGAGTAAATTTTGCAATTTTATTCAAAAACAAAAATTTATAATGGTTGCTCAATCAGAGCTACAAAAACAAATTTGTCTACCAATACTAAATTTCTCCCTGAGGTCAGATGCTACTGGTAATACTTGCGGAGGTGTTGCACATTCCAAGGATGAGAGAGATCGTGCCCGTCCATGCACTGTAACCAGTAGGTTCCCGGTCGGTTGACCCGGGTTACTTTATATGGTCCTTCCCAGTTTGGCCCCAATTTCCCATGGCTCGGAATTCGGGTAGACTGGTTCACCGCCTTGAGGACGAGGTCTCCGACTTGAAAACTGCGGTGCTTCACCTTGCTGTTGTTGTATCGCGAGACCCTTTGCTTGTAGGCTGCCACCTTTAGGTAGGCCCGGTCTCTTTTTTCCTCCACCAAGTCCAGTTCGGACCGAAGGGCTTCTTCGTTATCCGGCGTACTGAAGTTGGCCACCCGATACGTAGGCAACCCGAGCTCTGTGGGGACCACTGCCTCAAATCCGTAAGTTAAGGAGAACGGCGTTTCGCCTGTTGCCGCTCGGGGTGTAGTGCGGTAAGCCCACAGAAGGGTTGGTAGCTCTTCAGCCCACAGCCCTTTGGCACCTTCAAGCCTTGTTTTGATTGAGCGCAAGATTGTTCGGTTGGTTACCTCGGCTTGACCGTTGGCTTGTGGGTGCTCAGGGAAGGAGTAATGATTCAGTATCCCGTAGCCCGAGCAGAACTGTCTGAAGATGGGCGTGTCAAATTGTCTACCATTGTCGCTGACCAAGACCCGGGGAATGCCGAACCTGCTGAGAATATTCCTTTCCACGAAGCTCTCCATTTTCCGCTCGGTTATCGTTGTCAAGGGCTCGGCCTCTGCCCATTTGGTGAAGTAGTCAACGGCTATCACGGCGAACTTAACATGTCCTTTACCCATCGGCAAGGGACCAACAATGTCGATTCCCCACTGGGCAAATGGCCAAGGGCTGTTGATTGGTGTCTGGAGTTCTCCCGGTTGGTTGATCATGGGAGAGTATCTTTGACACTTGTCACATCTTTTGACATACTCCTGTGAACCTTGCAGTAGGGCTTTTCTTGAGAGTGCCCGGCCTCCGATGTGGTTCCCGCACACTCCTTCATGGATTTCGAACAGTATTGCTGGGACCTGTGCGGGGTGAACACAGCGGAGGTACTGGATAGTAAATCCTCTCTTGTAGAGAATGTCGTCGAGAAGATGGTAACGGGCTGCCCGGTATTTAACCCGGCGGGCTTCTTCTTTGTCGTCGGATAGCGCCCCTGTTGTCAGGAACGTCACGAGTAGGGATGGCAACGGGGCGGGTATGGGACGGGGCCCCCATACCCCGCCCCTGCCCCGCTTGAGTAAATCCTCCCCCCGCCCCCGCCCCCGCCCCGCCCCGCATAGTGCTCTCCCCGCCCCCGGGGTCCCCGCCCCCGCCCCGCCCCGCCCCGCCCCGATTATGTTTTTTTTTTTTTTTGGGTACACAAAATAAAAAAGTAATTTTTTTAATGCATTTTTTTCCCTAATAGTGAAGTTTTTTTTTTAACTTACCCAATTAGTTCCCTAATAGTGCAATTTTTTTTTAAAAAAATGGTAATACACATAACTATTGAGGGGTAAAAATATAAATACAAGTATATTCGGGCGCGGGGGCGGGTTTTTTGACCCTACCCCGACCCCGACCCGGGTTTTGAAAATCTCCCCCATACCCGCCCCTAACCCTATTAAGCCCCCCCCATACCCTACCTATTAGGGGCGGGGCGGGGCGGGGAACCCGGAAAACTCACCCCATTGCCATCCCTAGTCACGAGTGGGTCCATCCAGCTGGGTCCCAGAGTGACCGGGTCTACCTCCATGCCTTCTGAGTTGATCACACTTGGCTCAGGTAGGTATTGTATCCTTATCCTGGGCAAGTCTGACTCAGAAGATGAGGCGAGGCGAGCCAACCAGTCGGCTCTGGTATTCTCTTCTCTGGGTATCTGCGTGATGGAGAATCCTCGGAGCTGCTTGGAAACCGTTTGGACAAGGGCCAAGTAGGCTACCATGCTGTCTTCCCGCGCTTCGTACTCTTGGTTAACCTGATTGACCACGAGCTGGGAGTCACTGTAGACCTGAACCTGTTGTGCACTCATAGAGATGGCCAACTGTAACCCGACTAAGAGAGCTTCGTATTCGGCCTCGTTGTTGGAGGCGCGGAACCCAAACCTTAGTGCATATTCTAGCTGGATACCGTCGGGGGTAGTCAGGATGATTCCTGCCCCACTACCTTGCTGATTGGAGAAACCGTCCACATGCAGTACCCAGGTTGGGATGTCAGGGTGTAACCCGGGTGGTAAGGCCGGGGGCTCAGACTCTTCGACCGGATCCTCGGGATATGAAAACTCGACTAAAAAGTCCGCTACGGCTTGTCCCTTGATGGCTGTCCAGGGTCGGTAGATCACTTCAAACTCTTCCAGTTTCAATGCCCACTTGACAAGCCTCCCGGACGTGTCTGGGCGACTGAGGATTCTGCGGAGAGGTTGGTCTGTGAGGACTACAATGGCATGGGCCTGAAAGTATGGGCGGAGCCTTCGAGCTGAGGTGATAAGGGCGAACGCCAATTTTTCGATGCGGGAGTATCTACTCTCTGCGCCCTGTAACGCCCGGCTGGTGTAGTACACTAGGAACTGTATCCCATGCTCTTCCCGGATAAGTGCCGAGCTAACAGCCGATGGTGACACTGCCAAGTATAAGAATAGTTCTTCCCCCGGCACGGGTGTTGAGAGGAGAGGAGGGGACGCCAGGTACGTCTTGAGTTCCTGGAATGCTTCTTCACACTCTTCTGACCACAGGAACGCTTTGCGGAGGATTTTGAAGAATGGCAGGCACCGGTCGGTAGCTCGGGAGACAAATCTGTTCAGTGCGGCCACCCATCCGGCTAGGCTCTAAACTTCCTTCGTTGATTTGGGCGACCGCATGTTGATGATGGCTTTGATCTTCTCGAGGTTTGCCTCAATCCCCCTTCTGCTGACTAGATGGCCAAGAAATTTCCCGGACGAGACACCAAAGGTGCATTTGGCCGGGTTCAACCTCATCCTGAATTTTCTCAAAATGCTGAAGGCCCCTGCCAGATGCTCGAGGTGGTCGGGCTCGTCCCGGCTCTTGACCAGCAGGTCATCCACATATACCTCCATGGTCTTTCCAATGAGGTCTTTGAACATGTAATTGACCAGGCGTTAGTAGGTGGCCCCGGCATTCTTGAGGCCGAACGACATCACCTTGTAGCAGTGCGTGCCCAAGTCAGTGATGAACGCCGTCTTCTCTTTGTGACCGGAGTACATGCTGATCTGGTTGTACCCCGAGTAAGCGTCCATGAATGAGAGGAGTGAGTGACCTGCGGTGGAGTCCACAAGGAGGTCTATCCTGGGCAGCGGATGGCAGTCCTTGGGGCAGGCCTTGTTGAGGTCGGTGAAGTCCACACACATTCTCCACTTCCCGTTGCTTTTCTTGACAAGAACAACGTTAGCTAACCAGTCGGGATAGTGGACCTCTCGGATGGACTTCGCCTTTAGGAGCTTCTCGACCTCCTCACTCACTGCCTTCTGTCTCTCGGGGGCCATGCCCCTTCTCTTCTGCTTGACTGGGCGGCAATCCGGGCTGACATTGAGACGATGGGACATTACCCAGGGATCAATCCCGGGCATATCCTCATGACTCCAAACAAAAACGTCTTGATTTTGCCTCAGGAACTGAGTCAGTTTTTCCTTCAAGCCGGGTTCCAGTAGGGTACCTATGCTGACCGTGCGGTCTGGGTACTCGGAGTCCAGCATCACTTGTTCCAGTTCTTCCATCGGACCTACCATGTCACTCTGGTCCCGAGGGTCCATCTCTTGGACGTTCAAAGTTTCCGTGATTGCCCCCCGGCGCAACGAGCTGACATAACAACTCCAGGGGGTGCTCTGATCTCCACGCAAGCATCCGGGTCCCTAGGGAGTTGGGAACTTCACTGTTAAGCTGTAGGTGGAAACGACCGCTTTGGCCTTGTTGAGGGTCGGCCTGCCAAGGATGACATTGTAGGCCGACAGGTCTTCCACGATCACAAAATTGGTGAGCACGGAGGCTTGCTGAGGGTAGGTCCCCATGAGAACTGGGAGCTCGATTGTACCGAGCGGTTGTGTACTGGAGCCGTTAAATCCAACAAGGGGAGTAGCGACCGGCCGGAGCCGTTCCCTGGCGATCCCGAGTTGATCGAATGCTGACGTGAACATGGTTGTTAGAATCGTACGATTCACGATTCGATTCATACGATTCGCTTCGCTTCTTGTGCTTAACGATTCGAATCGGTAATATGAATCGCAAACTGAACTGAATCGTTCTGAATCGATTCGGAATCGTAATGAATCGTAAGAATCGATCGATTCAAACGATTCAGTCGATTCGGAAAATCCCAAATTTTTTTGGGGAAACAACGTGGTTTTATCAAACTTACCTATAAATTTGTCCAAGAAAATCCCAAAATTTAAAATCAGGGACCACAGCCTAACCCCTGTGCGAAAAGCCCTAACGTAGTCGCGATTTCTGGTGGCCGTCTGATTGCGCCGTCGTCGTCGCCGTCGTGGACTGCCGTCGCCGTCGCCGTCGCAGTCGTGGATTGGTGTCGCCGTCGTCGTCTTCTATTGCGAAGGCATGAGCCATCTGATTCTCTCTCTCTCTCTCTCTCTCTCTCTCTCTCTCTCTCTCTCTTCGCTGTTGTTGGGCGAGATCAGTAGTAACCCACTTTCCCTTCTTTCTTTCTTTTTGACCTTTTTTTAAGATAAGACCCACTTTCCCTTTTTTTAAGATAAGACCCACTGCCCTTTTTTTAGTTATTACTTTATTAGATAACTTTGGAGTGTTGTGTTTGTACATATAATTATATTATATAATAATGTAAGTGATAACCCATTTTTTCGTTTTTTTTTTGCTCAACCTTGAAGTCCGTGTATATAATATATATATGTAGACAGTCTGTAGCATACCATTAGACTTTTGCTTAAACCATTCATTTAATTTAAATATATGTTACTTGTTATGGCTAATGGCAAACAAGAAGGTTAATATAAAGTATACAAGTAATATTTATATTAATGAAGTATGAATTATTATGTGTTTTCATGTGTGTATACATATGTATAAGACTTTTATTTTTGAAAATAGTGTGAATCTTACGATTCACGATTCGATTCGATTCACGATTCATAATTTTGGCCAACCGATTCACGATTCGATTCACGATTTGACAACCATGGACGTGAACATAATGTCGGACGAGCTGCTGTGTCCACTAGCACTCTCTTGACCATATAGTTTGCTATATAAACCGTCACTACTAGAGGGTCATCATGGGGGCAGTGGACGCCCTGCAGGTCGTCAGATGTGAAGGTAAGAACATCGGTTGGGGAGGAGCCGGTGGATTGGACCTGCCAGACATCCGCTCGGGATGCCCGGGCATGCCTCTTCCGTGCCGACTGTGAATCACCTCCGCCTGACGTTCTTCCGGAGATCACGTGGATGTGGCCAAGTGGTGGTGGCCGATCGGGAGCTCGGTTGTCCTGCCGAGGTTGTCGGTCTGCAGTGACGAACTCCGCGAGGTGTCCCTGCTCGATCAGCTTTTCTATTGCTATCTTCAATTTAAAGCAATCCTCCGTTTCATGGCCGTGATCCCTGCGGTAGCGGCAGAATTTGTCCCGGTTCCTCTTACCGGGCGGGGCTCTGAGCTTGGCTGGCTGCGGAAGCAGCCTCTGCGGCGGCCATAACTTCATGTATAGGCTGGGAAAGGGGTGTGAAAGCAGTTGGGGGCTGACCCCGGGCATCTCTTTGGTCTTGCTTTGGCTTCTTTCCCGAGCCCTTCTCGAACCCTTCACGCTTGCACTTGGCCTTCAAGGATTCGTCTCCCGCCTGGCCGGCGCGCTTTGCCTTCAAGAACTCCTCAGTATCTATGTATTTTCCGATCCTCTCTGAGAGCTCCACCAGGGTCGCCGGTAGGTCACGATGGAACGACGTGGCAACCTTGGTGTGTTGAACTCCCGAACAGAAGGCCATGATTGCGGCCGTTTCATTAAGGTTGCGGATCAAGAGCCTTTGCTGGTTAAAACGGTCTACATACTCCCTCAGGGACTCCCCTTTGCGCTGCTTGACGGTCAGCAGCTGAGTGTCCGGTTGCGACCGGTCGAGCATCCCGACAAACTGGCTGATGAACAGCTTGCCGAGGGCTTGGAAGTTGTCGACCGTCCAGGGCTTCAAAGCGTGAAACCACTGTGCGGCTGGCCCCTTGAGGGTACTAGGAAAGGCCAGGCACAGCAGCTCGTCCACCGTGGTGACCAGCGCTATCTACGCCTTGTAGGTGCGGATGTGGTCCACCGGGCTCGCTGTGCCGTCATAGGAGCTGAGGTGAGGGGGTTTGAACTTCCGTGGAATGGGAAACCGTGTCACCCGAGTTGTATAGGGTGACTCGGTCGCCGTGTTGGTGAGGTCGTGACCGGACTTGCGGTTCAGCCTCTCAATTTCGGAGATAGGGCCCGGCTCTGGGTCCGGGAAAGCCTGTGCCTAAGATCCCCCCGGCTCAGGGCCGGAGGGTCCTCGGCCGATTCCCGGGCTCTCCGTCCGGACTCCTCCCCTCTGGCTGCGCGTCACCGGTCGATAATAGTTCTGGCGTCCTCAACTCGGCGAGGATTGGGCCGAGGTCGTCTTTGCGAGCGCCAGGTGGCCTAGCTGCGCTCTCCCTCGCCGGGGCGTTCCCTGTCCGGTGGGGACACCGGAGCGGAACGAGCTTGCCTTCGTGTCCGAGCGGGCCTATGAACAGGGGCGCTCTTCTCAGGCTGATTCTCTGATGCGGGGCACTTCTCCTGTTGGGCCATAAGCGCCTCTATCTGTTCTTGTGTTCAGCGCTGGCCCTCCAAGAGTTGTGTCAGCGCTGCCGTTATCTGCTCGGTCGTCATGGAGGCAGCCTGCTGTTCAGGCTACGGGTTCTCCTGACCGGTCTGATTAGCGGCTTTCTTACCCGTCTTTGGCGGCATGTTGATCAGTTGAGAATTTGTTGATGAGAAGACTCAGTCGTTCCCACAGACGGCGCCAAACTGATGATGCCTAAAACTGGTAAGAAAGGTTTTAAGAGAAAATATAACAAGAACAATTTGCGAGTGGTTCAGTCCCGTTAACAAGGTGACATACGTCCACGGTTGCGTCTGTGCGCTCTCACTAACAGATCACCGGCGGGCCTGGTGAGCCAACAATTAGAGGCGGCACTACCAGTAATACCGGCCGGGTATATGCGTTTGAAGGTGGGTTCTCTGTTTAGGCTTGTGAGCTAGAGAATAATAATCGGGATCCCTATTGACAGGGTAGGTGGGCTTTTTTATAGATGCAAGAGTCCACCCCTACATGGTAAGTTGATAAGATTAGGAAGCATAATCTAATCACAATAGATTTACATGATTTTAGGGGAGTTTCCTAAGTGGTTTAGGAAACTGCCATATCTCCTTTCGCAAACTTGTAGTTGATTTAGGAAACTGCTGGACAGCTCGGGATCGAGTCGTACCTCCTGGAGAGTTGCCGCACCGCATTCCCGGGCTGTGCAAGCATCCCGAGCGGTGTCGTCAGTTGACCTCAGGGGCGTAGACCCCCAAGCTCCCATTCCGGATAGTCCGGGTCACTCTGCTGACGTGGCGGTTTGGCCTTAGCAGAATATTTCTGGACATACCAAGTCATTTGATCGGAGGCCCCAGAGTCAATGATCCATGGTTGTGGAGAACAAGCATTTAAAGCACAAGTAAAATTAGCAACATTACCTGTTTGGGCAAAAGAAGTAGAAGAACTCGTGGAGGTGTCCAACTGTGCCATAATGCGCCTCAGGGTCTCCAAATCAGTACTACTAATACTACCAGCAGCAGGTGAAGCAGAGGAAATCTCCTCAGACTGATGAGCTTCAGGACCCGTGCATAAGTGGGCTCTGGGTCCAATACCTCGGCCACCAGTGCGGACTCCACCTCTTCCCCTAGGGAAAGATGGACGACCATGAAGCTTCCAACAGGTAGCACGAATATGGCATGGCTTATTACAGTAATCACACCACTTATCTTTAGTCTCAGAACCCTCAGAAATTGTCTGATGCTTCCGTGAATTATAGTTGGGAGCCTTGCCCCCCTTCTGACTAGAAGATACCAAAGCGGATCGATCAATGGGTTTAGGGGAAAGCATAGCAGAACGACGACTCTCTTCGTTCTGAACATAGGCAAATGCCTCTCGAAGTGACGGTAATGGCTCCATCCCAAAAATGCGACTCCTCACCTGATCGAATTCTGAATGGAGGCCAGCTAGAAACTTAAAGATTCTTTCACTCTCGATATACTCCTTGAAACTAGTGGCATCCGTATAATAACTAGGACGAAAATTCTTCAAGTGATCCAGACGCTTCCACATAGTACTCAAAGGCCTCGTTTGTTTCGCAGGATTAAGGGCCGGATAGGGGAGGATAGGACTATTAGTCCATTTTAATTCAATAGTCCGGTGTTTGGTTCGGCCACCTTACACCGGACTATTAGTCCTTTTTAACTAAATAGTCCCCTAAATGGGCCACTATTTTATCCCATGGGGGGGCTGGTATTAATAGTCCCTCAAATAGTGAAGGGGAGAAGTAATCCCCCCTAATCCTGTCCAGCGAAACAAACGTGGCCAAAGAGGTGTAATACTGAAGGATAGAACGCTCACCTTGTTCATCCGCCTCAATACGCCGGCAAAGCTCATAAACTTCAGCAATATTCCCTTTCCTAGCATACGTCTGTGCTAATGTATCCCATATGTCGAGCGTTGTCTCCATCTTCAAAAAAAATGTAACAATACTAGGCTCCATCGAATGCACAAGCCAACTCATAACGAGATAATTGTCCACTTCCCACTTCGCATAGGTGGGATCCTCACGACTAGGAGCCTTAAAAGTGCCATCAACATAACCAAACTTCGATCGACTGCGTAGCCAAAAGGTAGCCGATTGAGACCAAGTAATATGGTTTTCTCCATTGAACAATTCTGTGGTAATTTTGGATCCAGGGTTCTCAGTAATGAGGGAATGCTTCTCATGACTTATAGGAGAACTCATAACACCGGATTTGTCACCAATCACCCCTTCTTTCGACATTATGGATTAGTCACATAATCAATTTATACGACAAATAAGGCAAGCCTAGTCGTCACAGGCACCGTGCTGGTGCAATCATCTAATTTATGGACAAATCATAGGTCCATACACGGACCTAAGACATCGAAAGGATGAAGTTTGAGATCAGATCAAGTATCCGTAGAATACCCACTGATCTAGGGTTAAGAGAACAAGAAAAAGGAAAAATCGATTGTTGCAGATCAATCCAGAGGGACTGCGATGAGATTACCCAACAAAGTGGGCTGCCGAAGGAAGGGAAAAGGGTTGGGTGGTGGGTGGTTCAGGCTAGATGAGCCAGAGTGACTCTCGGTTGGGCTGAGGGGGTTCGGCGCAAGGCTAGGTGGTTAGGTGAGGTGTGGCTCAGACTCGGGAGGCCAGGGTGGCTCTCGGCTGGTCTGTGGGACCTTCGGCGCAAGGCTGTGGGACCTTCGGGGCTCGGCAACAATGGTGGTGGGCTGAGAGAGGTGCGGCGATGGGTGTGGTGGTGCACTGGTGTTTGGTGGAGGCGCAGGTGGTGGTGGTGATGCTTGGTGAGAAACCCTAGCTTAGGGTGGCTCTGATACCATGTTGAACAATTATTTTTCCAAGCCTAGAGAGAACAACTGTTCCTCTATGTTATTTTATTAAATGTCAAAATACAATAACAACTAATTACAAGATAGTCCCTAAACAATAAAATAACTATATCCAGCTACTGATAAAAAATAAAACTCTAACATTGACAACCTTTGGATACATACTGCTTTTTCTCTCTCTTATTTGGGACTACTTCGGTTCTCATTCGACCCGAAATCTCTTCGAATCCCATTATTCTGCTATATTTTTATATATTATTTGTTCCACACTTTCTGCATTATTTTATCATATTTTACATATTGTTCCACGTGTACCAACCTTAGCTTGCGTGTTATATCTCTCTGTATCTCTTACATATACAACAAAAGAACTCACACAGTCGGCAACACCAAATCCCAATCCAGAGTTGCTTTGCAAGTTGCACCTGATCTCGAATAAACGAAACCCAATTTAGAACACTTTGAAGTAGATTTGACCCAAGCGAAGCCCATTTCGAACCCCTTGAACCAAATTTGATCAACCATAAATCTGTCGGACTGAAATTTTTGGCGCTTGCGACTGGTTTCGAACTTGCCGAAGGTCTTCTTAAACCACCGACACCTATTGCGAATCATTTTTGAACCACCAGAACCCTTGATTGAGCAAACCGACCAGAGATTTGGGTCACCTACATGATTGAGCAACATTCAAACCATCTGGAAAGCAGCTTTGGCCTTGCGATTGTCTTCGGAGCCACGAAATTGGGGTTGGCTTGCGGATTTGTGTTGCGACTTAGTCAATTGCTTTCGTTGTTGATATTCTTGGATTCGGTGAGTCGTTTTGCTTTCGATTGACTTACTTGCTTTGATTTTCGATTGCTTTGGCTATAATTGTCTCGAATGGGTTGCGGTTGAAATTTTCGGCAAGCAATTTTGATTGTGGGTTGTAGTTAGTTGGTTTGTTGGTTTCAGAATTTTGGTGTCAAATTGCTTGTAAATTGCGATGGTTTATAGAGGAAGAGAAAGAACAGCTAAAGGGTGAGGAAACGCCATGTATATTGAGGATGGGGCTGAATTTGATTTAGCACATACCATGGGGCCTTCGAGTACCAACAAATATGAAATGGAGGAGTTACGAAGGCAAATCGCTGCCTTAACCCTTACGGTAAAGCGATTGCAACCTCCTTGTAATGGAACCCAAATTCCGGAATTCTATGGCGATGAATCGGAGTTTGTTGATTAGGTAGATGAAGTTGAAGCTATATTCAATTTATATGATACCGTTGAAGAAACGAAAGTAAAGTTGGTCGAAAAATGTTTAATAGGGTTGCGAAGTGGTGGAAACAAGTTAAAATCCTTACAAAGAGAAAGGGCAAGGCTAAAGTTAAGGAGTGGTGCTCAATGAGGAAGAAACTAGAAGGCAAGTTTTTATCCATGGATTGCATCCCAACCAAATGTCGGGAGTTGAGAAACACTCATGACAAGTTGGACTTCGATGATAAACCGAAGTATAATAGTACTTGGATGAGGTTGAGTATTTAGATGAGGAACCAAGTTTTTATCCATATTAGATGATTATTTTGAAAGTGAGTTTGAGTAAAAACAAGATGACATTGAATTACAAGAGAAACCAACGGTCGATTATTATTATGAAAGCGAGTTGAAAGAAAGCCAACATGATGTGGATGACAAGGAATTGGACAAGGGACCAATATTTGATGATTGTTGTGGTAGCGGATTTGAGGACGAGGAAATTGACTTTAATGAACTTCTTTGGTCTCCAAAGAAGAGTGAAGTTGCCTCAACAAGTTATGAAGAGGTCTATGGTCAATGGCATGGTTCGAAGTATCGGCCGATACCGAGTCGTATTGGCCGAGATGACTCGGTATTGAGAGGATCCGATACGATATATGAGCCGATTCATACTGAGTTTAAAAAAAAAAAAAAAATTGATTCGTGATACATATCGGCCGAAACGACCGAGTTTCGTACATCTCAGCAACCGTTTCGCGAGATGTTTCGCGATACACCCGATACCAGAGACGATAAAATCAAAAATGAGAGAATAGTTCAAAAAGCTGCTTGAAAAGTACCAGATCTCACATGCATGTCGGATTGGATCTCTCTCTTGAACCTCCTCTATCAGACCTATTTTTTTTTTTTTTTTGGGAAAACTCTCTTGAATCTTCATCTGCGAAGCACAAATCTGATCCCAACATCTCGATCTGACCTCCAAGGCTCCAAGTTGCGCTTCGACCTCTCTCCGAGATTGCGTCTCCAAGGCTGCGTCACCATCTCGATCACCATCTTGATCGTGATTCGCAGGTAACGAGCTGATTTTTTTTTTTTTGGGTTTGTGAACTTGTGATGTGTTGTGTCGACTGTGGAAAAAGGGGATTTTATGGTAAAGTTGGGATCTTATTGTGTGTAGCATGTCACATGTGTTTGTGTGTTATGTTGGGATCTTATTGGTGGACATGGGGTGGGTTATTCTAGTGTATTAATTTTTGTTTATTTATATATATTCATAAATAATGTTTATTTAGTTGTATCTTGTATATGTAATCTTTGTTTAATTTTTTTTTTATTTATATATATAGTCATGAAATAATGTTTATTTAGTTGTATCTTGTATATGTATTAATCTTTGTTTATTTATAAGAAAAAAAAAATGTTTATTCATTTGTTCAAAATGTGTATGTGTATTATTTAATTTATATGTGCATTGATTTTTGTTTATTTATAAAAAAAAATGTTTATATTTGTTCAAAATGTGTATGTGTATTAATTTTAGTTGATTTTTAATTATTAAAAAAATGTTTATTTAGTTGTATCTTGTATATGTATTAATTTTGTTTACATATATAAAAAAAAATGTTTATTTATTTGTTCAAAATGTGTATGTGTATTATTTAATTTGTATGTACATTAATTTTTATTTATTTGTAAAAAAAAATGTTTATTTATTCGTTCAAACTGTGTATCTGTATTAATTTTAGTTTATTTATAATTATTAAAAAATATTTATTTAGTTGTATCTTGTATATGTATTAATTTTTGTTTATTTACAAAAAAAAAAATGATAATTTATTTGTTCAAAATGTGTGTAGGGCTATCAAACACTAGATCGGCAACGTGTCAATTGAACAATTTGTGATTATATAATTGGTACACAGTGTATTGTGACAATCTATTAGGTCAATTTTGTTATTCTGATTATTTTAGAATGTTTGGTTATTTTTTCATATTTTTCTTAACCTTAAATCTAGCGTATCGTTGTGTATCGCCTGATACCTGGCCGCGACGCGGCGGCTGAGTCGTCTCATCGGGCGCCAATACCGCGACTTTGAACCATGGCCAATCGAAGTGAGGGTCTAGAAGTCAATGTCGTTAATGCACTTGACGGTCCTCCTTCTAGTGATGATGAGGAGAAGGGTGAAGAATTCAAGACACTAACTTAGGGTGATGACTATGAATTCGAGTGGTATAATAGTGGAAGCGAGAAGAGGTTTGACGTTGATGAGTCTATAGAAAGAATTGATGAGCATCACAAGGAATGGGGTATTTGAAGAAGAAAGCTACAAAAAGGCTTAATATAGATCAATCTACAATAGTAGTATCTTTAAGTTATCTTTAAGTTATATTAGTAGTACTTTAGGCTTTAATAGTAGTATCTTTAAGTTATCTATTTTAGTTGTCATTTAGGGTGTATTTGATAAAACTGAAAATTAAGTACTGAAAATTGAGTGCTGAATTTTAAGTACTGAAAACTTTAAGTGATTGAATTTGCAGTAGTGAAAACAGTGGTTCAAGTAATTTGAATCACCCTTTCGGCCAATACCGCAACTTTGAACCATGGTCAATCGAAGTGAGGGTCTAGAAGTCAATGTCGTTAATGCACTTGACGGTCCTCCTTCTAGTGATGATGAGGAGAAGGGTGAAGAATTCAAGACACTAACTTAGGGTGATGACTACGAATTCGAGTGGTATAATAGTGGAAGCGAGAAGAGGTTTGACGTTGATGAGTCTATAGAAAGAATTGATGAGCATCACAAGGAATGGGGTATTTGAAGAAGAAAGCTACAAAGAGGCTTAATATAGATCAATCTACAATATTATCTTCATATATGTCAATAGCACCCAATTCTATTTCTTTACTACATTTACTTATTCCGATCAATCCGAAATAATCGAAAGGGAACTCTTACTATGTTTCTGATCCTACGAGTTGAAGATACTCTTTATCATGGGGACGTAACAATGATGTTTTCCAAGATTAATCTTAAGAAGAAAACGACCGTCGAAATGCAAATGAGGAAATTGGTTGTTGAACTTGAGGACAAGTTTTCTTTAGAGAGAGTTGATGTAGTACTTTATAATTTCGTAGTGGTACTTATATTAGCAGTACTTTAGGCTTTAATAGTAGTATCTTTAAGTTATCTATTTTAGTTGCCATTTAGGGTGTATTTGATAAAACTGAAAATTAAGTACTGAAAATTGAGTGCTGAATTTTAAGTACTGAAAACTTTAAATGATTGAATTTGCAGTAGTGAAAACAGTGGTTCAATTTTCAGTACTGAAAATTGAGTGCTGAATTTTAAGTACTGAAAACTTTAAGTGATTGAATTTGCAGTAGTGAAAACAGTGGTTCAAGTAATGCAATAGACTGCATTCAGTGATTATTTTTAGTAGAAATTTTTCACTTAAAGTTTTCAGTGGATTTTTGGCTGCTTTTTCAATTAAGTGGTATGTTATCAAACGCACTGAAAATAAATAAGTGCTGAAACTTTTCATTTGCAGCACTTAATTGGGTTATCAAACACACCCTTAGTATTGGTCACAACCATGTAAGGGTAGTATAGGTTGTATAGGGTACAAATAGTAGGCTAGGGTTGAGAATAATTAGTTTTGAGATTATTATGTATTGAATTGGTTATAAACCAAATGAGCTCTTTAATGGAGATTCACTTCCCAAAACCCTAATTCTTCTTTTCTCTTCAATTTCCTCTTAGTAATTGCAATTATATTGCATCACTCAGTAATAGTCCAATAAGGGAACTGATCAAGCAACTTCCAAACAGGCCTATAACAGAAATTGAAAATAAATAAATAAATAATTAATTAAAAAAACACATGTAAGTAACTGACCAAGAGTGTCATCGTCAAAAGGAAGTTTCCCTTTCACTAGTGTTTCCACAAACAACACGGCAAGCTCAGCCCCACAAGTAACCTAGAAATGATTAGTGCAAAATGTAGTCAATCAGATAGAATCTAGATTCTAGAATGTGTGTGAATGTGAGAGAGAGAGAGGTTTTTCATAAAATAGTATTCCCATATGATTCATATTCATGTCCCCTTCAAGATATATCAAACTAAATAGTGATGTACGTTTAATACTCATTTCCCACTTACTTGCTGCCAACTCTTAACACATCTAGTCACCATAAAAAGTGTGCTTGCCTAACAGCAAGTTACAGAACTGCCACGTGTGCTACAGAATACCAATAAGCAATAACAGTATACGTTTAATCATCCAATTGACAATTAAACAATAAGGGAAAAAAAAAGTGAAAAAAAAATATATGGATGAGCTTCCACCAATGCCTTTGAGGGCGAGAGAAGATCGTCAAGTGATAAGTGCATAAATGTCATTCAATTTAGCCCCTAAAGTACCTTTGTTATGTCTTGTGTAGTTATGTATATAATGCTTTTAATGAATAATTGTACTTTATATGATTTGGAACATTTGAGTCAAATGCGCGGCAGCTGGGAAGATGAAATGCAGCCCAGACAGATGCCATTTCAATCGATCGAAATGGTGTATCGATTGATCGAAATTCTCAAGAACCTGTTTGGCCTTCACGATTGCTCACCTATGTTTTCTCTACCCAAGCTGCATATAGAGATAGATACAAGTAATGCTCCAAATGAATTGAGTAAAAGGCACTTTATGCTTTTTGTCAACTTGCAAGAGAGAGAGAGAGAGAGAGAGAGAGAGAGTCAAGTCAAGCCAAAAAGGAGCCTTACAAGAGATATATTCAGCAGATTTTTGGTCTTTAAAAAAGTAGAGGAAGCTTCCTTCACACACTTAGATAGAAATAGACCACACTTTGTAATAGGAAATATTTACACAAAATTTCACACAGTAATCTCTGGACATTTTCTCTCACTAGTTCTATAAGGGTTTGGAGTTTCTCAAGGAAGAAGAAGAAGATTCAAAGCTCCTTCAAGCCAATGGTCTTCTCTCCATGGCCATGGAGAGCTAAACCCCCATCTAGGGTGTTGATGAAGTCCTAACTATTGGGCATTTGATGTTGTATTTCTTTCACTGGTTTTACTTTTTGAACTTGATACTATGTAACCTCAAGAGCATTACTATATATTGGTTTGTTAAATCTTGTACTCTTGCATGCTTTGATTTTTTTCTTGTCTTAGAAAGTTGTTCTGGTATGGAAGAAATTTAATTCATGCTTGATTTATGTTATTTCTACTATGGAGTTACACAATAATGCTTCATTGTTGTGATTTAAATATGAAATATGAGTCATGCCTAAAGAAGATGATTTGTGCCACCATCTTAGTTTAACTTGGTTCAAGCCATTCCTATCAAAAGATGATTCATGCTAGTGTTTGAGTTACTTAACTTTCTAGATCTTCAGTCTTGAAGTCTATATGTTCTTTTCAAGTTCACGAGTTAACTAGTAAAGAAATATGATTTTCCAAGTTAGAAGCAGATTCAACACTCTAGGGTCTCGTTTGGCATACCGGATAAAACTGTCGGATAGGACCGGATAAGGCAGGATCGGATAGAATAGTAATCTTGTCGGATAAGTTGTTATGCTGTCCTGTGTTTGGAACGTGCTGGATAAAACTGTCGAATAAGCTGTTATATCCTAATCATGTGTTTGGCCGAGCCCGGACATAAGTTCCGGATAATAACTAAATTATTGCTTTTTAACACATGGGGTATAATATATATATATATATATAGCATATCTAAAAATGGAAAGGAAAAAAAAAGATCTGAAAATGAAAAGGGGAAAAAATGGATCGGAACAATAAAAAATGAGAGAGATCTGGAAAAAAAAAAAGAAGAAGAAGAAGACGGCAGATCTAAAAATGAAAAAAAAAAAAAAAGATCTGAAAAAAATCGGATCTAAAAAAAATAAATAAATAAAAAGCAAATCGGAAAATGAAAAAAAGAGAGGACAAGAAAGCATATATGAAAATGAAAAAGAAAAAAAAAATCAAATCTTAAAAAAATTTAAAAAATTTAAAAAAAAAAAATTTTAAATAAAAAAAAAAAATTTGTCCCAAGAAGTTATCCCAAACTTCTAATCCCCCCCCCCCCCCCCCCAAGGTTAGAGTTATCCCACTCTCCATGGGATAAAAACCTAGTTCAAGACTATTTTATCATGTCCAATAGTGCCACCAAACGCTAGATAGGATAAAAGTTATCATATCCTGCCACTTATCCTGACCACCAAACAAGGCCTAGGTCTCAACTTCATCCATATTCCCATCCTTTCAAAACCTCTCCATTCTCAATTCAAGTATCAATAGTTTCATTTGCATTGTTGTTTTTAATTTAAAATAGGATCCGAACAATCAACTATTCATCCTCTTTCCCAATCAACCTTATAGATTTCAAATCAACCTCATAGATATCAATCCAGAATTCTTACATTTTCACTTGGAATCCCTATTGACTCGACACCCTACTTGTCATAGTCTATATCATTCTAACAGGGCTAAATACAACTTGATTGCTGACACGATCATCAAGCTAATTAGTTTGGTGTTTTTTTTTTTTTTTTTGATACTTACCTTACCTGGACTGATACACACACACCCAGGCACAACCCAACCCTAAAGCCCCACACTGGCCCACAGCATAGCCCAACAAGGGCCACTCATTACGACTGAAGAATAACTGGGGGCAAGCAACTAGAATCCCCTATGAGGATTTGAACCCTCTCCCTCCCCACTGGGAAGAGAGAGGCTATGCCAATTGGGCTACAGCCCGCTCGGCTCAAGCTAATTAGTTAAACTTTCTGAATGGCGACATATATAGGCCCAATTGTTAAGAGTGATCACAACGACATATATAGTATTATAGGGGATGCCAATGATTCACTGTTAAGAGTGATCAATGAAAACCCAATTGTTACTTTACTTGTCACAAAGAATCTAGATTGTACTTAATATCCAACATTGAGGCATAAACCAAAACCAGTATCAACCTTACATAACAAACAGAACACATAGGCTAAATCCTTCTTTAGTTTATTAAAAATACTAAACAACAATAATGGCTTCAACAACTTACACAAACACACTCACAAAAAGAAAAACCAATCATGGCCCGAACACAATAACAGTCTGAATACTGTTGTCGAAGCGTGAATCAAATCATGAATCGGTTTGCCAAAATTATGAATCATGCATCATATCGAATTGTGAATAGTAAGATTCCCTTTCTCTAGAAAATAAAGAATATGAATGCATGTATCGCTACATATAAAACCACATGTATAGTGCGTGAAATGAACAAAATATAAAGTCAATGTAAATTTCTTGCAATATCAAGGCTCAAAATGTTGAAAGTTTTCCACTTCAAAGTTCAAAATTATGAATAGTAAACCATGCAGAATCATGAATCATATCGGTATGCAACCCGAATCGACTTGTATGAATCGACTAATTCTAACCACCATGAGTTCAAGTACAAAACAAGGAAACATATTTGCTAAATGAAATTAAGCATGTTTTACGATTGAAGAATGTATTAGAACCAACATTACCTGTCCATGGTGCAACTGTATGCAAGCTCCTGATTGAAGAATGTTTAGGGCTTCGGAATACCTATCAGCTGCTACATATCTGTAACACATCATGGATGTTTGAGCAGTACACACATCAAAAAAATAAGATATGCAGGTATTGACCAAAAAGAACCAATATTCTGATCATTGAACTATCTGCAGAGAAAGTCACAATGAGTTCTTCAAAAACTATTTGCTGCTGGTTACTCTTAGTCTTACTAGGAAAAATAAAAGGGCAAAGAATGTGGTTATACCATGTACTGAAAGTTAAACGATATAATCACATGAGGCATGCTTGATACCACTTTCTATACCCGTTCCAATCTACTTTTTAAGAAAAATAAAAACCAAAAATGAATTAATAATATAGTGGAACCAAAGTCATTTCTGAATCATCTCTCATTAATGAATTAATAATATTGTGAAACCAAAGTCATTTCTGAATCATCTCTCATTAATTAAATAATTTGATTTTTTTCCCACAAAACGAACTTAAAAAGTTCTGAAGAATGTCAACAAAAGTACAGACCAATGTCACCAAACCTTCTCATTCCACCCAGGGAAAGAGGGAAAAAAATATTGCCAACAAGGCAAATAACCGTGCAGAGACTAATTAATATCCTGCAAATAGAGCTGTACACTCGGCTCGGCTCGGCTCGGCTCGGCTCGGCTCGACAGAGCTCGTGAACATGTTTGATTAAGGCTCGTGAAAAAGTTCGTTAATAGGCTTGATAAAGAGCTTGTATACTGACTTTTATATATTTTTTTATTATAAAACTACATAATTTTAGAGAAAATAAAGGACAGGTTTACTATTAAACTATATAATTTTAAAGGGCGTGATTAAAAGCTCGTGAGAAAGCTAGCGATCACTTGAAAGCTTGGCTCGTTTAAACTCACGAACACATGAGCTCGGCTAGGCTCGTATACACCCCTACCTGCAAAAGATGAAACTACAACTGGAACAAATAATGAGGTTATAGAACAAATTTGTATAAGCATTATGCATATATATTGAATTTCTAACTGTATATATAAGATATAACATAAATTGATCTAACAAGGCTTTAGGACCAAATGGGATCCCCATTGAGGTTTGGAAATGCTTGAGCAATGTGGGGTTATCTTAGCTGACAAAAGTTTTTAATAGGATTCTATTGACTAGAAAAATGCCTGATGAGTGGAGGAAGAGCATTCTAGTTCCTATATATAAGAATAAAGGAGATATACAACAATGCAACAACTATAGAGATATTAAGCTGATGAGTCATACTATAGCTGTGGGAGAGAGTGATGGAGCATCACTTAAGAGGCGCAACATCATTGTCAAAAAATCAATTGGATTTATGCCTGGGAGGTCAACTACGGAAGCGCTTTATTTACTTAGGAGACTAACGGAAAAGTATAGAGAATACTAGCAAAATTGAAGGAGAAATTTTATAGGCCAGCTATGCTCTACGGACATAATGTTGGGCAACTAAGAAACAATACATTAGCAAAATGAGCGTAGCTGAGATGAGGATGCTAACGTGGATGTGTGGTAAGACTAGGAAAGATAGAATTAGAAATAAATACATTCGAGAGACTATAGGAGTGTCACGGATTGAGAATAAGTTGAGGGAGAATAGACTCAGATGGTTTGGCCATGTGCAACAATGACCTGTAGACGCACCAGTGCGAAAGAGTGATAGGATCGTAGTGCCTGGAATGGTTAGAGGGGGGGGAGTTGGGGGCAGACCTACACTGACCTGAAGTATGTAGTGCAACGGGATATGAATATATAAAATTCAAATGAGCATATAGCACTTGATCATGCAAAATGGAGAAAAATGATTCATAAAGCCGACCACAATTGATTGGATTGGTTTGGTTTGGTTATGATGCATACATAACAGTTCTTATGTGTCTGCGTGAGAGAAATGAAGATATACCGTGCAGTAATAGACTTATACATCTGTTGGGCTCCATAATAGTTACCATCGTTGACAACTTTCTCTAACTTGTCGATATTCTGGATTTAACACAGATATAATCATATCATAATCATAATCACTGGGGTTACGGTTCATTCAACATGAAGAAAAAAAATGCGGTGTGTTAGTTAGGGTTGATGCGATGAGAAATGGAGTCATAAAAGTAAAATCGCACCTCCTGAGCCGGAGGTAGGGCCCCTCTTCTGGGTCTCTCTCGCAACATCGCCTCCAATCCTCCCCTCTTTTATAATTAGCTACAAAAGAAATGAATGAATGAATTACTGATGACAGAGATCTGATTTGTTCGCAGTATCATCAACACTACTCAAACACAATGAAGCAAGCTACCTGATTAAAATTAGAGTAATGCTAGTCACAAAAGAGTCACAAAGGTGACAATAGAACCTACCACACTTAACCCAACCCACTAACCCAACCCTAACCCACCTCCAAAACCAACGATCTGTCTCTATCTCCTCTCTCTCCCTCTCTCTCACCCTCCGGTCACCACCGCCGCCCACTAGCCACTACCACCGGTCACCACCGACGCCCACCACTGTACTCCGACGCCCACCACCTCTCAGGAATGCACTCTCTCTCTCTTTCCTCTCTCTCTCTCTCTCTCTCTCTCTCTCTCTCTCTCTCTCGACTCTCAATTTCTCCGAATACAACACATTCAAACTCCTCTCATTCTTCTGGAATCATACAAGAACAAATAAAAATTCCCAACACATTCAAACTCCTCTCTCTTTCCTCTCAGTCGATCTGCTCTCTCTCTCTCTCTCTCTTCCCTCCCACCCCTCTCTCTCACCTTCTCAATTTCTCTGAATGCAACACATTCAAACTCCTCTCATTCTCCTGGAATCATACAAGAACAAATTAAAATTCCCAACTGGGTTTAGCAATTCAACAAAAACCCAGAAAAACCCCTCTGAAAATCTCCTAGTTTGTAGACCCAACCCTCTAATCCACATTGTAGTTTGAGAACTGGTTTTCAGGGTTCCTCTGGTTCTAGGGTTTGAGAGGAAAGAGAGAGAGTCGAGAGAGAGGGGTGGATCGTTTGAGGGAAGAGAGAGAGTGAGAGAGAGCGTGCATACCTGAGAGGTGGTGGGCGCCGGACTACGGTAGTGACCGGTGGTAGTGGGCGTCGGTGGTGACCTGAGGGTAGGAGAGGGCGCAGAACGACAGAGAGGAGATAAAAGACAGATGGTTAAGTAACTTAAGTGCGAGTTAAATGTGGGTTAAGAAGTACTGCTAGAGTCGCAAGGAGGGAGCTGCTCACAAAAGATATGGTATTATATGTGTCACTATGTGGTAATAACATTCATCACACTTAATTTTATCATATGGGTGTCACATAATTTTGTGAGCATCTCATTGTGACTCTAACATTACTCAAAGAAAAATACTCGTTAAGTCTACTTGTCCATTGTCATATGTGATATCACATCTTTCTATGAGCTTTGTAACTCTATCATTACCCTTAAAATTAATAAAGAAATAAAAAAGTGTTGGAAGCTTCGAGTCGAATTCGGGATTTTAGATGATTTTTGATTTATCTTAGAAAGAACATGCTCTTAAACTCTAATCACCATTTCCATTTTTCACTAACACTCTATTTGGTTTGCCACAAGTGGGTGTCTTTTTCCACAAATAGAAGTCATAATTTCCATTTTCTCATATAAATTTGTTTGTTTTTTTATAAATTTTTACATTATCCAATTTCAAAAGTTCATTTCAGTCTTACCATAATTCCAACACGAGCTTTGATGCTGTCTTCCAAAAAAATTTCATTTTAAGACTCAAATACTCCCACATGTGAGAGCTTTCCACGAGTGGTAGTCATAATTTCCATTTTTACAAGTAAAATTTTTTTTCGTTTTCTCTAAATTTTTTTCACTATTCATTTTCAAAAGTATTTTTCAGTGCTTTGATATACTCTTCCAACAAAATTTCATTTTTAGCCTCGAAAGACTACCAAATATAGTCTTTTCCACAAGTGGAAGTAGTAATTTTCATTTCACAAGGAAAATTTGTGAAAATTTGTTCATTTTCTGTAATTTCTTTCACCGTCCAATTTAAATAGTTAATTTCAATCTTACCATAATTCCAACAAGAGCTTTGGTGCCGTCTTACCATAAAGGAGTCTTTTTTCTACAAGATGAAGAGTCATAATTTCCATTTTTACATGGAAAATTTGTGCGTTTTCTATAATTTTTTTGCCGACAAATTAAAGAAATTCAATTATGTTTAACCGTAATCCCGACGCGAGCTTTGGTACCGTCTACCAGCTAAATTTCATTTTCAGCCTCAAAAGACTCTCAAATGTGGGAGTCTTTTTCCACAAGTGGAAGGAAGTCATAATTTTCATTTTCTCAAGGAAAATTTTATTTTGTTTTCTCTCATTTTTTACACTGTCCATTTTCAAATGTTCGTGTTAGTCTTACCGTAATCCCAACACGAGCATTGACATCCTCTTCCAACAATTTTTTTTTCCTCAAAAGACTCCCACATGTGGGAGACTTTTTCCACAAATGGAAGTCACAATTTTCATTTACACAAGAAATTGTGTTCATTTTCTGTATTTTTTTTTACCATCCAATTTCAAAAGTTTATTTCAATCTTACCATAATTCCAACACGAGATTTGGTATCGTCTTCCAGCAAAATTTCATTTTTAGCCTTAAACACTCCCACATGTGGGGGCTTTTTTCACAAGTGGAAGTCATCATTTCCATTTTTACATGAAAATTTTTATTTTGTTTTCTCTAATTTTTTTCACCATCCATTTTCAAAAGTAGATTTGAGTCTTACCATAATCCCAACATGAGTTTAGATATCCTCTTCCAACAAAATTTCATTTATAGCCTCAAAAGACTTCCCATATGTGAGAGTCTTTTTTCCACAAGTGGAAGTAATAATTTCCATTTTCACAAGAAAATTTGGTCATTTTCTGAAAAAATTTCACCATCCAAATTTCAAAAGTTATTTTCAATTTTACCATAATTCCAACACGAGCTTTGGTGCCGCATTCCAAGAAAATTTAATTTTTAGCCTCAAAAGACTCCCACATGTGGGAGTCTTTTTCTACAAGAGGAAGAGTCTTAATTTCCTTTTTTACATGGAAAATTATTCATTTTCTCTAAAATTTTTCGCTGACCAATTGAAAAAGTTAATTTCAGTCTTAACATAATCTCAACACGAGCTGTTGTTCTGTCTTCCAAAAAAATTTATTTTTTAGCCTCAAAAAAATTCCCACAAGTGGAAATCATAATTTCCATTTTCTCAAAATAATTTGTTTGTTTTCTGTAAATTACTGATTAGAGGTGAAAAGGGTATATTTAAAGCGTATTACATGGTCTTTTATGTATACTTTTATCCCCAAGTCCCTAGATTTAAATGCATATCAATGATTAAGTGTTTTCTATGATACTGAGACTCAAATATGAGTTTTTACACTATTTTACAGGATGGAAAGCAATTGTTACTTAAAAAGTGATTCTGGTGGAGAGACTAACAGAAAAAGCTGAGAAAACACCATTTTTGACAATGAAGACTTCAGATTTGGAAGATTTCCCTAGAAATATAAAATGTATATCTTTAAGTTACAGTAGCGTGGCCACAAAATGGGAGGTCAATCCGAGATCCGAGTGAAGAGATATGGCCATTCTTCCATCGGTGCACAGAGTTGTCAAAATCAGAGAAGTTCAAGCCCTTGAGGAGAGTTCAATCGATTGAGACTTCGATCGATCGAACTAAGTTCGATCGGTTGAACTTTATTTTCCCCCAAAAGTTATGAACAATCTGCAGGAACCCTATAAATAAGTCGTTTTGATGGCAGACGAAAGAGAGGACGCTTCAGGACGCGAAAAATAGCAGTTTTAGGGTAGTTTTAGGGTTAGATTAGGAGTAGATTAGATTAGATTTATGTTCTTCTTTCTCTTTTTCATTATTATACTGAAGATTATTGAAGATTTCAAGTTGTTTCCAGGCTTTTCTTTTCCTTTTTTTTATTTGATTATTTATTAATCTAGTTGTTATGATTGCTTTGTTTTACTATTTCTGTACTAGTTAATTCATGTTTCTATAGTTTAGATGTTGGGAATATGTGATGAAACATTGATTCCCAGCCTCTGCCATGCAATATTTAGAAACTCTGGGCTCGATCGATTGAAGTTAATTCGAGCGATCAAACCAGAGCCACAGCCAAGCGATCAAAGATATTTCGATCGATTGAAGGATGATGCAGTTCGAGCGATCGAGAGCGCGTCGATCAATTGAACTTGTAAATTGCTGAGATTTTCCGTTTAGGTATCCCAAGACTTTTTTTTTTAGGTATATGTCATCAAATCGTTCCAGTAAATTCAGTTTGTCACAACAGTTTTTAGAACTTAAAGCCTTAAGGCTATTTTCTTCAATGACTTTTGAAAACCACTTTGAATGCTAACACCATTTAGAGTACAAGTATTAATCATTGTTTTAAACCATCTTCTAAGTATTTTAAAGCACTTGTGATGAAATAGTTTCGGTCATGTAAGGGCTATTGATTCTTTATCTTTAGAAAAATATGGAATCCTGAAAAGGAATGAACTTCATAGAACATTAATGACATGCATGGTAGATGGTTAGGATCAATGTGGATTCACGTTTCATGCTTTAGTTTATTATTTAGTTTAATTTAATTAATTAGGATTTGTTAGAACCTTCACTCCTTCAATTCATCTATTATTTTTCTTTAGGTTGTAATTTAGTATACATTATTCCTATTCCTTCCCTGTGGGATCGACTTGAACTTATCCAGTATTACTTGCATGATCGCCTACACTTAGGTGTTGTACAAGAACACACAATTTTTTAGTCGTGTCAATTACACTGTCCAATTTAAAATTTTCATTTCAGTCTTACCATAATTCTCAAGTGGGAGTTTTTTTCACAAGTGGAAGTCATAATTTATATTTTCACAAGAAAAATTTGTTTGGTTTCTCTAAGTTTTTTTCATCGTCCAATTTCAAAAATTCATTTTAGTATTAATGTAATCCCAACACGAGCTTTGGTTCCGCCTTCCATCAAAATTTTATTTTTAGCCTCAAAAGACTCAGGGAGTCTGTTTCCACAAGTAGAAATAGTAATTATAGTTTCACAAGGAAAATTTGGTCATTTTTCTGTAATTTTTTTCACCATCCAATTTCAAAAGTTAATATCAGTCTTACCATAATTCCAACGTGAGCTTTGGTGCCATCTTCCAAGAAAATTTTATTTCTAGCCTCAAATCACTTACTCATGTGGGAGTCTTTTTCTACAAGAGGAGGAGACACAATTTCCATTTTTACATGGAAAATTTGTTTGTTTTATCTAATTTTTTTAGCCAACCAATTAAAAAAGTTAATTTTTGTCTTAACATAAAATTTCATTTTTTTCCCTTAAAAGACTGTCACAAGTGGGAGTCTTTTTCTACAAGTAGAATTTTTGTCTTAACATAAAATTTCATTTTTTTCCCTTAAAATACTGTCACAAGTGGGAGTCTTTTTCTACAAGTAGAAGTCATAATTTCTATTTTCACAAGGAAAAATTGTTTGTTTTCTCTATATTTTTTTTTTCACCGTCCAATCTCAAAAGTTCATTTCAGTCTTGCCATAATTCCAACACGAGCTTTGGATTCTGTCTTCCAACAAAATTTTATTTTCAGCCTCAAAAGACTATCACAAGTGGGAGTCTTCCACAAGTAGAAGTCATAATTTCCATTTTCTCATAAAATTTTGTTTGTTTTCTGTAAATTTTTACACTGCCCAATTTCAAAAGTTCATTTCAGTCTTAATTACTGTAATTCCAACACGAGCTTTGGTATCGTCTTTTAAGAAAATTTCATTTTTAGCCACAAATGACTCCCACATATGGGAGTCTTTTCCACAAGTAGAAGTCATAATTTCCATTTTCACAAGGAAATTTTTTTGGTTTCTCTAATTTTTTTCAGCGTCCAATTTTAAAGGTTCATTTTTATCACACCCCGCAGTTGCAAAAATAAAGAAACTAAATTTCTTTTTGGATCCGTACGCTATAATAGTTGAAAGTCACCATATTGTCCATAACCAAAGTCTAATCATTAGAGTAATGAATCAAATCACGCCTTAGAGATTTTAAGTTCGATATATAAAACCAGAGTTCAATACTAAACTATTATAAACCATAACTATTTGCAAAAGCATAAATAAAGTATTACGGCAACATATGTAGATAACGAACTTAACTATTATAACAGTCTCTATAATATAAACATAAACTATCTGTGGCAAGCTCCAAGTCTTTAGCTCGCGTAGTAGTCGTCTCCAGCATAGCCTCCATCACAGTAGGTCTCCTCCTCATAGCCTTTTGCCACGTATTCCTCTCCTGTATTTCCATAACCTTGGCCAGCTGGACGTAGAATATCCAACGGCATAAAACGTCGTCAGCTACAAAATCTGCATGAATACAAACACTAATAGAGTATCTATAGATATGCAGTATATATGACGACATCATTAAAGAAAATCATCTCGTTGTTCACTTCTATGAATGCACCAGCTCTATATATAACAACGAACGTAGTCCATAATCCCAAGCATAACACGGACTCTTGGGTCCACATTTCACACGTAGCTTTACCACTCCACATTTCTTACCTCGTTTACCAACAATCCCTTTCTATCCTAGCACGTAGCTCAATACTTCTCAACTTATCAAACCTGACACGAAGTCCCAATTCTTTTACACGTAAACCAAACACGTAGTCCCATCTCTGGCCAAACCGCCTCGATGTACTCTAGCCAATACACCCTTGATACATCCTGGCCAACACGCCCGGCCAATACGCATGATACATTATGCCCAACACGCCCGATTCATCCCAGCCAACACACCTTGATTCGTTCCGGCCCACACGCTCTTTGATACATTATGGCCAACACGCCCCTTACATCACATTCTGGCCAACACACCCTGAAGTCCTCTGGCCACCACGTCCTGGACGACTCACCTAACACATACTAGCCAACACGCCCCAATGTATACTAGTCATCCCACCCTGCTATATTAAACTTGACCCGAAGTTCCCACTTTAAATCAACGCATCGTTCCGGCCTACACGTCCGAATACATTATGGCCCATACGCCTAAACATTTTACAGCCAACACGCCTTAACACGTCACGGCCAACACGCCTTAACACATTACTTGTCATATAGGCCTGACACGTAGTCCTAGTTTTCCCACACATATAATTATCTTACCTCATTTAAATCCCACACCCAACATCGTACGATCTTCGCGATTACATTCGCACGTACCATCATACATAGTATCGACCTCTACGGTCAATAGATCCACTATTGTGTACGTCGACTCCTAAATTTGATTAACAACACTATATCATTATTGTACAAATGGTTCTACTGTTTTATGCATTAAGTCCATTATCCAACGTGTGTATGATTCCAATATCGCTATAACAAATCAACGCATGATGTAAAACAGCCGGTTATCAGGCATAAACAAACTTAACATTTGACCTTCTGTCAGGTTCAATCAATTGAAGTCATTTCAATCGATTGGAGTAAAACTAACTTCGATCGATTGAAGTCGAGTTTGATCGATCAAGGAAACTAAAGTTTGATCGATTGAAGGAAGTTCGATCGATTAAAGGTTGTCTATGTTCAATCGACCGAAACTAGATCGATTGACTGAGAAGTGGTTTTCTTCTCAAACTGAACTGACTATGCACGCATGTTTGGGGTCCGTTATGTCACACCCCAACCCGCCCCCACGGGCTAGGACACGTGTAACAAAACCAACAAGGACCAAACAATAACTTTTAACGTTCCAAAAATTAATATTTTGACTGAAATATCAGGGGTAAAATATCTTTTTTTTTTTTATCAAACAAAATAATAAAATAAAATAAAATAAAATAAAATAAATTAAAGTTTTAAAACCATCGAATGGTACTTGGGCAGAATTTCCCCTATTACGGCATCATTCACCCTGTTTTCATAAACTAAAATATTTTAACCCCTGTCATACCTATTTCTTTAAGTATTCCAAAACATACCAAAAACCCAACTAAATATATAAATATTACAAACTCATTCTAGCATTTATTCTAAACATATCTGGAAAAAAAAAAACTTTAAGCTTATTACAACCTTATTTAAATCCTCACATATAAATGTATAAACAAGCTAGACGCAGCCCCGTAGTCTCGATCTTTTCCTTTCATCTTCTCGGTTTGCACTTGAGGTGGTTATTTAATAACCACAACAGAAAATAAAATTTGTTTAAGCTTTCGCTTAGTGAACATTCTGATCGTGCTATTGGAGTGTGAAATGCAGCATATGTAATATTTAAGCATTCACAACAATAAAATTAGTCGTTGGCATGTCAAGTAACTAATCACCATCGTTATGGACCCCTTATTCCGGGCCCTCTCACTTCTTGTCACTTTTAAAGTGATATCACACACTCTCACGAGACCGTAGTCAATTCACTGTGGTCATCACTACTATCCCCTTTTTTCTGAGGATTTCATCATCATCCCCCTTTTCTTTGAGGAATGGCGTCTCTTATATACAGGCTAAATAATGGTGATTATCACTTGACACCGTTTGACCCAAATAAGCACATAAGCATGTTCACATATCTGTTGCACAATGAATTTACCAAGCTTAGAGGGAACAACTGTTCCTCTAGGTTATTTTATTAGATGACAAGTACAATAAGATATAATTACAAGATAGTCCCTGAACACTAAAACAATTATATCCAACTACTGATAAATATAAAAACTCCAACACTCCCCCTCAAGTTGGTGCAAAGATATCTCTCATACCCAGCTTGTTAAGAATGAAGTGAAATGCCCTACTCGCAAGGCTCTTGGTAAGGACGTCAGCTAACTGATCTCCGGACTTCACATATGGAGTACAAATCTTCCCACTATTCAGTTTTTCCTTGATAAAATGGCAATCAATTTCCACATGCTTAGTCCTATCGTGCTGAACCAGATTATGGGCAATGTCAATAGCTGCCTTATTATCACAGTATAGCTTCATTGAGTCTTCAGGATTGAAACCAAGATCAGATAGGATAATTTGGATCCACAACAACTCACACACCCCTTGAGCCATGGCTCTAAACTCTGCTTTAGCGCTGGATCTAGCCACTACGGGCTGTTTTTTGCTTCTCCAAGTTACCAGGTTCCCTCCAACAAAGGAACAATACCCAGTAGTCGATCTTCTATCAGTAACCGATCCAGCCCAATCTGCATCTGTATAGGCTTCCACTTGAGTGTGACCATGCTTAGCAATGAATAAACCTTTCCCAGGTGCTGACTTGAGATATCGCACAATTCGGAAAACCGCATCAAGATGAACCTGTCTAGGGGAATGCATATACTGACTTACTACGCTCACTGCAAAAGCAATATCAGGTCTGGTGTGTGAGAGATAAATCAATTTACCCACCATTCTCTGATATCTTCCCTTTTCCACTAGTTCTCCTCCTGGGTCATCACTAAGCTTCATATTAGGATCCATTGGAGTATCTGCTGCCTTACTACCAAGCATTCCTGTTTCTTTGAGTAAATCCAGCACATACTGTCTTTGGGATAAAAAAAATTCCATCTTTGGATTTGGCCACTTCAATTCCTAAGTAATATTTTAAGCTTCCCAAGTCCTTGATTTCAAACTCCTTAGCCAGGTAATTTTTTAACTTTCCCATCTCTTCCAGATCATCTCCAGTGAGAACGATATCATCCACATAAACGATTAATGCTGTCAATTTACCGCTTGAAGAATGTTTAATGAAGAAAGTGTGATCACCTTGGCTTTGTTTGAACCCATACCTGAGCATAGCCTGAGAAAAATGATCAAACCAAGCTCTTGGTGACTGCTTGAGCCCATACAATGACTTTCGAAGACGACAAACTTTCCCTTTTGTTTTGGTATCCTCAAAACCTGGGGGAACATCCATGTATACTTCCTCCTCTAAATCACCATGGAGGAAGGCATTCTTTACATCAAATTGATGTAGCGGCCACTCCAAATTTGCAGCCAGAGATAATAGAATTCTAACAGAATTCATTTTTGCTACTAGAGCAAATGTTTCTTGATAGTCAACTCCATACGTCTGAGTAAAACCCTTAGCTACCAGTCGGGCTTTATACCTCTCAATTGTTCCATCAGCCTTGTATTTCACAGTGAACACCCACTTGCACCCTACTGTCTTCTTCCCTTAAGGTAATTTCGTTAATTCCCATGTGCCATTTTTAGAAAGTGCTTTCATCTCTTCAACCATGGCGGACTTCCACTTAGGATCAGACAAAGCTTCCTGGACATGGTTAGGAGTAGAAACAGAAGACAGACTAGAAACAAAGGCTTTATAGGATGGTGACAACCGAGAGTATGAGACAAAATTAGAGAGTGGATGTTTAGTACATGTCCTAGTGCCTTTACGATGAGCAATAGGTATGTCTAAATCATTACCAGATGTAGGAGTAAGAGAGAGAGTGATACCTGGATCATCAACACTAGAAGAGATTGGCTGGAGTGGAGGGATTGGAACGACTTCCATTTCTGCTGCCCCAAATTTTCTTCTCTCCTTATTCTTTGAGTAGGTAAGTAACTCTTTCCCCTTTGTTACAATACCTTCCCTCTCTTCAACATTCTCCTCTTTTTCTTTTTCTCTTTCTCTCACACACTCCTCCTCATGTTCTACTTCCCCTTTCTCTCCTCCCTTCTCACTATTGTCTCCTAGCTCCACTACTCCCTCAATAGTAGGAACATACATCTCTTCCCTCATTATCTCCCCCTGAAGAGGTGACTGTGGAGGCGGAAAGTAGGACTGGGCCTCATGGAATGTGACATCCATGGAGACATACCATCGACGAGAAGGAGGGTGATAACACTTGTACCTCTTTTGTGTCGGCGAGTAACCAACAAAGACACACTTAAGAGAACGAGGGTCAAGTTTTTTTCTCGAAGGGGAATGGTTGTGAACAAAGCAAACGCAGCCAAACACTCTAGGAGGAATAGTAAACACTAAAGGGGGATTTAGAAGAACTTCAACCGGAGACTTCTTATGAAGGACACGGGTGGGGCAATCGGTTAATGAGGTAGGCTGCAGTTAAAACTGCTTCCCCCCAATAGGACTTGGGAACTTGCATTGAAAACATCATAGACCGAGCAGTTTCTAGTAAATGGCGATTTTTTCTCTCGGCAACCCCATTTTGTTGGGGAGTATTAGTGCAGGATGTTTGGTGTATAATGCCATGGTCAAGGAAGAAATTTTTGAGTCCACCATAAATATATTCCCCCCTTTATCAGAATGCACAACTTTGATAACAGTACTAAATTGAGTACAAATCATACTGTGAAAGTTTTTGAAAATAGTAAACACATCACTTTTCTCTCGCATCAGATATACCCAAGTAGTACGGGAAAAATCATCAATAAATGTAACAAACCACTTATACCCATGTAAAGAAGAAATAGGGGATGGTCCCCAAACATCAGTATGAACAATTTGAAAAGGAATAGTACTTTTATTCAAACTTAAATTAAAAGAGGCACGGTGATGTTTGCCAAGTTCACAAGCTTCACACATAGCATTATTAATATTAAAATTGTTTATTAACGACGGAAATAAATGACGAAGAAGATAGAACGAAGGATGTCCTAGTCTCTGGTGCCACAGCCAAGCCTTTCTAGAAAGTGTTTCTCTCAAAGAATGATGAGCCCTCTGAGTCAAACTGCCACCTCCAGTACCCACTTCACTCGGCAACAGAAAATAAAGTCCATCCTTCTCCCTACCATTGCCAATCACCTTCTTGGTGGAGAGATCCTGAAAAACACAGTGAGATGGAACAAAGGTAACACAGCAATTAAGGTCATGAGTAATACGACTAATCAAAAGAAGGTTAGTCGTAAAATTTGGTACATGAAGAACCGAAGATAAAGATAGGGCCTCAGAAGCATGAATAACACCTTTACCAGAGATGGAAGAGAAACTACCATCGGCAGTCTTAACCTTGTCTTTACCTGAACAAGGACTGTAAGTAGAAAAAATAGTAAACAGACCGGTTATATGATCGGAGGCCCCAGAGTCAATGATCCATGGTTGTGGAGAACAAGCATTCAAAGCACATGTAAAATTAGCAACATTACCTGCTTGGGTAAAAGAAGTAGAAGAACTCGTAGAGGTGTCCAACTGTGCCATAATGCGCCTCAGGGTCTCTAAATCAGTACTACTAATCCCTCCAGTAGCAGGTGAAGCAGTGGGAATCTCCTCAGACTGATGAGCTTCAGAACCCGTGGATAAGTGGGCTCTGGGTCCATTTCCTCGGCCACCAGAGCGGCCTCCACCTCTTCCCCTTGTGAAAGGTGGACGACCATGAAGCTTCCAGCAAGTAGCACGTAGATGACCTGGCTTATTACAGTAATCACACCACTTATCTTTAGTCTCAGAACCCTCAGGAATTGTCTGATCCTTCCGTGAATTATAGTTGGGAGCCTTACCCCCTTTCTGATTATACGATACCAAAGCGGAGCGATCGGTGGGTTTGGGAGAAAGCATAGCAGAACGACGACTCTCTTCGTTCTGAATATAGGCAAATGCCTCTCGAAGTGATGGTAATGGCTCCATCCCAAGAATTCGACTCCTTACTTGGTCGAATTCGGAATTGAGGCCAGCAAGAAACTTAAAAATTCTTTCGCTCTCAATATATTCCTTGAAGCTAGTAGCATCCGTAGAGTAAACAGGACGATAATTCTTCAAGTTATCAAGACGCTTCCATATAGTATTCAAAGAGGTGTAATACTGAAGGATAGAACGCTCACCTTGTTCATCCGCCTCAATACGCCGTCGAAGCTCATAAACTTCAGCTATATTACCTTTCCTAGCATACATCTGTGCTAATGTATCCCATATGTCAAGTGTTGTTTCCATCTCCAGAAAGAAGGCAGCAATACTGGGGTCCATCGAATGCACAAGCCAACTCATGACGAGATAATTATCCACTTCCCACTTTGCATAGGTGGGTTCCTCACGACTAGGTGCCTTAAGAGTGCCATCAACATAACCAAACTTCGATCTACTGCGCAGCCAAAACGTAGCCGATTGAGACCAAGTAATATAGTTTTCTCCATTGAATAATTCTGTGGTCATTTTGGACCCAGGGTTCTCAGTAATGAGGGAATGCTTCTCATGACTTATAGGAGAACTCACAACACCAGATTTGTCACCAATCTCCCCTTCTTTCGACATTATGGATGAGAAGGTGAGTCACAGAATCAAATTTTACGACAGAAGAGGCAAGCCTAGTCGTCACAGGCACCGTGCTGGTGCAATCATCCAATTTATGGACAGATCATGGGTCCGTACACGGACCTAAGATGTCGGAGGGGTGAACTTTGTGATCAGATCAAATAGTCGTAGGATACCCACTGATCTAGGGTTGAGAGAACAAAAAGGAGAAGGAAAACTGATTGTTCATGATCAAGCCAGAAGGTCTGTGATGAGATTACCCAATAAGATGGGCTGCCGAAGGGAGGAAAAACAGGGTTAGGTGGTGGGTGGTTCAAGCTTGGAAGGCCAGAGTGGCTCTTGGTTGGGCTGAGAGGTTGCGGCGCATAGCAGGGTGGATGGGTATGGTTCGGTTCAGTCCTGGAGGGGTCATGGGACTCTCGGCGCAGGGCAGTGAGGTCCCTTAGGGCTCGGCGCAGGGGCTGGGAGAGCCTGTAGGGCACGACGCAGGTATGGGGGGCTAAGAGAGAGGCGGCGATGGGTGTGGTGGTGTTTGTTGGAGGCGCAGGTGGTGGTGGTGATGCTTGGTGAGAAACCCTAGCTTAGGGTGGCTCTGATACCATGTTGCACAATGATTTTACCAAGCTTAGAGGGAACAACTGTTCCTCTAGGTTATTTTATTAGATGACAAGTACAATAAGATATAATTACAAGATAGTCCCTGAACACTAAAACAATTATATCCAACTACTGATAAATATAAAAACTCCAACACAACATGGAAATTTTAACATTTTAGACATGTTAAACAATAATTAATCACATGCTTTTCTAATATTTCAAGAATTAAGCATTTAAGACTATCAATATCACATAAACAACACTAAACACCCAATTTTGGGATTAGGACACTCACCTCTACGAATAATCAAATAAGCCTAGAAACCTTGAATCTTTCCTCGATCCAGTCTAAAAATGAACCTGCAGTTAATCCTACACAATTTTGGTAAACTAAATGTTACCAACCCATTTAGGTCACGAAAAACCTATCAATTAAACTAAAAATAAATTATACCATAAGGTTAGGCTTACCTCCACGAGTCCAAATATGATCTCATATCGCGATTTGGACAACATACGACGAAGCTATGGCGTCAGAAAGGTGGAACCCTCACTTCCCTCTCTCTTTTTTCTCGCGTCTGTTTCTCCCTGTGAACTCTCATTTTTTTCCCTTTCTTTAACTTATCTTTTGGTCAACTAATATATATATATATATATATGCATATATTATATTCGGTATATATATTACATAAACTGTGGCCGCCTTACACAATACACACAAACTCACGTTTTTTTCTTCTTCTTTAAACTTGGAAGTAGATGAGCCATGGGTTGATGAGGTGTCAACCTCCCATGCTTCTAGCCAATTTTGGCTTATTCCACTTACACCCTCATAATTTCTAAAGTCCTATTATAAAATTCCATAACAATTATATTAATCACCCCAATATCTAAATGAATTTAGTCTATGTCACGTATGTGTCCCAAATATGGTCCCAAATATTATATGAAGGCACTAATTAGCCTACCAATTATGTCACGTATTCAATTATGCACTCACAAGGGTACCCAAACTGGTCCCATAAATAATCATGAACAATAATAGAATATTAAAACGCTTAATATTTTATCAATTAAATAATCATATGGCATCAACATATATTATAATGTACACATTTACATTTACATGTCTACCATATGCAATTTATCCAATCTGAACCTCCCGTGGGTCTCATTTCACATATGTCCAACTGTGCCCTTTATCAAGCACTTTTCAAATCGGGGTAACTGGAACTTACCCAAATCATCACATGCAATTAATTATATTAATTAATGCATGCAAAATGAATATTACTTCCATTTTCCGAGTACGGGTATTACACATTATTTGTTGCTGAATCACATATATACGAACATATCTACGCTACGGAGTGAGTATAGACACTCACCGTAAGGTTCGGTGACACTAGTGACGTGTGGGGGTCCGCGGGTATACTTGGGGTAGTTCCTCTCTCACTGCTCTTTCTCTTTCTCCTTCTCCTTCCCTTTCAGTCTCTCTCTCTCTCTCTTAGTCTCCTGCTTCTGCTCCTCATTCTTCTTTTGTCTCTCTTCTTCTCTTCCCGAGAATGCGTTAGGGTGCGTATATAGATATATATATACAGATCTGTGTGTATATATATGAGTGTATGTATATATAAACTATATCACTCTCTCTATTCATACTTTTTCCCAAAATTCAGCAAAGGTGTGTGTGTGTATGTGTGTGCATATGATACATATATAGAGAGGGAGAGAATGAATGAATCGTGGGAAATAAACTTGACGTTCAAGTTCTGTTACTTTTAATCAACCGAAGTGTGTTTAATCTCCAATCGATCGAAAGTGAGTCCACGTATGGATTCAGGTCGGCAGCTTTTCAAGCGATCAAAGTGGGTTCGATCTATTGAAGAAACACAAGGTCGATCGCTTGAAGTAAGTTCGATCGATTGAAAAGATAATTTCTCAATCGCTTGAGTGGACTTCAATCGATTGAAAAGGGTATTAGAGGAAAGGTAAAGACAAGCATACTGAATCTTATTAATATTAAAAGTAATATAAAGGTATAACGAAATTAGTAGGCATTACATCATCCCCCTCTAAATAAAGATTTCATCCCCAAAATCCAAACTAAGCGTCGTTAAATAAATCTGGATACTTCTCACGCATCTCCGACTCTAACTCCCAAGAAGCTTCTCCTTCGTCGTGAAACTTCTACTGAACCTTCACCAATAGACCTGCGCAATTAAGAGAGAAATTGTCACCTCAGCTTCTTAAACTCCTCGATCCAAAATTCATACCGGTCCTTCATGGAATGATACATTGTCGTTAACCTCAATGTCTTCAAAGTTGATCTCATAACTCGGATTGTGAGCACACTTCCTCAACATGCTAACGTGAAAGATGTTGTGCACTCCTGACATTTTAGGAGGCAATTCGAGTTTGTAGGCAATCTTTCCTACACGCTCGAGGATCTCAAATGGTCCAATAAAATGTAGTACTAGCTTTCCTTTCTTTAATCCAAATCCAACAATTTCTCGTACCGGAGATACTTTGAGTAGCACATGATCTCCAACACTGAATTCTAAACTTCTGTGGCATTTATCTGCATAACTCTTGTGTCTACTCTGCGATGTTTGCATCCTTTCTTTCATAATTTGGATCTTCTCATTAGTTTCCCAAACTAATTCAGGTCTAAGTAATTGATTTTCTCCAACCTTTGTCCAACATAAAGGCGATCGGCATGATCGTCCATATAGTGCCTCAAAGGGTGTTGTTCCTATACTCGAATGGTGACTATTGTTGTATGCAAATTCTACCCAAGGTAGATGAATCTCCCATGAGCTCTCAAAGTCAATAACACATGCTTGAAGTATATCCTCCATTACCTGGTTAACTTATTTAGTTTGTCCATCAGTCTGCAGGTGGAAGGCTATGCTCAAATTTACCGAAGTTCCCAAAGCTAAATGTAGAATCTTCCAGAATTCTGCAATAAATCTCGAATCATGGTCGAATACGATCGAGACAGGTATATCATGCAGTCGTATGACTTATTGTATATATATATATATTTACAGCTCAAATGCTCAACTGGATATGACATACTATAAGCGATGAGATGCGCTGATTTGGTGAGTCGGTCCACAACTACCCAAATAGCGTTGTGGTTTTGCTAAGACCTTGGTAAACCTGCCACAACATCCATGGTTATGTGCTCCCATTTCCATTCAGGAATTGGTAATGGTTTTAGAAGTCCGGGTGGTTTCTAATGTCCCGCTTTTACTTACTTATATGTAAGACATTCAGATATATGTTCAGCAACTTCTCGCTTCATACCTTCCCACCAGAGTTCCTCCATAATTCTTTGTACTTCTTTGTACCTCCTGGGTGAATAATCATTCATGACTTATGTGTTTCGTCCAGTATGTCCTTTCTGAGATTATCTTCCTCTGGCACACAAAGTCTGCCCCTACATCTGAGTGCTCCGTCTATACCAATACTTTAACTTTCTAGTTCCTTTACCGCGTTGCTTATGAACCACTCCTAAAGTCCTTCATTCTTCTTCTGTGCCTCCAAAATATGACTGATGAGGATCGGTTACACCAAGAGACATCCAAAATGTCGTACTTCGGTTTGAGGCCTGAATATTGGATTCAGCTAAAGTTTCCAATGCTTGCCACTCTTTAACCATAAGAGGAACTATAACCATCCTTCGGGGTTTCTAGCTCAACACATTGGCCACTACGTTCGCCTTTCCAGGGTGATATTATGACGTGAAATTGTAGTCCTTTAACAATTCTATCCAACATCATTGCCTTATGCTCAACTCCCTTTAATAGTACAAGTATCTCATACTCTTATAATCAAAAAATAGATCAAACTTCTTGCCATAGAGGTAGTGCCTCCAAATCTTAAGTGCAAAGACAATCGCGACTAGCTTGAGGTCATGCATGGGGTAATTTAACTCATGAGGTTTCAACTGTTGTGATCCATATGCAATTACCTTCACATCCTACATGAGAACACATCCATGTCCTTGGTATGATGCATCACTATAAATGGTGAACTGCTCACCTCTCTTAGGTATCGTAAGCACTAGTATAGTGGTCAATCTTTGTTTTAATTCATGGAAATCATTCATGTTTGTTGCCCCATTCAAACTTCAAATCCTTCTTCGTTAGTCCAGTAAGAGAAGCTGTGATCTTAAAGAATCCTTCCACGAATCTCTGATATTATCTAGCTATACTGAGAAAACTTCTAACTTCCGTTGTAGTGGTTGGTATATTCCAATCCAGAACTACATCTGTCTTTGACGAGTCTACAGCTATTCCATCTTATGAGATAACATATCCTAGAAATTTAACTTCCTTCAGCCAGAATTCACACTTGCTAAACTTCGCATATAATTGATTATCATGGAGGGTATGTAGTGCGATCCTTACATGGTCCTCATGTTCAGCCTCGGTCTTCGAGTAGATTAGAATATCATCTATGAACACGATAATGAACTGATCCAAGTAGTGTCTAAATACTCTGTTCATTAGGTCCATAAATATTACTGGGGCATTGGTTAATCCAAAAGACATAACCAAGAATTCATAGTGCCCATATCTTATCCTAAAAGCAAATTTTGAAATATCCTCAGGCCGAACCAACAGTTGATGATATCCTGAACGTAGATCAATCTTTGAGAAAGTCGTTGTACCTTGTATTTTGGAGTGTATAAATAATATATGAGATTCTATGTACTGGCATTTACAAAACTTAAAATTTCAGTTTTAATCGATAGAGCAAGTTTTAAGCTATTGAGAATTTCATTTATCAAGCGATCGAACTTTTCTCAAGCGTTCGAAACCCTGTCGACATGAATTTATTACGTGTCCCCTTTTCAATCATCAACTCGATCTCAATTGATCGAACCTGGCCGATCTGCTCTCAATCAATTGAGCACAATTTGATCGATTGAACTTGTCAGAAATCTTATCCCAGTTTATGCGCTGGAATACCACATGCCTTCCTCCTCTTCCTATATATATATGTTGTGATTATGTGTGTGAGTTTTGTTTGGTAGAAAGAGAGAGAGTGTGTTTACATATAGATACACATCCATATACATATATATACACACATATATCTATATATATACACTCAGAGAGAGAGAGAGAGAGAGAGAGAGAGAGAGAAGGACAAAAGAAGGAGAAGAAGAATAAGATCTGAAAAAGATAGAGTGGAGGCAGAGACAGAGAGACAAAGAGAAGAGGAGTCACCATTGGAGGGAGCTCAAGCTTGACGTTTGCCAAATGCGCCTTAACGGTGATCGATGAGTTCCAAACTCACTCGGTAGCGTAGATATAATGTTTTATGAGTTTTGCACGTAAAAGCATGACCCAAACACCCCCTAACACTTATGGACATTCACTGTCCAGAACTAGTAGAGAATAAGACTCTTGAGCAATTGAACTGGGTTCAATAGATCGAAAGGAGTTCGATCACTTGAAGCTCACTTTTATCTATTAATTGAAATATTTTTAATCGATTGAAAGGACTTCAATCGCTTGGAGCTCACTTTTCTCAATCGATTGAATTGTTTTCAATCGATAGAACTTAACAGAATATGGTTGCTTCCTTTGAGGTTTACAATTTATAATGCTTAGTCGTTTGAATGTTGTTCTATGTTTCTATTATGTGATACTATATATTATAGGGATAATGGGATGCAATAATGAGATTGATAATATGGTGAGTAACGTAGTCAGGTTTGGAATGTTAGTAATAATACGACGCGATAATGAGACAGGGTCTACGGTATGAGGTATAACGGTTGGTAACATTCGATAACATAAGGGTGATCGAGTCAGTTGGGTATCAGTTCCTCTTGGCGTAAGTATGTCAGTGTCAGGGATCGGTTGTGAGCACATCTGTGTGGAATGTGAGCGTTATGTATGGTACTCGCAAGAGTTCTTAAAAGTGTATTGATTATGGATGGATGATACTCATGAGTATTCTTAAAAGTAGTGAACTAGAGCATTAATATGTTGTGATGATATAATTATATTATCTCAGTCAATCAGGGTTGGTACAGTCAGTCTTGGGGTTGTAAGGCGATAAGAATTGAATAAGGATGGTCCTGAATAAAAGACATCACTATCGTATATTGTTCATAACTGGTAATTACTTTATACCTATGATACTGAGGGTGTTTTTATTCACTCAAATGAAGTAAGCTAACGACGTTTATGCCTGAACATTCCCCATCTAGACTACTCTATCCCTATTGATGCAGCATATGACGATGGCTACTACCTGGAGGGGGAGTATGCAGAGAGTGGCCCCACCGATGATGGTTACTGTCGCGCCCGCACCCCCGGAGCGCCAGGCTGTTGGTATGGGCCCGACTTCCTGAGAGTGGGTGAATTGCGACTTGATTTTTATTTTAAATGGTGAAAAGAGTATGGTAGGGCCTATTTGAAATGTTCAGAGTCGCCACCTAACATTTGGGGTGTTAGGACCCCTGCAAAGACAATTAAAGTAATTTATCTTTGACTTTTGAAAAACAGTTTTGAGAAAAGTGGGCCCTTTAAAAGTGTGACTCTGAATAGCCATGCGAAAACCAAAGATTTTTTAGATGGGTTTGGGGACTCGATTATGTCGAGGGAAGGTATTAGGCACCCTTGAACATCCGTGCGAACACGGTTGCCAATTTTAGTGATTTTTATTAAAATGGGGCATTTCATTTGAAAAAAAAGAAATGAAAAGGTTTTCCCTTTTTTTTTTTAGAAAGTGAATAGGGTAAAAAAATGGTGATAGGTATGGCCGCACGATTTGAGAGTTGCTTACGTATCCCAAGACGGGAATCAGGCCAAACGTAGTTCTGACTTGTGTGTGTGAGTGTATGCATGATTTTTTTTAGAGAAAGAAAAATGGTCCTGTTTGACCGTGCACGTGTGATATGGTGATTTGAGAAAGAGTTTGGTATAACTACGAATTTTAACCCACGTGGTAGAGTCCTAGATTTTAACCTTTGGAAAGTGATTGAGATTGAAATGAGACTATACAAGTGATTGGGGAATGATACATTTTTTTTGTACTTTTCTATTTTTTTATTTATTTTTTATTTTTTTTTTTATTTTATTTTTTTTAGTCCTTTTAGTCCAGTACTAGAAGTAAGGACTGTGCCCAAGTGACTGCAAAGTTTACCGAAAGTAAGGGTCGGTGCCTAAAAGAAAGAAAAGAAAAGAAAAGAAAAGAAATTTTTTTATTTATTTTATGTCGGAAGTAAAGGTCGATGCCCAAAAGAAAGAAAAGAAAAGAAAAGAAAAGAAAAGAAAGTTTTTAATATTTATTTTATGCCAGAAGTAAGGGTCAGTGCCCAAAGAAAAAGAATGTGAAGCATGTAGGATAAGAAACTTACCTGTGAAGATCTCCTAGTGCAACGGTGACTATTGGGTCCAATTAATCATTTCCTTTTTTTTATTCCTTTATTTATGCATTCAAGCGATCTTCATTATTTAGACATGAATTTCCAATTGAAAAAAAATATGTAGTCCCCAATAGAACATTGGTTCCCGTATTAGCAATCGTGTCATCCCCAATAGAACATTACTCTCCTTATTAGAAACCACATAGGATTCCTGTATTGTGAACCATGTAATCCAGAGTCGGACGTGACTTTTATATTGGAAACCAAGTAATTCCGAGTATGACGTGGATATTATTATTTTTTATTTTTATCAAGTAACAAAAAAATGATATGTACAAAAAATAAAAATAAAAACCTGAGTTATTGGAAAAACTTGAGAAATCGACTAGAATATTGGTGGTGAGTGACTGGGATGTTGGGCAGTGATTTGAGGCAGTATGATAATGGCGGTGGTACAGTAGCCCTGAGGTATGTTGATGAGATTCGTGGTGATATGATAGCTAGGTGTAGGGTAATGATTGTAATGGTGACCTTGATGGTGATGGTTAGACGGGGTGATATGGTGATGAAAAAAAATGTAAACTCCTTTTCTTTGTAGGGTTTTTTGTATTTAATGATGAAGTGAGGGAGGTGGAGAGGACGGTGAGGGAGATCTAGAGTGTGAGAGAGATGCAGAGAGAGAGAGAGAGAGAGAGAGAGAGTATTTTTTACGTTCCTCCTTCTTCCTCCTTTCCTCAAATAGAGTAGTGCTTTTATAGGCCAAAAAAAGGGAGAAAAAGAGGAAAAAAAATATAAAGAAAAGATAGTAGGGGGGGGGGGGGGGGGCAAAAGAAGAAGTGAAAGAAAGCAAAAAAACCAACTCAAAAGGAATACGCACCAGCAAATGCTGGTGCATTAATGGGGAGAGATTATATGTTGTGCAAGAGTGCACGTACTCATGTGGATCTTTGTCCCAATAAACTTTGATTTGTAACATCTTTTTCATCTGATGTCTGATTGGGATGATTCAAAAAGTGGCAGCAGGCTCGTGTCAATGAGTACTTTATTTTGAAATGATTGGATTGGGCAAAAATAGGGTGTCTACAGCTGCTCCTCTTTATCATGTTTTGCGAAGCAAATCGTGACAAAGATAAGGAGACACCCATTTTTGCCTCAACTCTTTCTTGAAATAATTTTTTTTTTGTTTTTTTTACGAGAACCATGTACAAGAATACGAATGATCTCAAAGTCTGTTCGAGATGCCTACGTATCTTATGTGGAGAAGACTCAGGACTAGCGTGGTTCAAGTGAGTGACGCCATGATTGGCGAGGAGTGAAGTGACGTGCCAGAGTAGGCAAGTGAATGGCCTGCCAAGGTAGGCAGCTAGGAATTGGGATTACTGCGAGGTTAGGCAGATAGCTCCGCTGAGGATTGAGAGTGTCACTATAATGGGCGAATGACTCCGTTGGGGATTTATGTGATAATCGAACAGAAGATGAATGGTGTAGTTGAGAAGTGCGTAACCACATAATCTCAAACTCTAACTGAGATGTAGAAAAGTGAAGGTATGGTCGAGCTCTTAAAGCTACCTACATATCTCCCGTCGGGAGAATCAGACTGTGCGTAGTTATTGCAGCTGGGAAAAGAGGGATGTAGTCAGGAAGTGCAAAGCCGCGTAATCCTAACTAAGGTTGATGTTGATGATAACAGGATGCCACTTGAAAGATTTACTCTCGATGATGATATTGTGAACAAGATGCCTCTTGACGGACTCATTCCCGATAGTGAGATTGTGAACAGGATGCCCCTTGACGGACTCACTCCTGTGGTAAAGATGTAAACGGGATGCCACTTGACGGACTCATACCCGATAGTGAGATTGTGGACAGGATGCCTCTTGACGGACTCACTCCTCTACTGAAGATGTGAATCATCCAGTGTTTTTGGATTCAGATTGTTCTTGGGGCATGGTCGAGATCCAAGACGTGAGCTTGAGCTTCTAGGAATTCACCTGTCCGTTTCCTTTTGAGATTCGATTTTCCTGAAAAGACAAAGTGTCTATTCGTTCTACCTGTATGTTAGTGATTGACATGCTAGTTCACTAAGCAGAAAATTTTTGTGAGTAAACCTGGATGGAACCAACTACACCAACCAGATATCACAGTCTTTGATCTTGACCAGAGGCTTCATTTGTAACAGAAGAAAACCTTTTCTCGGGTGCATAGAGGTTGGATCATGTATCCTTCGATATAGACCTTTGGATCTAATGCCCGATTTTTTTTAAATGCACTATTTTACCCTTTAGCGCCCTTTTGGGTTTTCGCCAAGTCCAGATCTGTCATTGTTGCACATTGGCGCCCTTTCAGGTTTTTACCGCGTCAACAGTTTGGTTTCTTGCCATAGCCTACGTTCTTACTCATAGTGCCCTTTCGGGTTTCCACTGCGCCCTTCGGTCTATGCTTTTCTTTATTTATTCTCAAACACATAATGTTTCAGAGAGATGGAGCTAGTGATGTGGTTTGTCCAAGTGACGAACGCCGAACAATGTAGAGATTTAATGAGGGCTGTCAGCCAAATCGGTATGCTTAGCCTTTCGATTAATCTGAGAGGGCTTTAGTGGGTTGTAACGAAGGCCAGGGTGAGGGCTGAGAAAGAAAGGGTGGCATGAAGGCTCAAAGTTTTGATGATTTTTTATTGTTTATTTTTTCAGGTTTTGGCTCTTACGAACATTTTTTTTGTTCTCCGTGGGGGGATTTTTTTGCAACCTTTATATCGTTCGGCTCCTTTTTTGTTTTTTTTTTTTAGCTTCGATCTTGACACATATACATTTTTATTATTTTTTTGTTGTTTGTCTTTCTTTGATAGCTTTTTTCAACCTCAAAAATATGTCCCCAGTGTAGGAGTTGGTCATTTTAAAGGGAATAAAATGAAATAAGATAAAAGGCTCAAAGCAGCGAATAAAAGGAAATTTTTATTTGATATGTATGGGTAGCAGAAATGAAGGCCACTCTTCATCTTGATCAAAATGTAAAGTATACAAGTTCGATTAAGCATAAAATCTCTTAACTGAATCAGAATTGATTGGTTGTGGAAAAACATCACCGTCCATTTCAGTAAGCATCAAAGCTCCTCCAGACAACGCCTTCTTGATGACGAACGGGCCCTCCCAGTTGGGGGCAAACTTTCCTTGAGCTTCTTCTTGAATGGGAAAAATCTTTTCAAGACCAAATCTCCCTCTTTGAACTGGCGAGGTCGAACTTTCTTGTTGTAGGCTCGAGCGATCCTCTTTTGGTAGCATTGACCGTGGCATAGAGCAGTCAAACGCTTCTCGTCGATCAGGTATAGTTGCTCATGTCTTTCTCGGACCCATTTGGCCTCTTCAAGTTCGGCTTCCATGAGGATCCTCAGTGACAGGATCTCAACTTCGACTGGGAGAATGGCCTCCATCCCATAGACAAGAGAATAGGGGGTTGCCTCGGTCGAGGTCCGGATTGAAGTACGATAAGCCATGAGTGCCAATGGTAGCAGGTCGTGCCAATCTTTATAGTTGGTAGACATCTTCCGTATGATCATCTTGACATTCTTGTTGGCTGCTTCAACTGCCTTGTTCATCTTAGGATGGTACGGTGCTAAATGCTTGCGAGTAATCTAAAACTGTTGACAGAGTTCGATCATCATGTCATTGTTGAGATTCCTGGCATTATTTGAGATGAGGGATTCCAGGAGGCCGTACCGGCATACAATGTTCCTCTTGACGAAGTGGGTAATGACCTCCTTGGTTACCCTAGCATAGGATTCTGCCTCGACCCATTTCGTAAAATAGTCGATGGCTACCAAGATGAAATGGTGACCAATAGACACCTTTGGTGTGATGGGTCCAATGACATCCATTCCCTACATAGAGAAAGGAAATGGAGTAGTCATGGAATGCAGATCCTTTGGCGGTGCATTTATTTTGTCAGCATGGATCCGACATTGATGACACTTCCTCACAAATTTAGCACAGTCGTTGTCCATGGTTAGCCAGAAGTAACCTGTTCTCATTATTTTCTTGGCGAGCATGAGTTCACTCATGTGAGGGCCGCTGACTCCTCCGTGTACCTTTTCCATTAAGTAGTTGGCTTCTAGCACTGCTACATATGTGAGTAGTCCCAAGTGATATCTCCATTTGAATAGGCCTTGCCACTGAGAAAGAATTGTGAAGCAAGCCTTTGGAGGGTACGTCGTTCTCCCAGATTAGCAGCAGGGGGTACTCTTGTTTTTCCAAAAAGTTCATGATGTCATAGTACCATGGCTCACCGTCTGCCTCTTTCTCGATCGAATAACAGTAAGCTGGCCTAGACTTTACATCGATCGTCAGAGGGGGAAACTCGTCCATCTTAGAGACCCTTATCATGGATACCAAAGTTGCGAGGGCAGCAGCAAAATTATTCTGATCCCCGGGAATGTGGTTAAACTCGATGTAGTCAAAGTATTTGCACAATTCGACCAGACATCTTCAGTACAGGATGATCTTGGAGTCCTTCGTAGCATATTCTTCAGTGGATTGCTTGATGACAAGTTTAGAATCTCTGAAAACTGCCATTCTACGAATGTCCATGTCGAGATCCACTCTCAGGCCTAAGATGCATGCTTCATACTTGGAGATGTTATTGGTTGTATCGAAGCCTAGCTTGCTGCAGACGGGAAAGTGCATTCCTTATTTCGATACAACAACTGCCCCTGCCCCAGTGTCTTTTCTATTAGATGCTCCGTCGAAGTACATTTACCAACCTGCGAAGCTTTCTTTGTCATTTTTACTAGTGGTAAATAAGATAGCCTCGTCTGGGAAGGAAGTATCCATCGGCTCGTAGTTGTCGCTCGAAGTCTCTGCTAGTTGATTGGCGATTGCCTGACTCTTGATGGCCTTCTGGGTGACATAGATGATGTCAAATTTTATTAGTAGCATCTGCCATTTTGAGATCTTCCTAGTCAATACTGGTTTCTCGAAGATGTACTTGAGTGGGTCCATCTGGGCGATCAAAAATACTATATAGCTGAGCAAGTAATGACAGAGTCTGGTGGCAGCCTAAGCGAGGGCAGAACAAGTTCGTTCTAGTACCAAGTATCGAGATTTACAGTCTGTGAATTTCTTGCTCAGGTAGTAGATGGCACGTTCCTTTCGTCTGAACGCGTCGTGCTGGCCCAGTATGCATCCCATCGAATGTTCAAGAACTGATAGGTAAAGCAACAAAGGACGATCTGGCTCTGGCGGGACCAATACGGTTGGATTTAGGAGGTACTTCTTAATTGTATTAAAGGTGACCTAACAATCCTCGTTCCATGTCTTGTCAGAATCCTTTCGGAGTAGCTTGAAGACCGCTCACACTTATCTGTGAGTTGTGAGATGAAACCGCTAATGAAGTTGATCCGTCATAGGAATCCTCGAATTTCCTTTTCCTTCGTAGGAGCAGGCATTTCAGTAATGGCCTTGAATTTCCTGGGGTCGATCTCGATGCTATGTCGGCTGACCATGAATCCCAATAATTTTTCTGATAGGACGCCGAAAGTGCACTTGGCCGGGTTCAGCTTGAGCCTATGCTTCCTAAGGCAATCGAAGAGTTTTTTGCGATTGATGAGGTGTTCCATCGTCTTTCGAGACTTTATGATCATGTTGTCGACGTAGACCTCTAGTTCTTAATGAATGATGTCTTGGAAGAGGGTAGTTATAGCCCTTTGATAGGTTGTCCCGGTGTTTTTAATGACAAATGGCATGACTCAATAGCAGAATGTGCCCCCAAGGTGTTATAAAATCCGTATTCTCCCTGTCTTCTTCATCCGGGAGGATCTGATTGTAACTAGAAAACCCATCCATGAAGGAATAGATCTCATTTCCGGCCATATTATCAACCAGTATATGAATATTTGGCAGAGGAAAGTCATCCTTTAGGCTTGCCTTGTTGAGATCCCTATTATCGACACAGACTTTGACCTTGCCGTCTTTCTTAGGAATCGGTACCATGTTCTCCAGTCATGTTGGATACTTCACGACCATGATGAAGTTGGCCTTGAACTGCTTGATTACTTCTTCCTTTACCTTGAGGCTCTATTGGGGCTTTAGTTTCCTTAATTTTTGCTTGATGGGCTTGAATTTTGGCTTGATGGCGAGCTTATGCGTGATGATGCTGGTGGCCAGTCCGGGCATAGTTTGGTATGACCAAGCAAAGATGTCCTGGGATTCCTTCAGAAATTGAAATAATTCCTGTTTATGCCCCTGTGATAATTGATGGCCGATTTTCAGCTCTCGAGGACTTTCGATGGTCCCGATGTTGATAGTATTGGTTTCCTCTAAGTTAGGTTTCGGTTTGTCCTCGAATTCTGAAATCAATCTTTCGAGTTCGTGGGGTGTTTCCTCGTCGGGATTAGAATCTTCTTCTATACCCATGAGATTAAAGTTTAATTGTGTATTAAAATCGTGCTGGGTCTTGTCAAGTTGTGTGATATATGGTGGATTAGTTGATTCAATCATAGGTTCCTTGAAATCAATTTTGACAAGAAAAGAGAAAAAAGAAGCAAGTTTAGAGAGAAATTTGCATTTTGAGACAAAGTGAACTAGCATTTCATTCAAAAGCATAAAAGATAGAAAGCCTTTACAAGTGTCGGATCCGTTTTTTACTCGACTGACTTAAGTTAAGTAAAAACTTTACATATGTTGTTATTTTACAAAAATCCCCTAGTCTTGGGCAACAGCCAAACCTCCCAGTTGTTCAGGGTCTCTCCTGGCTCGGCTCGTCAGATGATAGGTGAGAAAGTGGCCTCTTGACTGGCCATCATAAAGATCTCCTCTTCAAATAATGATCGGATGCAACCCATTGGGACCGCGAAAGTACAATCTGTGTCTTGGATAGGCTATGAGCTTGAAACGTCCCCCTCTTGAACTTGGTCAGGGGCCATAATCTTACCAGGGTGGGGAAAAGTCTTCCATATATGGGGGATGACCCCTTCAGTGATGAGGCCAGACTTTCGGCCCTTCTAGAATTTCTTTTTGTGCCCAAGGCCACGGGTGTTGTTCTGAGTTGGTGGATTGATTGGCTCTGTCCGCCCTTGGTTTAGTCTTCCCAGGCCCTTTCCTGGATGATATCCATTAGCCTTAAGCTACCTCGTCATGTTGACATGAGCCTTAGAGTATGGTGGCTTCCTCTCTACCTTTCCTTCTGGTGCATAGGTGGCACATGATAACTCTGAGATCTGGTATACAGCAGGCTCAACCATTCCACTTATGTTAATGTGTAGGATCGAGGGTTCTCCTAATATTGCGTATTCTTTTTTACCGTGGACGATGATCAGAAACCCCTTGATCGCATATTTAACATTTTAGTGTAAAGTGGAGGGTACTACCCCAGCCGGGTGGATCCATGGTCTGTCGAGGAGAATGCTGTAAGAGACAGGGATATCTAAGATTTGGAATGTGACTTTGAATTCATAGGGTCCAACCTCGATTGGAAGGTCTATTAATCCGAAGGTTTCCCTGCGGCCTCCATCGAAACCTCGGACGATTGTGTTAGACCTTTTGATTCACGTCTGATCGATGCCCATTCTCTCGATCGTGACCAAAGGGCAGACATTAACCGCAGATTCATTTTCAACAAGCACTTGAGTAAGTATCATGCCTGGGCATTTTACTGCAAGATGTAGAGCCTTGTTATGACCAGTCCCTTCAGGTCCAATCCCATCATCGGAGAAAGAGATCATGTTGGCGGTCGAGATGTTACCCACGATCTCCGCAAGTTGGTCACTTGAAATACAGTTGGAGACATGAGCCTCGTTGAGAACCTTTAAGAGGGCATTACGGTGAGTCTCAGAGGTTAGTAGCAGAGATAGTATCAGAATCTGGGCAGGGGATTTGCTCAGCTGTTCAATGATCTTATACTTGCTAAGCCTTATCATTTTCAAGAATTCTTTTGCTTCTTTGTCAGGGACGGTTTGCTTAATTGGGCCATCAGTTCGGACCTGTTCGCCATGATTGACAAATCTTCCTATATTTGAGATTTCATCAACATCTTCTTGACCTGGGATGTGATACACCCACGAGATGGCATGGGTGTCCTCACCAGAGGCTGGATGATGGACTAGGGAGCATAGAGGATAATGGGAGCTGATGGTACTAGTGCTGAGAAGACCTCCAGTATGGTTCTCATGGGAGAAGGATGTGGCTCGATTACCTTTTGGATTTTTGCTCGGGAAGCAGTTGGAAGTGTAAACGTGAGAGGGAGGGAATGCACAGAGATGGGATCGGTCACCCTTTGGATTGTTGGTATGGGAACAGTCGAAGTTGGTACTAAAATGGGAGGAAGAGAGCTTGTTGGTACAGATTCATATTGAGGTTTGAGAACCCCTTTTCCAGGTTCACCGGGATCGAGCCACCGACCCTCTTGGCGGGGGATTCTAAGTGACTGACATGGCCACCTCTTCATATTTGACAGTCACCACATTGATGGTTGGTGTCGCGGCTCCGTGCTGAGGGAGTGGGTTGCTAGCCACATTGGCGAGTGGCTCCGTTGGTTTGACAGTTATCCTCCCTTCGTCGATCAGATCTTGGATTTTATGCTTTAATGCAAAGCAATCATCCATTGTGTGCCAGATCATTCCAGAATGGAATTCAGAACGTCGGTTAAGATCATACGTCTTCGGGAGAGGGTCTGAAGTTCGCCCCGCAGGGATTATTACAATGGCTCTTGGGGCCAGCAACTTGCCCAGATGGGAGCTTGGTGATTTTGCCAGTGGCGAGAATTTTTGGTTTCTGTCCAACGACTTCCTTTAGAAATTCAATTTCTGGAACTGTTGCGGAGGTACCGCCCGATAACCTTGGTTTTGAGGTGTTGGGGGCCGTGGCGGACCTTGGGTTATTTGTTGTACCATTGGCTGCTGGTATAGAGAGAAGGCCTGTTGGTATATAGGAGATGGCATAGTAGGCTGCTGGATATAGTTTATAGGAGTGAACTACGAGGCATCTAGATAGACGACTGTGACCTCATTTTTCTTTTTGGCCTTCTTGTTATATGAGGTGTCAGACTGACTTTGGTCCGCAGTATCCCTTATATTTCCTGACTGCAAGCCGTCTTCTACCATTTTCCCATATCTAATGAGCTCAGTGAATGATCGACCAACCATCGAGATAAGTCGTTCATAATATGGGCGTTGTTGGGCATGTATGAATTCCTTTACCATCTCGGAGTCATCTATTAGGGGGTACACCAGGGATCCGACCTCCCACCAGCGATGGGCATATTCCCAGAAAGACTCGTTCGTCTTTTTATAAATTTTCTACAATGAGTATCTATCCGGTGCTACATTAGCGTTGTACCGGTACTCCTGGAAGAAGGTTTCGTGAGGTTTTCACAAGTAGAGACCTTGGAATTCTCAAGGCGTATGTACCACCGAAGAGCCGATCCCACGAGACTCTTTTGGAAGAGGTGGACTCGTAGTTGTTCATTTTCTGCGTACTCTCCCAGTTCGCCAATGTATACCTTGAGGTGGATGAATGGGTCTCTAAACCCATTATACGTGGTAAATAGGGGCATCTTGAATTTGGCTTAGAATACAATTCCCGGAGTGGCGGACAAATTCGAGAGAGACATCCCCCCTTGGGAATCGAACCCTTGCATGGCCTTGAGGGTGCTTTCGAAGCGTTTGATTTATTGTGCCATGGTGTTCGTTTCCTCGAGTCTCTTTAATCTTTTATCCTCGATGAAATGGTCGATTCCTTCGCTGACGATGATTATCGGTGCATGAATGGCGACAAGAGGGACCGTGAACTAATTCGGAGGAATGGGTGGCAGGACCTAAAACGAGGCTATTGTTGCCGGTACCTCAGTATATACATAGCTGGCTGGTATGGGCGGTTGGTTCTGGCTGTCAGACTGCTTTGATGTAGTTGGTATGGTAGTATTGCATGGTAACTGACCAGCTCCCGTGGGCGATGCTGGGTACTGAGTAGCTATCTGTCTGACTATAGCGAACAAATTATTGATTTGTTGTTGAACAGTCGGGTGATCAGGGGTTGGAGTGTTGCCTATAGCCTCGTTTGGGTTTTCTTCAGTATTGCTCATATTTTGTTGCTGCCTTCGGAGGTATCCTTGGGTCAGGATAGGGCTACGGACCAAGTCTTCCAGTGTCCTCGATATTTTGAACTATTGAGAACTGCCTGGCGAATGATAACAGTTTAGAATATATACTTATGGAGATTTTGTGATTATAATATATGCAAGTATGGTTTATCAGCTTATTATTATTATTATTATTTTTTTATGTTGGAAAGCTCCCAAGTCCATTTGGAAAATAAGTTAAAGAGATTTGATTTCTCAAGAATTTGAGAAAATTCAAACTTTTATTAATATAGATCGCTTCGGGAAGAACCGAATTTTATTACATAGGCATCCTACTCGACTGCGAAGATTTTTTCAGCTAGAGACACTAAGCCTAAAACATACCAGACGTAATCCCTAGCAGTTTTGAAGCCTGCTTGGGTTGAACTGAAATCGCCCTAAGCAATGTTCACGGTTAGGTTCCTGATTTCATTTAGGGAGCTCATCAGGTTGTCTTTCTTGGAAACTTTGAGCTCCAGCTCTTTGTTTAATGTGTCGATCCTAGACTTGGCCTCGGTGGAGATGAAGTATTCCAGCCTACTAATCACTGTGTGAGCATTCTAAAGATTGGCTTTTGCCTGGTTCCTTTCTCCTTCAACATGATTGAGGAATGCCGTGAGCTGATCTCTCTCTGATTTGGCTTACGCTCTAGCCATCCCTTCTTGCTCGAGGGCAACTCTAAGTTGGTCCCTTTCTGTTTCGACTTGGGTTCTGATGATTCCCTCATGATTGAGGGCTTCCCTGAGTTTTTCGCTGGGGTCTTCGATCTTTGACCCGCCCATTCTGGGCTTCCCTGAGCTAGTTGTCTGTAGCATTTTGAGCAGTCGTTGTATCCACTCGACATATGCAGAGTCTACACCGACATGGCAGTCCTCGAGGGTTTCGTCATTAGAAATGATCTGGCGCTAATACCCCAATATTTTATCATAGCGCTCTATTGACGTAAGAGAATCGTAACTGAAGCAGAAAGGAAGCACGTCCCCTATTAACGGGACTCGTTGATAATGACCAAGCTGTCTGAAAACACGTGTAGGAATGTAAGGTGCCACACCCGAAAGACCGATCAATGGGATAAATGGGAGAGTACTAGTCTGGAATCGAATTGATACGGGGGAGGACCAACCCAAAAACCACTGAACATTGTGCTCATCTAGTTGAGCCAGGTACTCATGCCATTTTTCTTTCCCTTGAATAGGAAACGACCATCTGTTTAGTGGGGTGATGATATCGACGATCATAAAGCTCTGGATCGGGAGAGGATCTGGCATCTTGATAAGATGAGATTGTATCCAGATCTGTAATAACCCCGTGCTTGCTGCGAAGAAACTTTACCTTCGTTCTTGCAAAAAGATAAAGTCCGTATGGTTTCAGCTAATATCATCGGGATGAAAGTACGGCCATCCTGAATCTGAGTAAGGACCCCGGTCAAAGTCATGTCGACTTTTCTGTCCTTTCAGGGGAATAGTAGATGGCCTAAGAGACACAGAGCAAGAACCTATAGCCATTTGTTATGCCAGTTTGATCGTGTGCAGTAGAAGTTATAGTTATCATATCCCCTAGAGGTCATGAACTCGTTGTTGAGGAAGTCGATAGAGAGTCGTAAGAAGTCCCCACCTACTGCTTTCGTCAATACGTCCTTCTTTATACCCAAGAATTCAGATATTTTATCATTTTTGGTTCAAAATTTTGGCTGAACAGGATCCTTGGAAACAACCAGTTTCAATAAACCGGTGTATTCTTCAAGAGTTAGCGTGAGTTCCTGCTCCCTGAAATAGAAAACCAGAGTCTCTGAATCCCAGAAAGTAACCAGGGTCTCGAACAGATGGCAGTCAATTTTAACTTTAAGTAGCGAGCCCAAGTACCCGAAATAACCTTCGAATGCTTTCGTGTCTTCTATGGAGAGACTGTCATACCAGTGGGTCAGATGAGCGCTTGCCTTTGTAATGAAATCTAGCCTTGGGATTTGGTTTGCCATTTTGAAAGTGGGAACTTGTTCTTGGTTTTTTAAAATTTAACGAGCTGATAAAAGAAAAATCACACCTATTTAGATATCATCAATCTTTTATTTTATTTTTTTGAAAAGGAAAGGAACTAAACAACAGGAAGGTAATTTTACAACTGCACGTGAGTAGAATGCGACCGTGTGGGGAGGGTTTTACATTTAATGAAATCTTAATTTAGGCCTGGTTCCCAAACCTTCAAACCTCCGGCACCGTAGCACCTTCTCAGGTTGGTGGTTCGAGTGGAGGAAGTTTCGATGCTGGTACCGGCAGTACTACCGAAACGGCCATGCCACTTACTAATCCTCCTATCTAATCTTAAAGGTTTCCTCTTAAGGAAGGGTTAGGTTATGCTTGCATGCCAGTGTGTAGTGTGTGTGATAGTTAATGATCTTGGCATTGGCCTTTGCAATTTTGGCATTGACATTGCAATTTTATTTCAGCCTGAGTTGCGAACACCTGCGCAAAAGAATATGAATTTACAAAGAAAATTTGAAATAAAAAAATTGTTAGTACAAAAGAAATGCCCAATTGTAATGAAAATCACTAAAGTGATGGCCTAAGTCTTCTTAAAGTGAGAGTGCCCAGCAGAGTCGCCAGTTGTCGAGCCGCGCCCCCTGAGCGCCAGGCTGTCGGTGTGGGCCTGGCTTCCTGAGAGTGGGTGAGTTGCGACTTGAATTTTATTGCGAATGGTGAAAAGAGTATGGTAGGGCCTATTTGAAATGTTCAGAGTTGCCACCTAACATTTGGGGTGTTAGGACCCCTGCAAAGACAATTAAGGTAATTTATCTTTGACTTTTGAAAACTAGTTTTGAGAAAAGTGGGCCCTTTAAAAGTGTGACTCTAAATAGCCATGCGAAAACCAGAGATTTTTGAGATGGGTTCGGGGACTCGATTATGTCGTGGGAAGGTATTAGGCACCCTCGAACATCAATGCGAACACGGTTGCCAGTTTTAGTGATTTTTATTAAAATGGGGCATTTCATTTGAAAAAAAGAAAAGAAAAGTTTTTTTTTTTTTAGAAAGTGAATAGGGTAAAAAAATGGTGATAGGTATGGCCGCACTCTTTGAGAGTTGCTTACGTATTACAGGACGGGAATCAGGCCAAACGTAGTTCTGACTTGTGTGTGTGAGTGTATGCATGGTTTTTTTTTAGAGAAAGAAAAGTGGTCATGTTTGACCGTGCACGTGTTATATGGTGATTTGAAAAAGAGTTTGGTATAACTACGAACTTTAACCCACGTGGTATAGTCCTAGATTTTACACTTTGGAAAGTAATTGAGATTGAAATCAGACTATACAAGTGATTGGGGAATGATACATATTTTTTGTACTTTTCTATTTTTTTATTTTAATTTTATTTTTATTTTTTTTAGTCCTTTTATTCCAGTACTAGAATTAAGGACTGTGCCCAAGTGACTGAAAAGTGTACCGAGATTAAGGGTCGGTGCCCAAAAGAAAGAAAAGAAAAGAATTTTTTTTTTTTATTTTATACTGGAAGTAAGGGTCGGTGCCCAAAAGAAAGAAAAGAAAAGGTATTTTTTTACATTTATTTTATGCCGGAAGTAAGGGTCGGTGCCCAAAGAAAAAGAATGTGAAGTGTGTGTAGGATAAGAAGACTTACTGTGAAGATCTCCTAGTGCAAAGGCGACTATTGGGTCCAATTAATCATTTCCTTTTTTTTATTCCTTTATTATGCGAATTAAGTGATCTTCATTATTTAGACATGAATTTTCAATTGAAAAAAAAAAACATAGTCCCCAGTAGAACATTGGTTCCCGTATTAGCAATCACATCATCCCCAGTAGAACATGGCTCTCCTTATTAGAAACCACGTAGGATTCATGTATTGTGAACCATGTAATCCAGAGTCGGACGTGACTTTTATATTGGAAACCAAGTAATTCTGAGTATCACGTGGATATTATTATTTTTTATTTTTATCAAGTAACAAAAAAATAATATGTACAAAAAATTAAAATAAAATCCTGAGTAATTGGAAAAACTTGAGAAATCGGCTAGAATATTGGTGGTGAGTGACTAAGATGTTGGGCAGTGATTTGAGGCAGTGTGATAATGGCGGTGGTACAGTGGCCCTGAGGTACGTTGATGAGAATTGTGGTGATATGATAACTAGGTGGAGAGTAATGACTGTAATAGTGACCTTGATGGTGATGATTAGAAGGGGTGATATGGTGGTGAAAAAAAATGTAAACTCCTTTTTTTGTAGCGTTTTTGTATTTAATGATGAAGTGAGGGAGGTGGAGAGTATGGTGAGGGAGGTATAGAGTGTGAGGGAGATGTAGAGAGAGAGAGAGACAGAGAGACAGAGTATTTTTTACGTTCCTCCTTCTTCCTCCTTTCCTCAAATAGAGTAGTGCTTTTATAGGCCAAGAAAAGGGAGAAAGAGAGGAAAAAAAAATTAAAAAAAGGATAGTGGGGGGGGGGGGGGGGGGGGGGGGGACGAAAGAAGAAGTGAAAAAAAAGCAAAAAACCAACTCAAAAGGAATACGCATCCGCAAATGCTAGTGCATTAATGGGGAGAGATTATATGGTATGCAAGGGTGCACGTACTCATGTTGATCTTTGTCCCAATAAACTTTGATTTGTAACATCTTTTTCATCTGATGTCTTATTGGGATGATTCAAAAAGTGGCTGCAGGCTTGTGTCAATGAGTACTTTATTTTGAAATGATTGGATTTGGAAAAAGTGGGGTGTCTACAGTTATGCCGGGGAAGATTATTACGCTGACGACTATGTTTACACCAGCAAAAGATCTGAAGACAGGTATTAGCTTATGTTTCTACTTTACATTACAATTGGACTTTGTAATAATTTGTACTTGGACGTTTGTTGCTTTCAGACCTTTTACATTTCTTATTATAATTTTTGTAGCGCACTCTGATGACTTTGTAACAGTTGGAACTTTTGTAATATATATTCAGTGTAATATTATTATTGTTCTTGTTACTTCTAATGGACTAGTACTATGGGGTGTGGGAAAATTAGAGACATTCACCCGTCATTCCCTATGGACATAAAAAGGAAATATACTTTTCTCTATTTTTGCTGTTCTGGAGCGTGACAGGATTTTTGGTACCAGAGCCTTTGGTTTGATACTTTTGTTCACTAATGGTTCTACACCATCTGATCGTAGCATTTAAGATCCCTTAGATGAGATGAGATGAGATGAGATATGAGTTTAATATAAGTTCGTCCTTATGACGATAGTTAGTTTTCTTTGCAGAATAGCATGGATCCAGACTTCCATATGTTTGTGGATGATCCATTTGGAGGACACGTGAATCACGGAGACGCGATTGAGCCTGCTATACCAGAGATATATCTTAGCCATATTCGCCAGACAGCTAGCCACTATCTTGAGGAGAGGATGTGGATTTCTCTGTACGTTGAGAGCATGACGCATCCGACAGAGATGCGCATGAATGCGTATCACTATGCGATGACTTGAGCAGCTATATACCAGGAGATGGTTCGACTGATCCAGAGTAAGCAGGAGATGGACGCTATCGAGTTACGAGCTATTTTAGCAAGACATGTTCCACCAAAGCCTACAGTTGCACCTGCACAAGCAGCCCTACCATCACCGATACCCAAAGTACTTGTCCCAGACCCACAGGATTAGCTTGATGATCCAAAGCCAAAGCTACAACCAGAGTTGATTCTAGATGACGAGGAGCTAGAGGATAAGCATCCTGATGAGGATATAGATGGGGATGGTGAGGAGGAACATGTAGGTGATGAGGAGGATCCGGAGGATGACCTTGAGGAGCCAGAGTATACACCAGCAGATGACTCAAAGGATGATCTGGAGGATCCAGAGCCAGCCGATATGGATGACGTAGCTGAAGAGGACGTGGTAGTGCCGGAGGATGATATAGTGATATGAGATGATGAGGTGGTTGAGGTAGCCAAGGAGGATGTTCCTAACAAGGAGATCATTGTACCTGAAATACCTATGGTACCTGTATTACTAGCAGGACCCATAGTGCATATGGTAGCAGAGTGGGTAGAACAGATAGTTGTACAGCCAGTAGATTCATTTTAGGACAGGCCAAGCTAGTAAAGGCTATGGCCATAGTTGGAGGATTTGTCGAGATAATCGATGATATTGCCGAGCCACCATTCGGTATTGGGGAGATGGACATTAGTGATAATGATAGTCGAGGATTGGGATATTGGAGTCATAGTTGGAGGACTCACCGCACCTATTGAATATGATCCACTTGTAGAGATGTACGTTGTATCTGAGGATGAGGCACCACCAGCAGGATCAGATGTTGACGACTTTTGAGTCAGGATCTGTCGGGTTTATATTTGTTGTTAGTTTTATTAGGACATGTTGTCCACATGATTTTTGGGAGCTTGAGAGATAGCTATTGGACCATAGATTTGTATAGATGTTTACCAGTAGTAGTAGCTTTATAAATATCTTACCTTAGTACTTGTATTAGCCTTTGTCCCATGTGGTACACAGTTTGACTAGTGTGTACTATGCAGTACATCTTTTAATATATATACATACGACCAATACTTGTGGGATAACTATGATATGATTTTGATTTGATGTGGCTAGGAGTTGATATGTGATGATTAGTAGAACTGTTAGTTCTTACTGTTTCTCGTTCTGTCTTGATTTCATTTTTCTAAGAAGACTTTCAGCTAATCGATAGGTCTCTTGTAGGTACACTTCACACGAGATCACTATGGTTGGACCTAGAAGGAACCCGTCGCGATTAGGAGTACCTATTCCCGAGGGCATGGATCCAACAAGTGTCTTTGAGGCATTTATTGTAACACATGTATTTCCTATTTGTAATTCCCGAATTTTTGTATTTCTCTTTGTAATACTATCGGTTATGTATATAAGATACGTTTTCTTTATTCCTTATTGTTCATTATGATTTATGTATGTTTGTATATACATTTGAGACCTTAGGGAGGCTTTGCTGGAAAAGCAACCCCGAGTGCTCGAGCTTGTAAATAGTTGAAATGATTGTTTTACCCTTGGGTCTTGAAAAACTATAAATGCCAGACCATTTCAAAGCATTTTGTACGTCCTAACTCTGTTTTAACAGAGAGCTTTCCTTAGAGAGTTTATAAGAAATCTTTATGCATTCATACACCAATACACTTGCATGCCCACTTAATTGCATGATCCAACTTTTCATTCACACACAAATATATATATATATATATATATTGTATCTACCCTGAAGTTTTGGAACTAAAGATTCAAAGAAAACAACTACGGAGAAGAGGATTCTATCTCTCAAGCTCAAGATCTCAAGCTTTCTCAAAACGTTCTTCATATTTTCATCATCTATCATCATCTAAGCTTGTGTGAGTATCAATTCTCACTAAGAAACCTGTAGAGATAGTTGTAGCCTTTGCATGTGAGTCATGAATAGTTGTAGCCTTTGCATGTGAATAAATGTTAAGGATCAAGTTAATTCTCAAAGAATTTGTAACTTGGATGATCATTCAACATGTTCTAAGCTTGTATGAGTATGGATTTTCATTTAGAATCCTTGAGATATAGTTCTTACAGTTATTATGGCTTGCATGTGTCCTTGGAGTTAATTTACAAACTTGCATGTGTGTTTTAATCAGGAATCTGGTTGCTATCAAGGTCGAGCGCTCAAGCTAGGCTGGAGCGCTCTTGCCCTGTGTGCTCGAGCATCCTGAGCGCTTGGGTTTAGCAGTTTTTGTTATGTTACTTGTTTTATGTGTCTTGATAAGATTTCTAATTGCTTGATGTACGAACCTAAGATGTTTAATCCATAAATTAGTACTCATATGTCCACTTATCACACTGACACTTAGTACTACGTGCCAATTGATGATCTATGCTTGTATGTGCATCTTATATGTCTAAGTAGATGTTTAGAGATCAGTCCATGAACTCATAAAAATGACAACTTCCTCTCTTACGACAACTCTATAATGAGAATAAAATACGTGTAATAAGATCAGAACTTTCTAACAATCACGCACTCGATCATATTATGCTACATGCATCCACACTTGTACTTTGGTCCATCTTTTGATGAGTAAGCATTGTGACCATGTCGTTGATCGTCATCGGTTCATTTGATGTTGATGTCTCTTCGTATGAGTCTATATTGGGATTGAAGAAGCGGATTGTGACTAGGCTTTAGTGATATAGTCGGTTGTTAAGGCATGATAATATTTTGATGTGCCAAGGGTGATCAAGAGGCTGTTGTAGCACATATAGTATACTAATCACTCGGTTGTTAAAGCATGTTAGGACAGGTCTTTTGAAATACCTGTATTTTTAGCATTTTATTTATACCAAGAGATTCCATATACTTCCCTTATTCATACTTGAAACCTTACTTTCGATCAATCAAAGTTTATTTAAGTGATCGAGAACTTCTCCCTTCAATCGATCGAACCATGCTCAAGTGCTCAAAACCCTACCGACATAAATTTATGACGTGATCCCCACTTCAATCAATCAACCCATCCCTTTTTTCAATTGATCAAACATGGTCGAATCACTCTCGATCGATCGAAATAGCTTCGATTGATTGAACTTGTAATCATCAGAATTCCAGGTTTCACGCAAAGACAGCCACATGCACCCTCACACTCTATAAATACATTGTGTTCGTGTGTGTTGATATGTTTGGAAATCCAGAGAGTTGGGAGAGAGTGTGTGCTTGTGTTTATATATTATACACATACCTATATATATACACATTCATATTATATATATACACACGATTAGAGAGAGAAAGAGAGCGAGAGAGAGGGAGAGAACCAGAAGAAGAAGAGAGATAGAGAAGAGAAGGAGAAGGAGAAGGAGAGACAGAGATGAAGAGTGGAGCAGAGAGAGAAAGAGAGAGAAGGAAGCCACCATTAAAGCTTTGAAGCTTCAGCTTTTCGAACGCGGCCTTACGACTTTCGGTGAGTTCCAAACTCAGTCAGTAGCTTAGTTATAATGTTTTACATGTTTTGGACATTTAATAATAACCCAAACATGCCCTAACAGATTATGGACGTTCATTGGCAAATCTGGAGAAGACGAAGTTCGTACGATCGAACTAAGTTCAATTGATCGAACACACTGAGTCTCAATCGATCGAAATGGTTTCAATCGATCGAGAACACCTTCACTTCAAGCGATTGAGATGACTTCAATTGATTGAACCTTAACAGAACTTGGATGTTTCCGTTAGCTTATAATTCTTAATGTTTAGCTGTTTAATTTGTGTTCCATATTTCTATTATACAATATTATGGGTTACGGGAGTAATGGGATACGATAATGAGATTGAGATAATGTGGTGAGAAACATAGTAGGGTTTGGAACGTTAGTAGTTATGCGATGTGATAATGCGATAAGGTTTGAGGTATAACGGTGGGTAACATTGGGTAACCTAGGGACTGAGTCAGCAGGATATTGGTTGCTTTCGATGCAAGTGTATCAGTGTGAGGTGTTGGTCGTGAACACATCTGCGTGGGATGTGCGTGTTATGTATTGTACTCACAAGTATTAAAGAAGAGAACAAATACGTATTGATTATGAACGGACGATACTCGCAAGCGTTCTTAAAAGTGGTGAATAAGAGTATTGGTATATCTATGAATTAGTAGTTATCTTAGGAGTTATGGGTGTACAGTACTCGCAAGCGTTCTTAAAAGTGGTGAACAATACGAGTTCCTAATAGCGGTGAACAAGAGTACATGGTACGTCCATAAATGAGTCATTATATGAGAACGATGGCTAGTGTTCACAAGAATTTTTAAAAGTGGTGAACAATAAGAGTTCTTAAAAGTGGTGAATAAGAACACTAGTATTTCATGATTATATAATCAGTTCGTTATAGTCAAACGGGATTGATACAATTAGTCTTAGAGTTGGTAGACGATAAGAATCGGTTAATGATGAGTCTGAATAAAAGCGGAAAGATATTATTAGTATCACTACTTCATATCATGCATAGTTAGTAAGGACTTTATGCCTATGAAATTGTGGGAGTTTCTATTCACTCAGATGAAGTAAGCTGACATCATTTATGCCTGGACATTTCCCATCCAAACTACCCTATTCCTATTAATACATGTGATGGAGAGTATGGCAACGGCTACTACCCTGAAGGGGGATATGCAGAGGGTGACCCCACTTATGTCGGTTATGCCAGAAAAGACTGTTACACTGACGATTAGCCATACACCAACTAGAGAGGAAATAGTTATATATAGTTTATATTTCTATTATTTTATGTTGAACTTTAGTTTAACGGGTACTTGGGCATATGTTATCTCCAGACCTGTTATGATCCTAAGGACCACTCTGATATTTGTAATAGATATAACTATTATTATATTCAGTTTGTTTATGTTGCTGTTCTTATTCATTAGTTGACTAGCACTGTGTGGTGTGGATAATTAGTAACATTCACCCATCATTCCCTATGGACCCAAAAAGGAAATTTATTTTTCTCTATTTTTACTATTCCAAGGCATGATAGGTTTTTTTGTATTAGAGCTTTAGGTTGTGATACTTTCGTTCACTAACGGTTCCACACCATCCGGTCCTAGTATTGTAAGATTCCCTAAGATGAGATATGAATTTAAGATAAGTTCGTCTTTCTGACGATAGATAGCTTTCCTTTGCAGGTTAGCATGGATTCGGATTTCCACTTGTTTGTGGATGACTCTTTTGGCAGACATGTTATTCATGGCAATACAATAGAGCCAGCCATACCAGAGATATATCGTAGCCATATTCGCCAAACATCTAGTCGTTACTTAGAGGAGATGATGTGGACTTCTCTCTAGGTTGTGGGCACGACACACTCGACAGAGATATGTATGGATGCGTATCACTTTGCTATGACCAGAGTAGCCATATACCAAGAGATGGCTAGGTTGATCCAGAGTAAGCTGGAGGAGGACAAGATTGAGTTGTGAGCAATTTTAGCCAGGCCTGTTCCACCAAGCCTGTAGCTGCACCAACACCTGTAGCCCCACCATTACCAGTACCTGTCGTACCAGTTCCAGAGCTTAAGCTGATTTAGGGTGAGAAGGACCCAGAGCCAGAGGATGAGCATCTTGATGAGGATATTGATGGGGATGGAAAGGAGGATCCTATGGACGATGAGGACCCAACAAAGGAGGAGCCAGCAGATGATGATGATGATGAGTCAGAGGATGACCTAGAGGACCCTGAGGTAGATATCGTGGTTGGAGAGGATGATGCAGTGATAAAGGGAGACGTGGTTATGGAAGTAGTAGAGGAGGATATTCCTGACGAGGAGGTAGTTATGCCAGAGATACCCGTTATGCATAAGTTACCAGCTGACCTATAGTACATATGGCAGCCATGGCTGATATAGCTGTAGGATGGCACCAACTGAGATGTTGGAATTGAAGAAGCAAGTTCAGGAAATTGAAGATTTAGGTTTTGTTCCCCCAAGTACGTCACCTTGGGGAGCACGAGTTCCATTTGTGAAGAAGAAAGATGAAACCCTTCGACTCTACATAGACTACAAGGAGTTGAACAAGGTTACGATTATGAATCGATACCCACTACCTCGGATAGATGATCTATTCGACTAGTTACAAGGATCAAGGATCTTTTCAAAGATTGATCTACGTTCAGGATATCATCAACTTTTAGTTCGACCAGAGGATGTAACGAAGACTGTGTTCAGGACGAGATACGGGCATTATGAGTTTCTAGTTATGCCTTTTGGATTGGCGAATACGCCAACAGTATTCATGGATTTAATGAATAGAGTATTCAGACCATATTTGGATCAACTCATTATAGTATTCATCGATGACAGTTTGATCTACTCAAAGACAGAGGAGGATCACAAGGAGCACTTACAGATTGCTTTACAGATACTTCGAGATAGCAAGTTGTATGCAAAGTTCAGCAAGTACGAATTTTGGCTACAAGAGGTCAAATTCTTGGGACATGTTATATCTCAGGACGGTATCTCTGTGTACTCATCTAAGATTGATGCAGTCCTAAGCTAGAGCAGACCGACCAGTGCAATAAAGGTCAGAAGTTTTCTCAGCTTAGCAGGATGTTATCGGAGATTTGTCGAAGGATTTTCCAGGATAGCAGGGCCATTGACGAATTTAACCAGGAAGGAAAGGAAGTACAAATGGACAGACAAGCATGAGGGTGCATTTCAGGAGTTAAAGGAAAGATTGACTTCTACACCAGAACTTGTGATACCTAAGAGTGGAGAAAGGTATGTGATTTATAATGATGCATCGCACCAAGGACTTACTTGTGTACTTATGTAATACGTGAATGTTATTGCATATGGATCAAGATAATTGAAGGTACAGGAGAAGAATTATCTGACGCATGATCTGGAATTGGTAGAGTAGTGTTTGCATTCAAGATTTGGAGACACTGTCTCTATGGAGAAAAGTTTGATATGTTTTCCGATCATAAGAGCTTGAAGTATATGTTCTCTCAGAAGGAGTTAAACATGCGACAACGAAGATGGATGGAGTTGCTCAAAGACTATGACTTTTCATTGTAATACTATCCAGGTAAAGCAAATGTCATAGTAGACGCTTTGAGTTGTAGACCTCGACCAGTAATCGCTGTATTATTAATTCAAGAATGGAAAGCATTAGAAGTTTTTGCTGAATTCGATCTTTAGCCAATGGAACCAATGGAAGGACAACATTTGGGATGCCTTATGGTACAACCAACCTTGATCAGCCGTATCATAGAAGCTCAGTAGACGACGGAAGATTTAAAGTTATGGTTCGCAAAGATGTCAGTAAAGGAACCAGACGTATGGAGTATTGGTACAGACGAAGCCTTACGATGTAAATGTAGACTCTGTGTACCCGACGAAGAAATCTCTAGAAAGAAATACTGGATAAAATGCATTAGTCACGAATGACTATTCATCCTGGAGGTACGAAGATGTACAAGGATTTGAAGAGGAATTTCTGGTGGGAAGGAATGAAGCGAAAAGTGGATGAGCATGTATCCTAATGTCTTACTTGTTAGCAAGTAAAGGCAGAACATCGGACTATTACAGTCATTGCCGATTCCTCAGTGGAAGTAGGAGCCCATATCTAGTGGAACGTTTAAGTCGGATGTATTTACAACACGTTGTACGATTACACCGAATATCTGTTTCTATTATGTCAGATTAAGATTCATACTTTACTGTAGAGTTTTGGAAAAGTCTTCAGATAGCGATGGGAACAACACTGAACTTGAGTTCAGCCTTTCATCCACAGACCGACGGTCAGACTGAACGAGTTAATCAAGTGATGGAAGACATGCTACGCGCTTACATTATAGATTTTAAGAGCTCTTGGGAGATGCACCAACTGTTGATCGAGTTTGCCTACAATAATAGCTACCATGCAAGCATAGGAATGGCACCGTTTAAAGCTTTATATGGAAGACCTTGCCGATTACTGCTATGTTGGATCGAAGTCAGAGACACTCAACTTCTTGGGCCAAAAATGGTACGAGAAACCAGCGAGAAGATCCAGATTGTATGTGAGAAGATTAAGACAGCTCAGACTCGACAGAAGAGTTATGCTGACAAGCGACGCAAAGACTTGGAATTTGCAGTTGGAGACCACGTGCTACTCAAGGTTTCACCTGTTCGAGACATCATCACATTTGGTCAGAAGAGAGGCAAGTTATCGCCGTGATTTATCGGACAGTTCAAGATTCTAGAACGTGTTGGAAATGTTGCGTATTAACTTGCGTTGGCACCGAAGATGTCAAGAGTGCACAACGTGTTCCACATTAGTATGATATAAAAATGTACTCATAACCCAGCACATGAGATCAACTTCGAAGATATTGAAGTCAACAACAATGTTATATTCAACGAAGGACCAGTAGGGATCCTAGATCATGGAATCAAGAAGCTCAGAAATAAGGAAATCTCGTTAGTGAAGATCCAATGGAAGCATCATGATGAAGGAGAAGCTTCGTGGGAGCTAGAGTCAAAGATGCGAGAGAAGCTTTCATTTTTGTTTTAGACCTTGTTTGTTTTCAATTTCGAGGACGAAATCTTTTAATGAGTGGTGGATGATGTAATACCTTGCATTTTCAATGTTTTATTTATACCAAGAGATTCCATATACTTCCCTTATTCATACTTGAAATCTTACTTTCGATTAACCAAAGTTTATTCAAGCGATCGAGAACTTCTCTCTTCAATTGATCGAACCATGTTTAAGCACTCAAAACTCTGCCGACATAAATTTATGACTTGGTCCCCACTTCAATCGATCAAACCCCATTTTAATCGATCAAACTTGGCCAAATCACACTTGAGCAATCGAAGTAGCTTGGATCGATCGAACTTGTAATCATCAGAATTCCAGATTTCACGCAAAGACAGCCACCTGCACCCCACCCTCTATACATACATTGTGTTCATATGTGTTGATGCGTTTGCAAACCAGAGAGTTGGGAGAGAGTGTGTGCTTATGTTTATGTATTATACACATACCTATATATGTACATTCTGTTAGGAAACTGTGTTCCCAGAATCCATTGACAGCGCGTATAAGTTGGTACTGCAAAAAAATTACATGAAAACTACAATAACCTTACAAGGGCGGAACTAGGGTTACCTTGAACTGTAAAAACGGATTGCTGTAGTAGACGAATCGAGAACACGGGCTCGATAACAGCTCACGATCTTCTACCGTATTCCTTTGCTGCCAGAATATCGAACTGAGTGTGGGCTTTTTTGAAATTCTTTATGTTTTCTGCTCTTCCGTCTTTATGTTCTATTTTCTATTCCCAATTATAACACTCTCTTTGATTGTTGTGACGATTCAATCCCGATCACATTGATCCGACAAAGATGTGTTCGTCAGGAGGACTAAACGATCTCCAATTTACTTTAATTTTTTACAGCAACTCCGTCTCGACGTCAGGAACGTTGTGTAAAAAATTTAGCAACTTTCGATCAGTATCGAGCAGTCCGAAGCTCTTTTAGTGAGCGTTGTCTGACGCTAGCGATCTTCACTCCTATGTCTCTTGAATGCTCACAGAGACTAGGGTTTGGTGGAAACCCTTTTAGACGAAAGCTAGGAGGTCAAGGGAAGCTTAGAATGTTAAATCATGCAACCTGAGAGAAGAGCCAAGGCAGCATATATATAGGCTACGATAGGGACCATAAGAAGTCAATAAGGAATAGGCTTCCTAATGGAATTAGGAAACCCTAATTCGAACTGAATCAGATTCCTATTTCCATAAATTATAATTCATACCACTAAAGAATTATAATTGCACTCCTACCCTTATCTCAAAAATATATTTCGAGCTCCATGTTATTAAATGCTTATTATCTCCCCATGTTAAGATTATAGATATCCATTAATTAAATATAATTACTGACAATCATATCTAATTAATCTCTTAAAATTCCTTGAGATCCTCTGCTTAACTTATTTGATATGTCGGATACAAAATCCACCTGCAGGGTTTGACATAATCAAAACTTATAAGCTTTCTCAAGGGGATATCATCAATCCCAAAATTGAGACATGGATTCCATCATTAATTAATATCCACCACACAATTAATATTGTCACCCAAACTAATGAGATATTGACCCATTTAAGAATCTCACCCTTTTAGGGATCAAAGGATAAATATCAAATGTAAGTGTCTATAAATTTAATTAGGATTTAGAGCATAAGCACTCATAATAGCCATGAGGTATTAGTTATCTTATAAGTCAGTATAAAGATAATTACCCCAAGTCGGTCCTGTTTAATACACAAAGTGTACCAGCATAGTGAGTTGAAACTGTACCGTTTCCTGCAGTCAAGACAAACCTACTACAACACCATGCTGCAGTCCTACCGATGGTGTGTCCAATCCCATCTAAGACAGTAAATCAAAATCTTACATTCTACAATATCTGGTGGTCTGATCTTCCGTGTGTAAGCCAAACTCTACACACCAAACCACCTACTATGTAGAATGAGAGACACACATGCATAATATTAAATAAATAATATAATACAAACATTGCCCACACAGATTATCATAAAAATGGAATAACTGATTTTATTAAAATAAGAAATTAACTACATAAAGCATGGCTTTTAGTATACATCCCTAACACATTCATAATATATATACACACGATTAGAGAGAGAGAGAGGGAGAGAGAGAGAGAGAGAGAGAGAGAGAAGAAAAGGAGAAGGAAGACAGAGATGAAGAGAGGAGCATAAAGAGAGAGAGAGACAGAAGGAAGCCACCATTAAAGCTTTGAAGCTTCAAGTTTGCTAAATGTGCCCTTACAACGTTTGGTGAAATCCAAACTCAATCAGTAGCTTAGTTAAATGTTTTACATGTTTTGGATGTTTAATAATAACCTAAATAGGCCCTAACAGATTCTGGATGTTCACTGCCAGAATCTGGAAAAGACAAAGTTCGAGCGATCAAACTAAGTTCAATCGATCGAATACAGTAAGTCTGAATCGATCGAAATGATTTCAATCGATCGAGAACACCTTCACTTCAAGCGATTGAGATGACTTCAATCGATCGAACCTTAACAGAACTTGGATATTTCCTTTAGCTTATAATTCCTAATGCTTAGCTGTTTAATTGGTGTTCCATGTTTCTATTATGCAATATTATGGGTTACGAGAGTAATGGGATACGATAATGAGATTGAGATAATGTGGTGAGAAATGTAGAAGGGTTTGGAATGTTAGTAGTTATGCGATGCGATAATGCGATAAGGATTGAGGTATGATGGTGGGTAACATTGGGTAACTTGGTGACTAAGTCAGCGGGATATTAGTTACTTTGGATGCAAATATGTCAGTGTCAGGTATTGGTCATGAACACATCTGCATGGGATTGAGCGTTATATATTTTACTCATAAGCATTGAAGAAGAGTGCAAATACATATTGATTATGAATGGACCATATTCGCAAGCGTTCTTAAAAGCGGTGAACAGTAAGAGTTCTTAAAAGTGGTGAACAAGAGTATTGGTGCATCTATGAATTAGTAGTTATTTTGGGAGTTATGGGAGTACAGTACTCACAAGCGTTCTTAAAAGCGCTGAACAATAAGAGTTCTTAAAAGACGTCCATAGACGAGTCATTATATGAGAACGATGGCTAGTGTTTGCAGGAGTTCTTAAAAGCAATAAACAGTAAGAGTTCTTAAAAGCGATGAACAAGAACACTAGTATGTCGTGATGATATAATCAGTTAGGTATAGTCAGTCGGGATAGATACAATCAGTCTTAGAGTTGGTAGACAATAAGAATCGGTTAATAATGATTCTGAATAAAAGCGAAAAGATATTATTAGTATCACTACTTCATATCGTGCATAACTGGTAATGACTTTATGCCTATGATATTATGGGAGTTTCTATTCACTCAGCTGAAGTAAGCTGATGGAATTTATGCCTGGACATTCCCCGTCCAGACTACCCTAATCATATTAATGCAGGTGATGGAGCGTATGACGATGGCTACTACCCTAAAGGGGGATATGCAGAGGGTGGCCCCACTTATATAGATTATACCAGAGAATACTGTTACGCTAACGATTACCCATACGCCAGCTAGAGATGGAGATAGTTATATATAGCTTATATTTTTGTTATATCTGTTGAACTTTAGTTTAACGAGTACTTGGACATATGTTGTCTCCAGACCTGTTGTGATCTTGAAGACCACTCTGATGTTTGTAATAGATACAACTGTTATTATATTCAGTTGTTTATGTTCTTGTTCTGATTCATTAGTTGACTAGCACTCTGTGGTGTGGATAATTAGTGACATTCACCCGTCATTCCCTATAGATATAAAAAGGAAATTTATTTTTCTCTATTTTTGCTTCTTCGAGGCATGACATCTTTGACCTTAAATATCTTGTTCGAGTCGGCTGTTAAGGCATGATACTATCTTCATGCGCCAAGGGCAATCAAGCGGCTGTTAAAACATGTATAGTATACTCATCAAGCGGCCGTTATGACATGTATATTCTAAACCAATGGCTTATGCCGGGAATGCAGAAAAGAGTAAGAGTTGAGTTTGAAATCATGGATCGATTTAGTTATTGTACAATCCTTTCTGTTGCGAGTCTCGCTAAAGGTTTTGAGGTCGTTCCTTATCATGTTTGCCTATGATCATAATCCTGGATTTCGTATAATGATGTAAACAAGTCGACTAGAGAATGGTAAACTTAATTACTGATTTAACTGTTTCTAACGGAGCTTCGTGAGACTTCATTCTCACTCAGCTTGTATTCAAGCTGCCGGTGTTTTATATTGCTGGACCTTTCTCGTCTAGCTATGTCAAATCTAGCAGGTGTTGCACAGCCCGAGGCCAACTACAGTGGTGAGGGATATGCCATTGAAGGCTTTGTCGATGAAGGTTACTATGAGGAAGATTATCCGAGAGAAGACTTGTACGGAGACCACTACGGCTTCGCTAGTTGAAGACCGGCTCCTAGTGTTCTTTTATCTTCCTATTTTGATGCAATAAATAGATGACCCTGGAGATTGGTGACAAGTGTTGTCACAAGACTTACGATGTTTAATTATGTTCCTTTTATTTGGACTGTAATATAACTGCTACCTTATGACTGTTTTATGTTTATATAAGTACCACTGCATTCAACTAGTTACATACCATTATTATTGCATTTCTTATCATCTTATTGTTAGGGACAGTCAAGCGATATCTAACCAATCACGTGTCTACGGACCCATAAAGGAACATTTTTGTCCGGGGTGTGACATTTATGCAGAGGATGGAACATGTAGGGGATACCTACAACCATGCTACACATCAACGCCCTGTCCAACCCCCTATTGTACCATTTCCACCACGACAGATCGGAGATAAACTACTCAAACATTTCTGCAACCTGTGCCCAGAGAAGTTCGATGGGCTAATCCTGCTATGGAGAGCTGAGCAGTATATTGTTAGGAAACTGCGTTCCCAGAATCCGTTGACAGTGTGTATAAGTTGGTACTGTAAAATTTTCATAAAATCTATAATAACCCTACAAGGGCGGAACTAGGGTTACCTTGAACTGCAAAACGGATTGCTGTAGTAGACGAATCGAGAACACGAGATCGATAACTGCTCACGATCTTCTATTGTATTCTTCCGCTGCCAGAATATCGAACTAAGTGTGGGCTCTTTCGAAATCCTTTCTGTTTTTTGCTCTCCCTCTTTTTCACTCTCTTTTCTATTCCGAGTTATAATTCTCTATATAGAAAAACGCTAGCTAATGAGAGAGCCAAAGCAACATATATATAGGCTACGATAGGGACCATAAGAAGTCAATAAGGAATAGACTTTCTTATGGAATTAGGAAACCCTAATTCAAACTGAATCAGATTCCTATTTCCATAAATTATAATTCATACCACTAAAGAATTATAATTGCACTCCTACCCTTATCTCAAAAATATATTTCGAGCTCCATGTTATTAAATGCTTATTATCTCCCCATGATAAGATTACAGATATCCATTAATTATATATAATTACTGACAATCATATTTAATTAATTTCTTAAAATTCCTTGAGATCCTCTGCTTAACTTATCTGATATGTCGGATACAAAATCCACCTGCAGGGTTTGACATAATCAAAACTTATAAGCTTTCTCAAGGGGATATCATCAATCCCAAATTGAGACATGGATTCCATCATTAATTAATATCCACCACACAATTAATATCGCCACCCAATCCAATGAGATATTGACCCATTTAAGGATCTCACCCTTTTGGGGATCAAAGTGTAAATATCAAATGTACGTGGCTACAAATTAACTTAGGATTTTGAGCATAAGCACTCATAATAGCCATGAGGTATTAATTATCTTATAAGTCAGTATAAAGATAATTACCCCAAGTCAGTCCCGTTTAATACACAAAGTGTACCAGCATAGTGAGTTAAAACTATACCGTTTTCCGTAGTCAAGACAAACCTACTACAACACCATGCTGCAGTCCTACCGATGGTGTGTCCAATCCCATCTAAGACTGTAAACCAAAATCTTACATTCTATAATATCTGATGGCCTGATCTTCCGTATGTAAGCCGAACTCTACACACCAAACCACCTACTATATAGAATGAGAGACACACATGCATAATATTAAATAAATAATATAATACAAACATTGCCCACACAGATTCTCATAAAAAATGGATTAACTGATTTTATTAAATGAATAATAAATCAACTACATAAAGCATGGCTTTTAGTATATATCCCTAACATATATAAGGGAGATAGAGCTGATATTCAAAGTTTTGGAGTGTAATAAGCAGGATATGTGCTATCTTGTTACATTTTAGCTTACTTATGATGCCGTGGATTGGTGGGAAGCTGAACGAGCCACCATAAGAGTTGAAGCTGCAAGGAGGATGCCTTGGGGGACGTTCAAAGGAAGATTCCTGAAGAAGTACTTCCCGGAGGATGAGAAAGATCAACAGGAAAAAAATCTTCTTAGCTTGAATCAAGAAAACTGGACGGTGAGAGAATATACTACCCAGTTCGAGCGATTGTCCAGATTTGTTCAGCACATGATCAATACCTCACAGAAGAAGGTGAAAAGGTTTCCCCAAAGGTTGAACCCCCACCTGCGACACATGATGATTGGTCACCTCAACCAGAGTTTAAAAGGAAAAGTAAGACTTGCTGTGAGTCTAGAGAAAGATGCCTATCTAGTATAGCAACAGTAGATGGATAGATCCCAACCGTCGAAGAGCTTCAATAGAGCAATTTCCAGAACTCACCACCAAGGAATACCCAAGGTTGGAGATCTCGGGGTAACTTTCAAAAGAACGAGCGCACCTGGGATGGAGCTAGGAAGCCTCAACAAAATTATCCCCGACCCCAACAATATCTCCAGCAGGGACCACAACCTCAGGCACAGCTTACGTACTGCACCACAGTCAAGTAACGGGGGATGTTTTTATTATGAAATGCTGAGGCACATTACAAGGAACTGCACCACTTCCAAAATTAATCATAGGATGTATATCTTTTGTCGAAATTGCAACAAGCTGGGCCATCTAAGCAAGGATTGACGTGCACCACACAGAGGGTACTATAGGGCACCAGTTCAAGGAATTACAAGGACCCCCGAATCAGACTTGGGTAAATGCTATCATTCTTATAGAAGCAGTCTTTAATGGTGATGAGCAGCAACATCTAGAAGGTACGCTTGAGCTCTTTTATAGTCCAGTTAAAGCTTTATTCGATACTAGCACTGCACTTTCGTTTATTGCTATTAAGATTGTGCGTCAGTTGGATTTAGAACCCCAGACACTTAAGCCAGCACTAAATGTTGTGTCACCATTGGGAGTGACTGTTAAGCTGGGTAAAGTGTGCAAGGATTGCCCATTGACCCTGGGAGATCGGATTCTTCCGGTAGACTTGGTAGTTCTATCAATGTCAGAATTCGACAATATCCTAGGGATGGATTGGCTTACCATGTACAATGCCAATTTGGATTGCCCTACTAGGATGATTGTATTTCTGATACCAGGACGACCGACGATTAGATTTCAGTGTCAGCCAACGAGCGACATGTTCCTTATAAGGTGTTTGGCTACAATCAGAGGTATGAGTATGGAAACCATGATGGATCAGATCCCTACTATACAAGATTTTAAGGATGTATTCCAGGATATTAAAGGACTTCTACTAAAGAGAGAAATAGACTTTTGTGTGGAACTAGTACCTGGAACGTTGCCGATATCTAAGACCCCATATCGGATGGCATCAACAGAATGTTGGAATTAAAGAAGCAGGTTCAAGAACTTGAAGATTAAGGTTTTGTTCGCCCAAGTACGTCACCTTGGGGAGCACCGGTGCTATTTGTAAAGAAGAAGGATGGAACTCTTCGACTCTGTATAGACTACAGGGAGTTGAACAAGGTTACAATCAAGAATAGATATAAACTTCCTTTGATAGACGACCTATTTAACCAGCTGCAAGGATCGAGGATCTTTTTGAAGATCAATTTGCATTCAAGATATAATCAGTTACTAGTTCGACCGGAGGATGTGTCAAAGACTGCATTCAGGACGAGATATGGGCATTATGAGTTTCTTGCTATGCCTTTCAAATTGACAAATGTTCCATCAGTATTTATAGACTTAATGAATAGGATATTCAGACCTTACTTGGATCAATTCATTATAGTATTCATCGACGACATCTTGATCTATTCCAAGACAAAGGAGGGACACAAGGAGAACTTATAGATTGCTTTAGAGATACTTCCAGATAGTAAGTTATATGCAAAGTTCAGCAAGTGCGAATTCTGGCTACAAGAGTCAAATTTTTGGGACACATTATATCTCAAGATGGTATCTCTGCGGACTCATCTAAGATTGATGCAGTTTTGAGCTGGAACAGACCAACCAATGTAATAGACGTTACAAGTTTTCTTGGTCTAGCAAGATATTATCGAAGATTCGTAGAAGGATTCTCCAAGATAGCGGGACCTTTAATGAACTTGACAAGGAAGGAAATAAAGTACGAATGGACAGATAAGCACGAAGTTGGATTCCACAAGATAAAGGAAAGATTGACTTATGCACCAATGTTGGCAATACCCAAGAGTGGAAAATGGTACATAATCTATACTGATGCATCACACCAAGGACAATTGAAGTCGCACGAGAAGAACTATCCTACGCATAATCTGGAATTAGCAGCTATAGTATTTACATTGAAGATATGGAGACACTATCTGCATGGGGAGAAGTTTGATCTATTTTCTGATCATAAGAGCTTGAAGTATTTGTTCTCTCAGAAGGAGTTGAATATGCGACAACGAAGATGGATGGAGTTATTTAAAGATTATGATTTCTCCTTACAATACCATCCGGGTAAAGCGAATGTCGTATCAGCTGCTCTGAGCCATCGACCTCAATTAATAATCGCTGTATTATTTATTCAAGAATGGAAAACATTGGAAGTTTTAGCAAAGTTTGACCTTCGACCTTCGATTGGGGTAATCAACTGAAGGTCAACATCTCAGATGTCTTATGGTACAATCGACTTTGATTAGCCGTATCACAGAGGCTTAACAGATAATAGAGGATCTAAAGTTGTGGTTTGCCAAGATGTCAGCAAAGGAACTGGAGGTCTGGAGTGTTGGTACAAATGGAGCCTTACGATGTAAAGGTAGACTATGTGTACCTGACGAAGAAAATCTCTAGAAAGAAATATTGGATGAAGCACATAAGTCACAAATAACTGTTCATCCTAGAGGTACGAAGATGTATAAGGACTTAAAGAGAAATTTCTGGTAGGAAGGAATGAAGAGGGAAGTAACTAAGTATGTATATCAGTGTCATACCTATAAGCAATTAAAGGTAAAACATCATAAAGCATAGAGACTTCTACAGCCATTACCGATTCTCTATTGAAAATGGGAACACATAACCATGGATTTTGTGGTAGGTTTGCCAAAGTCTCAACAGAATCACGACACTATTTGGGTAATCATGGATCAACTTACAAAGACGGCGCATTTCATTGCCTATAGCATGACATACCCAGTGGAACGACTAAGCCATATGAATCTATAGCAAGTTGTATGGTTACACGGTTTAACTGTTTCTATCGTGTCAGATCGAGATTCGTGCTTTACTGTAGAATTCTGGAAAAGTCTCCAGGCAGCAATGGGAACTACACTAAACTTGAGTTCTACTTTTCATCCACAAATCGACGGTCAAACGGAATAAGTCAATCAAGTGATGGAGGTTATGCTATGTGCTTGTGTTATTGATTTTGGGAGTTTCTGGGAGACGCACCTGCCGCTGATCGAGTTTGCCTACAACAATAGCTATCATACGAGCATAGGAATGGCGCCGTTTAAAGCTTTATATAGAAGACCTTGCCGATCACCATTATGTTGGGCTTAAGTCGGGGATACTCAACTTCTTGGGCTAGAAATGGTACGAGAAACTAGTGAAAAGATCGAGATCGTACATGAGAAGATGAAGATAGCTCAAACCTGGCACAAGAGTTATGCTAACAAGCGACGCAAGGACTTGGAGTTCGCAGTTGGAGATCACGTGCTGATCAAAGTTTCACCTATTCGAGGCATCGTTAGATTTGGTCAAAAGAGAGACAAGCTATCGCCATAGTTCATTGGACCATTTGAGATCCTCGAGCGTGTTGGAAAGGTTACTTATCGACTTGCGTTGCCACCGAAGATGTCAGGAGTGCACAATGTTTTCCACATTAGTATACAGAGGAGATGCGCCCACAACCCAGCGCACGAGATCAACTTCGAAGATGTAGAAGTCAACGATAACGTGACGTTCAATGAAGGACTAGTGCGGATTCTAGACCATGGGATCAAGAAGCTTAAAAGAAGGAAATCTCGTTAGTGAAGATTCAATGGAAGCATTATGACGAAGGAAGTTTCGTGGGAGCTAGAGTCAAAGATGCCAGAGAAGTTTCCATTTTTGTTTTAACTCTACGACTTCTGATTTCGAGAACAAAATCTGAGCAGGTTTCAAGCGATCAAGAACTTCCTTCTTCAAGCAATCGAACTCTTCTCAAGCGATCGAAACCCTATCGACATGAACTTATTATGTGTCCCCTTTTTCAATCATCAACTCGGCCTCAATCGATCAAACCTGGCCGATCTACTCACAATCGATCAAGCACACTTCGATCGATTGAACTTGTCAGAAATCTTATCCCAGGTTTGCTTGAATGCCACATGCCGTTCCTCCTCTTCCTATATATATGTTGTGATTGTGTTTGTGATTTTTGTTTCGTTTCGAATTTTAGAAAGAAAGAGAGTATGTATTTTCATATATATACACATCTATATGCATATATATTTACACACACATCTATATATATATACACTCAGTCCAAGAGAGAGAGAGAGAGAGAGAGAGAGAGAGAGAGAGAGAGAGAGAGAGAGAGAGAAGAGGAGCCACCATTGGAGGGAGCTCAAACTTGACATTTGCCAAATGCGCCTTAATGACGATCAATGAGTTCCAAACGCACTCAGTAGCATAATTGGGGGAATTTTGTCCATAATGGGATACATCTCTCTCTCTCTCTCTCTACTTGAGCTTAACAAACCCATTTCATCCCCTAACAGCGCCCTAATCAGCCCCCAATAAATCCCCAAACATTACTCCTAAATAGCCCCCCTAATAGCCCCTAATCCCCTCCCTAACAGGCCTTAAATAGCCCCTAACAACCCCCCAATCAGTCCACAATAAATCCCCAAACAACGCTCCAAAACAGCCCCTGACAGCCCCTAATATCCTCCCTAATCAGCCCTCAAACAACCCACTAATCAACCCCCAATAAATCCCCAAATACATAATGTACCAAAAAGAAAACTATTATTCAGAAAATGCATTGTTTTTCCCAGAGTTGTAAGGACATAAAATACATTGTACCTTCTTTGATCTAGTGATCACTATATTTGTCGACGTAAAACAATCAGTGACACTTATTAATAGATTAAAATTCTAGGAAGAACGGACATGAGTAATCAGTAATAAACTATTGATTAAATATAAACTCTTTACCTTTATGTTGAATATAACTCGATAAAGCTAAATACTTCAATTATAATAACATACACTTTGTTGAAGTTTATGATACCCTATAATTAATCGAGCATTATACCATTTTCACGTAATTTACTCCCATAAAGTGTACAATCTTCACATAAAGTTATAGGTTATATGTGCATCAAAACACAGTAAATCTAGTTCATATCCACCACACCATAGAAACATACCAGAATCAAGATCCAACAACACAATCAACCAATCAAGCTAGAAAACTATAATTGAAATAGATCCATACTCTATATATACTCTCTAGGTGTTCTGTGCATCAAAACACAGTAAAGCCATGGAGGTATACATGGAAAGAGAAGATAAAAAGAAATTAAAAGTCACCTGACAGATTTTTCCTAGCAGCCAGTCTCGTAAAGTCAGATACGATGCACACCAGTCCTATTCATCTCTCCTCCTTGATATATATTCCATTAATTGCAGCGAGTCAGCAACCCAGTTCAATTACATGCACAAATTGAGAGAGAAAGGAGGATTCAAATCCTACGTACATGCACATTTGAGATTAAAAAAAACCCAGAAGTTACACCTTTGAGTTGAGAAAAGAACTAGAAATTAAAAAAATAAATAAATATAGAGCTTCATATTATTCCTAATAGGCAATATGTATAAACAATATAAACTGGTAATTGAAAATAGAAACTGAATTAAACTCACTATTACAGAATATAGAAACAATTATTTGAGACAGAATCCTAGCCCAGCGAACTATTTCCTAAAGACGAATTTGCTCCCTCTCGGTGCACAAGGTTGATGAACAATTGTCTCCCAAGATAGAACGGATTTTCAATTCTGTAGAAGTTGCACTTCAATCTCCAGAATACAGCGAACACAAAATTGTATAATACTCGAACAACAATGAAATGCAGTGCAGTGAAAGAGAGAGATTAATTTTTCGTTCTTATGAAATGAAACCAAAGGAGTATATATAAATAGTGTAGTGACTGTTCGAATCAACACATCCAAATAGAGTATTGCAACTGTTGGAGTGGTGACTGTACGAAAATAATACAACCAAACAGGGCCTTATTATTCTAGAAGGACATGAGGAGGGAAATTCAAATGAATTTTCTCCAAAAAGTATAGTTAATTTCATAGAGGCCCAAGCCCAGGACCACGGACCCACGGCCCGCGCCCAAGCCCAGCCCGACCGGTCGGTCGGTCGGCGGTAGCGCGCGCATGTGTGTGTATGTGCACGCGCGCGTGGGATAAATCCCACAAAGGCCTAGGTCCTCCACCCTTAACAAAAGTGGGTACCCCAAAGGGGCATGCCCCTTAGAAGAATTCCCTCTTAAATATACCCTTAAGTTGTTTGGTGTTTTTCCAATGTGGGACAACCAATATTTCCCACATTTTCCTCCTACACCAATGTTTTACATGGGCCACTTTGGATGACAATTTCTCATTCATCCCTTATTGTATTTCAACATGTAAATATACGGCGTTCATCTCCTCACGGAAGAGAACGGATTCCAATGTGGTCCTGCCCCAAAGAACGTGTGGGACCCAACTTAAATTATAGCCAAAATTTCCATAAAACTAGTTAAATGAAATCCAATTTTCCAAGAATCCCCCACATGAATGAAATTGGTGACCTAACAATGTAAATGAAAGTGCTAACACAGTTCGAGTATCGACAAAGAATTACTACTTCGGACTAAGTAGCCTAGTGGCTTTGAACTTGCCCTAGTGTAAAACTATCGGATTTACTAACCAGTGAGTAGATGAGATTATCCTTGAACTCCTAGTCATTTGTGTAAATCTAAACAATAGAATTCACATAGCACTTCTTCTTATAGATTTGGTTCTCACGTTTGTGTTTGTTTTGGCCTTGAACACCTCTTGGTTCCGTGAGTGTTTTAGAGAATTCAGCCTTCAAATTCTCATAGAAGCGGCCCCTTCTTACTCACGTAGGTGGTATCTATGAAGAGTATCCTGCAATACCCCACTTGGACGTTATCCAAGGTATAGAGACCATTAAAAGCATATCTTATCCTGTTTCTCGCGACAGATAAACACAGACTCATCTTTGAAATGGGAGAAGGAAGATATGATTCTTCTCAGTGTATTCCGAGTACTACATAGTTCGGTTTGTCCATTGAACCTGGGGTCTCCAGTTAACTAGGTTGGGTTACCACCATGACGACTCTTGTTTAATGCATAGGCTTTAAACCCATTCCCCTCGATGAACTTTCCACTTGCTCTCTCGTCAGGCCATTTGTAAGTGGATACGCTATGTTATCCTTTGACTTTACATAGTCAATGGACATGATCCCAATTGAGAGCAACTGTCGAACGGTATTATGTCGTTGACAAATATGACGAGACTTACCGTTATACATGTGACTCTGTGCTCTACCAATCGCAGATTGGCTATCACAATGTATACATATAGCAGGCATAGGTCTTGAGCAATTTGGAATATCCTCTAGGAAGTTACGAAGCCATTCGGCCTCTTCCCCAGCTTTATCTAAGGTAATGAATTCGGATTCCATTGTAGATCTTTCATTACACGTTTGTTTTGAGGATTTCCAAGATACGGCTGCACCTCCAATTGTAAAGAATATCCACTTGTGGACTTTGAGTCTTTAGAATCAAATATCCAATTTGCGTCACAGTAACCTTTGAGTACGTGTGGATATCTGGTAAAGTGCAATCCATAGTTTTGAGTCTCCTTTAAATATCCCAAAACTCTTAGTATAACCTTCCAGTGAGTTTCTCTGGGATTATTTGTAAATTGACTTAATTACTCACTGAGTATGCTATGTCTGGTCGAGTGCAGTTCATAATGTACATTAGACTGCCTATGATACGTGAATATTCTAGTTGAGAAATGCTTATTCCTTTATTCTTAGCTAAGTGAAGACTCACATCGATTGGAGTCTTCTTAGGTTTGATCTCATACTTCTTAAAATTTTCAAGTACTTTGTCAATGTAATGAGATTGAGACAATATTAGTCCTTCAGATGTTTTAAAAATTTTAATTCCTAATATAACATTTGCGACACCCATGTCTTTCATGTCAAACCTATTAGATAAGAATTGTTTAGTAATTCTTATCATCTCGGAATTGCTACCTATAATAAGCATATCATCAATGTAAAGACATACAATGACATATCCTTTTGGAGTGCTCTTCACATACACACATTTGTCACACTCATTGATTTTGAATCCATTTGATAATATTGCATTATCAAATTTCTCATGCCATTGTTTCGGTGCTTGTTTTAGGCCGTACAAAGACTTAACAAGCTTGTACACTTTATTCTCTTGTCCAGGAGCCACAAACCCTTTGGGTTGTTCCATATATATTTCTTCTTCTAATTCTCCATTGAAGAATGTTGTCTTTACATACATTTGGTGGATTTCAAGATTATTTAGTGATGCTATAGCAATAAGCATCCGAATAGACGTTATTCTTGTAATGGGAGAATAAGTATCGAAATAATCCAGTCCTTCCTTTTGCCTATAGCCCTTGACTACAAGTCTAGCTTTATACTTATCTATTGATCTATCTGATTTCGTCTTCCTTTTGAAGATCCATTTATAACCCAGAGGTTTTGAGCCAGATGGAAGATCCACCAATTCCCAAGTATGGTTCTGCATAATAGATTCAATTTCACTATTGATAGCTTCTTTCCAATATGAAGCTTCCGGAGAGGACATTGCTTCCTTGAACGTTTGAGGTTCATCTTCTACCAGATTTTTTAGAAAATCAGGGCCAAAGGATGTTGCCACTCTCGCCCTCTTACTCCGTCTAGGTTCCAAGTCCGAAGGGTCTAGATCTATTGGAGTATCATTTGTACTATCTAGAGGTCTTTTGTACATTCTTGACTCTGGTGCATTCTTATAAGGGAATATATCCTCAAAGAATGTGGCATCCCTTGATTCTATAAATGTATTGACATGGATATCGGGAATGTCAGATTTGTACACCAAAAGGCGATATGCACTACTGTTTTTGGCATAACCAATGAATACACAATCAATGGTTTTAGGTCCTATTTTCACCTTTTTAGGTTTAGGGACCGCCACTTTTGCTAAGCACCCCCACACTCTTAAGAATTTGTAACATGGTCTATGACCTTTCCATAATTCATAAGGTGTCTTTCAGGTTTTCTTGTGAAGCACTTTGTTGAGAATATAATTTGCGGAGAGTATCGCCTCCCCCCATAAATTCTGGGATAGTCCAGAACTTAACAACATAGCATTCATCATTTCTTTCAATGTTCGGTTCTTGCGTTCAGCAATACCATTAGATTGAGGTGAATAAGGAACGGTAGTTTGATGAATGATTCCATGTTCTCCACAAAACTCCTCAAATGGTGATTCATATTCACCACATCTATCGCTTCTTATTGCCTTAATCTTTTTGCTAAGTTGATTCTCAACTTCAATTTTATCATGTTTAAACATTTCTATTGCTTCATCTTTGCTTCTTAACAAGTATACATAACTATATCTAGTGCAATCATCTCGTCTTTGCTTCTTAACAAGTATACATAACTATATCTAGTGCAATCATCCACAAAAGTTATAAAATACTTTTTACCACCTCTAGTTTGTACAAACTTTAAATCACAAATGTCACTATGTATTAAATCTAAAGGTTCAGTATCACGATCAATAGATTTAAAAGGAGGTCTTGTCATTTTAGATTCAACACATATCTCACATTTATTTTTATTATCAATATCAAATTTTGGTAAAAAATCTAGATTACTTAATCTACGCAAAGTATCATAATTAACATGGCCTAATCTAGCATGCCAAATATTAGAGGACTCAAGCAAGTAAGAAGAAGCATTATTATTATTAATTGCTTTAGGTACAACAGTCATTACATTCATCTTAAAGAGCCCATCACTAAGATAGCCCTTTCCTACATACATCTCATTCTTAGTGAGTACAAACTTGTCGGAAACAAACACCAATTTAAAGCCATTCTTGCTAAGTAATGACCCCGAAACCAAATTCTTGCGAATGTCGGGCACATGAAGCACATCATTGAGAGTTAATTCTTTCCCCGAGGTCATTTTGAGAGTCACTTTCCCATGTCCTTCCACCTTCGAGCTTGAAGCATTACCCATATAGAGTTGTTCTTTGTGAGTCACATGCTTGTAAGTAGAGAACATCCATTTATTTGAACAAATATTGCATGTAGCCCCAGTATCCACCCACCATTCTTTGGTATTACCAACTAGATTGCATTCGGAAACAACCGCGGAGAGGTTGATGTCGGAAACATCGTTGGAAAGTGTCTCCACCTCGGCCACATTAGCTTGTTGATTTGGCTTCCTCTGTGGTTTACGACAGTCCTTTGCACGATGTCCATTTTTGCCACAGTTATAGCACTTGCCTTTAAACTTCCTAGGACCATGAGTTCCTTGACTCAGACCTCTGCCATCATGCTTCCTTTTCTTTGGACCATGTTCCACAACATTGGCCTTTGCTCCAAGAGAGGAACTTACACTCTTCTTTTCAGAGCCACGATTATCTTCTTCAATCCTTAGTCTCACAATTAACTCTTCAAGATTCATCTTTTTGCGTTTGTGCTTGAGATAATTATTGAAGTCTTTCCAAGTAGGCGGCAATTTTTCAATAATCACAGCCACTTGAAAAGAATCACTTAGAGACATCCCTTCGGCATGAATATCATGTAGGATTACTTGAAGATCTTGAATTTGGCTAATAATAGATTTTGCATCTATCATCTATAGTCAAGACATTTACCAACTATGAATTTCTTCATGCCGGCATCCTCAGTTTTATATTTCTTGCTAAAGAGTCCCATAGTGCTTTTGCTGATTCCATTTTACAATATACATTGTAAAGAGTGTTGTCTAATCCATTCCATGAATCAACAGCAGCACTATTGGTTCCTCCTTCTACGAGTTTCGGAGGGTCCTCGCGAAGAAACTTAGCCAAATGCAATGTGGTTAAATAAAAGAGCATCTTTTGTTGCCAACGTTTGAAATCGGTTCCATTGAACTTTTTTGGTTTTTCCCCATGAGACAGATTCACAGTAGGAACAGGAATAGATGAAGTAGTTGCCATTCTGAAAAATTTTAGAAAAAGATTTGTTTCTTTATTATCACAAAATTAATAAAGAATGATTTAATAATTAATTTGGAAAACTAAAAACAATTTTCAGATTATAACATAGTTTAAGTAAACAGTTTATAAAAGTATAAAATAATTTTATAAAACAGATTTATGAAAAGCAGTTTTAATAACACAGCAGATTTAAATAAACAGTAAACAGATTACAGTTTTATAAACAATAATAAATCAGGAAAAAAAAAGATTATTTAACAGTACAGAAACAGTTTAGAAAGAAACAGCATTTCAAACAGAATTACTATTTCAATTTTGTTCAGATTACCAAAGAAAAGAAACTAATATAAAATCGAAATTCGTCTTAAGATTGTTATTCCTAATAGGCAATCTGTATAAACAATATAAACTGGTAATTGAAAACAGAAATTGAATTAAACTCACTGTTACAGAATATAGAAACAATTATTTGAGACAGAATCTGAGCCCAGTGAACTGTTTCCTTAAGACGAATTTGCTCCCTCTCGGTGCACAAGGTTGATGAACAATCGTCTCCCAAGATAGAACGGATTTTCAATTCTGTAGAAGTTGCACTTCAATCTTCAGAATACAGCGAACACAAAATTGTATAATACTCGAACAAATTTTTCGTTCTTATGAAATGAAACCAGAGGAGTATATATAAACAGTGTAGTGACTGTTCGAATCAACACATCCAAACAGAGCATTGCAACTGTTGGAGTGGTGACTGTACGAAAATAACACAACCAAACAGGGCCTTATTATTCTGGAAGGACATGACTGCTAAGAAAAACTGGAGGGAAATTCAAATGAATTTTCTCCAAAAAGTATAGTTAATTTCATAGAGGCCCAAGCGCAGGACCACGGACCCACGGCCCGCGCCCAAGTCCAGCCCGGCCGGTCGGCGGCAGCGCGCGTGGGGGATAAATCCCACAAAGGCCTAGGTCCTCCCCCCTTAACAAAAGTGGATACCCCAAAGGGGCATGCCCCTTAGGAGAATTCCCTCTTAAATATACCCTTAAGTTGTTTGATGTTTTTCCTATGTGGGACAACCAATATTTCCCACATTTTCCTCCTACACCAATGTTTCACATGGGCCACTTTGGATGACAATTTCTCATTCATCCCTTATTGGATTTCAACATGTAAATATACGACGTTCATCTACTCACAGAAGAGAACGGATTCCAATGTAGTCCCGCCCCAAAGAACGTGTGGGACCCACCTTAAATTGTAGCCAAATTTCCATAAAACTAGTTAAATAAAATCCAATTTTCCAACACTTCATATGGGAAAAAAAGCTCCAAAATTACTAATGACATAATCTTTAATAACTGATTCCTTCAAATGAAATGTATCAGCTTATCTTGTGTCTCATTTTCTTTTGTCAAGAGGGGTGGTAATAGGGCTGCCCATCGGGCTAAGGCTGCTAGGAGGAATTGTTTACCTAGTGATTGGGTTGTTAATAACCTAACCCCCTATTGGTGTGGGCTAGCTAGATTGTTTATGGAACCTTTAATACTAAACATTTCATTCATTAATATATTTAATATCCATTATTTATAAGTACTCTAAGAAAGTGATAATAAAGACAATGTTCATAGTCATTCCTTCTTGCCTAAGAAGTGCAACCATAGTTAATCATTCTTTATGTAATGAAAAATATTACTAACTATTTATATTTAAATTAATGCATGTCATGTATGATTTAAGACACCATATATCAATATCGTTGATGTCACGCCCCGACGTAGCATAAATATGGAAATCGTTTAATTTCCTTTATGGACCCGTAGGTCGCGACAGTTTGAAGGATCGATTCTGTCCCAAACGTCGAACAACAAATATAATAATCAGAGCAGAGCAATCAAGGCTTATAAAATTTTTCTAACTTATTACATCTTATGATACGGGGTCAACTAAGGCACAGACCGCCTTGAAACAAAATAATAACTTAATGTCTATTACAGCCATCCTTATAAATAAACAGTTTAAAACTTAAAACATATAACTTGAATATGCAATGATGATAACAGTTTCTCTTCCAAAAGCAGTCATTCTCAATTAGCATAGTCATAATGTTCCTCCTGGTTATAACCTGAAAAGCCTGGACACGAATGTCCAGGACGCATCAACGTCGTCAGCTTTAAGAAGCTGGTGAGTATTAAAAACATAACTTTGAATGTAAAACATACTCATTTACCATTTTTCCAATTCCCATTTAAATTCACAAGTTTATATTTAAGATAAAGAGTTCGTTAGAAAACAACCACAACATTATTTAAAAGATAAATTCACACATATGTGACCGTGTATGAGAACGATGCACCATCTCATCTGACCGACTCTTTTCTCTCGACAAAACCCAACAACCCAACATCACACACCGGTATCTTTGAAACACTAAGATAGCCACACTTTAGCAACGGGGCGCCAAGGAGTGTCCAGTTTGCCTCACACTTTGGTCCGGGGTACCAGGGAGTGTCCATTGCCTCACACTTTGACTACCTAATCCGCCATGCAAATACCGGAGCAACCTCACGCAGTATCCAGACTCGGGTATCAGGGAGTGTCCGTAGGCCACACTTTAGCACTACCATGGGTGCCAGGGAGTGTCCAAGTTCGGTGTCACACACTTTAACGCTTCCATGGGCGTCAGGGAGTGTCCATATTTGCCACCGTCGCATTTCAAAGATACCCTCGCCGCAATCTCAATCACAACACACTTTGGTACTCACTTACCAGGGAGTGTCCACATCACAATCTCCACCGCACTCACTATACCACACTCACCATGCATGTACAACTGACTCCACATGTATGTCATGAAACTTTAAAACACGAGGCAATTCACTGAAATATAAACACAACATGCGTACGGGGATTAACGAGTCACAATTCAACGTTTAAATCGTTCAAACATAACCAATTAAGATTCTGTTTTAATAAATTTCCCAAACAGGGCCTTAACAGTCCTTAAAAGTTGAACCAAACAGTCCTTAAACACAAAACAAGCAAAACCAGAATCTGTCAGAAATCGCGCGCGCGGGCCGCTCGCGCGAGGGGTCGCTCGCGCGGGCCGCTCGCGCGATATGCCTAATTTTCATTTTTTTTCTTATAAAACTTTCCAACGGCCAGAAAACACAGGGCTCGCGCGCGCAGGCCGCTCGCACGAGGGGTCGCTCGCGCGGGCCGCTCGTGCGATCCTCGCGCGCGCGATCGTGGCGCGATTAATTGCTGAGGCTCCTTCTTCTTCGTAGAAACTGCTCTGTTTCAGTTTAATGGGGTCTTTTTGACCCATTTTTCAATTCCGAATTAAATATGGCAAGTAATATATGGATCTCTCCGGTTTTTGACGAGGATTAATAATCTACGATCAATTTAACATAATTCAAACCGTAGCTCATGAATTTTATGAAAAACTAAAAGTTGTCAAAACTTCAAATCTAATATACTTTCTCATGTGGACAAATTAAGGTCTAATACCTTGGCTACAACATCTATAACCTATAATCTTTCAAAATCATCTATAAAAATAGATTTTGGTTGAGTTTGGAAAATCACCCTTTTTGAGCTTCAAGCTTTCATACGAAAATTAACAATGGTGTCCTTCAAATTAGCCTAAACTAACAATAAATAAATATGAGATTACATTCCAAGTGAGTTTAGAATACTCACTGAGATTAGAGATGAAGAGTGTGTTGAGAAAGATAAGCAAACTAAGAATTTCAAACCCAAGCTTTGGCTATGGGGATTGTGTAGTTCTTTTCCTAGAAATTTGTGAAATGAAGCTCTCTGAACTCTCTCTCTAATCTCTCAGTGTATCATTCTGCTGGAAAAATGTGTGTGTGAGTAGTGCAAAGGGAGTATATATAAACTCACAAGTATAGGAACTTGGGGGCCAAGTCCTGTAAACAATACTCAACAAATTGAGTTGATTTTCCTAATTACAATATACACAGCTATACATCCGTATGTGATATTCACATACACAGATTTTATGAACTCTCCAATTGTCCAAGAGTCAAGTTAGATGTAGTAGGGGGCAATTCAAAAAGTGTTTGGGAAATTAGCTTTTGGCAAAACATTTATACACATAACTCAAACAATTCCAAACAAGGCACAAGTAAATCATGAGTTGCCATAATTGGTAAGTAAGCATAGTCACTTCAACCTTTACGTCCAATCCCCAAACTGTACAAGTTTAACGCGGCGCAGATAATTTCGAACACAAACTGGTATTTTCGTGACGCGGCGTCCGTCGCAAAAATACAGAAAATTCGTTTTAATGTAAGAAATGATTTTCTGGTTTTATAGGAAAAAAAAATACTGTTTGAGTCAAAAGGAAATATTTCCACCGTTTTGAAATACAGTTTTGAAATCCACACAGGTATTGCTAACTTTACAGAAATTGCAAATTGTCCCCAAAAGAATTTTAATAGGAATTAAAACAAGCAACCAGTTTTTTAATATAGGGGATTTGAAACAAAAAAAAGAAAGCAAACAATACCAATTTAAATATGACAATGCTATAAAAAATTAATTATGAAAATAAAAATTTAAAATAAATGGAAATGCAAGTTGTTACAGTTGATTGTATGGAGATTAAGACAAAAGACTTGTACAGTTGATCATAAGAGAAATTGAAATGGGAACAAAATTGGAGAATGAACTAAACTCAGAACTTACATGTGTAAACTGAAAGAAAACCACGTGGAACCCTTAAAGGTTCGCGCAGCGGAAAATAAAAATATAATGGTTTTCTAAACCCATGATCAAGTCTATGATATATACAAAATACATACAACATCCATAGGGGGTTAATCGAATAGTTACCCTTGTAGCGTGCTTTACAAAATATTAATTCCCTTTCGTCCCACGAACAGTTCACCAAATCGTCCAAGCGTCCGATCTCTAAAAGTATCCACACGAGCAATTCACGAACTGGAAAAAGCTTATAATTTTCTTCAACAATTGAAGAACATCAACAATGTCACAATATATATATATTTATGATTGTACGGTTATGTTAGGACAGGAGTTTTAGTTGGAAAAAACTTATGTGTGCTAGCTTTCTTATTATTTCTCATGCCTCATATATATAATAATGCTATAAGTCCCTTTTCTAATCTAATTAGGAAACTATATTTGATTAGAAGACTTTCCTAAATCAAATATAAACTAATAGTGTTATCATACTACTTCCATATTAACAACTTAATATCAAGTAGACCCTCACAACTTCTTCCAATTACACATTACCCTTTTGTGTGTGATCCCTTAGGTTCATACTAATCTGGTAGTAGGTATTAACACTTTTAAAGTATTATAATTAGAACCCTTTCTAATTAATTTAAATGAGAACATCTTCTAATTCTCCCTTGTAGAAATAATTAATATTAATATTTATTATTTTTGGGCTTCCACTAGTCATGAGTGACACCTAGCAGTATATCATGACACACCCCAGACAGTCTGAAAAATAGCAAACCTTTCCGTTAACAGTTACCGTACAATTCAATCCTTCTATTACACCACCTCCCAATTAAATCTCTTGGGTAATGGACATATTATCAAACCCAGATTTAATTATATGTTCTCGAACTAATTGATATTTCTCTATTTAGTGAAATTAGAAAACTCTTTCTAATTCTCACCCTGCCCTGGCCAGGGAGCTTAACTTGAGATATATCATAGAAGATCACATAGGACACACTCTCTTTTGCTTGAGATTGATAGATTCCTTGTTGTACATTCACATGTCTCCATGCATGACTTACTATACCCAACAGTACATGAATATGCCTTTGATTAAAACATAAACACCGTGCATGTTAAAGTATAATAACTCATACACAAGACAACAGTAATGTCTCAGGTCTAAGGATTACTTGTACCACTATAACTAAGAACAATCCATTGACAGATAAGTAAAACTCCATTTGGATTTTCCTAATAGTTGATCACGTTCAGTGAACTTGTTCTATAACAAGGACCCATATGTCTGTTCCAGTGTCCATACACTGATGACTTAAGACTAGTCATATTTTATCAAACAAAATAAACATAGCATATGTTAGTCTAACCGGATTATTAAATGCCCAATTTAATAATCCTACGACTAAGAACAATTTTAGAATAAAATAACTGAGAAGTATATGATCTTGTTCCTTAACTCTTTAAGTACATACCTTCTCAACTTTAATTCTATGGACATATCATATAAATGTTAAACAACAATAATGATAAATAATAAACTTGCCTTTTATTAATATGAAACTGTTATTCCAATGTAATATTCCTAAAATACTATTCCAATCTAACTGGCTTTTAGGGCATATTACTAACAATCTCCCACTTGCACTAAAGCCAATCGACCATGTATCTCATACCCATCCTCTCAAGGTGACGATCCAATTGCTGCTGGGTTAAGGCCTTAGTGAATGGATCTGCTACGTTATCTGCTGATGCTATCTTCTGTATTTCCACATCACCTCTACCAATGATTTCTCTAATCATATGGAATCGACGCTGAATGTGTTTGGATTTCTGATGAGACCTTGGTTCCTTGGCTTGAGCTATTGCCCCATTATTATCATAGTACAGAGGCACAGGTGATTCGATGGTTGGAACTACACCTAGTTCACTGATGAACTTTCTTATCCATACACTCTCCTTTGCTGCTTCTGAAGCAGCAAAATATTCTGCTTCGGTCATGGAATATGTCGTTGTATCTTGCTTACAACTCTTCCAGCTAACAACGCCCCCATTAAGGGTAAACACATACCCAGATGTGGATTTTCTATCATCCACATCAGACTGGAAGTTCGAATCCGTTTAACCATCAACTCTCAGTTCTCCTCCTCCATAAATTAGGAACATATCCTTAGTTCTTCTCAAGTACTTAAGGATGTTCTTCACTGCAATCCAGTGATCCATACCTGGGTTAGACTGATATCTGCTTGTAACACTTACAGCATGACTGATATCAGGTCTGGTACATAGCATAGCATACATGAGACTTCCCACTGCTGAAGCATATGGTACTTTGCTCATGCTCTCTCTTTCCTCTGGTGTTTTAGGACTCATATCCTTTGAGAGATGAATTCCATGTTTGAAGGGCAACGTCCCTCTTTTGGAATCTGCCATGTTGAACTGATTCAACACTTTATCTATATACAAGAATTGGGATAAACCAAGCAATCTTTTAGATCTATCTCGATAAACCTTTATACCCAGTATATAAGATGCTTCTCCCAAGTCCTTCATGGAGAAGTTTTGTGAAAGCCATAGTTTGACTGATGATAACATTCCTACATCATTCCCAATGAGTAGGATGTCATCAACGTACAAAATCAGGAACGTTTTTTCTCTCCCATTGAGCTTCTTATACATACAAGGTTCATCCATGTTTTGATGAAAATCAAATGCTTTGATCGCTTCATCAAAATGGATGTTCCAACTTCGAGATGCTTGCTTGAGTCCATAAATGGATCTCTGCAGCTTACACACTTTGTGGGTTTCACCACAGGATATAAAGCCTTCCGGCTGTTCCATGTAAATTTCTTCCTCAATCTGACCATTGAGAAAAGTGGTCTTTACATCCATCTGCCATATCTCATAGTCATAGTGTGCAGCTATAGCTAGCGTAATCCTGATGGATTTTAACATGGCTACTGGCGAAAAAGTTTCCTCATAGTCAACTCCTTGTCTTTGTTTGTAACCTTTTGCCACTAGCCTAACCTTATAGGTCTCTACCTTTCTGTCCGAGCATATCTTCCTGTTGTAAACCCATTTGCAGCCAATAGGTAGAATACCTTGAGGCGGGTCTACCAAAGTCCAGACTTGATTGGAGCACATAGAATCCATTTCTGATTTCATGGCAACTTGCCATTTACTCGAATCGATGTCTGACATCGCCTCTTTATAATTAGTAGGATCACTTTTGTTGCCATTGTCTCCACAATGAAAGAGTTCCTCATCAACTTGATGGAGATCCAAGTATCTCTTATTAGGTATGGGAGTCCTACAAGTTTTACTTGGAGGTTGTGTGATAGAAGGTGCTATTGTAATAGGGTTTGAGGACTCTTCCTCATGTTGGTCAATGTTGGTTTGTGGTTCAGAGGACATTTCCTCTAATTCTATCACTTTTCCATTGCCTCCGTCTTGAATAAACTCTTTTTCAAGAAATACGGCAAACTTGCTAATAAACACCTTTTGTTCGCCTGGGTGATAGAAATAGTATCCCAACGACTCTCTCGGATAACCCACAAATCTACATTTTATTGACCTAGATTCCAATTTGTCCTCTTATAATTTCTTAACATAGGCTGGACAACCCCAGATCTTAATGTAATTAAGAATAGGCCTCTTCCCATGCCACATCTCATGCGGTGTCTTAGGAACAGATTTGGATGGCACCCTATTCAGTATATGTGCTGTTGTTTGAAGCGCATATCCCCAAAATGATATAGGTAAATCTGTGTAGCTCATCATGGATCGTACCATATCCAATAAGGTACGATTTCTCCTTTCGGACACACCATTTAATTGTTGTGTTCTAGGTGGAGTCCATTGTGATAAAATACCATTTTCCTTGAGATGTTCCAAGAATTCATTGCTTAAGTATTCACCTCCTCAATCTGATCGAAGAACTTTAATACCTTTCCCAGTTTGTTTTTCTACTTCATTTCTGAATTCTTTGAACTTTTCAAAAGATTCAGATTTGTATTTCATTAAATACACATACCCTAACCATGAGTGATCATCAGTGAAGGTTATGAAGTATGGAAAACCTCCTCTTGCAATTGAATTCATAGGACCACACGCATCAGTGTGAATTAATCCAAGTATGTCGGCAGCTCTTTCCTCATGTCCTACAAATGGTGATTTGGTCATTTTGCCCATGAGACAAGATTCACAAGTTGGATAAGCTTCATAAGCTAATGAACCAAAGTGTCCATCCTTAACCAACTTGTTGATCCTATCATCACTAATATGACCTAATCTAAGATGCCACATATAAGTAAGATTAACTTCATCTCTGGTCTCTTTGGTGTTTTATCTTTTGCTTGCTCAATATAGTTAATACCATTATCTAAGTTTAAGAAATAAAGACCATTCAAATATATGTCAGAACCAACTAAATCATTATTTAAATAAAACAAACATTTATTTTTCTCAAAAATAAATTTATAACCATCTCTAGATAAAGCAGAAATAGAAATGATATTCCTAATAATGTCTGGCATAAATAAACAATCCTTTAATTCTAAAACTACGCTTGATGGTAATGCTAAATAGTAGCTCCCTACAGCTAATGCAACAACACTTGCTCCATTTCCCACTCGAAGAGCAGCTTGTCCTCTACTCAGCCTTCTGCTTCCCCTTAATTCCTGCAACGAATTACAAATGTGAGAACTAGCTCCGGTACCTAATACCCAAGAAGAAACAGAATTAAGCAAAAGGTTAGTTTCTATAAAAAAACAATTTGGACATACCTTCAGAAGGTTTGTCTTTTATGGAAGCAAGGTACTCTCTGCAGTTCCTCTTCCAATGTCCTTCTTTGCCACAGAAGAAACACTTTGCCTTTCTTGATCCCGCCCTTTGCCTTCATCTTAGACTTTTGCCCCTTCCATTTTCCTTTACCCTTGGGCTTGGACTTGGAAGTAGAAGCCTCATGAGTGACAAGAACAGATCCCTTTGTCTTTTTGATAGAGCCTTCCGCAGTATTCAACATATTTAGCAACTCATGCAGCAGAACTGTCATCCTGCTCATGTTGAAGTTCATAACGAACTGTGAAAATGAATCTGGCAAGGATTGTAAGATCAAATCTATTTGCAAATTTGCATCCATGCCTACATCAAGCTTTTCGAGTTGCTCAATGTAACTGATCATCTTAAGCACATGCTCATTTACAGATGACCCCTCTGCCATTTTGGCTTGGAAGAGTTCTTTTGAAACATTGAACCTTGCGACTCTACTCTGTCCCCCATACAACTCTTGTAGGTGAAGAAGAATAGAGGTTGAGCTTTAATATGAATCATGTTGCTTCTGAAGCTCATTGCTCATGGATGCTAACATGTAGCATCTCACCTTTATTTCATCTTCCTGCCACTTTCTCAAAGTGTCATGCTCTTCCTCAGTGGATCCTTCTGGAAAAAATTCCAGCATTGGCCCATCCAAGACATAGGCAATTTTGTCAGAAGTAAGAATGATTTTCAGGTTCCTTAACCAATCATCAAAGTTTGGTCCAGTCAAACGGTTGGTATCCAGAATTTTAGCAAGGGGGTTGAAGTTTGACATTTTTAGCGGTGATCTACAGAAGATAAATAGCAACTTATGAGCATAAAATAAAATTCAGTTTTATTATCCATTAGATTTTGGATCTTTAAATCATAATAGTACCTCCCACTATTCTTTTCAAATTCCTCATCCCTTAAAGAAATTTGGGAATCTTTATTTATAAAAATTCCTAGTGGGGATTGGGGTCCCACCAAAACTAGTACAACCTCACATAATAGTTTCTTGGTTGTACTAACTTTGATAAGAAGGTAACTTCTTACCTATTACTTCTTAAGCAAGTTCCAATCATCATTGAGCCTCTAAAATTATGAATCTCACATAATAGTTTCTTGATCCATATATTTTAGTTAAGTTAGATCCACCATTCATACAAGTATGAGTCATTAATGAGACCCTCACATAATAGTTTTTTGGATCCCACTAACCCCTCACCTCATAATATCATATATTTGAATAGTATGAGTGGCTTTTCTTAGAATGAGCAGTCCCCCACATATCTGTAGCCGACAAACCCAAATAAGAAAATATAGTCACCTATAATGGTGGAAGGCTACGATAAGACATTCATAATGTCTATTCGCTCACAACTTAATATCGTAACAAGAAGGGAATTTTATGGTCTGATCAATTATACATGCATCAAATACATAAATAAATATTTCATCATTTATATTTTAATATGTCCATACGATGTTCCCACTAATTAAATTTAGAAAACAATTTTAAAATTTTAATTTAAAGGAGTATCATCATGACATAGCAATTGGATTAAATTTTAAAACAATTTTAAAATATGGACATATAAAATATATGGTGAAACTGTTGGGTTTGTGCCCTCAAACCATTACTTTATGTATTAGACATTGACTTTTTAATATATGGATATCAGCTTTACATTTCATTATGTATGTTTCTTTCATGAGATGATTGTTTAATCCATAAGTATCATAGTAAGTATTTCGTGTGTGTATGAGATACATACAATGAGATACGAATTACTATTCTTTGATACTTAAAGCTTGTCACAGTGGATGATGAGACTGGATATCTCATCAGGTATACACTGTAGCATCATTAACTACCATTGGATGGAGTGATAAATCTCAATCACTAGAGTGTGACTCTTGGTTAATATGCTAGTGCTTATAGTGCATTGACGGACCTGAGTTTCCTATTGACGCTCAATGCTGTCAACAGTCAATAGGAACTCATAACTTGTATAAGGTATGTGTTCTCAATCTTGAGACGATTATGAACACAGACTGTGGATATGGCTGCTTTGACTTACCAATCAGTGAGGTCTATAAAAGATCAACACCTGGGTATCTTGGGTATGTCATATTCATAGGGTTGTGAACATATATTGTCAAGATAGAATCTACCCTCTGTTTCAGAGTAAGCATTCCCTTGAGAATGTCACCATGTCGATTACTGAGTACTGCAGTCTTGTTGATAAGAGTTATCAACATGTTTGGTAATCATGAGTAGTGAATGGGACTCAAGGAATACAAGAAGTAATCATGATTCAGGTTGACAGTAACAGTTATCCGACTACCTGAATATGATTACGAATGCTGACGGTAGAGGGACATTAGTACAACATACAAGTCTAGTTATCGCTTCGGATATGTTCTTTTGCGTTGGAGTTCAGTTATCGTTTTATAGTGGAGTAAACGTTAACTGACCAGTTGGTTAGTTTGCTGATCAAAGAGTTTGGTCATGGTAATTAATAAACTGGTCTGAGCCAACAATAAAGAGCCTAGGAGGTCCCACTCTTAGCTCCGCCAGGATGCTTGGAAAGATGCTTGAGGATGATGTCCAGACAGGTTCGATCGATCGAAGATGTCTCGATCGATTGAAGTCTGCATGTTCGATCGATCGAAGATGGTTCGATCGATCGAATGTTCGATCGATCGAAGGCACTTCGATCGCTCGAAGTCTAGGTCGGTTCTGGGAATCTATAAATAGGGCAGCTGCGTTCTGGAAAAGTTTGCTCGTCGTTTTGAACGTCAGAAGCTGCAGAAACTGTTTTGGAGCCCCAAAACCTTCTCTATCCTCTCCATTAGGGTTCCCACCAACCCTAGTCTTTCTGGCAGGCATCCGCAGGAGTCATAAGGGTGAAGATCATCTAGTGGAGGCTGCTGGAAGCTGAAGATCAGAATTGGGTTCAAGACACTAAGGTATAACTCGTGTCCCCTCTTGTGCGCATCTGTAGAATTGACGAGTAGTAGATCCGGGCATGCCAATAAAGTTTCATAACTTGATTTTTCCGCTGCGCGTTTAAACTTTCCATTTAAACCTGTTTTTCCAACAATTGGTATCAGAGCCACGCTCGTTTGGATCTATAGATGCGGTTTTTGGAACACTATTTTGATTTGCATGTTGATTTTAGAACTGTTTTCGAAACTGCATCGTCACAGATCTGTTTCTGCAGTGTTATCACAGCAGTATACAAATCTGTGATTGCATTGGATGCAAGATGGGTTCGATCGATCGAAGTAGTCTCGATCGATCGAACGCTCTGTACTCGAGCGATCGAACAGGTTTCGATCGATCGAAACCTTCTGTTGTTCGAGCGATCGAATAGAGTTCGATCGATCGACACAGACTCTTTGTCAGGTTTTCTGTTTCACAGTTTTAAAAGTATTTTGAAATTAAAAGTTTAATTTTAACGTATTCTGCAAAATTTTTAATCATTCTGTGAAATAGAATGTTCAAGCGATTGAACAGTGTTCAATCGATCGAAGGTTCGAGCGATCGAACGGTCTTCGATCGATCGAACTATGACAGAGAAGTTAGATGCTGTTTTGAGTTCTAATTCAGTATGTAAAGAGTTTATATACTGTGTGAATCAATTAAGGGTTCCAATAGTTATATTTTGTTATATATATGCGTGGATGTGTGTTCAACTAACCTTTTGCAGCAAAAGATTAGTCGCTATCTCCTATGGCGCCAAGAGCATTTAATTTTGTGTTTGAATGTTTTTAGATTGGTGTGTTATTTTAAGTTTGGTTTGGTTTTAAGGCATATGTAAAGGGCGCTGCGACTTCAATCCTACGAAAAGGAAAGTCGCACCGGTTTCCCTAGCCTTTTATTTTGTTGTTGCTATTTCTATTTCTAGATAAATTGTAAGCTTCAAAAGAGGCATAGGTTCAATGTAATAGAATTAGAATATCCATGAAGATGGAGCAAGGAGCCGTTGTCCATGAAGATGGAGCTGGAGGCGATCAAACCAAAAGCAGGTTCTATGGAGATAGAGCCATGGGAGATAGAGGCATCGTTTGGATGTCTTTTATTTCATTTTAGTTTTTTGTTTTATGTGCTTTGTTTGTGATTGGCGTACAATACATTGTTGCATGCACGCAAAACAAGTTTTCTAAAATAAAATTCAAAAACCGTTTTCAACACATTAGTAAACATTAGATGTTTATGGGAAGTGCGTAGAAACAGATTTTCTCAAAAAGCAAAATCCTTTTTTACTAAATCTAGTGGGAGAGGGTCTTATTAATTACACCCACGATCTTCCATTAACGGTTCACTGTAAGATGAGTGATGCATTCTGTGTCACCTCGCCAGGGGTGATCATTCCATACGGAGGATGCATTACTCATTGGTTACTAGATGTGAACTTCTTTTGATAAGGATCAATCAGACGTGTTAGAGGGTGACCACCATACGGAGGCACTACTTGAGACGGTTGTGATTGGATCCTAGTTAATGGTACACACTAGCTAAGCTATGGATAAGGGATCCCACACGGGGCATTATTCAGAAACTTAGAGATCAAATAGGTTCGGAAGTCATAACTTGTTTTGCAAGAGTTGCATAGCGGATAAGTTATGATAAATTGAAAGATCGAACATTGACCACCACACGGAGGCTTTATTCTTTCGTTTCGATATTCCGGCGACTTAGTTTTAAAATAAGAGTTTTAAAAGGATTCTTTTATTTCAAACTGTCAAATTCTGATATCCACATTTATTTTGTTTTGATTTTTCAGTAAATCATAATGTCTGGATCTGCATTTAGTCCACTTGCCACCATACTCACTCAAAACAAGTTAACTGGAAACAACTACACTGAATGGAAACGTAATCTTGACATCGTGTTAACTGCGGAGGATCACATATATGTCCTCACCACCCCATGCCCCGAAGAACCCACTGCAAATGCTTCGGCTGCTGCTAGACGCGAGTTCGATAAATGGAAAAAGTCGAATGGGATGGCTCGTTGTTACATATTGGCTTCTATGGCTAATGTGTTACAACACCAATACCAGTCGAACAATTCCGCCAGTGACATTATCGAATCCCTGAAAAAGATGTTTGGGGAGCATGGTAGGCCTGCCAGACAGGTAGCTATGCAGAAGATAATGAGTGCTAAGATGTCGGAAGGGACTCCAGTCAAAGAACATGTTTTGAAAATGATTGGTTATTTAAACGAGCTAGAGACCCTAGGTGCCAACATCGATGCACAGACCCAAGTTGATATGATCCTCAATACGCTGTCGCCATCATTCGCTCAATTTAAACTGAATTATAATATGAATAAAATGGATTTTTCAATGAGCGAATTGATGAGCTCTTTATTGGCAGCGGAAGGGGTGATCAAACCTGGGGGCAGCGTTTTAAACGTTGAGAAAAGCGCTTCCTCTTCCCGATCTATGCCGAAAGGAAAGAAAGGGAAGAAGAAGGCTAGCACTGGTGGTTCAAGTGTTGGACCAGTCCCTAAGATTGCAAAATCTAAGGGAAAAGGTAAGGGCAAAGGGAAGGTGGGTGGCCAAGGCAAAGGAAAGTGTTTCCAATGCGGTGAGAAGGGCCACTGGAAGAGGAACTGTCCAGAATTCTTAGCTACAAGAGTTCAAGGTATGATTGAATCACATGTGATTGAAGTAAGTTTTATAACGGATACTTCAAACACTTGGTGCATTGATTCTGGTGCGACTAACCATATCTGTAATTCATTGCAGGGGTTCAGATCAACCAGGAAGTGCAGTGATGGGGAAATCGTACTTACTCTAGGTTCTAGCGCAACCGTTTCTGCGGTTGCTATAGGAGTCGTAGTTTTAGAATTTCTAGACAATAAAGTTTTGATTTTATCAGATGTACTTTACGTTCCTTCAATGAGACGTAATTTAATTTCAGTTTCTAATTTATCGAATAATGGTTATTCTTTTAATTTTGGAACTGAAGTTGTGATTAAAAGAAATAGTTCTTTTATATGTTCTGGTGTTAAATCAAATGGTTTGTATGTGATTACTCCCAATATTTCTAAAGATTCTTGTATGGAACTTAATAACTCAGTGGTAACTGTACCATCTAAAAGAAAGAGACCTTCCACTAATCCAACAAAGCTTTGGCATATGAGGCTTGGTCATATCAATCTAAATAGGATTGGCAGACTAGTCAAAGAAGGGGTCTTAGGCGATTTGGTTCTCGAACCAATAGAAGTCTGCGAGTCTTGTTTAGAGGGTAAGATGACCAAAAGGTCCTTCCCTGCAAAGGGCAATAGAACCAATGCATTGTTGGAATTAGTTCATACTGATGTGTGTGGACCAATAAATATTAGAGCAAGGGGTGGTTATGAGTATTTCATAACATTTACTGATGACCACTCTAGGTATGGATATGTGTACCTAATGCAGCACAAGTCTGAAGCCTTTGAAAAGTTCAAAGAGTTTAGGGCTGAAGTGGAGAAGCAATTGGGCACACATATCAAGGCCATTCGATCTGATCGAGGTGGCGAGTACCTCTCTAATGAATTTATTGATCACCTCGTACAGAATGGGATTCTGTCACAGTTGACTACACCTGGCACGCCTCAGCAAAATGGTGTAGCGGAGAGAAGGAATCGGACTCTTTTAGACATGACTAGGTCGATGATGAGTTATTCTGAGTTGCCATTATTCCTTTGGGGTTATGCTTTGGAAACCGCTGCTTATATACTAAATCTAGTACCAAGCAAATCTGTTCCAAGGACACCACGAGAGATGTGGATTGGGCGCAAGCCTTCTTTGCAACATCTCCGGATATGGGGGTGTCCGGCACATGTGCTCAAAGGAAAGATGAGCAAATTGGATTCTAGATCGGAAGTATGTTACTTTGTGGGTTATCCAAAGGGTACTTATGGATGGTATTTTTATGATCCAAGGGAACAGAAAGTGTTTGTTAGTACAAATGCTATTTTCTTAGAGAATGATTATATCATGAACCATAAACCTAAGGGAAGGATAGATCTTAGAGAGATAGAAGGAGAGCCCTCAGTCCAACCCGCAGTTAATGACGATATAAATCAAGAAAACACCACTTCTTCACCCATTTCCGCACCGGTACCTCGTCGTAGTGGGAGGATTATCAGCCAGCCTGATAGATACATGTTCTTAGGAGAAGTTTTTGAAGCTGTCTCCATAGAATCTGAATCTGATCCTACCACATACGAAGAGGCAATGGCTGATGTTGATTCAGCTCATTGGGTTAAAGCTATGAAGGCTGAATTGGAATCTATGGATTCTAATCAGGTCTGGGATCTTGTAGAACTTCCAGCCAATATTAAACCCATTGGCTGTAAGTGGGTCTACAAGAGGAAAAGAGGATCTGATGGAAAGGTTGAGACCTTTAAGGCAAGGCTTGTTGCGAAAGGTTATACTCAGAGGGAGGGCATTGACTATGAGGAAACCTTCTCGCCGGTGGCCATGCTCAAGTCCATCAGAATACTCTTATCCGTTGCTGCATGCCTAGATTTTGAGATCTGGCAGATGGACGTCAAGACTGCATTCTTGAATGGCAATCTTGAGGAGGACATCTATATGCAACAACCAGAAGGGTTCATAGCTGGTCGGAAAGATAACTTGGTATGCAAGTTGCAAAAGTCCATTTATGGGCTTAAGCAGGCATCCAGAAGTTGGAACATACGATTTGACCAAGCGGTCAAATCGTTTGGTTTCATACAGAATCTGGATGAACCTTGTGTATACAAGAAGAGTGAAGGGAAAGTGGTGGCTTTTCTTGTGCTTTACGTTGACGACATTCTACTCATTGGAAATGATGTAGCGGCATTGTCAACGGTCAAGGTTTGGCTAGCTAGTACTTTCGATATGAAGGATCTAGGAGAGGCGAGCTATATTCTTGGGATAAAGCTCTTTCGGGATCGCAAGCGAAAGATAATGGGATTATCTCAAGCTGGTTATATCGATAAGGTGCTAACTAGGTTTTCAATGGATAATTCGAAGAAAGGTTTGTTACCTTTCAGGCATGGTTTAGCGTTCTCCAAGGACCAGTGTCCAAAGACACAGGAGGAGAGGAATCGCATGACAGGAGTTCCCTATGCTTCTGCAGTGGGAAGTCTCATGTATGCGATGTTATGCACTAGACCAGATATCTGCTTTGCTGTTGGCATGGTTAGCAGATATCAGTCGAATCCGGGTCCAGAGCACTGGACAGCCGTTAAGCACATTCTTAAGTACTTGAGAAGAACTAAAGATTACATGCTTATGTACGGTGGTAGTGAGTTAATTCCAGTGGGATACACTGACTCGGACTTTATGTCAGATAAAGATTCGAGGAAGTCGACGTCCGGTCATCTCTTTACCTTGGGAGGTGGTGCTGTCAGTTGGAGGAGCATTAAGCAGAAATGCATTGCAGACTCAACTACAGAAGCTGAGTATGTGGCTGCTTGTGAAGCCGCAAAGGAAGCTGTTTGGCTCAAGAAGTTCCTTATGGAACTCGAGGTGGTACCAGCGTCGCTGTCGCCTATTACGCTTTATTGTGATAATAGTGGGGCAGTAGCTCAGTCCAAGGAGCCAAGGAACCACGGAAAGGGAAAGCACGTAGAGCGGAAATATCACCTAATCCGAGATATAGTTCAACGTGGAGATGTGACTGTCACCAAGATTGCCACCGCTGACAATCTTGCTGATCCATTTACAAAGGCCTTACCACAGAAGGTCTTTGATCGTCATCTAGATAGTCTAGGTCTTAGATGTAGTTCTGAATGGTTATGAGTGCAAGTGGGAGTTTGTTGGGTTTGTGCCCTCAAACCATTACTTTATGTATTAGACATTGACTTTTTAATATATGGATATCAGCTTTACATTTCATTATGTATGTTTCTTTCATGAGATGATTGTTTAATCCATAAGTATCATAGTAAGTATTTCGTGTGTGTATGAGATACATACAATGAGATACGAATTACTATTCTTTGATACTTAAAGCTTGTCACAGTGGATGATGAGACTGGATATCTCATCAGGTATACACTGTAGCATCATTAACTACCATTGGATGGAGTGATAAATCTCAATCACTAGAGTGTGACTCTTGGTTAATATGCTAGTGCTTATAGTGCATTGACGGACCTGAGTTTCCTATTGACGCTCAATGCTGTCAACAGTCAATAGGAACTCATAACTTGTATAAGGTATGTGTTCTCAATCTTGAGACGATTATGAACACAGACTGTGGATATGGCTGCTTTGACTTACCAATCAGTGAGGTCTATAAAAGATCAACACCTGGGTATCTTGGGTATGTCATATTCATAGGGTTGTGAACATATATTGTCAAGATAGAATCTACCCTCTGTTTCAGAGTAAGCATTCCCTTGAGAATGTCACCATGTCGATTACTGAGTACTGCAGTCTTGTTGATAAGAGTTATCAACATGTTTGGTAATCATGAGTAGTGAATGGGACTCAAGGAATACAAGAAGTAATCATGATTCAGGTTGACAGTAACAGTTATCCGACTACCTGAATATGATTACGAATGCTGACGGTAGAGGGACATTAGTACAACATACAAGTCTAGTTATCGCTTCGGATATGTTCTTTTGCGTTGGAGTTCAGTTATCGTTTTATAGTGGAGTAAACGTTAACTGACCAGTTGGTTAGTTTGCTGATCAAAGAGTTTGGTCATGGTAATTAATAAACTGGTCTGAGCCAACAATAAAGAGCCTAGGAGGTCCCACTCTTAGCTCCGCCAGGATGCTTGGAAAGATGCTTGAGGATGATATCCAGACAGGTTCGATCGATCGAAGATGTCTCGATCGATTGAAGTCTGCATGTTCGATCGATCGAAGATGGTTCGATCGATCGAATGTTCGATCGATCGAAGGCACTTCGATCGCTCGAAGTCTAGGTCGGTTCTGGGAATCTATAAATAGGGCAGCTGCGTTCTGGAAAAGGTTGCTCGTCGTTTTGAACGTCAGAAGCTGCAGAAACTGTTTTGGAGCCCCAAAACCTTCTCTATCCTCTCCATTAGGGTTCCCACCAACCCTAGTCTTTCTGGCAGGCATCCGCAGGAGTCATAAGGGTGAAGATCATCTAGTGGAGGCTGCTGGAAGCTGAAGATCAGAATTGGGTTCAAGACACTAAGGTATAACTCGTGTCCCCTCTTGTGCGCATCTGTAGAATTGACGAATAGTAGATCCGGGCATGCCAATAAAGTTTCATAACTTGATTTTTCCGCTGCGCGTTTAAACTTTCCATTTAAACCTGTTTTTCCAACAGAAACTACCCCAACAATTATCACATTAAAGGGTCATGGATGATTATGGACTTTTAAGGTGATTCAACTTGAGCCTTTGAGTTGAATCTAGGTTTATGGGGTTGTAATCATTATTAAACATCACATGCTTTCAAGCTCTAAGCTTGAAACAATAATAATAAATAGTCTTCATTCTTTTCTTGGACACCTTGTCTACTCCAAGTACGCTCCACCTTGTCTTCCTTGTAATCTTCTGATCTTCATCTCTAAGCCTAATTTTATATGACTTTAAAAAGAAAACCCTTGATCCATGATCAAGGGGGAGGTACATATGAGGGAGATAGAAAATACATTGAGAAGGAAGGAGGAAGGCATGCAAGACCCATTTAAAAATTACAAACCCAAAATAATAAACCGTTCAATCACATTGAATTAACAAACCAATCACAAAGCTCAATTATTTTGGTTTAGTCCATAATCATCCTATATATTAACCATTCACATCTCATACAAATAAAAATAATAAATTATTGTTATAGTATTTATTTTGAGACAAATCCTAATCACATTAGAATTTTTGATTTTATCAAAATAAAAATAATTCCAATCAAAATTGGATAATACTTTATGAAACAGTGACCGGCCATGTTCAACACTGGAGTCCAATTGTTGAATTTTTAATTTTATTTTAATCGAACAAGTGTTTTTCAACTTAATACTTTAAGCCTTGATTAAAATAAATGAATAAAAAAAACAAAAACAAAAGGATCATAATTTATTCACTGTCTCCATCATAAAGCCACGGCAGACGTCCCGGAGCAATCACATCACATTCAACTTGACTAACACATATATATCGTATATTTATGTATCAATCAATAAAGTTAATTTAATTTTGTATCTAATACAAAATTTAGAATCCCGAAATTACAGATTTATTCATAATAAATCCATACCATAAAAATAACTAAATATTTTGTATTATTCATAGACTAAGGCTCTGATACCACTGAAAGAAAACCATGTGGAACCCTTAAAGGTTCACGCAGCGGAAAACAAAAATTTAATGGTTTTCTAAACCCATGATCAAGTCTATGATATATACAAAATACATACAACATCCATAGGGGGTTAATCGAATAGTTACCCTTGTAGCGTGCTTTACAAAATATTAATTCCCTTTTGTCCCACGAACAGTTCACCAAATCGTCCAAGCGTCCAATCTCTACAAGTATCCACACGAGCAATTCACGAACTGAAAAAAGCTTATAATTTTCTTCAACAATGTCACAATATATATATATATATATATACATTTATAACTGTTCGGTTATGTTAGGGGAGGAGTTGTAGTTAGGAAAAACTTATGTGTGTTAGCTTTCTTATTATTTCTCATGCCTCATATATATAATAATGTTATAAGTCTCTTTCCTAATCTAATTAGGAAACTATATTTGATTAGAAGACTTTCCTAAATCAAATATAAACTAATAGTATTATCATACTACTTCCATATTAACAACTTAATATCAAGTAGACCCTCACAACTTCTTCCAATTACACATTGCCCTTTTGTGTGTGACCCCTTAGGTTCATACGAATCTGGTAGTAGGTATTAACACTTTTAAAGTATTATAATTAGAACCCTTTTTAATTAATTTAAATTAGAACATCTTCTAATTCTCCCTTGTATAAAAAATTAATATTAATATTTATTATTTCTGGGCTTCCACTAGTCATGAGTGACACCTAACAGTATATCATGACACACCCCAGACAGTCTGAAAAATAGTGAACCTTTCCGTTAACAGTTACCGTACAATTCAATCCTTCTATTACACCACGTCCTAATTAAATCTCTTGGGTAATGGACATATTATCAAACCCAGATTTAATTATATGTTCTCGAACTAATTGATATTTCTCTATTTGGTGAAATTAGAAAACTCTTTCTAATTCTCACCCTGCCCTGGCCAGGGAGCTTAACTTCAGATATATCATAGAAGATCACATAGGACACATTCTCTCTTGCTTGAGATTGATAGATTCCTTGTTGTACATTCACATGTCTCCATGCATGACTTACTATACCCAACAGTACATGAATATGCCTTTGATTAAAATATAAACACCGTGAACGTTAAAGTATAATAACTCACATACAAGACAACAGTAATGTCTCAGGTCTAAGGATTACTTGTACCACTATAACTAAGAACAATCCATTGACAGATAAATAAAACTCCATTTGGATTTTCCTAATAGTTGATCACGTTCAGTGAACTTGTTCTATAACAAGCACCCATATATCTATTCCAGTGTCCATACACTGATGATTTAAGACTAGTCATATTTTATCAAACAAAATAAATATGACATATGTTAGTCTAACCGGATTATTAAATGCCCAATTTAATAATCCTACGACTAAGAACAATTTTAGAATAAAGCAACTGAGAAGTATATGGTCTTGTTCCTTAACTCTTTAAGTACATACCTTCTCAACTTTAATTCTATGGACATCATATAAATGTCAAATAACAATAATGATAAATAATAAACTTGCCCTTTATTAATATGAAACTGTTATTACAATGTAATATTCCTAAAATACTATTCCAATCTAATTGACTTTTAGGGCATACTACTAACATAAACTTGAGGTCTGAGAAGTTTGGTGAGCCAAACAAAAACTGAAATTGGCATTTTCTTACAAGTGGGCTGATTTTATTTTTTTGTGTTATGAATTTTTTTGAAAGCATCTTGAACCCATCATCATCATCAACTACTTTATTTTATTCACAGATATTCCACTATCACCCCTTTGTGCCTGAAAAGAGGAAGAAAAAGAAAGGCAGCGTGTTACTGAAATATGGAGAACAGGTCCACAATTTACTGGTCCAAACACTTCTACCGTATCAACCCCAACATGGAAGAAATATACAAGCCCTAAATCACAACTCAAAAAAATAAAAAAATAAAAATTGTAAACCAAAAAGAAATCCATGCAAGTAATATTCAAGTCCTAGTCTCTCATATCTCTCAAATATGAGAGATTATTTTAGAGATATGAGAGAGAAAGAGAAAGGGATATGGTAAGGGGAGAGGGAGAAGGAGGAGGAGAGGAAAAGGAAGAAGGAGGAATGGACGAGGGAGAAGGAAGACCTTTTTACCGGTCCGGCGATCGGCGGCAGTGTGGTGGAGAGTCTGGAGACTGCTTCTTCTTTAGTCATCTCTCTATCTCTCTTTCTCTTCCCGTCTCTCCCTCTCTTTCTTTCTCTTCCCTTTTTTCTCTCTCCCTCTCTCTCTCTCTCTCTCTCTCTCTTTTTCTTCTCTTCCCGCTCAAATAAAACCAAGCGGGAATTTTCTTTTCTTTTTTATTTTTCTTTTATCTTTTAATATTTTCTTTAAGTAATTTTTAAATTGTGCCTATTTTGTAACGGTAATATACCATTAGTGTTTATTTTATTACCATTAGAAAATTCAAATTACCTAGAGTTGAATATTACTAATGGTATGTACACATTTCTAACGGTAATTTACCATTACAAATTAGTAACGGTAGTTTATCATTAGAAAACCAAAGCCCTGTGCATTAGAAAAGTGTTGTTTTGGTGTAGTGTATAGGCACTCACTCCCCGTAAGGTTTTGTGATGTTGATGACGTGTGGGGTGCTGCGGGTGTGCTCGGAGTGCTCTCTTCTCTTTTTTCTTTATCTTTCTCTTTCTCCTTCCCTTTCAGTCTCTCTCTCTCTTTCTCTTTGTTTTCTGCTTCTACTCCTTCTTCTCTTGTCTCTCTTCTTCTCTTCCCGAGAGTGTGTAAAGGTGTGTATATAGATATATATATATATACAGATGTGTGTGTGTATATATATATATATATGAGTGTGTGTATATATAAACTATATCACTCTCTCTATCTTTAGACTTCCTCCTAAAATTCAGCAAGGGTGTGTATATGATACATATATATAGAGGGAGAGAATGAATGAGCCATGGGAAATAAACTTGATGTTCAAGTTCTGTTACTTTTTGATCGATCGTAGTGTGTTCGATCGATTGAAAGTGAGTCCACGTATGGATTCAGGTCGGCAGCATTTCAAGCGATCGAAGTGGGTTCGATCGATTGAAGAAACACAAGTTCGATCGATTGAGAAGAGAATTTCTCAATCGCTTGAGTGGACTTCAATCGATTGAAAAGGGAATTAGAGGAAAGGTAAACAAGCATACTGAATCTTATTTATATCAAAAGTAATATAAAGGTACAACAAAAATAGTGGGTATTACAATTTTAGTCTTACTGTAATCCCAACACGAGCTTTGGTTCCGTCTTCTAGTAAAATTTCATTTTTAGCCTCAAATGACTCACTCACACATGTGGGAGTCTTTTTCCACAAGTGGAAGTAGTAATTTCCATTTTTACAAGGAAAATTTGTTCGTTTTCTCTAATTTCTTTCACCGTCCATTTTCAAAATTTTATTTTAGTCTAACCTTAATCCTAACATGAGCTTTGATATCCTCTTCCAGTAAAATTTCATTTTTAGCCTTAAAAGACTGTTACAAGTGGGAGTCTTTTTCTACAAGTAGAAGTCATAATTTCTATTTTCACAAGGAAACTTTGTTCGTTTTCTCTAATTTTTGTTCACCGTCCATTCTCAAAAGTTCATTTCAGTCTTACCGTAATCCCAACACAAGCTTTGCTTCCGTCTTCAAACAAAATTTTGTTTTTATCCTCGAAAGACTCCCCCACAAGTGGGAGTCTTTTTCCACAAGTAGAAGTATTAATTTCCATTTTCTTAGAAAAAATTGTTTGTTTTCTGTAAATTTTACACCTTCCAATTTTAAAAGTTCATTTTAGTCTACCATAATTCCAACATGAGCTTTGGTACCGTCTTCCAAGAAAATTTCAATTTTAGCCAGTCTTTTTCCACAAGTGGAAGTCATAATTTCCATTTTCACAAGAAAAAATTGTTTTCTCTAATTTTTTCCATCATCCAATTTCAAAAGTTCATTTTAGTCTTACCGTAATCCCAACACGAGCTTTGGTTTCGTCTTCCAACAAAATTTTATTTTTAGCCTCAAAAGACTCACACATGTGGGAGTCTTTTTCCACAAGTGGAAGTAGTAATTTCCGTTTTCACAAGGAAAATTTGTTCATTTTTTCTAATTTTTTTCACCGCCCATTTTCAAAAATTTATTTTAGTTTAACGTTAATCCGAACACGAGCTTTGATATCCTCTTTCAACAAAATTTTAGTTTTAGCCTCAAAAGACTCTCACAAGTGGGAGTCTTTTTCCGCAAGTAGAAGTCATAATTTCTATTTTCACAAGGAAAATTTGTTCATTTTTTTTTTCACTATCCAATTTCAAAAGTTCATTTCGGTCTTGCCGTAATCCCAACATGAGCTTTGGTTCCGTCTTCCAGCAAAATTTCATTTGTAGCCTCAAAAGAGTTCCGCAAGTGGGGGTCTTTTTTCCAAAATTGGAAGTAGTAATTTCCATTTTCACAAGAAAATTTTGGTCGTTTTCTGTAATTTTTTTCACCGTCCAATTTTAAAAGTTAATTTTAGTCTTATCATAATTCCAACACGAGTTTTGGTATCGTCTTCGAAGAAAATTTAATTTTTAGCCTCATAAGAATCCCACACGTGAAGTCTTTTTCCACAAGAAGAAGTCATAATTTCCATTTTCACAAGGAAAACTTGTTCATTTTCTCTAATTTTTTTCACCGACCAATTTAAAAGTTCATTTCAGTGAACACAAAAAGAAAAAGAATACTAATTGATTGCCAAAAGAGGCAATCGATTGGCAACTATTGCCAATCGACTGGTTCCTCCTTCTATTACAACATTCTTCAGATCTATTTTTCTACTGTGAAACTGCCGTAGAAACAAATTTGTGTTGATACAACAGAAAAGTACTAAAATGACTACGTAAATCAAACTAGGGTTCCAAAACACATCAATAGACTCGAATGAGCATGGCTTTGATACTAATTGTAGGATTTAGTTTATGAAATACTTAATTTACAGTAGAAAATACGTGAAAAAACTTTTCAGTACTAGAGATCTACTTCTTATTGAATCTAACGATGCATAGTAAAGAGAGCATACCCCTTTAAATGCTTGAATCGACTTCTAGTAGCCTTCTAAGATTTCCAGCAACTTCCTCTAACAAAACTTTACTCTTATATCTTCTCGAATGGAATCCGGATAGACAAGGGATTTTGGGAACCCTAACTAAGAGAGAAAGGAGGCCTAAAAAACATCAAAACAAATCTGGGACTTTTTGGGAGCTCAAAATGATGTTCTGTGTATTCTGTCTCGCAAGTCCTTCTATTTATAAGTTTTCTAACTGACTTATAGTCCAATCGATTGGCTAAAAGTCCCATCGATTACAACCCTAATCGATTGCATTATTGGCAATTGATTGCCTATCCAATCGATTGCCTGGAGTAGCAATCGATTGGTCCCCTCTTTTCATGTCTTCCTTGCATCCTTTATAAAGCTCAGATAGTACCTCCTAGGTTCTTAAATATTGTCTTAGATCGATTATTAACTCCTCTGAGATCAAACTCTTTTATATGAGAATTAACTAACTGATCAGTTAACGTTAGTGCCACTAAATAATGATAACTGCACTCTGATGCATAAGTACAAATCTGAAGTGCTAACTAGACTCATAAGGTGATACTAATATCCTTCTACCATCACCATTTGTATTCACATTCATGTGTCGGATAACCAGTATTGTTTCTGTAATACCCCGTATTTTCAATAAATATTTAATGCAGAGAGATTCTATATACTTCATTTGACCATTCATGAAATTCAATATTCGATCGATCGAAGCTAGTTCGAGCGATCGAGACCCTTCCGTTCAAGCGATCGAACCCTTTTCGAGCGATCGAAAACCCTACCGACATAAATTTAATACGTGGTCCCCACTTCAATCGATCGAACCCTTTTTCAATCGATCTAACTGACCGATCTGAGTTCAATCGATCGAGCATCCTTCGATCGATCGAGAATAGAAATATCAGAATACCAGTTTTGCGCAAATGCTGCCACCTGCACCCCATCCTCTCCTATATATACACTGCATTCGTGTGTGTGGTGTGTTTGCTGAACCTTGTGACAAGAGAGAGTTGAGAGTGTGTGCTTGTGTGTTGGTATACATATATATACACATACCTCCATATATCTATATATATACACACACATATCTATATATATATATACTCAGCAGAGAAGAAGAAGAGAAGAAGAAGAAGAAGGAGAGAAAGAAAGAAGGAGACAGAGAGAGACAGAGACAAGACAGAAGAGAGAGAGAGTGGCCGCCATTAAAGCTTCGGAGCTAAAGCTTACCCAAACGCACCTTAACGACTTTCAGTGAGTTCCAAACTCACTCGGTAACTTAGTTATGATGTTTTACATATTCTGGGCGTATTAATTATAACCCAAACACCCCCTAACACATTCTGCACGTTCACTGGCAGAATCTGAAGAAGACGAAGTTCGACCGATCGAACTGAGTTCAATCGATCGAACATCACTAAGTCTCAATCGATCGAAATGACTTCAATCGATCGAGATCACCTTCACTTCGATCGATCGAGAAGACTTCAATCGATCGAACAACACTTTCTTCGAGCGATCGAGATGACCTCAATCGATCGAACCTAGCAGAACATGAATGTATTCCTTTCAGTTTAAAATTCATAATGCGTAGTTGTTTAATTGTTATTTCATGTTCCTATTATGCGATATTATGGATAACGGAGGTAATGGGATACGATAATGAGATTGAGATAACATGGTGAGTAACGTAGTCGGGTTCGGAACGCTAGTAATAGTACGACGCGATAACGAGTAAGTTTGAGATGATAATACTGGGTAGTATTGGATAAGTGAGGAATGAGTCAGTAAGAGGAATTGTATGTTTAAGGTTGTGTGAGTCGAGCTGATGATTCGCTCAGGTTGAATCCGATAAGTGTATGTCAAGGATTTGATCAGGATCGTGAGAATTATGGGTGCACAGTACTCGCAAGAGTTCTTAAAAGCGGTGAACAGTAAGAGTTCTTAAAAGCGGTGAACAAGAGTAGATGTGGCACGCCCATGATTTGAATTACCAGAGCTGTGTATGTATCGTACTCGCAAGCGTTCTTAAAAGCGGTGAACAGTAAGAGTTCTTAAAAGCGGTGAACAAGAGTATGGGTATATCCATAGACCAGTCGTTATATGAGAACAATGTATGGGTGCTCGCAAGAGTTCTTAAAAGCGGTATAGCGGTGAACAAGAGCACTGGTATGTTGTGCTGATATAATCAGTTCGAGATAGTCAGTTGGGTATTGTGGAATCAGTCTTAGAATGGGAGTCGATAATAATCGATTAATGATATGTCTGAATAAAAGAATGAGGATTATATTTAGTATCACTGTCATCTATTGTTCATAACTGTAAATATGTCATTTCTATGAGACTGTGTTAGTTAGTGCTCACTCAGCTTTCAACAAGCTGACGGCCTTTATTGCCTGGACATTCCCCGTCCAGACTACCCTGTCCTTTACAATGCAGATAATGGAACTCATGGCGATAACGTTTACCCTGAAGGGAGTTACGTAGAGAATGGCCCCACTGATGCCAGTTATGCTGACGCCTATCCGTACGCCAGCTGAAGACCTGAAGATAGATAGTAGTTTACGTTACTACTTTTCCTTTTACTGTTGTACTTTGTAGTTAACGGGTACTTGGGCATATGTTGTCTCCAGACCTGTTGTGATCCTGTGGACCGTACTCTGATGTTTGTAATAGATAGAACCGTGTTTATATTTCAGTTGTTTTACTGTTCCTGTTTGGACTAGTACTGTGTGGTGTGGATTATCAGTGACTTTCACTTGTCATTCCCTATGGACCCATAAAGGAAATTTATTTTTCTCTATTTATGCTACTCCGGGGCGTGACAGGGTTTTTGGTATCAGAGCACCTGGTTATATTACGATTAGGTTCTGATATTGTCGTTCACTGATGGATTCCACACCATCTGGTTCTAGTATTTAAGATTTTCTTGAGATGAGATATGAGTATAAGATAAGTTCGTCTTTCTGACGATAGATAGTTTTCCTTTGCAGGATAGCATGGATCCAGAGTTTCATCAGTTTGTTACCGATGCTTATGGAGGACACGTGATCCATGGGGATACCGTGGAGCCAGCTGACCCAGAGTTTTATCGAGAGCGTGTGTGCCAGATAGCTAGTAGACATTTGGAGGAGGACATGTGGAGAGCACTTTATGTGACAGAGAGGACTCACCCGACACAGATGCGTATGGATGCTTACCATACTGCGAGGATTGGTAGAGACATTTGCCAGGAGATATTACGGTTAGTTCAGAGTAAGCCCGAGATGGATGAGATTGAGTTGAGAGCTATTGTAGCCGGTCCACCAGAGCCTGTAGTTGCACCAGTGCCAGCAACACCACCACCATCGCCGGTACCCGATGTACCAGTTCCAGAGCCTGAGCCGATTCAGGAGGATGAGGACCTGGAGCCTGAGGATGAGCATGCCGATGAGGACATAGACGGAGATGGAGAGGAGGAGCCGATAGATGACGAGGACCTAGTAGAGGATGAGCATGCAGATGATGCAGATGATGCAGATGATGATGAGCCTGAGGATGACCCCGAGGAGCCAGAGGATCCAGTACCAGACCCAGAGGCTGTTGAGGCAGACATAGTAGTAGATGAGGATGCGCCCGATGAGGAAGTAGTTGTGCCAGAGGCACCAGTTGTGCTTCAGATACCAGCTGGACCCATTATGCATATGGCAGCTATGGCCGATATGGCAGTAGGATGGATAGCTCAGATGGTCGCGCAGCCAGCAGATTTTGTTATGGGAGAGGCAGCCATAGCGGGAGCTCTTGATATAGCTGATGGATTCGCCGCAGTAGCAGTCGATGTCGCAAACCAGGCGATAGCAGACGGGATAGAGGATGATGATGCAGAGATAGTAGAGGATTGGGATATAGGAGTTGTAGTCGGAGATCTTGTTGCACCAGTTGAGGATGACCCACTCGAGGAGATGGAGATTGATTCAGAGGATGAGGTACCACCAGCAGGATCAGACGCTGACGACTTTTGAGTCAGGACCTGCAGGGCTTAGTTTTTGTTAGTTTTATCAGGACATGTTGTCCACTAGATTTTTGGGAGCTTGAGAGATAGCTATTTGACCATAGCTTTGTATAGACAGTAGTAGTTGACCTTAGTACTGTTTTAGCCTTGTCCCACGTGGTACATGGTATGGTTACTGTGTACTCCATGGTACATCTTTTGATATCTATATTTATACGAGCAGTACTTTTGATATTGATTGTTGGTTGTTTGATGTGTTGTTTTGTAGAACTGTTAGTTCTTGTTGCTTTTCGTTCTATCTTGGTTTCGTTTCTACGAGAAGACTTTCAGCTGATCAATATGTCTCTTGTAGGCAATACTCGTTATCATTATGGTAGGACCCTTGAGAAATCACCAAGCACGTAATGGAGCACCTATTCCAGAAGGGATGGATCCGACGGGAATTTTCGAAGCTTTCATGCAGAGGATGGAGCATGTGGGGGATACTTATAATCATTCCACCCACCAGAGACCTTTTGCACCCCCGCCACCAAGACAGACTGGAGATAAGTTGTTAGCAAATTTTCGTGGGTTACGTCCAGAGAAGTTCGATGGACTAACAGAACCATGGAAAGCGGAACAATGGATCAGAGAAATGGAGTTGATATTTGAAGCATTGGAATGCAGCGAACAAGAGAAGCGTCGCCTTGCTACTTTTCAGCTCACTTATGCCGCCGCAGATTGGTGGGAAGCCGAGCGAGCCACTATTGGGATCGATGCTGCTAAAGCTATGCCATGGGAGACATTCAAAGGACGATTTTTGGAGAAGTATTTCCCAGAGGATGAAAGAGATCAACAGGAAAGGAACTTTCTCAATTTGGTACAAGGAGGATGGAATGTCAGGGAATATACAACACAGTTTGAGCGTCTATCCAGATTTGCTCAGCATATGATAGACACGCCACAGAAGAAGGTGAAGAGATTTCACCAAGGATTGAATCCCCATCTCAGACATATGATGGTTGGTCATCTGAATCAATCATTTGAAGAGATTGTCAGATTTGCAGCAGGATTAGAGAAGGATGCTTATCCAGCACAACAACCACAGATGAATCGATCACAGTCATCTAGAAGTTTTCAACAGAGGAATTTCCATAACTTGCCACCAAGGAATACTCAAGGTTGGAGACCTCAGAGTAATTTCCAAGGGAATAAGAGAACCTGGGAAGGAACCAGAAAGCCACAACAGGGCTATACTCGACCCCAGCAATATCGCCAGCAAGGATCACAACCGCAGGCACTACTGACAGCGCCGCCAAGCAATAGCGGAGGATGTTTTAATTGCGGAAAGCCAGGGCACGTTGCCAGATTCTGTACAGCCCCTAGAGTTAATCGCAGAATGGATATTGTCTGTCGGAATTGCAACAAGCCGGGACATCTAAGTAAGGATTGCCGTGCACCACAAGGAGGATACTACGGAGCATCGATTCAAGGGATACAAGGACCTCCAGATCAGACAAGGATGAATGCTATCATTCCAGGAGAAGCAGGCTTTAACGCTGATGAGCAGCAACATTTGGAAGGTACGCTTGTACTCTTTCATAGTCCAGTTAAAGCTTTATTTGATACTGGAGCCGCACGTTCATTTATTGCTGTTAAGATTGTGCGTCAATTGGGATTAGAACCCCAGACACTTGAGTCAACACTGAATGTTGTGTCACCTTTGGGAGTGACTGTTAAGTTGAGTAAAGTGTGTAAAGATTGCCCATTGACTTTGGGAGATAGGAATCTGCCAGCAGACTTAGTCGTTCTGTCGATGTCAGAATTCGATGTTATCCTAGGGATGGATTGGTTAACTAAGTACAATGCTAATTTGGATTGCCCTACTAAGACGATTGTATTTCCGAGACAAGGAAGGCCGACGATTAGATTTCAGTGTCAGCCGACGAGCGACATGTTTCTTACGAGTAGTTTGGCTACGATTGGGAGTACAAGTACAGAGCTCACGATGGATCAGATTCCTAGTGTGCAAGACTTTCAAGATGTATTTCAGGTTATTAAAGGACTCCCACCGAAAAGAGAAATAGACTTCTGTGTGGAATTAGTACCTGGTACATTGCCGATTTCCAAGACTCCATATAGGATGGCACCAACTGAGATGTTGGAACTGAAGAAGCAAGTTCAGGAACTTGAAGACTTAGGTTTCGTTCGCCCGAGTACGTCACCTTGGGGAGCACCAGTTCTGTTTGTAAAGAAGAAGGACGGAACACTTCGACTCTGTATAGACTACAGGGAGTTGAACAAGGTTACGATCAAGAATAGATATCCACTTCCTCGGATAGATGACCTATTCGACCAGTTACAAGGATCGAGAATCTTTTCCAAGATTGATTTACGTTCAGGATACCACCAATTGTTAGTTCGACCAGAGGATGTATCGAAGACTGCATTCAGGACAAGATACGGGCATTACGAGTTTCTAGTTATGCCTTTTGGATTGACGAATGCGCCAGCGGTATTTATGGATTTAATGAATAGAGTATTCAGACCATATCTGGATCAATTCATTATAGTGTTCATCGATGATATACTGATCTACTCAAAGACAGAAGAGGATCACAAGGAGCATTTACAGATTGCCTTGCAGACACTTCGAGATAGCAAGTTGTATGCAAAATTCAGCAAGTGTGAGTTTTGGCTACGGGAAGTCAAATTCTTGGGACATGTTATATCTCAGGACGGTATTTCTGTGGACTCATCTAAGATTGATGCAGTCTTAAGTTGGAACAGACCGACCAATGCGACAGAGGTCAGAAGTTTTCTTGGATTAGCAGGATATTACAGAAGATTCGTAGAAGGATTTTCCAAGTTAGCAGGACCACTGACGAATTTAACAAGGAAGGAGACAAAGTATGAATGGACGGACAAGCATGAGGGTGCATTTCAGGAATTAAAAGAGAAATTGACTTCTGCACCGGTACTTGCGATACCTAAGAGTGGAGAAAGATATGTGATCTACAGTGACGCATCGCACCAGGGATTGGGTTGTGTACTGATGCAAGACGGGAATGTTATCGCATATGGATCAAGACAATTGAAGGTACACGAGAAGAATTATCCGACGCATGACCTGGAATTGGCAGCAATAGTGTTTGCCTTGAAGACTTGGAGACACTATCTCTATGGAGAAAAGTTTGATCTGTTTTCCGATCATAAGAGCTTGAAATATTTGTTCTCTCAAAAGGAGTTGAACATGCGACAACGAAGATGGATGGAGTTACTCAAGGACTATGATTTTTCATTGCAATACCATCCGGGTAAAGCAAATGTCGTAGCAGATGCTTTGAGCCGTAAACCTCGATTAGTGATCGCTGCATTACTAATTAGAGAATGGAGAGCATTAGAAGTTTTAGCCGAATTTGATCTTCAGCCAGTGGAGCCAATGGAAAGACAACATTTTGGATGTCTGATGGTACAACCAACTTTGATCAGCCGTATCATAGAAGCTCAACAGACAGCAGAGGATTTGAAGTTATGGTTCACCAAGATGACAGCAAAAGAACCTGAGATCTGGAGTGTTAGTACAGATGGAGCTTTACGATGTAAAGGTAGACTCTGTGTACCTGACAAAGAAAATCTCCGGAAGGACATATTGGATGAAGCTCATAAATCACGGATGACGATTCATCCTGGAGGTACAAAGATGTACAAGGACTTGAAGAGAAATTTTTGGTGGGAAGGAATGAAGCGAGAAGTGGCTGAATATGTTTCTCAGTGTCTTACTTGTAAGCAAGTAAAGGCAGAACATCAGAAACCACCTGGATTTCTACAGCCGTTACCAATTCCTCAATGGAAATGGGAACACATCACCATGGATTTTGTGGTCGGATTACCAAAATCGCAGCAGAATCATGACGCTATTTGGGTAATTGTGGATCGACTTACGAAGACAGCACATTTTATCGCCTACAGTATGACGTATCCAGTGGAGCGATTGAGCCGAATGTATCTGCAACATATAGTACGGTTACACGGAGTACCTGTTTCTATCGTATCAGATCGAGATTCGCGCTTTACTGCAGAATTTTGGAAGAGTCTTCAGACAGCAATGGGAACAACTTTGAACTTGAGTTCAGCTTTTCATCCACAGACCGATGGACAGACGGAGAGAGTTAATCAAGTAATGGAGGACATGTTACGTGCTTGTGTTATTGATTTTGAGAATTCTTGGGAGACACACTTACCTTTGATAGAATTCGCTTACAACAACAGTTATCATTCGAGTATAGGAATGGCGCCGTTTGAAGCTTTGTACGGAAGACCTTGCCGATCACCGTTATGTTGGACTGAAGTCGGAGATACTCAACTTCTTGGGCCAGAGATGATACGAGAGACTAGTGAGAAGATTCAGATTGTACGTGAGAAGATGAAGACAGCTCAGACCCGACACAAAAGTTATGCTGACAAGCGACGCAAAGACTTAGAGTTTGCCGTTGGAGATCATGTGCTACTCAAGGTTTCGCCTGTTCGAGGCATCGTCAGATTTGGTCAGAAGAGGGGCAAATTATCGCCACGATTCATCGGACCGTTCGAGATTCTAGAGCGTGTTGGAAAAGTTGCTTATCGTCTTGCGCTGCCACCGAAGATGTCAGGAGTGCACAACGTTTTCCACATCAGTATGCTGAGGAAATGTATTCATAACCCAGCGCACGAAATCAACTTCGAGGATATTGAAGTCAACGACAATGTTACGTTCAACGAAGGACCAGTTCGCATTTTAGATCGTGGAGTCAAGAAGCTCAGGAATAAGGAGATTCCATTAGTCAAGATTCAGTGGAAGCATCATGATGAAGGAGAAGCTTCGTGGGAGCTAGAGTCAGAGATGCGTGAGAAGTTTCCGTTTTTGTTTTAACTTTGTATGTTCTGATTTCGAGGACGAAATCTTTTGTTGGGTGGTGGATGATGTAATACCCCGTATTTTCAATAAATATTTAATGCAGAGAGATTCTATATACTTCATTTGACCATTCATGAAATTCAATATTCGATCGATCGAAGCTAGTTCGAGCGATCGAGACCCTTCCGTTCAAGCGATCGAACCCTTTTCGAGCGATCGAAAACCCTACCGACATAAATTTAATACGTGGTCCCCACTTCAATCGATCGAACCCTTTTTCAATCGATCTAACTGACCGATCTGAGTTCAATCGATCGAGCATCCTTCGATCGATCGAGAATAGAAATATCAGAATACCAGTTTTGCGCAAATGCTGCCACCTGCACCCCATCCTCTCCTATATATACACTGCATTCGTGTGTGTGGTGTGTTTGCTGAACCTTGTGACAAGAGAGAGTTGAGAGTGTGTGCTTGTGTGTTGGTATACATATATATACACATACCTCCATATATCTATATATATACACACACATATCTATATATATATATACTCAGCAGAGAAGAAGAAGAGAAGAAGAAGAAGAAGGAGAGAAAGAAAGAAGGAGACAGAGAGAGACAGAGACAAGACAGAAGAGAGAGAGAGTGGCCGCCATTAAAGCTTCGGAGCTAAAGCTTACCCAAACGCACCTTAACGACTTTCAGTGAGTTCCAAACTCACTCGGTAACTTAGTTATGATGTTTTACATATTCTGGGCGTATTAATTATAACCCAAACACCCCCTAACACATTCTGCACGTTCACTGGCAGAATCTGAAGAAGACGAAGTTCGACCGATCGAACTGAGTTCAATCGATCGAACATCACTAAGTCTCAATCGATCGAAATGACTTCAATCGATCGAGATCACCTTCACTTCGATCGATCGAGAAGACTTCAATCGATCGAACAACACTTTCTTCGAGCGATCGAGATGACCTCAATCGATCGAACCTAGCAGAACATGAATGTATTCCTTTCAGTTTAAAATTCATAATGCGTAGTTGTTTAATTGTTATTTCATGTTCCTATTATGCGATATTATGGATAACGGAGGTAATGGGATACGATAATGAGATTGAGATAACATGGTGAGTAACGTAGTCGGGTTCGGAACGCTAGTAATAGTACGACGCGATAACGAGTAAGTTTGAGATGATAATACTGGGTAGTATTGGATAAGTGAGGAATGAGTCAGTAAGAGGAATTGTATGTTTAAGGTTGTGTGAGTCGAGCTGATGATTCGCTCAGGTTGAATCCGATAAGTGTATGTCAAGGATTTGATCAGGATCGTGAGAATTATGGGTGCACAGTACTCGCAAGAGTTCTTAAAAGCGGTGAACAGTAAGAGTTCTTAAAAGCGGTGAACAAGAGTAGATGTGGCACGCCCATGATTTGAATTACCAGAGCTGTGTATGTATCGTACTCGCAAGCGTTCTTAAAAGCGGTGAACAGTAAGAGTTCTTAAAAGCGGTGAACAAGAGTATGGGTATATCCATAGACCAGTCGTTATATGAGAACAATGTATGGGTGCTCGCAAGAGTTCTTAAAAGCGGTATAGCGGTGAACAAGAGCACTGGTATGTTGTGCTGATATAATCAGTTCGAGATAGTCAGTTGGGTATTGTGGAATCAGTCTTAGAATGGGAGTCGATAATAATCGATTAATGATATGTCTGAATAAAAGAATGAGGATTATATTTAGTATCACTGTCATCTATTGTTCATAACTGTAAATATGTCATTTCTATGAGACTGTGTTAGTTAGTGCTCACTCAGCTTTCAACAAGCTGACGGCCTTTATTGCCTGGACATTCCCCGTCCAGACTACCCTGTCCTTTACAATGCAGATAATGGAACTCATGGCGATAACGTTTACCCTGAAGGGAGTTACGTAGAGAATGGCCCCACTGATGCCAGTTATGCTGACGCCTATCCGTACGCCAGCTGAAGACCTGAAGATAGATAGTAGTTTACGTTACTACTTTTCCTTTTACTGTTGTACTTTGTAGTTAACGGGTACTTGGGCATATGTTGTCTCCAGACCTGTTGTGATCCTGTGGACCGTACTCTGATGTTTGTAATAGATAGAACCGTGTTTATATTTCAGTTGTTTTACTGTTCCTGTTTGGACTAGTACTGTGTGGTGTGGATTATCAGTGACTTTCACTTGTCATTCCCTATGGACCCATAAAGGAAATTTATTTTTCTCTATTTATGCTACTCCGGGGCGTGACAGTTTCACCTCTCATGATTACCAAACATATCGATAACTGCTGATCAACAAGACTGTAGTCCTCAATAACCAACTTGGTGACATTCTCAAGAGAATGCTTACTCTACAACAGAGGTAGATTCTATCTTGACAATATAAGTTCACAATACTATGACATATGATTAACCAAGATACCTAGGCGTTGATCTTGAAGACCTCACTGATTGGTAAGTCAAAGTAATCATACACACATCATATCCCAGTTTGTGGGCCATGTTTGGAAACAACTGTCATTTTTTCAATACTTATGAAACTCCAAAAGATAAAATTAATTATTTAGCAAAATAGTCTCTGCAATAGCAATTGGCCAAAAGCTACGTTGGATAACTTTTATCAATCACAAAATTTTGTGATTTAATTACATAAGAAAAATAAGCTGCCAAACAGTCCACAAGGGGTACTTTTGAGCCCTTTGATAGATTTCTGTCTTTTATTGAGTTGAAGTGTGTTATACCTCCTCATGATTTTTTTCATGTCTAATAAAAATCCTTTTTGATTGACCAAAAAATAAAACAGGGAACAAAGTGACAAGGTCTAACCATAGGGGGTGTATATGTAATTAAAATAAATTTTTCGTCACTTTTAACTGCTTAAAGTGACGGAGGGGGAATACTGCCACAAAATGTTAGTTAAGGGATCAAAATGCAAATAATAATAATAATAATAATAATAATGGACCAGAGTGCAAAACAAGGTATAGTTTGAGGGTGCAAAATGCATTTTACCCTTGTTATTTAATAAGGAGTGAAGACTACTTAAAAAGATTAGACTAGTTAGAAGGAGTGTGGAAATAGTATTTTGACTGTGGCAGTCAAAGTGTTATTCATCTCGCAAAGTGTTATTCATTGGAGGACAAAGCATTTACAGCTGAGATATCACTTTATATGGTCTCTCTTGAATGATGGGGTGCTATCTCTTGAGAAGATCAATGGGAGCCAAAATCCGGCAGACATGTTGAAAAAGACGGTGACCATTGACAAAATAAAGTTGTGTGCAACTTCAGTTAGTCTTCAAGCTTAGACTTGAAGAAGTGTTGCAGAGGAGTGATTATGATGGTAGGGTTTCTGTTCTTATATGGGTTACAATGGTGTGATTAGTCTCCAAATGGCAGATTGATAGGAATGGTCGAGCCTAATCCCAGAGCTCAGGATAGTTTCGGTGCAACTTTTTATTCGCAAAGGAGGAGAGAAAACAGGGCAAGAGGTTGCTGCTTGACAGGCCCGCGTGGACAGAGGCCTACTGGAGTGAGCATGTAAGCGAGATGGAAGCGAGAAAGTCCTTAAAACTTTCTGCATTGCCACCTGCTTAGTGATCCACCCGTGTGGGCACCGCGCGAGCATGCTACAAGGGCGGGATAGGGGATAAGCGGATTTTGGCAAACAATTTTTGTTTCCTAGTTGGTTTAGGAAAGCTATTTCGCAAGGAAATATTTATAGGCTATAGATACTCTTTCCAAAGGCTGTAAACAAGGATTCCAACTCTCTTGAAACCCTAGGGCATAATACAACTCGGCAACGGTGTGGACGTAGGTATAATTGGCCGAACCACTTAGAAATCTTGTGTTTCTTGTGTGATTGTTTTTCGTTTTCTTTCTTTCTTGCTTTGCTTTTTTTTTTTTTTCCCCCTCACAGATCTTGGAGGAAAATTGGACATGATTTCCCTAAAAAAAATCATTGTTCTATTTCAAAAGTTCCCACATATGGGAGTCATCATTTTCACTTTCGGAAGGAAAATTTCTTTCTTTTCATGTACTTTTTTCGTTGTCCAAATTAAAAGTTCATTTTAGTCTTATCGTAATCCCTACTAGACCTTTTGTATCTTTCTCCCACAAAATTTATATTTTAGCCTCAAAAAAGACTCCCACATGTGGGAGTCTTTTTTCCCATGTGGGAGTCATGATTGCCATTTTCATAAGGAAAACTTTTCATTTTCTCGTATTTGTTCCATATCCGGTTTAAAATGATCATTTTAGTCCTACCGTTATCCTCACTAGACCTCTTATATCCTTCTCCCACAAAATTAATATTTTAGTCTAAAAAATTACTTCCACAAGTGGGAGGTATTCCACATGTGGGATTCATGATTTCAATAATCATAAGGAAAATTTTCGTTTCTCGTTTTTTTTTTTTTTCATAGTCCAATTTCCAAATATCATTTTAGTATTACATTAATCCCCAGTAGACCTTTGATATCATTTTCTAACAACAATTCTTTTTTAGCCTCAAAAAGGTCTCCCACATGTCAGAGTCTTTTTTCCACATGTGGTTATCATGATTTCCATTTTCGGAAGGAAAATTTTTCATTTTCTCATTTTTTTTTTCCGTAGTCCTATTTCAAAAGTTTATTTTAGTCTTACTATAATTCCCACTCGACCTTTAATATCCTTTTCCAACAAATTATTTTCTACTCTAAAAAATTTCTTCATTTTCTCATATTTTTGTCAGTCCAATTTCAGAAGTTCATTTTAGTCTTACCATAATAAACCTTTGATATCCTTTTCCAACAAAAATTTCTTTTTTACCCTCAAAAAAGACTCCCCATATGTGGGAGTGGTTTTTTTTTCACATATGGGATAAGAAAAGTATCTTTGTTTTCTCGTATTTGTCTTTACAGTCCAATTTCAAAAGATCATTTTAGACTTACTGTAATCCCCCACTAGATCTTTGATATCATTTTTCAACAAAATTTCTTTTTTCAGCTTCAAATGTGGGAGACTTTTTCCACATGAAGAAGTCATAATTTTCATTTTCATAAGGAATTTTTTTTCGTTTTCTCGTATTTTTTCATAGTCCAATTTCAAAAGTTCATTGTAGTCCTACAGTAATCCTCACTCGACCTTTTATATCCATCTCACATCAAATTTTATTTTAGCCTAAGAAATTACACCTACAAGTGGGAACCCTATTCCACATGTGGGATTCATGATTTTCATTTTCATAAGAAATTTTTTTTTTTCGTTTTCTTGTATTTGTTTTCATTCTAATTTCTAAAGATTGTTTTAGTCTTACAGTAATCCCCACTAAAACTTTGATATCATTTTCTAACATTGTTTCTTTTTCAACCTCAAGAAAGACTCCCACATACCACATGTGCCATACGTGATTGAAATTTTCATTAGGAAAATTTCTTCATTTTCTTATAATTTTTATCACAATCCAAATTCAAAATTCATTTTAGTTTTATCATAATCTCTACTAGACCTTCATATCCTTCTCCCACAAAATTTATATTTTAGCCTCAAAAAGACTCCCACAGAGTCATGATTTCCATTTTCATAGTCCAATTTCAAAAGTTCATTTTAGTTTTACTGTAATTCCTTCTAGACCGTGGATATTCTTTACAAAAAAAAAAAAAAAATACCCTCAGAAAAGACTCCCACATTCTCCATATGTGGGAGTCATCATTTCCATTTTCATAATAAAAATTTATTCGTTTTCTCGTATTTTGTTCACCATCTTAATCCATAGTTCATTTTAGCCTTACTGTAATTTCCATTAGACCTTCGATATCCTTTCCAAATTTTTTTTTTCTTTTTTAGCCTAAAAAATGACCCCCCGCATGCGGAAGTCATCATTTTCATATTCATAAGGAAAATTTCTTTATTTTCATTTTTTTTTACTGTCCAAATTCAAAGTTCATTATAGTTTTACCGTAATCCCTACTAGACCTTCTATATGTGTGGAAATCTTTTTCCACACATGGGAGTCATGATTTCCATTTTCATAGGGCAAAATTTTCGTTTCTCGTATTTTTTTTCATAGTCCAATTTTCAAAGATCATTTTAGTGTTGCCTTAATCCCCACTAGACCTTGATATCCTTTTCTAACAATATTTCTTTTTTACCCTCAATGGGTGTCTTTTTTCACATGTGGGATTTATGATTTTCATTTTCATAAGGAAAATTTTTTGGTTCTCATATTTTTTTCATAGTCTTATTTCAAAAGTTCACTTTAGTCTTACTATAATTCTCACTCGACCTTTAATATTCTTTTTTACCATAACAAAAGTCTTCCCACATGTGGGAGTCATCATTTCTATTTTCATAAGGAAAATTTCTTTGTTTTCTCGTAAATTTTTAATAGCGCAATTTCAAAAGTTCATTTTAGTCTTACCATAATTCCCACTACCGATGAATTGCACAAAACGAAGACAAGAAGATGATAGGGGAGGCTGGCGTATCCACAGTTTTTCAACACCTTCTAGGGCCTCATATTTTTTGGACAAAAAAGCTCATTGTACCTACCTGCTTATCAGCGACCAAATATTTTTTCCAAATTTTTTGATTTAAAAAAATTAGTAATTTCTGACGTCAACTTTTGAAATCCTTTCATATAAAAGAGCCTTATTTTCAATTCAATTATCCTTATTTGGCATTTTACCATTTTGCCCCTCTCAAATACTATAATTTCCTACATCTATACACTATTTCGGGTCATTTAAGGATTTGTTTGGGGGGTATTTCTGTAAGTTCAAGGAGATAATTAGCCTTAGATCACTTTTCTTAATTTTATTTAATATCACAATGAGGATTCAATCAACTTTTGAAAAAAAATTACCAGAAATGAGGATTCAATTAACTTTTGTTTCAATATTTACAAAAATTGTTTGGCACAACCAAGTTTTACTTGTGTTTTTCTTTTTTTCTTTTTATCTTTTTCCCAAACAAGCCACTAAATGGACCAATCAAGAAGTTCAATGTCTATCATATTGATGTGGCCGAGGGCTATGCCATGTTTGGCTTTGTTTTTGTTTTTGTTTTTGTTATTTGTTTGTTTTTTTTTTTTTTTGTTTGTTTGTTTTGTTGTTTTGAGTTTCTTGTATTTTTTTCTTCAAAAAATGGGGTTGACATATAAATTTAATTTACACACATGCTTATAAATAAAACCGATTGAACACTTTCATATAAATTGAATTTTATACACATGGCTATGAATGAGAAATTTACTTTTATTACACAATATTATCAATATTACACACACAATGTCTATAAATTTAATGTTATGCCTAAAAATTTGATTTACACACACAACCGATTTTGCAATGTTATTGATATTACACACACAATGTCTATAAATTTAATGTTATGCCTACAAATTTGATTCACACACACAACCGATTTCGCAAATATAAAATTAAATTTATAGGCATTGTACAAAAAAAGAAAAAGGATAGCCTATAAATTAAATTTAGGCATGCGTGTGTAATAAAATTAAATTTCTAATTCAAAATATATAATTCAATTTATAGGCATGTGTGTGCAATACCAAATAAAATTAAATTTATAGCCTATAAATTCAATCTAGGCATGTGTGCGTAATCCAATATTAATTTTATCAATTTTATTTTATTAAATTTCTATGTGTCTATAAATTAAATATATAGATATTTGCAGGCATGGGAGCTCAATGAATACGTGTGTGTAAATTATATTTATAGGCATGTGTGTGTGTAAAATCAACAATATGAATATAAAATAAAATTCACAAAATTAATATTATAAATTGTGCGTTATCTCTAAATATAAAATTAAAGTTATAGGCATTGTACAAAAAAAAAAAACACACACACACACACACACGCACGCACACACACATATAAATTTAATTTAAACATAAATGTGCCTATAAATTTCATTTCATATTTTAATATTATACAATTTAGTTGCTTTTCATAAGGCGTCTTACTATATTTTTTTATTTTGATATCACACACGCATGCCTGTTAATTTTATTTTATATTTTCATATTACACACACAATGCCTATATATGAAATGTCATATTTTGATAGGGTGATTCTATCCGCACCCACCTTATTTACTCACTACACCCACCTATTAATGAATATTTCATCTTCCAAACATACCCTCTAACACAATGACAAAAAAGGACAAATTATTCAAATAGACTTTAAAATAAATGCTCTTTACACCCACCTCTATCAATCAAAAGAATTATTAAAAAAAAAAGTTTTATATACACTCACCAATATCAACAAACCCTAGATAGTATTTTAGTTAGTTTGATTCATATGTATTCATCATGGAGCATCATTCGAATACTTTGGAGGAAAATATAGCAAGAGGTATGATTTGTAACCCTTTTTCATGTTTTTTTTTTTTTTTTTTTTGCATTTTAAAAATTTTTTTCGAGCCTTGAGCATTGAAGAAATCGGTAGTGTTCGGATCTTCAGAATAGAACAAAATCTCATTGTTCCACCCCATACCACCGAACAAAATTGTATTGTTCCACCCCATACCACCGAACATATCATATTTGTGCAGCACTGATACGCCGAACAAAACTCGAACAACAACGAAAAAACCTTGTTTCTACTATTCGATTTTTTAGGAAAAATAACAAGACATCACCAAAATCTATGTAGAGGTAGTGTACCGTGACAATCACAAATATGGAGGAGTCTTGTTCAAGTGAGAATCACACTACTGTGGCTTTTTCAAAAACTTGAGTCACTGTTGTAATTTTTTGGAGTAATTAGTTAGGGTTTGGTTGCAAATTACAAAGTGAAGATGGTGATGAATATGGTGGGTGTAGAGAGTAAATGAAATGAGAGATAAAAGGAGGATGTATAAAGTAGTTAGGGTTATTTTGGGAATAGGGGGTGGGTGTAGAGAGTAGATTGTTTTAATTTTAATAAGAATGGTGGGTGTGAAGAGTAAGTGGGTGTGAAGAGTAAATGAGGTGGGTGCCAATAGAATTACCCATTTTGATATTACAACACGTCTTTAAATTTAATGTAAACACATGTTTCGTAATTTAATTTTCATTTGATTTTATAATAATAATATTGTAGATTGTGGATAATATAAAAATACAAAATTCAATTTATCGGCATGTGTATGTAATATCAAAATGTAAAATAAAATTTATTTAAATTAAATTTTACCATGAGTCTACACCTTGCGCGGGCCACCCCCTAGTTTGTTTAGAAACATTTCTCTCAAAATGTCTGAAAGATTTGAGACATTTTGGTAGAAATGTATCTAATATTTTCAAATTTAGATTCATTTCTCTAAATAAATAAATAAATAAGGAAATTTCAGAGATACTTTGTCTCGAAATGTCTCTAAAAAGTTTTAGAGGCTTTTGACGCCAGAAGAAAAAAAAAATTTAAAAATGAAAATGACAAAAAATCAACACTGAAATCAACACGTGTAATGGGTGCGCGTTAATGTTGTCTGCAAAAATGAAAAATTAAAAATGAGAGACTTCAGCCAAAAACGAGAGAGAGAGAGAGAGAGAGAGAGAAATTAGTGACCTTTTGGGGTGAATGAATTTTGGACTCTCCTTTTGGCCCTATTGACCCAACCTCAAGGACCTTAACCCAATTTTGCCTTCATTATATTCCAACACATTGCTTTTGTGAACAAGACTAATAAACGCGTCTTCATGCTATGTTTTCCATTTTTTTTTTTTTTTTTGAAAAATAAAAATAAAGAAGCTACAAAACAAAAGTTATATATGCGCTATTTAAATCGATTCCCAAGAAAAACATTCATTATTTACACATACGCAAATTGTTATTGGTCCTTCAGATTCTGCTTTTGTTGTGGGTTCAATGTTTCTACTTCAGAATTAACAAGTACTCCACCGTACAATAAATCCAACAGGCCGATTATCATATATTGTACTGTAGAACATTTAATAGTAGCACCTGTACATTCAATATTTGTTGACATTTGTTGGTATCCGATTTCCTTCTGATTCAGTGTCATGTACGCCGCCTGATAACCTGCAAAAGTTTCTGGTTGGATCCAAGGATGAGAGGTGCAGAATCAGACCCAATTGCAAACCCAATTGATCATGCAGAAGTATGTTGCAAATTGCCAACCCACTTGATGATGTAGAAGTACCACGCAACCCTAAATGCATTAGCTGTCTTGTTGTAAGTCTATGCTAACTTAGATTGGTAAGTAGTCTTCTACTAAAACTAAGAGGCTAAATCACTCTAATTCGACACAAAAAATTTATGCTATATGAAAGGACCAAAGAAATGGATGACAAAGAAGTCTATGAAAGGACCAGAGAAATGGATTCCAAAGAAGGAATGGCATTGGTCTTTAATTATGAGCTCATCTTTTTCGACAGATGGTCATCCCATCACCAATAGGTACCTAAAATAAAAATATTAATGATTACTGGAAATTTTATAGAGTTGCTAACATTATGTTTAGCCAAAAGAGAAAACATATCAAGCATACCATACTGGTGGATACGCGCTTGTCCTCCATTAGTTTTCTATTGAAATTCCTTATGCTAATAGTCTTTGGGTCATTTATCTGTCCAAAAACATGAGTTAAAATAATCAATCTACATGATGTACAATGATACTTTGAATATATGTTTTACCAGTGGATCAGCTACTTTTCCGTGCCAGAGGACATTATCAATCACAATAATGCCCCCAATCCTCACCTGTAACAGGAGACTAGAAAAATTATGTACACTTATCATAACTGCTGTCAGGGAACTGGTCATAATGTATAACAAAAAACATGGCTTATACGAATCAACAAGGGTTATTTAAAGCATATGTTTGCTCTAACCAGTTGTAGCAGCAATTCTAAATATTCCTGATACATTCGCTTCTCAGCATCAACAAATGCAAAATCATAACTGCAGATCAGAGATGTAATGAATGTGATTACAATCATTAAATACCTAAAAAAACAATGGTGACTTCAATTAAAAGGATAGAGAAAATGACACATGCCTCATTACCACCTTCCATCGACAGTTGGTAATAAGAACTTATGTTTTAGGGTAATTTCAGAAGTAATGTAACATTTACTACATAAACACTGGAAATGCAACCACCTTGATAGTATATACATGCGACAATGCAAATGGGTAGAGATGAGCTGGAAACATTAGTTTATATCAGGAAAACTAATCATCATTTGGTCTATCTTTGTATTTAGGCAAGTATCAAGATTTGGTGTTGATCTCCCAAAAGAAATGACAGAGAAAATATAACTCAACAAAGCACAGTACCAATTTATTCGGGTCGGCTACAGGAATTCTTTGTCCATTCTGCACGGTCTTGACACCATAGCCTCATTCTTCCAATCTGCATCTTATCAAGGCACTCTTTACTACTTCTACTCATGTCTATTAGTCTTCCCTTACCCTATCATTACTATCAATCATCAGTGTGGTGCAGTTATTGGTCTACTTAGTGTAGGGTTTTGGAGGAACGCCCTGCTTACCGGCCAGAATCAATAGTCTGGCAGTAGCTTAAGCATGCTGCCGATTAACCAGGGCCATCTACCGGCCAAACTCCAACACTCCCCCTCAAGCTGGTGCAAAGATATCTTTGATGCCCAGCTTATAACAAAGTGATATGGCCTGCTTGCAACTCCTTTCGTGAGGATATCACTATTTAGCATTCCCAGACTTCACAAACAGGGTGCAAACGATACCACTATTTAGCTTCCCCTTAATGAAGTGTCTTATCAATCTCAGCTCTCGGGTTGTGGGCAATGCTAACCGCAAACTTCTCACAATAGAATCTCATGGAGTCCATAGACCGAAGTCTCAGCTCCGTTAAAAGGATTTTCAACCATAGTAATTCACTAAACCCTTGGGCCATAGCCCTAAAAACAGCCTCAGTGCTTAGATCTAGCTACTAGTTTCTTGTGGTGCCAAGTAACTTTGTTTCCTCCAACAAAGGTACGGGCGGAGGTACATTAAGCCTAGGTTGGGGGATGCAATTGGCCCCTCTCAACTTTTCAAAATTACTTTTTTACCTTGTGTGTTTTTTAATTTATGCATTTGTGCCCCACTAAAATTTTAATTTGCCACTTCCATACTGAAAAATCTCACTTTGGTCATTCAATATTTCTAACTTTTTATTCAAATAAATATCCTATTTACTCGGTTAGCTTCAAATATTTAAGCTACCATTGAACATATGAGGGTTCTTTCTTTTACAAGTAAAAACTAGTATATACAATACTGGCTGAATTACATTTTGGTACCCTGTAGTTTGCACAAAGTTTCACTTTGGGCCCTCTAGTTTCAATTGCAACACTTTGGTCCGTGTAGTTTTGAATTGGTTTCAATGTAGGCCTGGCCTCTAAGTCCAAAAATGCAACTTAACGAAAATCTCACGTGCGTTGCATGAGCCAACTCATTAGAGACACTTTGGTACCCTATAGTTTGGACGAAGCTTCAATTTGGGCCCTGGAGTTTGGGAAAAGTTTCACTTTGGACACTGGAGTTTGCAAGGCACATGATTGTGCCGTCAAGTTGCATTTGATGGAGTTAGGGGCAAGGCCTATATTGAAATCAATTCAAAATTATACAGACCAAAGTGTTGCAATTGAAACTAGGGCCTAAAGTGAAACTTCACCTAAACTTCAGGGACCATAATGAAATTTAGACTACGAAAAAAATAAGAAAAGAAAAAAAGAAATTAAGCATATAAAAACAATTTTGTTTGAAAAAGTTATGGAGAGATTAGTTTGCCTTTGAATAATTATGTTTTACCCCTTAACCAACTACATGCTATGTTACCCGGACTCGGGTACGTGTGTCGGGTGTGGATATGAATTCGGGAGTCGGCCTCAATAGATCCCAATATTTTAAGATAAGGGGACTCGGTCATAAAGGATTCAAAATTTACGTACGGGTACGTGGACATATTAAACAAGAAATAGAACGAGATATATTCTTAAATTAGCTATATTCTTATGTTTATAAACCTAAAAGCATAGCATTACTCTTATTTTATAATTATTTCACACGAGGCAGTGGCAACCGGCTCAACATGGACCGGAGATTACCATCTCAATAGAGCAGGAAAGGGAATCCTCCAAAACGTCCCCCTCCTCTGTTTGGGTGACCATGTCTCTCATGTGTCTCAACTTCTTCTGGCAATAATCCTAGAAGAGCTTGTCTTTCTCTTTGGTCCAACTCTCCCCATAATCACTCTTGTTTTAGGTTTGCCTCTAGCATTTCTCTGTAGGATAGAGTGTTGAGTTTTATTAGTTACTAATGTTTTTTCCTCAATATATATTTTATGGTTAGTATAGGGTCTTGCGTGTAATTACTTGTTCATTTGTTATTATAAATAAAGAGGTCTCACAGTTGTGAGATTAAGCCTTCAATAATATCTTGTTATACAATTCAACGTGGTATCAGAGCCTCCATAAATTAGAGTTCTGTACCATCACCACCACCAGCCACCTACCATCACCACCACCAGTCGACCACCCTAACCGTCTCCCTAACCTTAGCCAAAACACCCACACATCTAGCCGCAGCCCCAATCCACCTCCATCAAACTGCTGCAGCCCCAATCCACCTCCATCAAACTGCCGCAGCCCAAGGACACACCAAAACCCTAAACCGCAACCAACCCCACCTACCAGTCCAGGCGTACCTCCCAGGTCCTTCGGCTCAACCTCCGGCTGCCTCTACTTGAGTTGCAGCCTCCTTGCTGTCCAGAGAAGGTTCTTTCTCAGCCACCATACTTTGTTAGAGCACTATCCATAAGCGGATCTATGTCCTTTAACTAGATCGGATCATCTTAGGCTTCCCTTGATCACCATCCTTTATCTCATTCTTAGCTACATCCTTCATCATGTCAAAAGACGATTTGACACCTGAGAATCTATTGTCGCTTCTTCAGGTTCTCCTATGGGTAACGAAAAACAGTCATACGTTACTGAGAACCCGGGTTCCAAAATCACCACCGTTTTGTTCAATGGTACTAATTATCTCTCATGGTCCCAGACACCAACTTTATGGCTCCGTAGTTGATTCAAATTCGGATATGTGGATGGTTCAACCAAGGCCCCTAATCTTGATGATCTGACGTATCTCAAGTGGGAAGGTGATAATTTTCTCGTTATGAGTTGACTCATTCATTCTATGGAACCCGAACTCGAAGATCCGTTCTTATCTATGGGCACGGCCAAAGATATTGGGATACTTTAGCAGAGACATATTCCCGTCAAGGGAATGACGCTGTATAAGCTTCGAAGAACGATTCAAGAGGAAGTTCAAGGGGACCGCACGACTCTCCAGTATTTCACCACTCTAGGCTCTCTTCGGAAACGCCTTGATCATTTAATCACATTTCACCCTTCTAATCCAATTGATGCTGCGGGTTTCAGAAGTATATTGAAGGGGAGAGACTCTTCAAATTTCTAGCCGGTCTGAAGCCTGAGTTTGATCCAGTTCGTGGCCGTATTTTGGGCATTGTTCCTCTTCCATCTCTTCGAGAAGCTTTTTCTATTATACAAGATGAAGAAAGTCGCCGCTCTGTTATGTTACCTCCTTCATCGACTGATAGGTCAGCCTTGGTATCCTCTAATCAAAGGTGCGGCAAGTCCTTTACTCCACAGAGAGATCCCTAGTATATAGGACGTGACACCACCAATAATAGGCCTTTGTGTGATCATTGCAATCGTCTCGGGCACACTAGCGAGACGTGCTGGAGGCTTCACGGACGTCCTCCCTTTCCCAGGGGACATAGTGGTGGCCGTCATGGTGGACGTGGCCCTACACGAGCTCATTTGATTACCGAGTCATCTCCTTCCAAAGAGAGACACTCTTGCCTCATCTTCTTCTCCAGCAGCTGGAAGCACCAGTAATGCTGATATCGAAACACTCCGTCGTATTATGACGCAGTTGAACACTCCATCTGCCTCTACTTCTTTTGCCCAAACAGGTATTCTTGCTAATTTTTCACATGCTTTACCATCTGATTCTAGTCAACCCTGGATTATTGACTCCGGAGCTTCCGATCACATGAACGGTCTTTCCTCTATATTCTCCACTTATACCCCAAGTTCTGGTAAAGAGAAAGTTAGAAATGCCGATGGTTCACTTTCATCTATTTCTGGTAAAGGTGTCATTAAAATTTCTAATTCCTTGCCTTTATCTTCGGTACTTCATGTTCCTAATTTCTCTACTAATCTTTTATCCATTGCTCGTATTACTCATGATCTTAACTGTAGTGTCACTTTTTTCCCGTCTCATTGTGTCTTCCAGGATCTCTCCACGAAGAAGGTGATTGGCAGTGGTAGAGAGGAGAATGGCCTATATTTTATGTTGCCAGGGGGAGACACACAGGGAAGCTCGACACAAAGCAGCTCATCATATACAGAGAGAGACTATTCCTAGGGAAGCTTGGTTATGGCATCAGAGATTAGGCCACCCTTCATTTTATTTGCTTCATTTTTTATTTCCTTCTCCTGTCAGTAATAAAAGTGTTTCCAACATTTCTTGTGAGGCTTGTGAGTTTGTTAAACACCACCGTACAACTTATAATTCCACTTTTAATAAAAGTACTATTCCATTTGCTATTATTCACACTGATGTTTGGGGTAGTTCCCCTATTACCACTCTAAATGGCTATAAATGTTACCTTTATTGATGACTGTACTCGCACTACTTGGGTTTATTTGATGAAGGATAAGAATGATGTTTTTTCCATTTTTAAATCTTTTCATAAAATGATATGTACACAGTTTAGCACAATTGTCAAAGTTGTTCGGTCTGACAAAGGGGGGAATACATCCATGGTGGTCTTACCCAATATTTTTCAGAGCATGGGATAATTCATCAAATTTCTTGCACCAATACCCCTCAGCAGAATGGTGTTGCACAGAGAAAAAACCGTCATTTGTTAGAATCAGCTAGGTCTATGCTCTTCTCAATGCTTCCCAAGGCTTATTAAGGGGAAGTAGTTCTTACTGCAACCTACCTTATCAATCGTCTTCCTTCTCGTGCCCTTGGTAAGAAATCGCCTATTGAACTTCTTACTAATCCATCCTCCATTTTTCCCACTCCTCCTAAAGTGTTTGGTTGTGTGTGCTTTGTCCATAATCATTCTCCTTCTCGTCGGAAGCTAGATCCTCTTTCTATCAAATGTGTCTTTGTTGGTTATTCTCCAACTCAGAAAGGGTACAAGTGTTATCATCCTTTTACTCGTCAGTGGTATGTATCTATGGATGTCACATTTAATGAGACATTCCTACTTCCAGTCCTCACTTTCTCCTCTTCAAGGGAAAATAGAGAGCCAAGAAGAGCAGTCCACTTTCATTGTTCCCTTCCCTATATCTAGAGAAGAAGAGAAAAAAGGAGGGGATAAGCAAAGCAAGGATGAGAGAGAAGAGTGAGGAAGAGGGAGAAAAAAGAGGGGATAAGCAAAGCGAGGATGAGAGAGAAAGGAGTGAGGAAGATGGAGAAAAAAGAGAGGAAGAGAGAGAAGGTAAGGAGTTGTTAACGTCTACCAAAGATAAGAGGAGGCAGATTTTTGGGGCAGCAGAAGAAAAAAAAAGGCACATCTCTCCAATCCCGCTTCAGTTTCCTTCTTCTAGTGAAGATGATTCACGTATTTTCTCTCCCTCTATTGCTAAATCTCCAATACCCATTATTGTTGATCCATCTGATGATGATGATTTAGACATGCCCATTGCCTGGCAAAAGGGAACTAGAGCATGTACTAAACATTCTTTTTCAAAGTTTGTTTCATACTCTCATCTGTCTCCATCATATAGGGCCTTTGTGTCAAAAATCGATTCTGTGTCTATCCCTAACCATATTCAGGAAGCTTTGTCTAATCCTAATTGGAAGAATGCCATGGTTGAAAAGACGAAAGCTCTCCACAAAAATGGGACGTGGAAATTAGCAGAGTTACCTCGAGGTAAAAAGATGGTAGGATGCAAATGGGTATTCACCGTGAAACATAATGCGGATGGGACTGTTGAGAGATACAAAGTTAGGCTAGTTGCCAAGGGCTTTACTCAGACAAATGGGGTTGATTACTAAGAGACATTTGCCCCAGTTGCAAAAATGAACTCTATCAGGATATTTTTGTCGCTAGCAGCACATCTGAAATGGCCCTTGCATCAGTTTGATGTCAAGAATGCATTTCTACAAGGTGACTTGGAAGTAGAAGTGTATATGGATATTCCTCCCAGGTTTGAGGACAGTAAGACACAAGGAAAGGTATGTCGTCTCCAAAAGTCCTTATATGGCCTCAAGCAATCTCCCAGAGCCTGGTTTGATAGATTTTCTCAGGCTATATAAGGTATGGTTTCAGACAAAGCCAAGGCGATCATACTCTCTTTTTTAAGCATTCATCACAAGGGAAATTGACTTCTTTGATAGTCTATGTAGATGATATAGTTCTCACAGGTGATGACTTAGTATAAATGAAGCAATTGAAGACCTATCTCACTAAGGAGTTCGAAATTAAGGACCTGGGAGATTTGAAATATTTTCTGGGAGTAGAAGTGGCACGCTGCAAGGAAGGGCTTTTAATATCCCAACGTAAGTATGTTCTAGATCTCCTAAAGGAGACAGGTTTGCTTGGTTGTAAAGTAGTTGATACTCCCATGGATCCGAATACGAAGCTTACCGCTGATCCCAGTGGAGAACCGGTTGAAAAGGGGAGATATCAGAGATTAGTAGGCAAACTCATCTATTTGGCTCATACCAGACCTGATATTGCTTTCGCTGTTAGTGTAGAAAGTCAATTTATACATTCTCCTAGACAACTTCATCTTGATGTTGTGTTTAGAATTATGAGATATCTTAAGTCAGCCCAAAGGAAAGGACTGTTCTGTGCCAAGAATGGTCATACACTAGTTGAGGCCTACACCAACGCAGATTAGGCAGGTTCAGTGATGGATAAGGGATCAACTACGGGGTATTGCACCTTTGTGGGAGGTAATTTGGTCACATAGAGAAGCACGAAGCAAGTAGTAGTAGCAAGATCAAGTGCAGAGGCCGAGTTTAGAGCTATGGCACAAGAAGTGTGTGAGTTATTATGGATTCAGATAGTATTGACTAATTTGGGGTTTGGGCCAAAGGACTCTATGAACTATATCGTGATAGTAAATCATCCATTAGCATTGCTCATAATCCGGTCCAACATGATAGGACAAAGCACGTGGAGATTGACAGACATTTTATAAAGGAGAAGCTAAATTATGGAAGCATTTGTACTCCATTTGTCAAGACTGGGGAGAAGCTAGCAGACGTTCTTACAAAAAGTTTAGCAAGTCATTCGTTTCACTTTATCCTTAGCAAGCTGGGAATGAGAGATATCTTCGCACCACCGGGGGGGGGGGGGGGTGTTGAGTTTTATTAGTTATTAATGTTTTTTCCTCAATATATATTTTATGGTTAGTATAGGGTCTTGCGTGTAATTACTTGTTTATTTGTGAGAATAAATAAAGAGGTCTTACAGTTTGTAAGATTAAGCCTTCAATAATATCTTGTTATACAATTCAACATAGAGGTCATAACAAACCTTTCGGATTGACCTAATTGTAGCATCTCTACCTGTGTACTTTCCACAGTCTGAACTTAAGAAAATGCCTCCTGTAAGGAAGGGGTCCCATACCCAACACCGAAAGATTCAACCCTGCAGAAACTTGAAGGTCCTTTCCCATTCAATAGACCTCTGAAAATTTGCAGCCAGTAGTGGGGACTAGGGGTGTTCACGGGCGGTTTTCGGTCGGTTTTCCTCGGTTTTGGCACATAAAAAAAAAAAAAAAAAAAAGAACAATAGGCTCGGTTCGGTCGGCGTTTTGGGGTGTTTCGGTCTGCCGGTTCGATTTTCTTCTTGAACTATATGTTTTAAAACTGACCGAATGCCCTCGGTTTGGTCGGTCGGTTTCGGGCTCCGTTTGTTTTTTTATTGTACACCCCTAGTGGGGACTAGACGATACTCCCAGAAGTGGTCTAACTTATGCCATAAGTGGCTGAGAGTAGTAAAGTACTGTAAGGTAGTCAACATGCCCTGTTCGAGTTTCTCACTAGTCCTCTTCAACTCTTAAATCTGAGCATCGTTTTCTTTCCTAAATATGTTTCTCCAACCATATCCCAAATTTCCTTGGCCGTAACCAAGGTTGAATATCCCTCACCTATCTCAAGGACCATGGAATGAACTAACCAGTTCAAGATTAGATTATTCTCAATTTTCCACTTCTCATAGCCCGAATCATCCGAGGTTAGGCGCTTTAACTTTCCCGTTGGCATAGCCCAACTTAACTCTACTCTTGAGGAAGAGGCTCGCCGATTGTAACCATGATAAGTAATTGTGGCCATTGTATAGGGACGTGGTGATTTCCAGGTTTGAGGCTTTCATCACAGACAACAATCTGTCCCCTTCACCTTAGGTTGCGAAGTTGCTAATCTCAGACATGATAAGAAAGTATACAAACCCTCCACAATTAGGTCTTACCGGTAAGGCTTGTTGAGAGTTGTTTATTTACTTAGAGTTGTTTTATTTTATTCCCTTTTGTATTTTATTTCAGCCCTTCTATGTAATTATGAGATTTACTTATCATATAATAAAAGGTAAGGAAGACTAGTGGTCTTCTAAGCTTGTTTTATGAAAATCAACATGGTATCAGTTTATCAGAGCCTCCCTAAGAGGGATCTCATACCACCACCATCGGACCACCGCCCACCACCTCGTACCACTCAGCCGCCACCAACCCTAGCCCTCCTTGACCCAGTCGCAGCCACCCAAGTCCACCCTCGACTGAATCGCAGCCCACCACAGCCTCTACGCCATGCGTCGACCACCCTAGGGCTCGCAGTCCCTTCCTCAGCCACCCACTGGCTTGCACAGCCACTTCCAGCCACCTTGTGGCCTGCGCCAACCACTTCTAGACCTCTCCAACCCTGGCTGAACCCCTTTGATCAGATCTGTCTCTTCCATGCCCTCTTAGCCTTGCCGACACCCTCATTCACTACATTAAACCCTAGTTAACTCTTCCACTCCACCCGAAATACTTTTAATCCTTTATTTTGATCGGAGATTAATTCACTATTTGTTATGGTCTTATATGGACCCTGATCAGCATTGATTGATCACTTTGCTATGATTTGATCTTGTAAGTGCATTGATCTCGTTGGTGCGTCTTCAACTTCTCCATTCATTTGTGACTATTGAGGGTTTCATTTGTGTTCTGGAATTATGGACGATGTTGCTAGCCAGTTCATTGTCAGCTTACAGACGCTTAAGGTCGAGAGCCCTTTTGTTGCTCCACCCGAAAACCCTAACCTAAAAGTCACAACATCTCTCTCAAATGGTCAAAACTACCTTGCGTGGTCGAAGTCAATGACCATTTTCCTGAAGAGCAGAGGGAATATAGCTACATGAATGGGAGAATCAAATCACCTAGTACTGATTAGACTACACCAGTCCAAGATGATCAGACTACATCTACTTCTGATCCAACTTCATTATCTTATATAAAATTTGAGGATGCTACTCGGAAACAGATGGCATGTAGTGATCTATCTACATCTACCGTTGCCTCCTCTTCGTTTGCCATTCAGGTAACTTAGCCACCTCAACGAGAGCTTCCTATCTCACTCTTCTTTCCCTTGGATTATTGATTCAGGAGCTTCGGATCATATACGTCTTCGATATTTTTTCTGCATATACACCCTATTCTGATCAGAACAAAGTTCGTATTGCTGATGGAACTTTTTCCTCAGTTTTAGGAAAAGGTTTAATTCATGCTACTCCTTTGTTATCATTGTCCTCAGTTTTACATGTTCCCAGCTTCTCCACTAACTTTTACCTATCAGTCGCATTGCTCGTGACTTAAATTGTACTGTCACTTTTTCCCTGACCGTTGTGTCTTTTAGGATCTTGGTAAAGTGGAGAATGATTTTTATATCTTAGATTCAGGAGAGCAAGTAGCACATCATACTGTGGTTTCTAATGGTAAAACTGAAGACATATGGCTTTGGCACAAGCGGTCGGGACACCTTCCTTTTTCTTTGGTTCAACATTTATTCCCCCCAAGTTGTACTAAATAAAAAGGTTTCTGGTTTTTTATGTGAATCTTGTGAACTTGGAAAGCATCATCGTGCCTCTTTTCTTCCAAGTTCCATTACAAGTTCAGACCCTTTTGCTTTAGTTCATTCTGATGTTTGGGGTCCATCTCGTGGTGTCATTAAAAGGTCATAGATGGTTTGTTACGTTCATAGATGATTTTTCTCGTGTCATGCGAATTTACAGTTAAAAGAAAAAAGGGAAGTGTTTTCTGTTTCAAAGTCTTCCATCAAATGATTCGTACTCAGTTTGGGGTAGTCATAAAACTTTTACGTTGGTCTTGGTAAATTTTTGGTTCTCAGGGAATAATTCATCAAACTTCTTGCACTGACACCCCCAGCAAAATGGGGTGGCAGAACGCAAGAATCGTCATTTGTTAGAAATTGCTCGTTCCACGCTCTTCTTGGGACAAGCCCCTAAGTCCTACTAGGGTGAGGCAGTCTTAACGGTTGCATACCTTATTAATCGTCTTCCTACCTATGTGTTGAACAAGAAAGCACCAATTTAAGTGCTCTCCAACTCTTCCATATTATTCTCTATTCCTCCTCGGGTCTTCGGTTGTGTGTGTTTTGTTCATAGCCATTCTCCCACTCGTGGGAAGTTGGACCCTCATGCTCTTAAGAGGTGTTTGTAGGTTACTCTCCTACTCAAAAGGGTTATAAGTGCTATAATCCTCCGTCTCGAAAATGGTTTGTTTCTATGGATGTCACCTTCTTTGAGTCTCAGTCTTACTTCCCGGATTCCCAGCCACCTCTTCAGGGGGAGCAGAGGTGTGAGGAAGAGATACCTGTGTTCACATTGCCTATGATTGTTGAGGGTGAAATGGAAACTATCACAAAAAAAGGTGAGTCAGCGGGGGCTAAAGAGTGTGAGAAGGAGTCAAGAGGGAGAAAAAGGGCGTGAGGAGAAGGAGTCAGAGGGAGAGAGAACCAATGTTCTAAAAATCGCTAGGCGGTAGGCGGGCGGTGGAGGGGGGCCTAGCGCCTAGGCGGGGGACTAGTCGAGGACTAAGCGGAAAAATTATTTTTCAGCAAAATTAATAATATAGAGATAATTTTAATATAAAAAAAACCTTCACATTATCAACATTGTAATTTATATAGGTGCATATGTGCTTACCAACAAACTAAGGTTCCAACTCTTCTTCTCCATATCGCTCCACTACTCTCTCCCCGTCAGACTCAAACTTGTACTCCTCATCACCCTCTTCTTCTGTATCCTCATCAGATACACAATCGACTTCATGAAGTTCTCTAACTTCAACATTTCTACCACTTCTCCGAGGCTCCAAGACATTATCCGCTCCCGATGCCTCTCCTACCATTCCCCAAGTAAGTCCCGAACCGGGCTCGACTTCTTCATCATCACCACCATCAACAATCCATCCTTGTGTGTTACTAGCTTCACTAGCATGTAGTACATCTACATCTTTCTCCTTCAACCTTAGCTTTTTATTGATGATCTTGGAATTGAATTGGACATAGACTAGATTGTTCAACCTTGATGTATCTAGTCTATTCCTTTTCTCTGTATGTAACCACATAAAAAATAGTTAAAAATTAAAAGTATATCCTGAGTTTCAATCAACAAAGTAACTATCATATACCTTATAGTTCGTACTTACCCAAAATTGCTCCAATTTCTTTCGCATCCAGAAGAACTACAAGTTAATGAGAAGATTCTTGAAGTCATTTTTTGCAAGTTGAGTGTAAGATTACCATAGTTTGACCACCATCCAACTACATTAAAAATTAAAGCACAATTGCTAAAAAGTTCTTTTAATTAATAATAAATAAGTAAATGAAATAATGAATTGAAGTATTTTTACCCAGATCATAATTGTCATCATTCTTGACACATCCCGCCTTGGCCAAGGATCTTCCAAACCCTCCATCTTTTTTCTTATACTTCAATAATTCCACATTTATCACTTGATGTTGCCTAGTAAAGTCATCCGTGAAGAACTTCTAAACACAAGTAATGACCGCATCCATGACAAGAGGATCATATTGTAAGCTTGGATCTTTGAAGAAGTAATATGGATTCAAGAGGTAAGCCGCCAAATGTAGTGGACTATCAAGTCGACCTCCGGCTTTTTTATCAATTATCTCCAAGATTGGACGGTAATTAACCTCCACATTTTTGTAAGCCTCTTTGATTTCTTCCTTTGCTTGTTGTAGCTCTCCAAACAAGAAGCCCATTGATGGCTTTCGATCCCCATCAACAAGGCAAAGTACTTTAAATAAAGGAGCAAACACCTTTAAGCATAATGTTACCCCATTCCAAAAAGACATGCTTAACACTGTAGCATATGCCGTTTCCCCTTTTGCACTCTTGGAATGTTTGCATTCTCCCCATGCATCACTAGTAACCATAGTCCTTAATTTTTCTTTCTTCTCCATCAAACTTTGCAAAGTCAGAAAAGAAGTTGCAAATCTAGTGGCTCCTGGCCTCACTATGTTTCTTCTATTTGTAAACTTTCGCATCAAACCCAATGTCTTATGATGTGAATAAATGAAAATGGTGAACGCCTTTGCCTTCTCAATCACTCCTTTGAATCTAGGAGTCTTTCCAATTCCCTCAAGCATGAGGTTCAACGTGTGAGTGGCACATGAAATCCAAAACATGTTTGGCCTCTTCACCTTTAACAAATCCGCCGCGGCCGTATTATTAGAAGGATTGTCCATGACAACTTGAACTACTTTTTCCGGCCCGATTTCTTCAATGCAATTGTCAACATATTCAAAAATATATTCCCCGGTGTGCGCATCATTAGAAGCTTCTTGGTGCCCTCCTTGCAATTCACACATAAATTCATAATACTTCTTCTCTTTCAGTCGGTCCAAGCATCGGTCATTATTGAACAACCATTCAAAGCCCATTCTTCCTCTTGCTTCTTGAGTGAATTTTTTGTTCTCTCAACCTCTTTCTTCAACAAGGGCTCCCTTAATTGATATTGACTTGAAGGTTGGTAACCGGGTCCAAATTGACCAACCGCTTCCACAAATCTTTGGAAGCTATCATTATCAATAGCATAAAAAGGGATGCCCGCTTCATACACCCATCTCGCCAAATATTGATGCACATTTTGTGTTCTTTCCTTCGAAATTGCATCGTTGGTATTTTGTTGCCTCATCCTCTTTGTAGAATCCTTTGAAGAATGGGGATCGATAGCGGATGTGAATCTATCCATCGGCCCAAGAAAGTACGGCTTCTTTCTCTTTGACCCAACCTCTACAACTTCTTCATCTTCTTCATCAACAACGTTAACTTCTACCCTTACTTCTCTTGGTGTTTACTCTTATCTTTCTTCTTCTTTTTTGCTTCATCTAATGCCTTTTTATACTTGGCCTCTGACATGGGCAATATAGCACTTAGCAATATCATCTGAATTTCGATTTAGAATCTGCTCCGTTTCAGACGCGGCATTCGATGCCTCAAAAGAAACATTTGTTACATTATCAGTCCGCGTCATTGTCTAAAGATGGTCTTTAAATGGTCTTTAAAGACTCCAACAATCCTGTCAATTTAATGACCTAAATGAGTTAATAATATAAATTATAACAAATTGAGTTAATAATAGTGCTTCTTCAATATTTAAGCATATTACTAATTGGAACAAGTCTCTGCTTTTTAGTGTCTTGCAAAAAAAAAAAAAAGGTCTGTTTTTTCGTCTAATAGAGACTAGACTAAATTTCTTCAATTTGAAAAAAAATAAAAACAAAAAAAACGAAGTTATATCAATAAAAACAAAATTCTCAAACCTAGACACTTCACACTTGTTATCTCTCTATCCAAAGTCCACACACTGTCACACGACACACAATCTCTCTCTCACACACACACACTATCACACGACACACAAACACACACTTGACTCGACGACACACACACACTCAACTACACACACACACACTTGCACACACACTCGCAAATCGCGACACACACACTCGCACACACGAGAACACACGCACACACGCACTGGAGTAGTGGAACAAAGAGAGAAGATAAAAGGAAAACCCCAATGTCAAAAACCCTAATTTTAACAAATTTGAGAAATTAGAAACCCTAATTTCATGGAGCACAGAGAGAAGATACATGCATAGTCTGGTACGTACCTCTTCTTCTTCTTCTTCTTCTTCTTCTTCTCACGGTCTTGCAGTCTCTTCTCTCCTCTCGGTCTCGTGTGTGTGGACTGTGGTATAAATTTTCTTTTTGACCGTGTGTGGACTGTGGTATTTTTTTTTTGCTTCTTATTTGACCAAAATTACGCACTTATCCCCACGCCGCCTAGCACCGCCTAGGACCGACTAGATCCCGATTAATCCATTAACCGATTTTACCAACGAGTAAGGGAAAGTCGCGGCGACTGGGCACCGCCTAGGCCAATTTTTAGAACACTGGAGAGAACCTTTCCCACTCCAAAAGAGAAAGAGTTGTTGATTTATTCCAAGGGAACATGGAGTAAAAGAAAGACTAGAGAGACTGTTTCTCCTTCTCCTGCTAAAGAGGCGACTTCCCATTTCCTTCCACTGCCATTCCCTCTAACCGATGAAGATCCAGATATTTCTGATACACCGTCTCTTACGGAGTCTGATAATCTAGATGTATCCATTGCTATTCGTAAAGGTGTCAGGTCTTGTACTCAACATCCTACATCTAACTTTGTGTCCTACTCTCACTTGTCTCCCTCCTATAGAGCCTTTGTTTCAAAAAAAATTTCTGTTTGTGTACCTAACCATTTTCAAGAAGCTCTCACTCATCCGGAGTGGAAACTTGCAATGATTGAAGAGATGAAAGCTCTTCATAAGGGAGGCGCTTGGGAATTGACAAAGTTACCTAAGGGGAAACGAACTATGGGGTACAAATGGGTGTATACAGTGAAGCACAGATCAGATGGTTCTGTTGAGAGGTATAAAGCCCGCCTTGTTGCAAAGGGCTTCACTCAAACATATGGGGTGGATTATGAGGAGACATTTGCACCAGTTGCTAAAATGAACTCAGTGAGGATACTTCTCTCACTTGCAGCCAATCTTGATTGGCCTCTTCACCAGTTTGATGTGAAGAATGTCTTCTTACATGGTGATCTCGAGGAAGAAGTATATATAGGTGTGCCTCCTGGTTTTGAGGACTCAAAGATAGTGGGAAAAGTGTGCAGGCTCAGTCGTTATATGGTCTCAAACAATCCCCAAGGGCGTGGTTTGAAAGGTTTACACATGATATGCGTAGTTATGGCTTCAAACAAAGTCAGGCAGATCACACACTGTTCATTAAGCATTCCCCACAAGGTAAGACCTTTACTCTCATTGTACAAGTTGATGATATTGTACTTACAGGGGATGACTTGGAAGAAGTGCAACAGTTGAAGAAATACCTGGCCAAAGAATTCGAAATAAAAGATCTAGGAGCACTGAAGTATTTTTTGGGAATTGAAGTGGCTAGATCCAAGCATGGGATCTTCATTTCCCAAAGAAAATATGTTCTTGATCTGTTGAAGGAAAATGGAATGCTTGGGAGTAGAGCTTGTGACACTCCGATAATATTGAACCAGAAGCTTAGTGATGATAGTAGTGGAGTGTTGGTTGACAAAGGGAGATATCAGAGGTTAGTGGGTAAAGCAAGGTTCGAAGTCTCGGCCGAAACCGAGTCGTCTCGGCCGAGTCAACTCGGTTCATAGGGTAACGAGACGAGATCTAGAGCCGAGTCAAAAAATATTCAAAAGAACGTAGGATCGAACGCCATCTCGGTCGTACCGCCATGTATCGGACGAGATGGTTTTGTCTTGCACGAGATCTCGGACGAGACGACGGGACGAATCCTAGAGATACAGATTTGAGGGGGAATTGGGGAAAAAATAGGGCAAATCATACTTGAGGTCAAATCCATCATCAATATTCGATTCTCTCTCTCTCTCTCTCTCGCTCCCATAGATCTGCGCCGAGCAGATCTTCTCGAGCCTCGACTTCTCAGTCTTCTCCAGTCCAATTTGCCTCTCTTTCTCTCTCTCTCTGTGCAATCTCGACTTCAGTTCGTGGGCTTCTCCAGTTCCTCTCTCTCTCTCTCTCTCTCTCTCTGTTCGATCTGTTGCCGGAGGTCTCTTCGTCTCTCTCTCTCTCTCCATTTCTGTGTGTCACAGCTTCAGCAGAGAAGAGGTTAGGGTTGTGAGTTGTGACGTTGTGTTGGGTTTATTTTTCATTTGGTTAACTGGTTGTGTAACTTGTGTTTGTGATTTGTGGTTTCACTGGCTTTGACTTAACTACTTAAGTAAAGACTAAAGAGTATGGTTATATAGTATAATATACTACGCTTAACATTTTTTTTAAGATAACAACACTTAAGTGACTTAACACTTTATATTTATTTTTTAAAATATTAGACAACACTATAATACACTTACATGACACTTAACACTTACTAATAATTATATACTATTACATTAATAATTATAACTTATTATTTTAAAAAATAAATTAAATTAGAAATTAGAAACATATTATTGATGAAGGTGATCCTAATTATGTATGTACTGTTATCAGATACTCAATCTGCAACGTGTGTATTGGATATTATGTGATATTGTAATTGGTATATTGTGTATTGTGACAATCTATTAGGCCAAATTTGTTATTCAAATTATTTTAGAATTTTTCATTATTTTTCCAGGTTTTTTTGAACCTTAAATCTAGCGTATCTTTGCGAATCGCCGGATACCAGTCCGCGGCGCCGCGACCAAGTCGTCTCCGCGACCGAAGCGACCCCGAACGATACCGGGACCTCAAACCATGGGGTAAACTTATTTATCTGGCTCATACTCGTCCTGACATTGCTTTTACTGTCAGTGTAGTCAGCTTGTTCCTGCACGCTCCACGTGAATCTCATCTTGATGTTGTGTTCCGGATTCTTCGATACTTAAAGTCCGCTCCTAGAAAGGGCTTATTTTTCGGCAGACACGATCACCTTAGAGCGGAAGCATACACCGATGCTAATTGGGTAGGTTCAGTTACTGATACGAGGTCCACTTCAGGGTATTGTACCTTTGTGGGAGGTAATCTTGTTACTTGGCGAAGTAAGAAGCAGAATGTGATAGCGAAATCTACTGCCAAGGCCAAATTCAGGGCTATGGCCCAAGGTGTGTGTGAACTTTTATGGATTAGATTATTGTTGAGAAATCTAAGACTTGATCAGATAGACACAATGCGCCTATACTATGATAATAAGGCAGCCATTAATATAGCTCATAATCCAGTTCAACACGATCGAACCAAGCATGTGGAGATAGATAGACATTTCATTAAGGAAAATCTAAATAATGGTACAATATGCACTCCTTTTGTGAAGACATGTGACCAATTGGCATATATTCTCACCAAGAGAGTTGGGAGTAGACAGTTTCACTTCGCTCTTATCAAGCTGGGCATGAGAGATATCCTCACACCAGCTTGAGAGGGAGTGTTGAGAGTTGTTTATTTACCTAGAGTTGTTTTATTTTATTCCCTTGCCCTAGGGGTTTCTATGTAATTATGAGATTTACTTATCATATAATAAAAGGTAAGGAAGACCAGTGGTCTTCTAAGCTTGTTTTATGAAAATCAACAAGGTTGTGGAACAAAAAAAAGCACTCAACGAATCATTGATGAAACCAAAGAGTGTTCCAGACAATCAACAAGGGTCCATGCGGGGACTAAAAAACGAATTGAGTGTAGAGATGGTTGTGACCGATGCGAAGGGAAGTGGTGGTTACTATTGTGGTGGTGTTTCATTGGTCGTGTGAGAATGGCAGTGGTGGTGATGAGACGGTAGGAACCAAACCCTAGTTGGGTAGCTCTGATAGCGTGTAAAGTTTGGGAGAATGTGTGCTAGGGTTGCGACTCTCCGATGATTACATAAACTCTTTTATATTACTACTAAACAAGTTGCAATGATAACATAAATGCCCTTGGGCAACGACACAAAATATTGAACTGAATTAGAGGAAAATAGCATTGCGTTTGGTCGACCAGCCATAATCAGTATTCTGCGGGTAGCTTAAACATGATGCCGGTCAGCCGAAGCCATCTACCGGCCAAACTTTAACACTAGCCACTAGGCACATGTTCAAACCATCTTAATCAATTTTTCTCGGGCTACTTTTACTAGTAGTCTTTGTAATCCTATCTTTTCTAGTTTTACCATATCCATCTTTGCATACGCATTACTGCTACACACATTTGTGTTGTTTCTTAATTGGCCAACACAATATACCATAAAGCTTGGTCAACCTAATAGTTGTCCTACACAACTTTTCTTTTTAGTTTTAGAGGTCTATTATGATCACACAGTGCCCATATAAAATATAAACTAAAGAAAAGTTGATGATCACTTGAGATGATTCATTCTTATGACTATTCAGGGATCAGCCCATTCATGTTCTTCAGTACTTTTTGCATGTGGGCTACATTCAAAGCACCACTACAATGAGAAATTGCGAGGTAGTTTTCAACACCAGTGTTACCGAATTACCTGCCAGCTTCCCCATTCTGAATCATGGAGTTAAGAGCATCCACTGCTAGTCCATGCTTCACATCAACCTAACATAAATCAGTCTCAGATGTATAAAATTAAATTCAAAAGAAGTGAAACACAGACATGTAATGAATCATTGATAAAAGAATAGTTCTGGTCAAATATATACTACAACCCTATTGAAGTACTCTAAAGTAAGAAAAGGAAGTTAGGTACCCATCGACTAGAAAGAAGGTGGAAGAGAGTAAACCGCAGCAATCTAAAGGATAAAGGGTTGGTTTCACAACTTTTGGGAAGCATATGAGTAGATATTTAGCAATAAAACATAATAAGAAGATTTCCAATTGTATATAGCTACAGATTCCATTACTAACAAAACCAAGCAGTTCCAAAATACCAGTATTAGTAAAGAAACGACAATCACCTTGTGTGAAACACCAGCTCGCTCATAATACCTTTTTGCAACCTCAATAGATGTTGTGTCTCTCTCACAAGCAACTAAACAGCCGGATTCTGGTAGGACTAAAGCAATAGCCAAGGATGAGTACCCCTGGAAAGCAGAGATAACAATGACATTCTTCTTTGTAAATTCGTATAACATGAAGTCTGTTTTGTCATGAAATATCCATACCTAACTGAAAACATAGACAGAATTCAACTGTGTAACCAAGTCTATAACTACATTGTCTTAAGGTTTTTTTTATTTAATTAATACAGGGTAACAAGCATAAAGGCTACCTAAGCAACACTAGTATTTTAGCATGTAATCCAACTCCCAGCATTCTTAAATTTAACCAAACTTTTAAAATTATGTTAGAGACCCCATTTTTTGGAAAAGAAAATAATAACCAACACCTTGTCACGCCGAGAAGAATACATGCCAACGTGATGCAGGTGCGCATTTGGTGCGGATTCTTCAGCCTTCTAGAAGAACATGTGGTTCCTAATAGGACTATAAATAGGGTCGGGCAAGCGCGAAGTTTCTTTCGCTTTGAAAGTTGACATTGTTGTTGGAGTCACTTCATAGAACCCGAAAAAGAAAGTGTCTCACAACTCCTTGTAAGTATCCACTCATGTGAATTGTAACACTCAGCTCAGCGATACTTAAGTCATGCTTTTCCAAAGTCGGAATGCGACATAGGTTAATTTTGATGTGGTTTTCCTAGGAAAATTGGGTTATTAGAAACTCAAGACATCATAGCTCAAGGCCAGCCTAAAATAGAAATTAGTCTCCCTTAGCATCTACTACCTTATAATTCAAGGTCAGCTCAAAGAAGCACGAAGCGGGGGCGGGCGCGGGGAAGTGGGGATACATAGAAGAGTCTGAAGTTTGGGGCGTCTGGGAATCGTTTATGTTAATTAATATTAAAAATTATTATGACAATAAAAATTCTTAAGAGATTGTAGTACATTGTTAAATTATAATTTTCTTGAGCAAATTTAGGAAAAAGACACTTAAAATGTAATGGTGCAAGTTAAAATTAACTCAAATTGTGGTACATTGCAAAAGTATAAATTCCTTTAAACTTGATTTGAAATTATAAAAGAAAGTGGGGAATAAATAAAGAGTTCTTTTAAAAATACTAAAACTTTAATAGGTTGCTCAGAGTAGTTGAAAGTTTGTTGTGGGAAGGTCACTTTACCTTTTGTATTTGAAATAAATAACACAATTTTAAGACATAAAAGTAAAAGAATATACTATTTTTCCTCTTGTCAGATGCTTCCATAAGGATAGGCTTTATAATAAATAGGGTTATTTAGTAACAAGGCATTTTCATAGATCTTTTGGGATATTAGGTCCCTCTTAAAAACATTTCCCCTCAAAAGCCCTTATAGCACATTTCATCGACAAAACTACCGCTAGATAATCCACTGCATGTCTCTATTGCATCAGCTATCAACATTTAAAAAAAATAATAATTTAAAGGGATATCCCTAAAATTTCTCCACACTATCCCACAAACCACGAGCAAATCCCCAAAAACTCAACCTCTCAGTTTGTCTCTCCTCTCCCTTCTGTGACGCCATTGATGACTGAAGTTTCGGAATCAAGGTTGTGAAGGATAATATGAAAAGAATCGAGGTTTTGTTGGAGTTTTGAACAATCCAAGAAATGGGGGGGGGGGGGGGGGGGGGGGGGGGGGGGGGGGAAGGGGGGGTGGAAAGTAAGTTCCCAAAATATTCAAAATGTTTGATGATGCACCCAGTGATGATTAACGTTTGCGCATTTGGGGATGTTCTCAAACAATTAGTTTGTTGTTAGTCTTAAGTTTTTGGGATTTATAGGTGCATCTAATATATATTCGTACATTGTTTCGAGTTTTTTTCATGTATCGGGTAAGCCCTAATTTCCAAGTATATTGTCGACATCTTACATTGTGGTTTGAGCAAGTATATGAAAATCTATGTTTGAGGATTTTCTCGAAATCTCTGTTTGGGCATTTTATCGAAGAATAATTTTGGTTGGGGATTCGTAAAGTAAGCAGTAATTTCCCAGTATCTTGGTTTTTGCATCTAGTTTGGTTGGTCCGTGGTAGAGATTTTGTAAGATTTTCACAAGCCCTAATTACGCTTTATGTTTGTAAAAGTTTGTACTCAATTGCTTGAGAATTTTCCCAATACCAAGACTATGGGTCGATGACCAAAAACAAATATGTCAAGAAGAAAACTTCACAGAGAACTAAGTGTTTATCAGTTTGGGAATATTGTCAAACCATTTACACTGTGGTATGAGTAAAGTATATGAAAATCTCTTCTTGGGGATTTTCTCAAAATTTTAGTCTTGGGAATATAAGAATATTGTCAAAACCATTTACAAGTACATCATATAATTGAATTTCAATTTTTACAAATCATTCCATACACATGAGAATAAAAAACAATCCATAATTGTATTAATACACCTTCCATAACTGAATTACATGTTTGTACGATTTAAGAGATTGATATATATCTTCCCTTATATCCCAATAAGGGCAAATTAGTCCCAAAAATCTCAAATTGGGCTTTTGACTGAAAAAGATCAAGGGAGGGGCTTTTACCACTAAAGATTCGGCTAGAGGGATTTTCACTAAAAACCTATTATAATAATGGTTAGGAGTATAATAAAATATATTTTAGCAGAAAAAGACTATAATAAAATATAAAAAGTAGACATGAGAAGGCGTGCCTAGGATATAATATAATATCATAAAAAGTAAATATAATCAGTGAATAGGTTTACAGTCCCAGCCATGGCTCTCTCTCTCTCTCTCTCTCTCTCTCTCTCTCTCTCTCTCTCTCTCTCTCTCTCTTCGACACGATTCTCTCCACATTAGAAGCGCGAATCTCTCACGATTCTCATCTAGAAGCGTGGAATCGCAAGTTTTGCTAAGAGTCATTGCCCAAATGGACGATTCAGGCTTCTAACGGCTAGCTTATAATAGATGTTCTATCATTAAGGACAAAGATTTCATTGTGTATGGTTGGTTCAGTCTGTCAGGAAACAGAAGCATTTCGAAAACACTACAAAAACTTTTTTAAAAAAATGAAAAACAGACAAAAAAATATTTAGCTATGTCCTAGGATTCATAAAAAAATCTATGTTATATGCCTACACATCCATTCACAAGAGATAACATCAGGGTGGATAGGTATAACCGCAAAAGGTGAGGAAGTCAAAAATTTAACATATGAGAACTCTTTCTTACTCTCTGTTCAGCTATTAGTTAACTATAAGTTATAACATACAAGCATATTCAAAATACTTGTAAACAAAGTACATATCTAAGCACAAATTAGATATGAAATAACATAAATTAAGTAGCAAGTTAGGCAGTCATATTAGTGATCGAGTATCACAACAAACACTCCTACTTTCACTTTTAATTTACTTCTTATTTTTAATTTTTTTACTTATATACTATTTCTGATATGAATCAAATTTGTTTTCTTGTGTTAATGGATAATGGAGTGTATGGATAATGGTTGGTAGCCTAGTTTACATACGTTTATTTTTTTAAAAATATTGAATCAACAAATTACGAAACCAAATCAAACCAAACCTCGTGTCCCAACCAATTGGGGTTTAGGTTGGGCTTTGAAGGTATTTTTTTTTTCAATAGGTTGTTGGGCTTTGAAGTTAAATAGAATTGGGCTCTTGTTTAAAATCTACAAAGACTCTGTAGTATAAGTTATAACCAAACCAAATCAAGCCTTGTGTCCCAATCAATCGAATTTCAGGTTGAGTTTTGAAGGGTTTTTTTTTTGTAGGTGGTTGGGCTTTGAAGTTAAGAAGCCATATAATTTGACCTTTAAAACCTACAAAGACTGTAGTATATGTAATTTTTTTTTTTTTTTTTTTTTTTTGTTATGGCCTTGTAGATTTGGGGTGTTTATTGAATGGGGGCCCTAGAAAATTGGGGGCCCAAGGTGGGTCGCCTTGCCTCAGGGCAACCCTAGCTGGAGGGTTCAGTATTTTTTAATTCACTTCAACCCCCTAAAGAAAATTTCCAGGGGTGTTTGCTTCTTTTCTACGTGTACCATTCTCATGCTTTTTGCTCCTTTCCTCAACAGTTTCTTCTCCTTTGTGGTAATTCACTAAAGAATTCCTTCTCCTTCTGATATCTCTGATGTAGGACAAGATATCTATCTATATCTTTGCATCTTGATATACTCTTAGCTTAGTTTTATCCTTTTGCTTTCTAGATTTATGTATATTTATTTTCTTATTTACTTATTTGAGATCTCAACATGCTTGTATCTCTTTCATTTTCGTGCTGCATTAACTCTGATCATCTTTCTTAAGATATTCTTGTTTTGTATCCGTAAGAGCTTTTTTCTTTAGAAAAATGCAAAAGAGGGGGAAGGCAGGGGATGGGAAGCAAACTAGGCTACCAGCCATTATCCATACACTCCAATTCCAACCATTGTGTGCCATTGCCTTTCTAGAGAATTTCTTTCAACTTTTTTTATCTTATGTGATAAATCTCTCAACCTAGAAATAGAATTACAAAGTTTTTTGAAGTATTACCATAAGTAGTTTCTACTACATAATTTGTGGAAATAACTCCTCTTTAAAAATAAATAAATTAAAAAAGATAAAGAAAAGAGCAAACCCAGTACAAGAGGCTCCTACCACTGCAAGGTCTGGGGAGGATTAGATGTACCCAACCTTACCCCCAGTTTGTTGAGAGGTTTCTGCGATTCAAACCCGTAAGAGAAAAAGGAAAGCTAAAACACTGAGTAAATCAAGTTTCTTTGCTTGGTTATTGACGAAAAGAGTGACAGAAAAAAATAATTAATTAATTAATTAAAAGGAAGGAAAAAAAAATAGGGTGAAAAGTAAATTTTGAACTTTGTGAACCACTTCCTTAGCTAGTTTCTTAAATTACTGTGTGTCTTACAAAAAAAATTCGAATGTCATTACGCAGGGAGAAAAACTAGGGAAAACACAAGGGAAATGGTTTTCCTGCCTATATTGCTTTCCTTTTTCTTTTCCCTCTCTAAATACGCAAACCAAACAAAGCGCAAGTGTTTGGTTGTACTTGATCAACAAAAAGTGTAGCGATGGCAGAAGCCGAAAATTATGACACTCAAAGAACACAGCGAGCAACATGTTCAAAATTGAAGTAACCTTCTTTAAGTGTTAAAAACTGAGGTAACTAAATCCCGAAATGCATACATACAGTATAAACACCAACTTCGATGCACCTGTCCGCCCCAAGAATCTGGACAAGCATTGCAAGTAGTTGTGCTTGATCAGGAGATACCTGGTGAAAAGAAACACCTTTTCAAACTTAATGACAATGCTAAACATTACGTATAACAAAGATGTACATGTTAACCTAGTAGTATTTGCAATTTAAGAATGAAATTTGGATGGAATGAAAGTGGTCAATTCTATCGATGCCAAACATCAAGAAACAGACTAAAATAAAGTCGAAAAGTTGCTGTAAAGAACACTTTGGATTAATGTTATAGCAAAAGTGATGAGCTGTGATTTGGCAGTAAGGTTGATGATGCATGGAAGGAGGGAGGGAGGGTCAATAAAATCTAGTAGATAATTGCAATGCCATAAACAATGATTGAATTATAATGTTGATGGTGTAAACATAAGCCCCCATACGGGTCGTCGACGACATTAGGTTTTCTTTGATTGGAGCATGGTTGGTAGCCTTTTGACTAATGGAAGCTTCTTTGATGGTGTTTGATTTCCTTTTTTCCATTCTTAGTGCCTTGCATTCGAAGCATGTTTTTTTATCTTATTGTAACATATTGGGTATTGCCCTTTTTTGGATTGAATTAAACTGTTTCCGAGGGGGGGGGGGGGGGGGGGGGGGGGGGGTGTGGGGAAAGCCAAAGTGCAGCACTTTTTATTAGTTTTTAAGTATATATGAGAGTGTACCTGCATCTGGCTACCTCGCATGGTGGCAGTCTCCTCTCTAAGTTGCCGTAGAATCTGAATCAAAAGAGAGAGAGAGAGAGAGAGAGAGAGAGAGAGAGAGTTTTTTATACCAACAGCATCAGCATCACAAGGCAATTAAAAATGTGGTGGGGGGAAGGGAGGGAGGTGGAAAGGCGGCGTTGTTCTTACCTCTGGCTCTCTAACGTTGGTTAGTAAGTAGTGGTAAAGATGTGGTGTGAGACTGATAACCTGTTTATTCCCGTATTTTGCGTCATTTGAAACAGTAAATTCATCAGCAACAGAGCAAGAGCAGCAGCTTCTTTTCAGATGGTTGGATGATGATGCCCTATCACCAAAAGCATATGACATACGCCGCGGGACAACTCCCCATTGAGCGACAAGGTTACTTCGGGACAAATGAGTACGAGGAGGAGGACGACGACCACCAAATATCCACAAAGGGATAGTAGGTATTGCCCAACGATGATAAACCGCCGAGAGAGCCATGGATGAAACAACTGCCGCTCCCCAACCCCACCCCCCGAAGTAGGGGTGTAAGAAAAACCGAAAAAACCGAACCGACCGATCGAACCGGTTGATTTCGGTCGGTGTGGCAAGCACCATGGTCGGTTTCGGTTTCTATTTTGAAGAATTCTTGTTTTTCGGTTCGGTTTCGGCGGCCCTTATTTTTTTGGCAAAACCGACCGAACCGAACCGAATCTATATATAATAGAAATGTTAGATTATATATATATACTATCATACATAGATATACACACCAAACACGGTACATAATGAATATTAAATGCACACTTATTCTTTACACCTTTAAAATCTCTATCTCACACACTTCTCAAGAGTCAAGATTCTCTGAGAACTAATTTAGCCTACTTTTAGATATATAAAATAATAAATATACCACTTATTAGTACACCTAACCTCACACTTCTCAAGATTTTAACTGTGAATCGATGTAGACTACTCCTACATTACTTAGTTATTATTATTATTATTTTTTTTTGCTTGGAAACTAGTAAGGAGTATATGAATATAATAAAAAACACATATCTCAATACAATTTGTGTATTCTCAAATACCCATCTCTATCAGTCAACATTTCTTTCTCTCTCCACTTTGCATAACAGTTGAAAACCTAACATCTCTTCTTCGGTTCTCTCTCTCTATGTTTCCCTCTAGTCTACTCGCCACCAGTATTACCGACAATCCGCAGCCGGCGGGTCTCCTCCACTTCTAGTTCCAGATCTGGCCATTTTTCTAGAAGATCTGAGTCATGGACAAAGTCATCTCAAAGCCCCGAAATTTATTTGATTTTTATATTTCAAGAAGATCTATGGCCGTACTTCAAGATCTATGACCAAAGCTTCACAACCTAAAAAGATCTCTTAGGTCGGTCTCCACTATTTTGTTTTTTTTTTTGGTTTTGTAAGTTTTGATTTTTATGTTCATTGTTGTTAGATCATTAACAACACTTTTGAATGTCATTATTCTTTGATTTTTATTTTTTTTTTCGTTTTTGTAACTTCACAGACCTAAAAGATCTCTCAATTCTTTGGTCATTAATTTTTTGTAACTTCAAGATCTATGGATTATTCAAGTTCTATGACTTGCTTGTGTTGATTTCTGTGCATGTCTCTGGATCTCTGAGATTCTTAAATGTTTTGTAGCTTTTGATTTTTTATATTGATTGTTAGTTTTTCATTTTGATTTAGGTTGATTTTGAGTTGATTTATGTTGAATATGTTGATATCTCTTAGCCATTCTCTTCCCCTCCATCATTGATCAGAACCGACCGAACCGAACCGATGTACAACGGTCGGTTTGGTTCGGTGGTCTGAGCACTTCGGTCTGTTTCGGTTCTCAGTAAATGCAAAACCGATTGATCGGTTCGGTTTGACTTTTGGGGTGTAAACCGACCGAACCGAACCGATTACACCCCTACCCCGAAGCAATCAATTGCCTCACTGCCGCCCCCATAAGCAATTTATTTCCTCATAAATTCGCTGCTGGGTTAACTGAACTCAGACAGATAAGTGATACTGAAGGGTTAGTTTCATAAAACTGCAAATTAATTAAGAGTAATGAAAATTAAGTGCTCAATTTTAACTATTAAAAATTTTAAGCGGTTAAATTTGTAATACTAAAAATAATATTTCAATTACTGAAATATACAGCATTCAGTGATTATTTTTAGTTGAAAATTTTTCACTCAAAGTTTTTAGTAATTTTTTCGCTGCTTTTTCAATTAAGTGATACATTATTAAACGCACTGAAAAGAAATAAGTACTGAAACTTTTCATTTTCAACATTTAATTTAGTTATCAAACACACCCTCACACTCTCTCTTTGGTTTGCCACAAATAGAATAATAATGGATTTGTAATTCTTGGTTGTGGCAATTTTGTATTTGATTTGGCCTAAAATTAGAATTGCATTCTGCCAAAGTCTTTCTTATTTTAAGGGTTTACAAATCCAATGTTGAATAAGAATTCATTTCAATTCTATTTTATACTATTCCATCTAATATATATATATATATATATATATATATTATAAAGTGGAATCAGTAGTTTACCACATGACAGTTCTGTAATTTTTCTCAATTTTTAATTATTTTTTATTTTAATTTTCTATCTTAAATCTTTATTTAATATAGAATTAATCCATATCTCCTCAAACTTTATGCATATCCTTAAATCACTCTATTAGATCTTGTCTTTCTTATTTTAAACTATTCACTAAAATCTAATTGACAACTAGATAATAAGGAAACTACTAACTATCCTTTTTCACTCTAAATATGCATAAATAAAAATCAAATCTTTGATCAATTTTCCAAAATAAAATACATATATACATATACACAGATGTTGCATAATTGATTTTTTTTTTATTTCCTTTAGTAGCAATCTCCATCTATCTAATCGCATTTTTTAATTCTTTAATTTGTTTCAATAATTTCTCTCATGCATTGCACGGGTTCAAAAGCTAGTTTTATTTCAAAATCAAACCAAACAAAGGGTTAGGGTCCATTTGATAAAACTGAAAACTAAAGGTGTGTTTGATAACCTAATTAAGTGGTGAAAATGAAAACTTTCAGTGCTTATTTTTTTTCAGTGCGTTTAATAATGTACCACTTAATTGAAAAAGCAGCCAAAAAACCACTGAAAACTTTAAGTGAAATATTTCTACTGAAAATAATCACTGAATGCAGTTTATTTCAGTACTTAAAAAGCTGTTTTCAGTGCTGTAAATTTAATCGCTTTGAATTTTTAGTACTTAAAATTCAGCACTTAATTTTCAGTACTTAATTTTCAGTTTTATCAAACGCACCCTAAGTACTGAAAATTAAGTGCTGAATTTTAGGTACTTAAAATTTTAAGTGATTGAGCTTGCAATACTAAAAATAGTGTTTTAAGTACTGAATTATACTGCATTCAATGATTATTTTTAGTAGAAATTTTTTACTTAAAGTTTTCGGTAGTTTTTTGGCTACTTTTTTAATTAAGTGGTACATTATCAAACGCACTAAATAAATAAGTGTTAAAAGTTTTCATTTTCAATACTTAATTGGTTATCAAACACACCCTTAGGCTCCATTTGATAAAACTGAAAATTAAGTGATGAATCAAAATTTTAAGCGACTGAACTTGTAATACTGAAAACAGTGTGTCAAGTACTCAAATAGACTGCATTCAGTGATTATTTTTAGTATAAATTTTCCACTTAAAGTTTTTAGTACTTTTTTGGGTGCTTTTTCAATTAAGTGGTACATTATCAAACGCACTAAAAATTTATAAGTGCATTTTCATTTTCGGTACTTAATTGGGTTATCAAACACACCCTTAGTCTTATATTTCAAGAAAATAGAAAATAGGGAAATTCTAGAGTAATTATATAGACGCTTCGCTCCCATGTATTGTCATTTTTCACTAACACTCCTTAAACTAAAAATTCAATAAAATGACCCTCTCAGCTATCATTTTTCTTCTCAAATTGACCACTATTATTTTTCTTCTCAAATACTGCCTATCACATAGTTGAAGGGGTCAGTTTATTCAGTTTTTTTTTTAGTACCTTATTGATAGCCTTTCCATCAATAAGATCAACTTTTAGAGTTTCATGATGGACAGTTTGACTTCTTCTTTTTTCAAAGCCACTTATGCAGTGAGTTAATAGAGCAACAATATGTGATGCAATAGAATTTGGCTAGGCCCTGTTTGGGATTGAAGTTTATAAGTTTTACAAAATAAACTTTTTATAAATGTTGTCAATGTTAAAAGTTAAAAAATAAATTTTTCAGTTCCAAGAGCACGTTTGGCCGAATTGTGCACAGACAAGTTACGCGACCATCAGCGGTCGAAGCAAGGCTCGAGCGCGAGAATGGTCATATGAAGTGAAGATTGGATAGATTTCATGCCATTGAAGTAGCAAAGAAAGAATGCTATGAAATCGACGCTGCTATCATAGAGATCATAGAAGATCCACTATGGTTTCCGATCCATAAATTTTAGAATTCTCTAAAGACGAGCATGATGATTTTGAAAGTGATCTACCCGAGAGTCTCTGTGTTCGTGGAAAACTAGTATGTTGTTACGAAAATGGCCATCACCTATATATACATATATATATATATGTGTGTGTGTGTGTGTATGTGTGTGTGTGTGTGCACGCGCGCTTCAAACTCTACCAACGAGTCTCTATATTAGTGAAGACCACTTTGTTGTCATTGTCTAAAGAACACTATGTTCGTGGAAAACCACTATGGTGTCAATGTCATAACTATGTTGTCACATGTTAGTTTACTTTATTACTAATTCATGAGTTATGTGGTTTATGTGGATTATGTTAGTCATTTGCTTAATTATTATATCATTTTTTTAGCATAACAGATGTGAAAATGAGGTGTTGGTTATGGTAAATGTTGTGTTGGTTACAACCCAATTTACTAGTTATAATAAATATTGATTTTTGTTATCATATATGAGGTACTAGTTATGTGTAATGAGGTTCAGTTGTGATGGTGGTGGTCGTGGTGGTGGTTTCGGAGGTAGCAGTGGTGGCGGTGATGGTGGTGGTGGTAGAGGTAGAGGTGGTGCCAACGGCAGCGGTGGTGGTTATGAGAAACGTGGTGTTGGTTATGAATAAAAAATGGTGGTTGTTATGATGCATATGGTACTAGTTATGAATAATGTATTGTATGCAATGTGAAATGTTGCAATGTGGTAGTGGTGGAGGCGGGTGGCGACGGTGGTTGTTATGAGGTTTGTTATGAGCAATATTAGTGCTTATGAGCAAGGGGTAATGCGGTGGTGGTGGTGGTGGCGGCGGTGTTGGTGGTTATGAGACTAGTTATGAGCAAAATTAGTGGTAATTATGAGAAACGTGGTGTTGGTTACGAATAAAAGCGGTGGTTGTTATGATGCATATGGTACTGGTTATGAATAATGTATTGTGTAGTTATGCGAAACGTTGCGTTGTGGTGGTGGTGGAAACGGGAGGCAGTGGTTGTTATGAGGTTTGTTATGAGCAATATTGGTGCTTATGAGCAAGGGGTGATGCTGTGGTGGTGATGGTGGTGGTTATGAGACTAGTTAATGAGCAAAAGTAGTGGTAGTTATAAGAAACGTGGTGTTGACTGTGAATAAAAGTAGTGGTTGGTATGATGCATATGGTACTAGTTATGAATAATGTACTATATATTTATGCAAAATGTTGCGTTGTGGTGGTGGTGGTGGAGGCGGCCCGCAGTGATTGTTATGAGGTTTGTTATAAGCAATATTGGTGCTTATGAGCAAGGGGAGATGTTGTGGTTGTCACGCCCCGAAGTACCAAAAATAGGGAAAAATAAATTTCCTTTATGGGTTCGTAGACACGTGACTGGTTGTGAGTGTCACATGATTGTCCAAACATGCTTATAACAATAATGTGATATGGGAAAGTGACTAAGTTCAGCGGAAGCAAGAATCTAAACGTTCAAGTCTTACATGATTATTATATTACAGACTAACAGATATCCAAAAGATAGATATTACGAGTCCAACTAAGCTATTACATCATTAAACATATTAATAACAGAACTATGATAAAAGAAAAACTCCAAGATCTTCAGCTGGTGAAACCATAGCCTTCCTCGTAGTAATCTTCACCAGCATAGTTTTTAGTAGTAAAGTCTGTATCTTGATCATAGTCAGCTCCGTCTGGACCTACAAAGGTTGGACGTGGAAGGTCCAGCGGCATGAAAAGCCATTAGCGGTTAAGCTAAGTGAGGGTCCCCTTAAGGTTACCACCACCAAGGTAAGTTATTCATCATCTCTTCTTATTTCTCGAAACCATATCTCGTTCATCATTTCTTATTCTCGATACTATGTCTCGTTCGTCTTTTCTTATTCTCAAAATTAAGTCTTATTTAAACCCAAGCATTCCCTTTGAAACTTAACCCATAACTGAACTGACCAATGACATTGACTGAAAGAAGACTTAACTCCAAACGCATTTACTGGTCAAGAAAGACAACACTCAATGATGAATAGTTAATTGTCGCCCAACTGGCACTCAAACTATCGCCCAAATGGCATTCAAACTATCGCCCAACTGGCATTCAAACTATCGCCCAAATGGCATAAGTGTGCGGGACATTAACAATCTCTTGGTCGAACACGTCATGTCGATCCTCAGGTCGCCCGCATGTTACAAAACACGTCATGCCGATCCTCAGACCAAGGGTACGGGAAATTAATAATCACTTGGACGAGCACGTCATGCCGATCCTCATGTCACCCGTACATAACCGAACACTTCATGCCGATCCTCAGTCCAAGGGTGCGGAAAAATAATCAACCACTTGATCGAACACGTCATGACGATCCTCAGGTCATCCGCACTTGACCGAACACGTCATGCCGATCCTCAGAGCAAGAACACAAAACATAACTCTCCGATCGACACCATGGAATTATCGAAAGACCAACTTTGCAAGAAATATCCAAACACGACACGAAAGTTTACTAATCAACTTTGACCGGTAGTCACATGACAGAAAATGACGCCCAACATCCCTTATATCGTTATCTTACGCTTTCGTACGTTTCGTAGTTTAGTTCATTAATAGCTTCCAATTACAACCGTCAAGATTTCGCTATACATCCGACATTCCGTTTTACCCCTCAATATACTTACGATGAGAACTTACCCAATCATTATTAACGCAATAATCGTGTTGTACAACATACTTAAAGCTTGGGTATGAACTTTCAACGGTCATTAAACTATATTCATGACAAAGGAAAACATAGCACGTAGCTCATGGATTTTTAACATGGATTTAATGCCAATAAACATATAGATGAAACCTTTAACATACTCATCTACGCGATAGCACTACCATAGCACGAGATTTTCATAACAACATAGGTACCGGAAAACTAGCATCAGCAATCAACACCATGCATAAACAAAACATTATACAAAAAGTTGTACAATCTGCCAGGATATATTTTCACTATGTTGACTGAATTAACATGATTTATTTGGGCATGATAAATTGCTTTGTGGATCAAACTCAAAACTAAAACATTGTAGATAATAGGATTATCTTCATGTACCAAAAAATCTAGCTTCAATTACATTTTTGAGCTGCTCAAAATATTTATTCCACCTAGACATTTCTATACTTTCGGACTGCTATGTCCCAGATTTATAGCACTGTGTTGTACATGAATTTCACCTATGAAGGAGGGGTTTTTAGACTGAACTATAGAAGAGTTATTTGTAAAAAAATGAGTTAGATTTCTCCACAAAAAAAACCTAGCCTAATTCAGATTTTGAGCTACTCCAAACATTCATTTTACTAAACTATGTTCTGCTGAATGTTTCAGTTTCTCAGATTTATAACACTGTATTGTACATGCATTTCACCTATAAAGGATTGATTTATAGACTAAGCTATAGAAGAGTTATTTGTAGATAAATGAGTTAGATTTCACCACAAAAACACCTAGCTAAATTCTGATTTTTTAGCTCCTCAAAACATTCATTTTACTAAACTACATTCTGCTGAAAGTTTCTGTTTTCCCACGTTTATAACACTGCGTTGTACATGCATTTCACCCATGAAGGATTGATTTTTAGACCAAGCTATAGAAGAGTTATTTGTAGATAAATGAGTTAGATTTCTTCTCAAAAAAAAACCTAGCTTAATTCGGATTTTTGAGATGTACAAAACATTCATTTTACTAAACTACATTCTACTGGAAGTTCAGTTTCTCAGATTTAAAGCACTTGTCTTGCATGTCATTAAAACTTCAACACAACAACATCAAACTCCTACTAAACATTAATACATACTATATATGTTCTAAATTGAGTTAGATTACTCACAATTACTCACAATTTACTCACCAAAGCTAGAAATTGAGCTTGGATGTTGTTTTTGAGCTTAATGGAGCTTGAACTTCAAACTTCAAGGATGAACTTCTTCTTCTTCTTAACTTTTCTTCTCTCTTTTTCTCATGAACTACCCAAGTCTCCTAATTTTCTCTCCAAAAATTCAGATTATGATTCAACTAAGAGAGTGTAGTGTGTGCATGTGCTTGTTTACATAGAATTTCCATGTGCTAGGTGTCCTTTGCATGTTGCATGCTTAGGACATGTGTCCATTAAGTGGACATGTGTCCAAAGGGATGACATGTGGTTGCCACATGGCCGGCCATGTGGGCCTACCTTGAGTTGTGTACCACTTCCTCAGTTTACGTGCATAAGTTCCTCGGTACGCGTGTCGATCTCGAAGTATGTGCAAACTGGTATTATTTCTAATATCCGGGTCTGGGTATGGGACTAAGTTAAATCTTATTATGGTCGAGTCGGTATGGTTACTACAGTCCATATGGTAATACTACAACACGTCCATACTGTCACGTAATTAAAATAATAATATAATAATATAGTCGGTCCAATACAGAAATCCGAAAAAGTTGATATTATAATGACAGAAAATCACAGGTGTTACAGTGGTGGTGGTGGTGGTGGTGGTGGTGGTGGTGGCGGCAGCAGCAGTGGCGGTGGTGGTGGTTATAAGACTAGTTCTGAGCAAAAGTAGTTCTAGTCATGAGAAACGTGGTGTTTGTTATTAATAAAAGTGTTGTTATGACAAAAGTGGTGGTTATTATGAGGAATGTCTATGTGAAGTAGATAAATTATTCAATATCCCTACTCCATCGAGTAACCATGGACCACATCAATAACACGTTGCCATGTGCAAGTGTTGCCACATGGCTAATCTTGATTGGCTTGGTTTGTGGCCACGTGGGATACTATTAACATGCAATAGTTTCTTGGTTTGTTTGATAAATATGGCACAGTTGTGCGATAATGTGGTTATGTTATGATCGAGTTATGAGTAATGTAGTTCTAGTTATGACGTAGTTATGATAAATGTGCTAAGACATTAAAATTCTATTATTTTATTGGGGAGGCCAGTTGAAAAAACTGGAGGAATAGTGACTTTTTAAAAAAAAAATATTCCTTCTTGTGATGTGACTGATTGTGGGCCACAAGTTGTGGGGTTGACATTAACCCCTTTTTGAGGGGCTGTGTAACACCCGTACTTGGAAAAGAAGATTAGTGTGATATTAATATGTGTTAATTGAAGATAATTAATGCATAAGATGATTTAAGGTAGGTTTATGAACCCACATGTGAAAAGGTGTTCAAATGCGGACACATATGAAAGTCCTGTGATAAGTAGGACTAGTATAAATGTGGGGCCCAATGAGGGTCTAATTAAAATAATTTACATCTTGATGTCATTATATGTTTATATGAGTACTTAAATGCTTAAAGATATTATAAGGTCTTATGATGGGTTAAAGGGACCAATCTGGGTACCCATGTGAGGGCGTATTTGAATATAATTCATAACTGGTAGGTTAAATAGCAACCTCATAATTTATGTGGGACCCACACGGGACTTAGAGTAAATCCATTTAGAAAAGGTGGGTAGTTAACAAAATTAACATATATGGGGGTTTCATAATAAAGCTTAAAGAAAGTTGGGGGAGGTAAACAGAAATAATGCAAACTAATGCCAACAAATATACATGTGTGCATGTGTGTCTCATGGTCATAATACTCAGCAAAAATTTACAGAAATTAAGAAAGCGTGTCACACCCCAACCCGCCCCCGCAGATTAGGACACGTATAACAACACTATACGCGCCCTAACTACTCAAAATAGCAAAGAGAACATGAGATAACATCCTTAACTATGACAAATCAGACCCAAGGGCAAAATTGTCATTTGGAAAAGTTAGTAAAATTTTATACCAAAAGATAGATTTTTGAGTTCTGGTTCCAACACAAAAAACGGTGCGTGAATCAGAATTTTCTAGAAAGAGTCATGTACGTTTCCATAAAAGTCAACATGCAACAACATTTACACGCAGATCGATCCACCCTATACAGCCGGATCGATCCGAAATTTAAAATCTCCAGCAGAATGTCTCCGAAGAAGCCCGGGTCGATCCACCCTTTGTACCCGCATCGATCCGGGTTCCTGCAAAATAAATCCTACTGTTAAAAACTATGCTTACCATGTTTTAAACACATCCAAAACTAAACCAAACTTTATAAAACTTTGGAAAACCATTCCAAACACACTCCCAAACATTTTTAAACATAAACCAAGCATGTAGAACATATATATAACCATAATTGGATCAAAATGACCCATAAGCACATCCTTTTTTAATCAAAACACATTCTTGACATTCATATCCCATCAAACTAACATCAAAGAAAAACTTGTTGGAATTGAATTCAACACTTTAACCAACATCAAGGTTATGTAAGGAACTCGTCTAAAACACTTAGCGACACAAATCCGGACTTGCCGAATCGACTCAACACAACAACTACACAAAACCAACTTAACATGAAAATTAATACAAGTTCTTCATGTTAACCTCAAAGCTACCAAATTACAAGTTAAAGGACTTAAGTTTTATGGGTACAACAAAAGTATCAACTTTGTCATAATAAGAACTACATTTGACTACATATTACAAGTTAAAAAGAAAGTCATGTGAACAAGGCCCCAAATCTCTGCCATCTCCCAAGCGCACGTCATTTCCTCTCCGGGTATTGCTCCGAATCTGCGGTGATTGTTATTTACCACAATAGAAAAGGAAAACGGTTTTCTTAAGCATTACACTTAGTGAATAAACTAACGTGCATTGGATGTTATAAACATGTATAATGCAACAATATATGCACGTAAGCATATGTACTCGCAGAATTCATAGGTTAATGGTTCATTCAGACCGGATGACCACTTCCTTGACCGCGCGGTCACTTCTATTCCTTGGACTTCCGTATTTATCGAATTCTTCCTCTTCTCCTTCCTTATTACTCCTAACAATGAACCATTACACACAATTATTCATTGACCACTTAACACGTAAGCACATAGCCACATAAACATGATAATTTCATACCAAATTAACATAAAGTTCTAGTTTTTAGCATGAATTCAACTGTACCTTCAAAAATTGTCATTTCATAACTATCAATTGAAGCACAAGACATGTACCACATCAAAGCTTAAGTTAGAAAACTCACATCTCACAGATTTTACCCTAAATAAGCTAGAAATGCATAATTTCTTTAACAATTCTTGCTCAATTCTCTCTCCGGAGTAAATCCTACAAGAATTCGACAACTGCGTGTCACCGATTAGCGTAAACTACCAAAATTACGACGATTAAAACATAAATTAAAGGTATAGAAATGATCGTCTTACCTCCATGAGTTCGAATACGGCTTCGGTTCGCGAATTGGACGACGAACGAGGACGGAACAACGATTCTATGGCATCGGAGACGAGTTCGTCTTTCTCTCTCGGTGAGCTCTCTCTTTTTTGTTTAATTTTCTGTAAATGTGAGAGTTCTCTCACTCTCCCTTGACACATACACACAGCCATGCAACTTACATGAGGTGTCAAACCCTCATTTTCCTCTCTTTTCATTTGCACCCCCAACATTTTTTGAGTTCTCATTATGAATCCCCAACATTCCATTAACTACTCAATCATCTAATGATTGTTTGTCTAAGTTTTGTACAGGTCCCAATGTGGGTCCTAAATATTTTTGTGAAGTTACTATTGCACCTACTAATTATGAATCTTTTCAGTTATGCCCTTATTTGGGTATCCAAACTAATACCAAATGCTAACACATATAGCAGTATAATTTAAAGTCATCTTCAAACAAGTATCGATATAATCATATAAATGCATTTAACATATAAAATGCAAATTTATTTTATCCGGGCCCTTCACTAGGTCCCACCTCATTACCTATCCCACCTCACTAAGGACTTTTCCAAATGGTGTCCTTCTCTGAACACTTTTCATACGGGGGAGTCCAAAGCCTTGCCTTAACTCATTTTATACACTAATTATATAAATTAATGCATATTAACATAATAATTAACCCTTTTTCCGGGTACAGGTGTTACATTTCTCCATCCCTAAAAGAAAGTTTGGTCCCTAAACTTATTCTTACCTCAAGAATCAAAGAGATGCGGGTACTTGGCTCAGATTTCATCCTCTCGCTCCCAAGTAGAATCTTCGACTGAATGGCTACGCCATTGAACCATTACAAGAGGTATTACCTTGGTTCTCAATTGATCCTTTCTATCAAGAATTTGCACTGGATGCTCCACATAAGTCATATCCTCCCGAATCTCCAATGGTTCTGGAATGATGACATGTTTTGAATCGGATACATAACAACGAAGCATCGACATGTGGAACACATTGTGAACATTCGCCAACTTGTGTCAATTCCAAGTGATAAGCTAATGGTCCTACTCGATTAAGAATCAAATACGGTCCAACATATCTCGGACTGAGCTTACCTCGCTTACCAAAATGTGCTATGCCTTTCGAAGGAAATACAAAGTCACCTACCTCGAACTCCAACGGTCTTCTACCCGTATCTGCATAACACTTATAACGACTCTGAGCCATTTGCAACCGCTGTTTAATTAATCTAATCTTGTTAGTAGTAATTTGCACTATCTCCGGTCCCAAAAGCTATTTTTCACCAACTTCTATCCAACAAACCAGTGATCTACACTTTATTACGTACAATGCCTCATAAGGCATCATTCAAATGCTAGTTTGGAAACTATTATTGTAGGAAAACTCTATTAACGACAAATGAGTCTCCCAATCGGTCTTGAAGTCCATAACACATACTCTCAACATATCCTCCAAAATCTGAATACCTTTCGGATTGACCATTAGTCTGGGGATGAAAAGCAGTGATAAAATATAAAGCTGTCCCCATAGCATTCTGTAAACTCTCCCAAAATCTTGACACAAATCGAGTATCACAGTCCGACACTATCGAAACTGGTGATCCATGAAGCCGTATAATTTCTCTGATATAAATCTCTGCAAGTTTTGATGGATCTTTGGTCTTGATAGGTAGGAAAGGGCTAACTTAGTCAACCGATCGACAATAACCCAGATGTTATCATTTGACTTCTGAGACTTTGGAAATCCTGAAACAAAATCCATCGTGATATGCTCCCACTTCCACAGAGGGTGTAATTCCCCTCCAGGTCGTTGATGTTCCATTTTTACCTTTTGGTAAGTCATACATTTAGACACAAATTCCGCTACCTCTCGCTTCATACCACTCCACCAATAAATCTCCCGTAGGTCTCTGTACATTTTGGTACTACCCGGATGTACTGAATATAAGGTGTTGTGAGTTTCTTCCATAACTTTATCTCTTAAGTCTCTAACCTTAGGTATACACAAACGATTGATATACCTTAATACACCATCTTGGAAACTGAATTCTGGTCTTTTACCTTTAGATAATTCATCCACAATCTTCTTGAATTCTGGGTCTAAAAGTTGATTAGTCTTGATTTCACCAATTAAACTCGGCTGCGCCACAAGTGCAGCCGTTAAACCACCTTCAACTTTAGGAATTACTTCAAGTCTCATTCGTTCCAATTCTTGTATTAACTTCTCTTGCCCCGTCAAAACAGAGGCTAAACTCTCTGTCGACTTCCGGCTCAAAGCATCGGCAACCACATTCGCCTTGCTTGGGTGGTATTGAATTTTCAAATCATAATCTTTCATTAGTTCCAACCATATTCTTTGTCTCATATTAAGCTCCCTCTGAGTGAATAAGTGTTTAGATTTTTGTGGTCGGTGAAGATTTCACACGTCTTCCAGTACAAATAATGCCTCCAAATCTTTAAAGCAAAGATTACCGCCGCTAACTCCAAATTGTGAGTCGGATAGTTCTTTTCATGAGGGCTCTACTGTCATGAAGCATAAGCTATCACCGTATTATCTTGTGTCAAAACACATCCCAGGCCTTGGTGAGAATTATCACTGTAAATCTTGAAATTTTCGGTACTTGTCAAAATTGTAAATTTCTGTGTCGTTATCAACTTCTTCTTCAATTCCAATAAACATTCATCATATTCCTTGTTCTATTCGAATGGTGCATCTTTTCTCATCAACTTGGTCATTGGAGTTGCAATTCTAGAAAAGTCTTTAACAAACCTTCTATAATACCCAGCTAACCCCAAGAAACTTTGAATTTCTGACACATTTGTCGGCTTTAACCAATTTATAATGGCTTCAATCTTCTATGGATCCACAAAAATGCCCTCTTTAGAGATCACATATCCTAAGAATGTGACACTTGTGAACCAAAACTCATTTTTCTTCAATTTTCCAAGCAACTGTTCTCTCAAAGTCATTGTAAAACTAACCTCAAGTGTTGCTCATGCTCCTCCGAACTCTTGGAATAAATAAGAATATCGTCAATAAAGTTTACCATAAACTCTTTGAACACCTGATTCATTAAATCCATGAAGGCAGCAGGCGCATTAGTAACCCCAAACGGCATCACTATAAATTCATAATGCCCGTAGCGAGCCCTAAAGGCTGTCTTTTCCACATCCTCTACTTTAACTTTCAATTGATGATACCCTGACCTCAAGTCAATCTTGAAAATACCTAAGCCCTTTGAAGCTGATCAAATAGATCGTCGATACGTGGCAATGGGTACTTGTTCTTGATTGTTACTTTGTTGATTTCCCAGTAGTCAATACACAGCCGCATTGTACCATCCTTATTCTTCACAAATAACACTGGTGTACCTAACTTTTGCAACTGAATCTTTAATTCTTTTAACTCAACCGGTGCCACTCGATACAGTGCGTGTAAAATAGGTTGCGTTCCCGGCATAACATTGATACCAAACTGTATCTCTCGATCAATCAACACGCTAGGTAGTTAATCTGGAAACACATCCGAAAATTCTCTCATTATCGGAATATCCTCAAGTTTAAAATCAGCACCCCTAGTGTCAAGTATACTACACAAAAACCCACAGCAACCTTTCCTTAACAAATGACAAGCCTCAATGACGGACAAAAGCTATGGCGGTGATACCACACCCTTGCCTTGAAAATAAAACACTCTTGATTCGGACTACGGAATAGTACCCCTTTATGGTTACAATCGATGTTTGCGTGATTAGCCGCTAACTAATCCATACCCAATATAACAGCGAAATGTTGGATCACCAATGGTGCCAAATCAACAGTTAACTCTTTACCATTCATGTTGATTTCACATTTTCTAAACACACTTGAACTAACCAGTGGAGCCCCCAATGGTATTGCAATAGATAGGTCATAGTCCAGAAACTCTAATGGTTTATCTAGTTGCTTAGCAAAATGATGTGATACGAATGAGTGTGTGGATCCCGAATCTATAAGTACATTTGCTAGGTGTGAGCAAATAGGAACCATACTCGAAACGATGGTGTCAGCAGAAGCGGTCTCTCCCGGCCTGAGCTGATATGATCTCGCCTCTCGCTATTGTCTCCTTGGAGGTTATTGAGGAGTCCTCAGTGCAATGGCATTTGTCGCATATGAAACATAACCTGAAGCTCCTTGACGTTTGGTAGGACATTCATTAGCTTGGTGCCCCAACTCCTTACAAGTAAAACATCAGCCCCTCATATCCATATTCTGATTTGGACAGTTTCTTGCCATGTGTCCCGGTTGTCGGCAAATATTACACGTAATCAGATTTGGAAGTTGATTATACCGTCCCTAATGGAATTTATGACAAGTTGGACACCTCAGTTTGTTCCCACTAGAACTACTGCCACTACTGGCTGATGAACCCGGACTCTGTCTCTTTGCACTACCTTGGCCGCTGAATTAACTCGATACCATTCTTTTGCTTTGTTGGTTCAATGGTGGTGGCATGCTTGAAGTAAACCCAAGATCTCTTTCAGTGATAGAGGCAATATCCAATGCCTTAGCATAGGTCTCTGACCGAAATACTGTCACTCATCCCCGGATATCGTTCTGTAGCCCTGCCACAAATTTTTTTGCTTTCACTTTTTCAATTTCTATAAATATCCCCTGCAAACCTTGCCAAACTTGTAAATTGCATCGAATACTCTCGGATTGTCATTCCCCCTCGTACCAACTCCATAAACTCTTGAGCTTTTTGATCACCGAATGATTCCAGGAAGTATTGCTTGTTAAATATCTCAAGAAATTGATCCCAAGTAGTCGGTTGACTGGGTCCCAACTTTGTACGCCACCAATATTGTGCCTTATCTTTTAATATGTTGGTAGCAAATAGGACTTTTTGTTCCTTAGTATATGGTAACACCCTGAAGATTTTTTCCACATCAGAAGTCCAGAGGTTTACTTTCATTGGATCAGCTTTCCCATGGAATATTGTCGGCTTTTGCTTGTGAAATTTTGAGATGATAACAATTTCCTCCCTCGGATTTGGATTTGCCTGTACCGGTATTTCTTCGACCACATGAGTTTCGGAGAATCAAACCAATCCTTCTATTGTTCTCTCAACTCGTTCCATCCGACTTGGGTTCTCACTGCCAAACATATTGCTTGCCACCCATATTATTACACATACACATACACGTTACTTTTAAGAAACACATGACATACTAATCAACATTAAAAGTATGCTAATTAAACGTGCATGCATGTTTATGTAGCTACGTGTTATTGTGTGCACACTACGTATCGTACACCTCTCTTTCCTAAAGGCTCTAGCCTATTGCTCTAATACCAAAAATTGTCATACCCCAACCCACCCTGGTGGATTAGGACACGTATAACAATACTATACGCGCCCCAACTACTCAAAATAGCAAAGAGAACATGAGAACATCCTTAACAAGCTTTACTATGACAAATCAGACCTAAGGGCAAAATGGTCATTTAGAAAAGTTAGTAAAATTTTATACCAAAATATAGATCTTTGAGTTCTGTTTCCAACACAAAAACGGCGCACGAATCCGAATTTTCTAGAAAGAGTTATGTATGTTTCCATAAAAGTCAACGTGTAGCAACATTTACACGCAGATCGATCGACCCTATACAGCCAGATTGATCCAAAATTTAAAATCTCCAGCAGAATGTCCCAAAAGAAGCCCGAATCGATCCACCCTTTGCACCCGGATGGATCTGGGTTCCTGCAAAACAGATCCTGCTGCTAAAAACTCTGCCTACCATGTTTTAAACACATCCAAAACTAAACCAAACTTCATAAAACTTTGGAAAACCATTCCAAACACACTCCCAAACATTTTTAAACATAAAATCAAGCATGTAGGACATATATACAACCATAATTGGATCAAAATGACCCATAAATACATCCTTTTTGAATCGAAACACGTTCTTGACATTCACCTCCCATCAAACTAACATCAAAGAAAAACTTGTTGGAAATGAATTCAACACTTTAACCAACATCAAAGTTATACAAGGAACTCGTCTAAAACACTTAGCGACACAAATCCGGACTTGCCGAATTGACTCAACACAACAACTACATAAAAACCAACTTAACATGGAAATTTATACAAGTTCTTCAAGTTAAACTCAAAGCTACCAAATTACAAGTTAAAGGACTCAAGTTTCATGGGTACAACAAAAGTATCAACTTTGTCATAATAAGAACTACATTTGACAGCATATTACAAGTTAAAAAGAAAGCCATATGAACAAGGCCCCAAATCTCTCCCATCTCCCAAATGCACGTCATTTCCTCTCCGGGTATTACTCCGAATCCGCGGTGATTGTTATTTACCACAATAGAAAAGGAAAACGGTTTTCTTAAGCATTACACTTAGTGAATAAACTAACGTGCATTAGATGTCATAAACATGTATAATGCAACAATATATGCACGTAAGCATATGTACTCGCAGAATTCATAGGTTAATGGTTCATTCAGACCGGAAGACCACTTCCTTGGCTGCGCGGTCACTTGTATTCCTTGGACTTCAGTATTTATCGGATTCTTCCTCTTCTCCTTCCTTATTACTCCTAACAATGAACCATTACACACAATTATTCATTGACCACTTAACATGTAAGCACATAGCCACATAAACATGATAATTTCATACCAAATTAACATAAGGTATTAGTATTTTTGTATGAATTCAGCCGTACCTTCAAGAATTGTCATTTCCTAACTATCAATTGAAGCACAAGACATGTACCACATCAAAGCTTAAGTTACAAAACTCAAGTTTGACCCCAAATAAGCTAGAAATTAAGAATATCTTTAACAATTATTGCTCAATTCTCTCTCTGTAGTAAATCCTACAAGAATTCGACAATTGTGTGTGATCGGGAGAGAACAAATCCTAATTATACGCCTTAATTCACATTTGTCAGCTGTTTTTATCTTATTTTTGTATAATTTTACTCCGTTTTCCACTTTTTGTTAGGTTTTAGAAGAAAGTAAGGATTCCAGGTTAAATGGGGTGAAAAAGCAAGAAGAAAAAAGCAGAAAATGCCACTTCGCGCGAACGGCCTGCTCGCGCGAGGAACCAGCATATCGCTCGCGCGGCCCGCGAGCGCTTAAAGCGTAACCTCCCATTTACGCGCTCGCGTAGCCTGCTCGCGCGATCTGTACGAAAAAACATAAAATGCGTATTTTGAGGTGCTGAAGACCACTACGTGGACGGAATTGTCCAATTATGTCCAGAATGCAATTTATAGAAGTTTTAGTGGGATTAGGTTTAGGAAAACCTTCCTAATCTCTCTACAACTATATATATATATATATATCTTTTTTTTTTACATCAATTAGGGGGTTACACATTTATTCATCCATCAATTTGAAGGCAAGAAGAAGGAGAAGATCTAGCTTGAAGGTCTCTAATGGTAACCATCAACTCAATCTACATGCTTTCATCAACCATGTGCAACTAAACTCCTATTCTAGGGTTTCAATGAAACCCTAGCTATGTAAAGGGGGAATCTATGATTTCTTATTTTAGGATTTTATGTATTGGATAATAATTGTATGTTGGTGGATTACTTATATATAATCAGTTTTTAATGATAATAATCAAGAGTATTTTGGATCTATTCTTATCTTAGGAGTATTTACATACAATAGTGCTTATGTGATTGTGATGTTTGCATCTTTTATAATTCATGCCTAGGAAAGGTGAGTTATGCTACACCCTAATTATAGGTAGATAATTCATGTGAACCGAAGATGAATTATGCTTAGATTAAACTAGCAATATCGTCTTGCTGATGCTATTGGGCTTGTAGCTACATGTGGACATGCGGAATTCCACCTCTTTTGTTTTGATTTGTGATTGTTTTGAAAGAGAAAAAGAGAAGGTCTTTTGAAAATAGATACAGAGTCGCCACTTGGTCTTTAAGGAACCAAGAAACCTAATTTGACTTACCCAAACGGATAAGGGGCACCGGCCTTTCATAACCAAAGAACTTGGCTCGGGGTTTTGGTACGAGAGAGGAAAGAGCCTTTGTCACGACTAAAACACCCTCAACTCGCCCCGTCTTTCGACGGGCCTCAATTAGCATCCAAATAATCATCTTATAAGATTGGATATCATTCATAAGATCTAAGCCAAATATCATACAATGTAAAGTAAAAGATCACACAAATAAACCTAGGAAAAATCGTCTAATCATATATCAAGTAATCAAGTTTTCCTAATCTAGGAGGGGACGTGAATTGTTCTTGAAACAAATAATCAAAGGAATCGAAATATGCTTAGCAAGCTAGAATAATGCATGTTAATCTTTGGGAAAAGAAGACCTCTCAATCCCCGGGATGGATGAGAAAGGATGATTAGATCGAGGAGAGGCATGGACGTGTGATCGAGTTTAATCCTTATAATCTTCTTAGATTGCAAGTCACAAAAACCCCAAATCTTGCATGGATGTAATGTATGATCCTAGAATGTGCAAAGGTTGTGGTGGTTTGTGTACATGGACTTTCTAAAGTGACTTATAAATCTATAATATGAATGAATGCATGGAGGAAATCATTATGGGATATATACAAATATAGTATGGACCACTTCCTAAGATGTGAACTAATTTGGAGTGTATGTAAGCATCAAATCAAAGAATGAAAGTAAAAGAATGCTTGTTGTGAATAGTGGACAGAACAGTGACTTGATCTTGTGGAAAATGGAAAGTAGGGTTAGGAATGTTTTCAATGCATATATTTTTATGGAGATCATCCTTATTGTGTCTAGAACACAAATCAAAAAGCCAATCCTCAATAACTATTACAGAATGAGAGAAATCATATAAACAATAGAGGTTACTCAGAAACAGAGTTCGTACTGTCGACTGAAATGTTGAAAAATCTTAGAAAATGAAAACAAAAGATCTAGAGACCTATATTATATAGAAAGTTCTCTAAGACACTGAAGGTCAAGGTAAAAATGATTTGGGACCACTCTTTTTGGAAACGTTTTCTGTAAAACAAGTTGAAAGTCAACCAAGCTGTTGTGACAGCAAAAATAGAATATCTGGAGAGAATGTTTGGGTCCAAATGGACCACTTCCAAGTATTTCCAAGTCAAACCAAAAATCATGGATGTTCTATAATGAGTTAGGAAGATTTTCCAAGTGGTCTTGCATCCATGCCTTGAGTATTGAACTCAGAATAATTCTTTGAAATTAAACAACTCACAGTTTTGAAGATTTTTTTAGAGAAATAAGGTTTATTTCTTGGAATCCCAATATTGAGGTTTTAGAGGGGTTTTGAAAGTAAATTTTCAGCACTCAAAGAGGATTAAAACTCCTTAGAAAATCAACATCAAACTCATTTGGAGAACATCCAAGATTGTTGGAAAGACTTTGTTTCATTTTGGAAATAACCTCAAGAATACATGGGGATGTATTGAGGTTGTAATCATCATCTATCAAACATGTTTTTGAGGTCAAGAGTAATCCATAAGGATTCACTCACCTCAAACTTCATGTCCTCATCTAGATGATGATGAACTAGTAAGTAAACAAGAAAAAGAAAAAGAAATGAGATAAGAGGAGATGAACATCAAAGTAAACAAACAAGTATATAGCAATCAATAGATGCTATTCATGATGATTTTGGAATTGTAGCTTGATGTTTCACTCATATATGGTGAATTTGGACATGGAAGTAACTTTCTCTCTTATAAATACCCACTAAAATGGTAGTTGAGTGTATTGAATGTGAAGTAAATAGAAGTAATGAAGTAAAAACAAAGTTTAGAACTCACTTTCTTGTTTGAAAATCAAAGAAGCTAGGAAGCTTCTTTTCTCTCTACTCTAACCTTATCTCTACAACTTTCTCTCTAGAACTTGTCAAAGCTTGCATTTAATACCCCCAAAATGAGAAGTCAAGGAGGGTTTATATAGGCCAATTTGGGGGTGGTTTTGGGGTTTTAGAAGTACTCCAATTGGTCCCAAATAACTGAAAACATAGAGCTACGTCGTTTTAGTTTCTCATTAATCAAAATGGACCCCCAAAAGAAATTGCAAAATGGACTATTCTGGAGGAGAGTGCTGTGGAGACATTGGGCCTGTGCCGCGATGGTAGTGGGCCAGTGCCGCGGCGGCACTGCTCCTCATTCGTCCAGATAATTCTTTTTAGGCCCCAGAGGTTTCGATATTCGCAAAAAGGCCCTATTTTGCCCGAAATTCACAGAAAATGTATACGAACTCCAAACTTAGCTTGTGATATACCGTTGGAAAGGTAATGGAGTCTATTTTTTTAAAAAAAATAGTTTGGAGATAGGTCACTTTGAAAAGTTTTGCGGTATCCGCGATAAAAGCCGATTTGATCTTCTTTTTCACCTTCAGAAATTCATAATAAATTCGTTTTAAATCCAGAAATTATGTACGATATACCGTTGGAAAGCTATTGACCTCTAGTATCCATGAAAAAATTTTGAAAAATGATACGGTGCTACGATTTCAAAGTCAACTTTTGGTCAAACTGATTAAATCAGGGACCTCCAGAAAGTTCTAGGGACCTCCAGAAAGTTTTAGGAACCTCTGGGAGCTCCCAGGAGCTGACATTTTTGTATGTTTTTATTTTGAAACTCGTTTTAGTACCTTTTACATGATCTAGCATGATCTCGGAACTTTTTGGTGAATTTGGACGATTTCGGTCAAACTTTGGTCAAACTGGTCAACAGGGACATTCCGGGAACTTCTAAGACTTCCGCGGGTCTCTGGGAGTCGACGATTTCATCTGGTTTTGCTTTAAAACTCATTTTACCACTTTTCTTACGACGTAGTATGTTTACAAAGCTTTTGGTCCAAATCTGGGAGTTTTCAGACTTTAAGGGGTATTTTGGTCATTCCGAGCATTTTGAGAGATAGAACTAACTTCCAGGAGTCCTTTTTGAGTCTTTTTCGATCATCGTGAACCACCAAGCTATGGGTCTCCTAAATCTGATAGCCGACAAAATGGGGTGTCTACACTACAATAGATCGTGACTATCCAAACATAGAGCTTAAAATAGAAAGTCTAGACCCCCAATGCATAGTTAGTGGTGGATTTGCAATCCTAGATGTCACCCACTCATATTTAAACCAATCTTAAATTTTGCATGCCAGTTTACTTAGATTAATTTTAGAATTTATTTCCATGATTTCATAGTTTGCTTTATAATTTAATTCATAGCAGTAATTTAATCTACAATCAAATCAAAATTCCGTTTTTCAATGGCTAATTAGATTTAGGTTTTATAAATTAAAGGATAAAAATAAACAATCCTTGTGGGTTCGACCTTTACTTCCACACTACAAATCTTAAGAAAGTAAAGCATACTTTTCATCTTGATTCTGACAAGATCAATTTTTGACGCCGTTGCCGGAAATTAAAATATTTTTGCCGTTAATTTTTAGAATCCGAATTTAGTTAGTTAGTAAATATTAGCATATATTTTATTTTCTTTATTTCTAGTTTAGTTTCAAGTCGCTAAATTTATCCGTATTTTGCAGATTTCAAATCATCAAATTCTAGCAAGTTTGAGTTGAGCAGCTATGCACGTCAACGGAGCTTACGCGGACCTGAAATAAATAAATCGCAAACAATTTAAAAATATCAAGTAAACCGCTTCGCTTTAAATTTCGCATCGACTCACTGTATGTCAGGGCACTGAGATGCATTACTTGCATTAGGTAGGTGTGGAGTGAGCACTGCATTAGCTAGGAAACCCGGGGCGCTGGTCTTTGACACGAATCACTGCATAAGGATAATTTCATACATCATAGTAGTATTGTGTGCTTGAGTATTAGGGTCTTTTATTTTCTTAATTTTTGAGTCAGTTCTTTAATTTATGTTTGGTACCCGTTCAAGTAAACCTATATTAAATCCACTTAATCCTGAACTTGAACGCACCCTTAGAGTCCTTAGGTCATCAACACAAGCTTCGAGAGGTCGGTTGATGCTAGACGACGAATCTACACCCGAACCGTCGTCTCTGTTTGAGTCAAAAATTTGAAGTACTATTAATCGCTTAAGGAAAGCTAAAACGATAAAGATCGAACCTATTCTAATGGCTGATTTTGGACATAACAGGAATAATGGAAATAATCATAATAATAATGGAGATAACCTTAACATACCTCCACCACCACCTTTAAAGGATTACGTTAATCCTACTGCTTACACGCCACCGTCGTGTATAGAATTACCGGAAGTGACTGCAGCCCACTTTGAAATCAAATCGTCGACTATTGCACTCCTTCCGTCGTTTCACGGTCACGTTAAGGAAGATCCTTACAACCATTTAGGTGAATTTCAAGGTATCTGTGCTACTTTAAAAATTCAAAACTTAACAGATGATGAGTTGAAGTTACGTCTTTTCCCATTTTCACTTATAGACAAAGCGAAGTATTGGCTCCAATCATTAGAGCCAAACTCTATAAGAACATGGGATGAATTGCATACTGCTTTCCTATAAAAAAAAATTCCCCATCACTAGAACAAATTAGATTAGAAAAATCTATAACTAATTTCACAATGGAAGATGGAGAAACTCTCTGTGATACGTGGGAACAGTTTAAGGAACTCTTACGTTCTTGCCCTCATCATCAGATACCTAAATGACAACTTGTGCAAGTCTTTTACGAGGGACTAATTCTCGCTGTATGTAACAGTGTCGATGCTATTTGTGCGAGGACATTTCTCTACAAGAGTGCTGATGAAGCTTGGAAGATATTCAAAACTTTAAGCAAAAATTCTATGCACCAAGCTGTGTCTATACGCCCCGAGGGACACCTTTCACCACAACTAAAAAGAGAGGCTAAAGTTGAGTCAAGTCATTCATTTGAAATCCAAGAATTAAATAAGAAAATGGACCAACTTATGATGACGGGCCACATGCAAGGCCCACCTCCTCCTGCCAAAATTTGTCAGTTATGCTCGGATACGTCTCATTCTACATTGGCATGTCCGTCCGTGTCACAGGTTTTCATAATTTGTAGAACAACATATTAATGCTGTTCAACAGTTCCAAAGACCCACTTATAACCCCGCGGGCTATAAACCGGACTCGACATGAGGACCTCACCCGAACCTCTCATGGAAATCTAATAGTGAAGGTCTGTATTCGAAACCTGCAACGACGAATTTTTCGAATGCTCACAGGCCTCAACAAAATCAATACCAACAACCTCCCTTCTGTACTAATCCTCCTAGGGATAAAACTTTCGAAGAGAGTATGTTAGCATCGTTAAAAAATTTAGAGCGACTGAATGTCCTGAGGAAATCCTAAAGGGCAATATGAGTTAAGTACGACGAGTGACCAAGTAAATGCAGTGTCGAAAGAGCGACTGAATGTCCTGAGGAAATCATACCCCTTCATGAACCTCAAAAAGATAAAGGAAAAGATAAGGGTAAAGAAATTAGTAAGGAATATGATGAGAATGCGAATAAAGTCATGAAGGACCCTGTTCCTTTGCTACCTAATACATCTAAAGCAACAAATCCATCAAATTATGTACCTAGGATGTCGTTTCCTCCAAGCGTGGACAGCCCATCGCATTTCTCGAAGAAGGGAACACGTCCGGAGGATATTTTAGAGACGTTTAAAGAAGTAAAGATTAGCATTCCATTACTTGACGCTAGTAAGCTAAAACCTCAATACGCTAAATTCTTAAAAGACTTATGCACCCAAAAGAGGAAATCTAGAAACCATTTATCTAAGAAAGTCTTTCTAACGGAAAAAGGTTAGCTCTATGTTCCAACATAACACTCTAAAATACAAGGATCCAGGTACTCCAACTATCGCATGTCACATCGGTGACAAATATATACACCGGGCTCTTCTTGATCTTGGAGCGAGTGTGAATCTATTACCTTATTCGGTATATGAATATTTGGGCCTGGGAGAATTAAAACCAACATCGGCTACTTTATAATTAGCCGATAGGTCAATTAAAGTTCCACGTGGGGTAGTAGAAGATGTGTTGGTAAAAGTTGATAGATGCTATTACCCAGTTGATTCCATCGCCCTAGACACCGAACCAGTCTTGGATGCTAGCAAACATGTCTCGATAATCCTAGGACAACCGTTCTTAGCCACGGTAAATTCTATTATTAACTATAGAACTGGGGTAATGGATATAACTTTTATTAATATGACCGTTTGTTGAATGTATTCAATGCATCTAATCAACCATATAAAGATGACAAGGAGGCGGACTGTTATGCCATAGACTTAATTTAGTTGAAGAGGCAGCGCCTTTCATGTTGACAAAAGAAGCCTTAGAAGCATGTTTATCTCATTTTAATTTTAATGATTTCAACATTGACACGAATATTGAAGATGTGAATAATTTATTAGAATCAGTAAACACTACTAGTGCATTTCCATGGACACCTAAAATAGAGGCTTTACCACCTCGCATGCATAAACCGGCATTACCGTCCATCGAGTGTCCCCCGACACTTGAACTTAAACTGTTACCAGACTCTTTGAAATATACATTCCTGGGACATAACACTACACTTCCAGTTATAATCGCATCAAATTTAACCATAATTCAAGAATTATAACTGATACAGGTCCTAGGTAACCATAAGAAAGCGATTGGGTGGACGATCGCCGATTTAAAAGTAATTGATCCGTCAATTTGCATGCATCGAATAAATTTAGAAGATAATGCCAAACCATCTCGAGAAATACAACGACGTCTCAATCCTAACATGAAAGAGGTGGTTATGAAAGAAGTTATAAAGCTCTTAGACGCAGGTATTTTCTATCTGATCTCTGATAGTAATTGGGTCAGCCCCACGCAGGTTGTCCCAAAGAAATCGGGTATTACAGTCATGCCTAACGAGAAAGGAGTCCTCATACCCACCCGCCAAACTACCGGTTGGCGAGTATGCATTGATTATAGAAAACTTAATACGATGACTTGTAAAGATCATTTCTCTCTCTCATTCATTGATCAAATCCTAGAACGCCTGTTTGGTCAGAGTTACTATTGTTTCCTAGATGGATACTCTGGTTATAACTAGGTGCCCGTCTACCACGATGACCGAGAAAAGACAACGTTCATATGTCCATATGGTACTTTTGCTTATCGTCGTATATCGTTTGGTTTGTGTAATGCACCGGCCACCTTTCAGCGATGTATGATGGCCATTTTTATGGTAGAGAAATTTCTAGAGGTAATTATGGATGATTTTTCGATCTTTGGACCTACCTTTGATGAATGCCTAAAAAATCTTACGAAAGTCCTCGCCCGTTGCGAGGAAGCTAATTTGGTGTTGAGTTGGGAAAAGAGCCATTTTATGGTTCAAGAGGGAATAGTCTTGGGTCATGTTGTATCCAAGCGTGGTATAGAGGTCGATAAAGTAAAAATTGAGTTAATTGACAAACTTCCACCGCCATCGTCACTTCGTCAAATCCGTTCATTTCTAGGGCATGCCAGTTTTTACTTACGATTTATCAAAGACTTTAGTAAAATTTCATGACCCTTGTGCAATCTCCTTGCCAAGGATGTTCCCTTTGTATTTGATAATGAATGCTTAAAGGCTTTTGAAACATTGAGAGCTTTACTGTCCTCAGTTCCGGTAATTCAATCCCCCGATTGGTCATTACTGTTTGAACTCATGTGTAATGCTTTCGATTACGCTGTTGGAGGCGTCCTAGGCTAAAAGGTAAACAAAGTGCCTCACGTGATATACGATGCGAGTAAAACCTTAAATGACGCGCAATTAAATTATACGGCTATAGAGGAATTGCTTGTGGTCGTGTTTGCCCTGGACAAATTTCGTTCATATCTATTAGGGTAAAAAGTTATAGTTTATACTGATCACGCCACATTACGCCATTTTTTGAATAAGAAAGAAACGAAACCTCGATTAAAATGATGGATTTTACTCCTTCAGGAATTTAATTACGAAATACGAGATAAAAAGGGGTCTAAAAAAGTTATAGCTGACCACCTGTCCTGAATTCTTGTTGAATCTAACGATATTACACCTCTCCAAGATTCATTTTTGGACGAACAATTATTTGCATTATCTGCTTTGAATCGTCCATGGTTCAGTGACATCGTAAATTTCTTAGCCACGGGATATATCCCTCATACTTGGTCTCGTTTAGACAAAGATCGTTTCTTTTCTCAGATTAAACATTATTACTGGAACGACCCATTGTTATTTAAACATTGTTCTGATCAAATTATACAATGTTGTGTTCCAGAGAGCGAGTTCAATTCTATCTTAAACTTCTGTCACTCTCTAGAATGCGGAGGTCACTTTGGAGGCCGTCGTACGGCTGCCAAAGTCCTCTAAAGCAATTTATATTGGCCAACTCTGTTTAAAGACGCGCGCACATGAATTCTGCCAGAACTGCGTACGCTGCCAACAAATAGGTAACATGTGACATCGCGATGAGATGCCCCTGACCCTAATCCTAATTATTGAAATATTTAATGTGTGGGGCATCGACTTTATGGGTCCGTTTCTATCATCCTTTGGGTTCGAATATATTTTAGTCGCGGTCGACTATGTTTCTAAGTGGGTCGAGGCAGTTGCGACAAAAACGAATGACCATAAAGTCGTGGTTCAATTTATAAAAGATTATATATTCTGTCGTTTCGGCACACCACGAGCGATCATAAGTGACGGAGGAAAATATTTTTGTAATCGTCACTTTGAGGCGCTCGTCTAAAAATACTCCGTCACTCATAAATTAGGAACCGCGTACCATCCGCAAACCCAAGGCCAAGTAGAAGTCTCAAATCGGGAAGTGAAAAGTATATTGGAAAAACGATTCGTCCAGATCGCAAGGATTGGTTGCAATGACTAACCGATGCACTCTGGGCATACCCAACAACGTATAAAACTTCGATAGGAATGTCCCCTTATCGACTAGTCTTTGGAAAAGTGTGCCACCTACTGGTGGAACTTGAACATAGATCTCACTGGACTGTAAAATCACTTAACCAAGATATAAGGGCGGCATGGTGCCATCGGAAACTTCAATTACACGAACTTGAAGAAATGAGAAAAGAGGCATATGAAAATGCCAAAATCTATAAAGAACGATCTAAAGCTTTCCATGATAAGATGATCATAAGAAAAAATTTCGAAGATGGGCAACGTGTATGGTTATTTAACTCGAAAATAAGGTTATTCCCAGGAAAGCACATTCCCGTTGGGACGATCCATTTATAATAACGCAAGTGTTCCCACATGGAGCGATAGAAATACAAGCTACAAATGGGGGAACCCCTTTTAAAGTAAATGGTCAACGACTTAAGCCGTACTGGTCTGACAAAACAGATGAAAGAGAGATAGAGTCAATAGATTTAGTAGATCCGATCTATTTCGGCTGAGCACGGGCATCGGTCGAGCTGGCGACATAAAACTTAGAGCTTCATGGGAGGCAACCCAAGCTTTTGTTTGAGTTTTTTTTTAGTTTTGATCACTTTTTAGGAGTTTTTCTGTCAATGTTTGAGTTTTTAAATGCCCAGAAGATGAAAATTTTAATTATTAAAACCCTTATACAAGAAAATAGAAGAGAAAATGAGAAAAACAAACTCTCGCGAGCGCGGCCCGCTCGCGCGAGAATGCCCCTTGAACAAAATTTTTGAAACCTTTTAAAACAAGTCTCTGCTTGATCTCATTCTTAGAATCGCGCCCGCGATGTCCTCGCTGGAGTGGATCGCTCGCACGATGTTGGGTCTTAGAAAATTTTTCGAAAGTTTATTATAACAAGACTCTGCTCAAACTCGCGCCTTGGATCGCGCCCGCGACGTACTCGCTGGAGCGATCTTCTAACTTGGAATTTTTTTTTCCTACACACAAATACAAGTCTCTGCTTCTCCTCGTGGAAGGATCCGGGCAAGCAAGGCTCGCTCGCGTGATCCGCTCACGCGAGGTTCTCTTTAGTATATATATAGGGCTGTGCCCTAATCCCTTTTCAGATTCCTTCTTTCTCTTCTCTTCGTCTTCTTTCTCCCTCCCTCTGCGATCCCTTCCTCCTTCCCCCATAACCACGCCACCAATCACCAACCACCACATACCACCGGACCGACACCACACCATCATGCCACTGCTAAGACGCCGCCGCCACTGTTAAGCAGGCAGATCAAGGCCAAAACTACCCTCTTCTTGACCGTGAGTTTCCAATCGCAGGTACCCATATACATTTATACATATATACCTACAGATTGATATATATATATATATATATATATTTGTGTATAGATACTTCTATACAATCATAGATTTACATATATTTATATATATTGATATCAACGCACAGATTCTTATACACCCAAATTTGGTACATCTCTTGAAAAACCCAAACCCGTGTGTATATATAGTCATAAATACATACGAATCTAGATACATACGGATATATATTTACACTGATTCAATTTTAGAGTTGTGGTTTGGGGGTTTCTGTCTACATGTATCTAGATATATGACTATACATTGCTACACATACACAGATTCACATACACAAAATCTTTCACTCAGAACCCTAATCTATACACACTAATTTCATAGTATATATTGCAGGTCATTTTTTTAGGGTTTGAGTAACTAAAATTGTTCGACATTCATGGATTAATTTAAACCCTAGACACTGAGAAGGGTCAATTTGAACTAAATTCTTGCATATATTTACATATATTTATAATGATTATTGCATTTGCATAATGAACACTCCAATAGCGTGATTAGTTCCCTCACTAAGCAAAAGTTTAAATTAAAACATATTTTTTTTATAACCATCGCGTACCGAATGGAAGAACGAGAGGAAATGATCCGCACGATGAGTTGGCCGTGGGAGTTGTGTCTATGTGAATATGTCTATATACCTTGATGGTTTGAGTCTTAGTTGTAGCTTTTGTAATAGAAATATTGAACAACTTGGGTTATTGGGAGACTTGTAATATGTGAAGTTAGGTGTTGATGTTGATTATGTACCAAACTATGAGTTGTATTTGCAAGTTACAAGTCACATATATTATAAATGAATTTGGAAGAAACTAGGTAGCTTTGGTTGTAAAACTAAACTTGACTTCTCTTTGTTGAAAGATTATGCATATGTTGGGCAAAATGTGGAGTTTGGGAGTAAATTCACGATCTTAGGAGTGAATTTATGAATTTGGGTGATTATAGCATGCTTGGATATCTTATGTTAATGTTTAGGAACATTTGGAAATGCTTTTAGAATGATTTTTGATGCTTCCACAAAGTTTGGTGAAGTTTGGAAATGTTTTGGATTTGAAAAACTAATGTTTTTAGCAGCAAAGAACTATTCTACAGAAGCCGGGTCGATCTGGCCTTCCCGCGGATCGATCTGCCCATTTCCAAGGACATTCTGCTAGAAAAGTGTGAAGATAGATCGATCCGGCCTCAAAGGGCGGATTGATCCGTCCCTATAAATCTGACTGTCCTCAATTATGGAAACAAGCATATCTCTTTCTAGAAAACTCGAATTCGCGTGCCATTTTTTTACGTTGGATCTGGGACTCAAAGTTTTTTGGTGTAAAATTTGGATATACTTTATTAAAGATAATTATGCGCTTAAGGCTATTTTGTATCAAGATAGTTCATTTATGGTGTCCAAATAATGTTTTTCTTAGTGAATAGTGTACGTTTTGGTGTGTGGGCTTTGTTACACGTGTCCTAATTCGGCCGAGACTGGTTGAGGTGTGACAATTTTTGGTATCAGAGCAATAGGTTAGAGCCGTTGGGATGAGTGATGATTACGACGCGTAATAAACATAAAGGACTATTGAATATGTAAATCATGCATACACGTCTACTTAGCATGTTGAATGATATTGAGCATGCATTGAAAAGTATAAAAATAATGTGTTTATAAAAATGTATTGTAAATGCCAGAGAGAAAATGTCTGGTGAAAGATCAGCACCGCCTATGCAAATGGAATGGATGGAAAGAGTTGTAGCTGGATTGGTATAAGTGGTTGAAATACACGTGATAAAGGGGAGACATGATCAACCGAATCCTAATCCGAGGGAGGAGGTGACCACCATTTAACACTTTTACAAGCAGAAACCGACACTATTCAAGGAAAAGGTTGATCCAATAAGATTTGACTTTTGGTTGTCTGATATGGAGAGGATATTTAGAGTTCTACCATGTACCGAGACTCAGCAGGTTCTATATGCCGCCGATACCTTAAGAGATGAAGCACGATATTGGTGGCAGACTAGTTGGGACTAGGTAAGTCAAATACATAGGGGGAGTTCATAGTACTCTTCAAGAAGCAGTACTTTTCGAAATCATTTGAAGATTAGAAAGTTCAGGAGTTTATGGAACTAAAGCAAGGGGGGATGACAGTTCGGGAGTACTCCGCCAAATTCACAAGTTTGGTTCGATTTGCTGAAAATATAGTATCGAATGAAGGGGATCGAACTAGGAAGTTTGTGATGGGGCTTAGGGATGAGATTCGATGCCAAGTATCAGCGCAACGATTGGATAAAGTTGCAGAGGCATTGATGTGGCTTCAATCACTGAGAGAGATATGGGGTATCAACAAAGTTCACAAGCACCGTTAACTCAACAATACAAAAGGCCGAGTTCTAGCCAATATAGCGGTCAAGGGAGTTCAAAAAGATAGTTTTGGAAGTTCCTTGGATGGTGGAAGTAATAACCCACGATGTAACACATATGGAAAATTTTATTGGTGTGTGTGCAATCTACCAACAATAGTGTGCAACAATTGTCATCAAATGGGACACGTGGCGAAGAAATGTCTGGGTATAAGGTTAAGCACAAATGCTCTAATGAGACGTATCGATGATAGTGGAATGGTTTGTCATCACTATGGAGAGCTTTGACATCGAATGCAAAACTATCCTAAGCCGAGGCAAGGAGGCTTTAGTGCAAGTACGAGTAGTGCACCAAAACCGCGACCACCTAAACAACAACAACCACAAGGAAGGGAACAAATTAGGAATATGGGGAGACCACCGTTGCTAACACGGTCATGTCAGGTAAAGTTCTTATATGTTCAACGCCTAATAGTGTGTTAATGGACTCCGGTTCTATACACTCATTTGTGCCGCACCAATTCACTAGAAATATAAATGTACCCTTAGAACTCCAAGAGTATGATTTGTCTATTGATGTTCTATTGGGAAAATCTTTGGTGAGTTCAGGAGTTTATAGAAATTGTGAAGTTAAAATTGATGATGAAATGTTAACTGCTAATCTAGTACCGCTAGTAATTCAACATTTTGATGTTATATTGGGGATGGATTGGTTATCAATAAATCATGCGGTCATTGATTGTGAGAACAAAAGGGTAGAGTTTCATGCACTGACTCATAGGGTCTTTTCTTTTCAAGGGGTAGGTCTCATGTCACCACCTTATCTTGTATCCGCCGTCAAGGCTTGTGATTTATTGAAAAAGGGATGTAAAGGTTTTCTATGTAGCATATTGGATACTAAAAGTACAAAACTAAAGTTAGAAGATATACTAGTAGTTAGAGAATTTCCCGATGCATTTCCAAAAGAGCTACCAAGTGTATTGATAGAGAGGGAGGTTGAATTTGCCATAGACGTGATACCGGGAACACAACCCATTTCGTGGGCACCATATAGAATGGCTCCGGTAGAGTTGAAAGAGTTGAAGACTCAGTTACAAGAATTGTTGGATAAGGGGTTTATTCGGCCTAGTGTTTCACCTTGGGGTGCACCAGTTCTTTTTGTGAAAAAGAAAGACAGAACGATGAGAATGTGTATTGATTATCGTGAAATTAACAAGGTGACTATTAAAAACAAGTATCCATTACCATGGATCGACGATTTATTTGACCAGTTACAAGGGGCTCTAAGTATTTTCAAAGATTGATTTGAGATTGGGGTATCATCAGTTGAAGGTAAAAGCTGAAGATGTTGAGAAGACAACCTTTAGAACTCGATACGGCCACTACGAGTTTCTTATAATGCCATTTGGGGTAACTAATGCACTAGTTGTATTTATGGACTTGATGAATTGAGTCTTTAAAACATATCTAGATGAATTTGTCATCATTTTCATAGATGATATCCTCATTTACTCAAAGAATCCAGAAGAACATGATAAGCATTTGAGAATGGTGTTGCAACGTCTTTGAGACAAGCAGTTGTTTGAAAATTTGAAGAAAAATGACTTTTGGTTATCAAGTGTTACCTTCCTTGGTCACGTGATTAATAAGGATGGAGTGTCAGTTGATCCGCAAAAGATAGAATATGTTATGAATTGGGCGAGACCAACTAATGTGTCAGAAATTCGTAGTTTTTTAGGATTGGTCAGGTATTATAGAAGGTTTGTTTGAGATTTCTCAAAGATTGCGACCCCGATGACAACATTGATGAGAAAAGATTTTCCATTTGAATGGGGGAAAGAATGTGAGGAATGTTTCCAGACATTGAAAAATAAGTTGACTTCCGCTCCGATCCTTGCAATTCCAACAAGCACTGGAGGATTTAGTATTTATAGTGACATTTTTCATCAAGGTTTAGGATGTATCCTTATGCAAAAGGACAAGGTGATAGTATATGGTTCGAGGCAATTGAGAACTCATGAGAAGAATTATCCAACCCACGATTTGGAACTTGCTGCGGTAATCTTTGCTTTAAAGATTTGGCGACATTACTTGTACGAAGAAACTTATGAAATCTTCATTGACCACAAGAGCTTAAAGCACCTGTTTACTCAGAAAGATCTAAATATGCGACAATGGAGATGGTTGGAGTTAATGAAGGACTACGATCTGAAATTTTAATATCATCTGGGTAAGGAAAATATGGTTGCCAATGCTTTGAGTCAGAAATCATCAAAAATTTTGGCATGTGTTTTGACAACACAAGAAGGATTAGTGAAAGAGTTTGAACGACTATAATTGGAGTGATTCCTAGAGTTGAAGGTGGATTGATGGTAGCAATTGTAGCACAACCTGACCTGATTGGGGAAATTAAAGTGAATAAACTTTTGGATCCAACCTTGAAAAAGGTTGTGGATGACCTACTTGAGGGTAACTGACCAGAGTTCAGTTTGCATGATGGGGTATTATGGTATATTAATCGGTTATGTGTACCATATGTTGGCGATTTAAAAGAAAATTTTTTAGAGGAAGCCCATAGTACTCGGTATTCTGTACATTCGGGTAGTACGAAGATGAGAGATTTGAGAGAGGTCTTTTGGTGGAGTGGAATGAAATGTGAAGTTGCTGAATATGTAGCTAAGTGTATGACATGTCAATTAGTAAAGCTTGAGCATCAATGACCCGCGGGGGAGATACAACCACTGGAGATACCAGAATGAAAATGGGAACATATTACAATGGATTTTGTGTCTGGGTTTCCAAGATCTCCTAAATCTAATGATAGTATTTGGGTAATCGTTGACAAGTTGACTAAGTCATCCCACTTCTTGCCGATTAGGACCACTGACCCGATGAAGTTAGTAGAACTTTATGTTAAAGAGATAATAAGATTGAATAGGACACCGGTATCTATTGTATCGGATTGTGATACGCATTTTGCGTCCATATTTTGGGAAGGACTACAAAGAGAAATAGGGACAGCTTTGCACTTTAGCATGGCTTTTCACCCGCAAACCAATGGACAATCGGAACGGGATATTCAGATTCTAGAAGATATGCTTAGGGTCTGTTATGAATTTCAAGGCGGATTGGGAAACTTACTTGCCATTAATTGAGTTTTCTTGTAACAATAGTTTTCAGACAAGCATTGGAATGGCGCCTTTTGAGGCATTGTATGGTAAAAAATGTAGATCGCCTATGTGTTGGACAGAGGTTGGGGAAAAGCAACTTCTAGGGTCAAAATTATGCAAATCACCATCGATAAAGTTAAATTAATTTAAGCAACGGTTGCAAGTTGCACAAAGTCGCTACAAAAGTTATTCTGATACAAGTCAAAGACTGCTAGAGTTTGAAGTTGGTGACTGTGTTCTTGAAGGTTTCACCTTCAAAGGGCATTACGTTGTTTGGTAAGAAGGGTAAGTTGAGTCCAAGGTATATTGGACCTTTTCCAATTGTGAATAAGGTGGGACCAGTAGCTTACGGATTGAATTTGCCACAAGAGTTGGCACATGTTCGTAACGTGTTCCACGTGTCTATGCTCAGACGTTATGTGTCGAGTCATATCCTTGAACAAGAACAGTTGGAATTCTGAGAAGATATGACATATGTTGAACATCCAGTACATATATTAGATCGAAAAGATCAAGTGTTAAGAACAAAGACAATTCCGTTAGTCATGGTCCTCTGGCGTAATCATAGCGTTGAAGAGGCAACTTGGGAACGAGAAGATGAGATCAGAGAGAAGTACTCGCACTTGTTTGACTAATGAGGTAAGAATAAGTTTGGGGACAAACTTCTTAAAAAAGAGGGAGAAATGTAACATCCGTACCCGGGAAAGAAGATTAGTGTACTATTAATATGTGTTAATTAAAGATAATTAATGCATAAGATAATTTAAGGTGAGGTTATGAACCCACAGTAAGACTGGTATAAATATGGGGCCCAATGAGGGTCTAATTATAATAATTTGCATCTTGATGTCATTATATGTTTATATGAGTACTTGTTTAAATGCTTAAAGATATTATTATGTCTTATGATAGGTTAAGGGAACCAATTTGGGTACTCATGTCATGGCGTATTTTAATACAATTCATAATTAGTAGGTTAAATAACAACCTCATAATTTATGTGGGACCATGCTTGGGACCCACGCGGGACTTAGATTAAATTCATTTAGAAAAGGTGGATTGTTAACATAATTAACATGGGGGTTTCATAATAAAGCTTAAAGAAAGTTGGGGGAGGTAAACAAAAATAATGTAAACTAATGCCAACACATATGCATATAAACAAAAATAATGTAAACTAATGCCAACACATATGCATGTGTGCATATGTGTTTTATGGTCCTAATACTCAGCAAGAATTTACAGAAATTAAGAAAACCGAAAGCCCACGAGATTGCCGACGCCGCTTCGACGACGTTTCTTACCGTATCTTCGCCATCCGACGATCGTTTTGCGAACCGAGACCATTTTTGGACTCGTAGAGATAAGAGAATCATATACATGTCTTGTATTTTCATTTCGATGACATTTTTCTGGTGACCGTTCTTGATAGATGATGTTTGTGGTACCAAAATTATGTAGGATTATCACCGGTTAGAAATTGAGCTAGAATTTGGAAAGAATTGGGGTATCTAGGCTTAAATTGCTAGTAAATCGAAGAGGTGAGTGTTCTAATCCCAAAATTGGGTGGTTAGATGTGTTCATGTGATAATTGTTACTAGTAGTTGCTTAATCTATGCTTGTGTATATATATGTTGATGAATTTGGGTAAAAAGCATGTCAATAATGTGTAATTACTAGGCTTATATGCTAAGTTGCTTAAATACTTATGTGGATCAAAGGGAAGTTGTCACAACCCATTCCACTATGCGCGAAAATAGGACACGTGGCACGCCATCAAGGCTTATCCAATTCCTTTAAAATTAGAGTTAGAAAAAGTTTGGCCAATTGGAACCCGTCCAAAAGAATTCATTTTGAAATATAGAGATCCAGTCGACTGATAGAGGGTCCGGTCGACTGGAAGTTCAAAATAGAATGTAAGAAAAGTTTTTCCAGCCTGTCCAGTCGACTGTGTCGGGGACTCAGTCGACTAGGGCCTCAATTAAGTTCAAAATAGAATGTAAGAAAAGTTTTTCCAGCCTGTCCAGTCGACTGTATCGGGGACTCAGTCGACTAGGGCCTCAATTTTTCAGTCGACTGGTGCCTTGTCCAGTCGACTGGACATTATACATGCAGAATCTCCTCTTTTCATGCAGAAACTAGTCGACTGAAATCATCCTCAGTCGACTGGTGCCTTTCAAAACTGAAGGGATTCTTGCTGAAACACAAGGGTCCAGTCGATTAAACCAGGGATCAGTCGAGTGATTTATGGCAGAAAAGCCCAATCTGCAACAATCCCAAACTAAGGTTCTTCCAACCAATTCCCAACATGAACACAACTATGATTTACGATTCCAAGCATAAAATAAGAGGTTAAACATATTACAATACTACCATATCTTCCAAGATTTCAACTAAACATGTTACGAATCCAAAGTTTTTATTGCAAGTTTAGAAAGAACCCAAAAGTATAAACAAGTGTGATTCCCCCAGCATTCTTCGCCCCCACTCTTCTTGCTTCTTCTTGCCCTTTTTCTTTTCACCTGCAATGGATGAAGTCTCCACTGCTCAACTATATACTGAGTGTACAATTCTAAACAAATGCATATGAGGCAATTCATGTTTAAACATCCAATTCACATAATTTAGTCTCCGGGGAGAGAGATACGCATTCACCTAGTATATCGACAAGTCTTAAATCTTAAACTGCGATGCCAATGGTTATCCAAGAATCACTCAACCATTACATCCAACTACTCTGGTTGGCCACTTCCCATACTAAGCAAGTAGTCGTCACTACTATAAACTCTCAAACATCGAGAGGAGTGCACCGGCCTGAAATTATACCAAACTCCCCTTTGACCCACATTTAGCATACTCATATAACCATATCACCATGCTTTTCGATACGTACTCGCTAAAATAAATGGGCCTAATTTAACACAGGAATTTTGCCTAGATCACAATTCATACAAAATATCTAAAACATCCAAAATTGTCTATATTACAAAGGTTCGGAATTCATACCTCGAGCTATATCTCTCAAACTTCAGGAGAAGTACTAGGAGACAAAATAAACGTCAGATCTCCGATCTCATGCGATTCCTACAATTATAGACATGTTTTTCCCAAATTCTTAAAATTAACTTTTCAAAAAAACTTTGCCAAACGAGGCTTAAGAGGTATCAAAATGAAGCTCTTACCTCGAGGAGTCCAAATATGAAATTTGGCTAAAAACTGATAGACGAACGGTCTTCGTTTGTCGTTGGAAAGGTCGTAGGATCAAATCTCTTTTCTCTCTCCTCTCTCTAGATATTTTAGAAGTTTGGATAGAATAAAAATCTCGTTCACTACTATTTATAAGCATAACTCTCGAGAATTATGTTTACCTCTCCACGAGTTCTCAAAACTTCTATTGAACTCCTGAAACGTCGCACATGTCTATTTTATGCCTTTACGAGTAAAAATTATAAATTTCAGAACTTTTCGACTAAGTCTCGTTTGGGTCCAAAATATACGTCTGTAGACACCCCATTTTGTCGGCTATCAGATTTAGGAGACCCATAGCTTGGTGGTTCACAATGATCGAAAAAGACTCAAAAGGACTCATGGAAGTTTAGCTATATTTCTCAAAATGCTCAGAATGACCAAAATGCCCCTGAAAGCCCAAAAACTCCCAGATTCGGTCCCAAAGTTCTGGAAACATGCTACGTCATAAGAAAAGTGATAAAATAAGTTTTTAAGAAAATTGGATGAAATAGTCAGCTCACAGAGACCCCCGGAAGTCCCGGAAGTCCCGGAAGTTCTTGAAAAGTCCCCGTTGACCGGTTTGACCAAGGTTTGACCAGGTTTAACCAAAGTTTGACCAAGTTTGACCGAAATCGTCCGAATTCACCGAAATCATTCTAGATCATGAGAAAAGTATTAAAATGAGTTTTAAAAGAAAATCGAGCGAAAATGTCAGCTCCTGGGAACTCCCAGAAGTTTCCAGAACTTCCCGGGAATCCCAAGTTTGACCAGTTTGACCAGAGTTTGACTTTAAAACCGGGGCACCGTAACAATTTTCAAATATTTTTCATGGATACTAGAGGTCAGTAGCTTTCCGACGGTATATTGCACATAATTTTTGGATTTAAAACGAGTTTATTATGAATTTCCAAAGGCGAAAAAGGCGATCGAATCGGCCTTTATCGCAAATACCGCAAAACTTTTCAAAGTGACCTATCCCCGAACTATTTTTTTTATCTAAAGTAGACTCCATTACCTTTCCAAAGGTATATCACAACCTCAATTTGGAGTTCGTATGCATTTTCTGTGAATTTCGGACAAAATAGGGCCTTTTCGCGAATACCGGAACCTCTGAGGGCCTAAATGTAAATTTCTGGGCGTCTGAGGAGCAGTGCCGCTGCGGCACTGGCCCACTGCCGCCGCGGCACAGGCCCAGTGTCGCCGCGGCATTCAACCCTCGCAGAGTCCATTTTTGTAATTTTTTTTGGGGTCCAATTTGATTAATTGAAAACCAAAACGACGTAGTTTTATGTTCACAGATGTTTGGGACCAATGGGAACACTTCTAAAATCCCAAAACCACCCCAAATTGGCCTATATAAACCCCCCATTGCTCTTCATTTTTGGGGGGGGGGGAAGTGCAAAGCTTGAAAAGTTGTAGAGAAGAAGAGAGATAGAGATAGGTTTAGAAGAAAGAAAGGGAGCTTCTCCCATTGCTTTTCTATAAGAAAGTGAGTTTTATTCTTGTTTTCTTCCATTATCCTTCTATATACTTCACATCCCAAACACCCCCAATCACCATTCTTGAGCATTCTTGAGTTAGGAAGCTACTTCCATGTCCAAATGTCAAAATCTATGAGTAAAACACCAAGCTACAAGTCCAAAATCACATTGATTATCATCTATTGATTGTTATTTGCTTGCTTGTTTATATAATGTTCATCTCTTCTCACCTCATTTCTTTTTGATTTTCTTTATTTACTTACTAGTTCATCATCATCTAAATGATGACATGAAGTTTGGGGTGAGTGAATCCTTATGGATAGTAGCTCTTGACCTCAAAAACATGTTTGATAGATGATGATCATAACTTCAATACCTCCAAGGTATCCTTGAAGTGTATTGAAGTTATGCTCAAATAAAAATAAGTTTCTCCAACAATCTTGGAGGTTCTTGATGATGAGTGGAATGTTTGCATTTTAAGTGGTTATGATCTTTATTGAGTATTAAAAATGCACTTTCAAAACCTCTATTTCAAAACCCCCCTCAATCCCTCTCATTTTGATTTCAAGAAAGAAAACCTTATTTTCCCCAAAATCTTCAAAACAGTGAGTTAAAACAGTGAGTGAGCTGAGTTCAAAGATTTCTCTAGAACTCAATACTCAACATATAGATGCAAGGCCACTTGGAAAGTCTTCCTAACTCATTGGAGAACACCCATGATTTTTGGTTTGACTTGGAAGTACTTGAAAATGGTCCATTTGGGCCCAAACATTCCTTCCAAACATTCTGCCTCTGCTGTCACAGCAGCTTGACTAACTTCCAACTTCTTTTTCAGAAATATTTTCCAAAAGGGGTGGTCCCAACTTATTTTTCCCTTAAACTTCAATGTCTTAGGGAACTTTCTGTATAAAATGCCCCCCTAGATCATTCGTTTTTATTTTCTAAGATTTTTCAACATTTCAGTCGACAGTACGGACTCTGTTTCTGAGTGACCTCTGTTGTTCATATGATTCCTCTCAATCTGTGATAGTTATTAAAGATTTGCTTTTTGGGTTGTATTCTAAACACAATAAGGAACATCTCCATAAAAAATCATGCATTGAAAGCATTCCTAACCCCTCTTTTCCATTTTTACAAGATCATGTTACTGTTCTGTCCACTATTCACAGCAAGCATATTTTAACTTTGATTCTTTGATTTGATACTTATATGCCTTCCAAATTAGTTCATATCTTAGGAAGTAGTTCATACTACATTTGTACATATCCCATATTGATTTCATCCATCCATTCATGCATATTTTAGACTTCTAAGTCATTCTAGGAATCCATGAACACAAAGCACACCACAACCTTGGCACATTCTAGATACATACATTGCATCCATGCAAGATTTGGGGCCTTCATGGCTCCTAATCTAAGAAGATTATAAGGAATGAACTTGATCACACGTTCATGCTTCCCCCGATCTAATCATCCTTTCTCATCCATCCTGGGGATTGAGAGGTCTTCTTTTCTCAAAGATTAACATGCATCATACTAGCTTGCTAAGCATATTTTGATTTATTTGTTTATTTGTTTCAATAACAATTCATGTCCCCCTTTAGATTAGGAAGTCTTGATTATTTGATACATGATTAGACGATTTTTCCTAGGTTTATTTGTGTGATCTTTCACTTTGCATTGTGTGATATTTGGCTTAGATCTTATGAATGATATCTTATCTTTAGATTTTCCATTTTCAAATTTTCTTATGTGATGTAATATACTATCATAGTATTAATTGCCGAACCATACATAGTATAAGATGATTATTTAGATGCTAATTGAGGCCCGTCGAGAGACGGGGCGAGTTGAGGGTGTTTTAGTCGTGACAAAGGCTCCTTCCTCTCTCGTACCAAAACCCCGAGCCAAGTTCTTTGGTTATGAAGGACCGGTGCCCTTTATCCATTTGGGTGAGTCAAATTAGGTTTCTTGGTTCCTTAAAGACCAAGTGGCGACTCTGTATCTGTTTTCAACAGACCCTTTTCTTTTCCTTTTCAAAACAAGTTTCAAAACAAAAGCGTTGGAAACCCGGTATCCACATACGTCCGAAAACTAAATTTCGTGAAATCTCTACACAACCTACCTTTTATATAATGTGCTACTCACGTTCTCACCATAGTGTTCACAAAGATCTAAAATAGGATCAAACTACTAGAATAATACTACATAGGTATAATTGCTATTCATGAGAATACCAGATATCTCAAATAATCTTTAATCACATAAATGTCATTTAAATCGTGTTAATGCCATATGATTTCCCATTACCGTGTCTTCGATTGACACCCCACCGTTAACCTCCAGTCAACTTCATTCTCAATTATCAAAATAACATTGATAATTCACAAAAATTCAAATATGCATTTTTTTTTTAAAACAATGATTTTCTGGGACGGGTGTGACAGAAGTCAAGTAGTGGTCACCATTTATAGGTCCCAAATATAAGGGATAGTAAGCCCTCAAGATGAAGGGTGTGGTGACGACCACAATGAAATTTCGGTGACGCCTTCGGGGTCACAAGATAGTGTGTTGCGCTATATGCACCCAAAAGTGATAAAGATCCGGGTTGAGAAGGACCCGTGGATGGTGGATGGAGTTACTTGACTTTCCGATGATCATCTTGTCGGTATATATAATGATTGTTGCATTTGCATATTGAACACTCCAATAGCATGATTAGTTCCCTCACTAAGCGAAAGCTTAAACGAAACATGTTTTCTGTTGTGGTTATTGAATAACCATCGCAGGTACTGAACGAGAGAAAATGATCCCCACGACGAGTTGGGTGTGGGAGTTATGTATATGTGAATATGTCTATATGCCTTGATGGTTTGAGTCTTAGTTGTAGCTTTTGTAATAGAAATGTTGAACAACTTGGGTTATTGGGAGACTTATAATATGTTAAGTTAGGTGTTGATGTTGATTATGCACCAAACTATGAGTTATATTTGCAAGTTACAAGTTATATATATTAGGAATGAATTTGGAAGAAACTAGGTAGCCTTGGTTGAAAAGCTAAACTTGACTTCTCTTTGTTGGAAAATTATGCATATGTTGGGCAAAATGTGGAGTTTGGGAGTAAATTCATAATCTTAGGAGTGAATTTATGAATTTGGGAGATTGTAGCATTCTTGCATATCTTGTGTTAATGTTTAGGAACATTTGGAAATGCTTTTAGAATAATTTTTTATGCTTCCACAAAGTTTGGTGGAGTTTGGGAATATTTTGGACTTGAAAAACTAATGTTTTTAGCAGCAGGGAACTGTTCTGCAGAAGCCAGATCGATTCGGCCTTCTCGCGGATCGATCCACCCATTTCCGAGGACACTTTGCTAGAAAAATGTGAAGATGGATTGATCCGGCCTCAAAGGGCAGATCGATCCACCCCTGTAAAATCTGACTGTCCTCTTTTACAGACACAAGCATATCTCTTTCTAGAAAACTCGAATTCACGCACCATTTTTTTGTGTTGGATCCGGGACTCAAAGATCTATCTTTGGGTGTAACATTTGGATATACTTTATTTATGACGATTATGTCCTTATGACTATTTTGTATCAAGATAGTTTGTTTATGGTATCTAAAATATGTTTTTCTTAGTGAATGTGAAGTTTTGGTGTGTGGGCTTTGTTACACGTGTCCTAATTCGCTTGAGGTGGGTTGGGGTGTGACAGGGTGTATGCTAGATTTTCCCCCATCAGTAAGATCAACTTCTAGAGTTTCATGATGGACAATTGGACTTTTTTTTAAAGCCACTTATACAGTGAGTTGATAGAGCAACAATATGTGATGCAATAGAATTTGGCTAGGCCCTATTTGGGATTGAAGTTTTGTAAGTTTTACAAAATAAACTTTGTAGAAATGTTGTCATTGTTAAAAGTTAGGATAACTTTTGGGGCACATAAGAATCTCACTAAAACAAGATACATAAACTACAATGGGTCTATCTCTACTGGTGGGGTCCATAGTGTCTGTAGGGCCCACAGAGGAGATATATACATATAAACAGAGAAGAGAGATAGACACATTGTAGTTTATGTATTTTATTTTTGTGAGATCCTTATGTGCCTTAAGAGTTATCATTAAAGTTATATATGCAACTTTATACAAAATGTTTTATATGCAACTATAGATGCATATATGTATGAGCATCTTTCATCAAAATCCTTTACACATCTAGTTTGATGAGTTGCAGATCGACATGTAGTGTGAAGTTTATGTGAATTTCTTAATAAAGTTTTGTGATAATGTAAAGTTGCACATACCTAATTTTTCACATCAGTATGTATATGTGCACTGAAATATGCATAGAATTTGTGCACCAAAATGATCCGGATCACTCACTTCGGTGGCCATTACACTGAAATGTGCGGGGTCCATCGAAACGAGTGGCCCGGATCATTTCGGTGCACAAATTCGGCGCATGTAGCATTGTTCTTTTCACATAATGCGTGAAAATCTTAAGTTCACACAATAGTTATATGAAATTTCAGATACCTAGTTTTTCAATTATACGTGAAATTTGAAAGTTCATGGAATAGTTATGTGAAAGTTCACATTACTAGTTTTTCACATAATACGCAATATTTCAAAGTTCACAGAATAGTTATGTGAAATTTCACATAGCTAGTTTTGAATTTCAAATAACTAGTTTTGCAAGTTTCACATAAGTTTTTAATGTGAATTTCACATACTAATATACTATGCCTATGAAGTTTAAAATTACACAGAATTTATGGAATCAGTGAGATTACCTGCCATAACCCATCCCACCACACGCGGATTAGGACCGTATAACAAAGAATTTCCCAAAGTAAAACATCAATTATTAATGTGGTTTTAAGAAATTTCCATAAGATTCATGATAAAACACTTAACATTTAGGGTAAATTACATTGACACCACCTGAGGTTTGGCACTTTGTCACTCACACCCCCTGAGGTTTCGGGCATGACACTGACACCCCTGTCAGAGTTTTCTACTTAACGCCGTTAACATATATTGTAAAAAGACAGTTATACCCTTATACCCTCCCCCCTCTCTCTCTCTCTACTTGTCAGGAGTAGCAACTCTCTCTATCTCTCTCTCTCTCTTTTTCTCTCTCTCTCTCTGTTGTAATTGGGAGTTAGGTCTAGAGAATTAAAGGTGGGTGAAGCTCCACCAGTAATTTTTTTTTTCCAGAATTTCTAAAGGAAAATAGAAAATCCCATTTCTATCATTAGTGATATGTATACACGTTGGTACAGGACTAATTAGAGGAGGAATGTCTATATGTAAGTAATACATGTATTTATAGAGGAAGAAAAAAAAAGGAAAGAAAAGAAAAGAAAAAAATATACAAGATTGGAAAAAGATTGGAAAAATCTGTTCAAAATTAAAGTTAGAAACAAAGAAGAAATTCCAAATCTCCAGAAGACCATCTCTCCCTCTCTTTCTTTCTCCAGTTCTCTCTCTCTCTCTCTCTCTCTCTCTCTCTCTCCCTCACACACACACACACACACACACACACACACACACACACACACACACTCTCTCTCTCTCTCTCTCTCTCTCTCTCTCTCAATCCCAAACAGAAACCCATAGTTCCTTCTCAGACTCCCCCACCACCGCCACTGAACAATTAAAGAAGGATTTCTATATCTGATGATTTGATTGTAGCCTCAAACACGCGACATCACAAAAGGTACGGCGACGACCGAAGAACAAAAATAGTACAGATCTGAGCGCCTTTTCTTCTTCTTCTTCTTCTTCTTCTTCTTTGTCGTTCTTCTTCTTCTTCTTCTTCATTTTCCCTCCCTCTCTCTCTCTCTCTCTCTCTCTTTAAAAAGGCTCTGTCTCCACACCCAACATAAGAAGAAGAAGATTTAGATTAAGATAACTCTTTTTCTCTCTCCAAAAGTTGCGACCCATAAAGAAACCAAAATAAAGTGCTTGGTTTGGTGGAATTTGACATGCGATTTTGTAGGAGAAATTGGATTTTGTAGTGACATGATCAGGAACCCCAACTGGGTCTAAATTTGGAAAAGGGGCGTCAGCATAATTTGGTGATGAAACTAAAGATGGAGGAGGGTATTCCATTAATTGAGCATATATACAGAGTATAATATGATTGAGATTTCGAGAAATGTTTGGAGGAAATCAAGAATTTGAGAATGCATGCATGGAATAAATGGCAAAACGTGGGTTTCATTTATGGAATGTAGATATAAATAATTAGATATATGGATTTAGATGTGTGTGTATGTATGTGTGTTGCAATGAGGAGTTGCAGAGAGTGTGTTATGCAATGAGGAGTTAGAGAGAGAGAGAGAGGAAGAAGTAGTAGTTAAGGGTATAATGGGGATATTTTTACTTTTGGGGCTGACATAAGCATTCTCCATCCACACTTTTCACAATCACTAACGGCAGGGGGTGTCAGTGTCAGTGTCAGTGTAAGTGGATATAAAACCTCAAGGGGGTGTCAGTGTCAGTGTCATGTCAGAAACCTCAGTGGGTGTGAGTGACATAGTATAAAACATCAAGGGGTGTCAGTGTAATTTACCCTAATATTTAAAAAGTAGCAAATCCAGTAGACTGGTCGGGGATCCGGTCGACTAGTATCTGTATCACTGTGAGCACATCTTGGAAGAACATAATCCGGTCGACTGTCTTGAGATCCAATCGACTAAGTTAGCAAAGGAGAGTGCCAAACCCGGTCAACTGGTTCCAAACTAGTCGACTGTACCAATATTCCAGTGAGCTCAGTTTCTAAAATGTTGATCCAGTCGACTGTATTGACTAATACGATTGACTGTAAAAAATTGACTTGAATAGTTAACGAATCTAGTCGACTATACACCCGATCAGTCGACTGTTTTATACCAGCAGAGCATTCTACAGCAAGTCCTATATTAAGACCTTCAACATGACTCCAATGCACAATACACTAACAAAAACACTTCCAGAACTTGCTAAACATATCCATAAGCATATCTAACCATTCCCAAACTTACAACATGAACCTCAAGTTACAATTTACATAAACTACAAGATTAGGTTATAACCCACGAGTTGTAAATTACACAAACTACACATATTACCTAAGTTACAGAAATCCCAACCATTACAAAACATAATCAAACTAATAACAAAGAGACATAATAACAACTCCATGCCCCTTTCCTATGCATCAATCACTTATTCTCTGAGTCCTAATTCAAACTTGCGGTGATTGTTATGTACCACAATTGAAAAGGAAAATGATTTTTATAAGCACTATGCTTAGTGAATAATCTAAACATACTTTAATGCTTAAACATGTGTGATGCATTAGTTATCTCATAAGCAATATTCATAGTTTCCGAACTACCGGTCTAATGGTTCACTCTGACCCGAACACCCTTCTGTTGGTCTTGGTCCCTTCTTTTCCTTGGGCATCTGATCTCAAAACAAATTTCTTCCACTTCTCCTCATTTATTACCCTAACAATGAACCATTTACTGAGCATTCTTTGACCACATAACACATAAGCACATAATCACATAAGCATGGCAATTTTTTTACATAATTGACGGGTTTAGCACAATTCGAGCATTTGTATGTCTAACAAGTCTAGAATTACCATTTCTAACTATCAATTCAAACATTTAACAAATTAACCACATCCAATTTGGTTTATAAAACTCACTTCTTTCAAATTCTACCCAATTAAGCTTAAAGATGTTGAATTTTATCAAGACTCGGCTCAATTCTCACTCTGGAGTAAATCCTAAACATTTTTGGTAAATCACGTATCACTGACTAAAATAGGTCACCAAAATTTGACGATTAAAATGGAAAAAAAAGGTATAGAAATGATCGTCCCACCTCCACGAGTCCGAATATGACTTCGGTTCACGAATTGGACGTCAGACAACGAAGGAACGACAAAAAGATAATGACGAAACTTGGTATTCTCTGTTTCTTACTCGCCAACTCACTCTCTCTATCTCTTCATGTGCCATATGAGCTTTATAGATCTGGATGTGGTCGATCAGACTTCCCAAACTATCATAAGAGTTGAGATGAGGTTGTTTGAATTTGCGTGGAATGGCAAATCCCGTGAACCGGTCGGTGAATGGTGACACACTCTCTGTGTTGGTATAATTGCGACTTAGTTTTCAGCCTAGCTTTCCAATATGTTTTTCCAAGTCATTGATGCGGGCTTCCATATCATCCCGACTAGTATCCATATGGTAGGTTGGGTAAGAGGAAGAGGCTAACTCCTCAAAGTGTATTGTCCTCAAGGATAAGGCTCGTCTTTGACTCTGGTTGATCACGTGCCTAAGGTTGCTTCGACTCCTGACCGGGCAATCCTGGGCCAATTCCTGGGTCAAGCGCTCTTGCCCCTTCGCTCTGGCCGCCTATCATTGATGATGATTCTGGCGTCCCCTATGCGGTTTAGGTTGGCCCGAGTATGTTGCTGGGTTCTTATGGGATCCCGGCCACACTCATCATTCCTGGGCTATCCTACAGCCTGGGGGGATTCTAGTGCAATTCAGGCACATCGTCGGGTCCATACGGGCACCCAACCATGTTCATCGTTCCCGAGTTGTTCCTCAGTCTACGGAGGCTTGTTCTGTTGGGCCAGCAGGGCTTCAATTTGCTACTAGGTTTGACATTGACCCTCCAGAAGTTGTACTAGAGCCATAGTGATCTGCTCTGGAGTCATGGGAGTCGCCGGTTGTGCGACCGGTGGATCCACCTGACCTGTTGGCTAGGCAGTCTTCTTACTCTTTTTCGGCAACACGATGATCAGTCAAGAGATTTGTTGATGAAAAACTGTCTGTTCCCACAGACGGTGTCAAACTGATGATGTCAAATTTTGGGTAAGAGATAAGAAGAAGAAGAAAAGAGAAATTGTATGTGGTTCGGCCCTGTTAACGAAGATACCTATGTCCACATGGTATGTCAGAGTACTTTCACTATACTTTAAAGACAGCTGTCTGCCTTTGGTAAACGAACAGGAGACTGGAACTACCAGAGGCTGGCCGGGCTGAGTAATTAGAGCTACTATTTGTGCATGTTGTGTCGATTAAAAAGTCTTTTTCCTAGAGGAGGTGAGTGATCTCTTTTATAGATACAAGAGACCTACTCGTACAAGGAAAGTAATACAGATTAGGTGATGTAATCTGATTAGGTTTGATTGATGTGAATCATGCTAGTTTCTTAATTGGATTAGAAAACTTTCTAAACATCCAATTAGTCTTCTAGCTAGCGTAGGAAATCATTTGGTACATTCTAGATCAAGTCTTGGGGCTAGTCCGTGCCGTATTTGTGACAGGTCGATCCCCCCGTATTGGTCGGGCCTTATGACATTTGGTCTACCGCTTGGGACAATGCTGGAGATGACACAATCAGTCCTTTGGTGAACCAAGCGCTCCTTGGTACGGTGGATGAGCTTTGATTTCATTGAACATTTTTGTACGTATCAAATAATAACACTTAATATTTTAAATTGATGTGTTTATCATTTCTCGTAAAAACTCTATTAAGATTTTATGATATATAATCATATTTTTTTTCCCCTTTTTTGTTTTGTTTTATGATAGGCTTGAAGTCTCGAAGTCAAGGAGGTAATGAAATGTTATGGGCCTTCATGATAGGAATTGATGTAGTTTTTTAGGAATATGTATTGTAGCTCGTTACAATTAATTGGGAATTTTTTTTTTTAAAGGGCACTACTAATTAATCTTTTCTTTTCTTTTTTATAAGAAATGTAACATTATATGATAAATGTTAAAAAGGGGGGGGGGGGGGGGGGGGAGGGGGGGGGGGGGGGAGGGAGGGACCTTAAGCGGTCATCTAAGTTGCCTTGGTTAGGATTAGATGATGAAGATGAGGGTATTTTTGTTAGGGATATATACTAAAAGCCATGCTTTATGTAGTTGATTTATTATTCATTTAATAAAATCAGTTAATCCATTTTTTTATGAGAATCTGTGTGGACAATATTTGTATCATATTATTTATTTAATGTTATGCATGTGTGTCTCTCATTCTATATAGTAGGTGGTTTGGTGTGTAGAGTTCGGGTTACACACGGAAGATCAGGCCATCACATATTATAGAATGTAAGATTTTGGTTTACAGTCTTAGATGTGATTGGACACACCATCGGTAGGACTGCAGCATGGTGTTGTAGTAGGTTTGTCTTGACTACAGAAAACGGTATAGTTTCAACTCACTATGCTGGTACACTTTGTGTATTAAACAGGACTGACTTGGGGTAATTATCTTTATACTGACTTATAAGATAATTAATACCTCATGCCTATTATGAGTGCTTATGCTCTAAATCCTAAGTTAATTTGTAGACACATACATTTGATATTTACACTTTGATCCCTAAAAGGGTGTGACACGGGAATTTTTCTGTGTGTGCTTGTGTGCTATACGCAAGTGTAGGTAATCGTGCAAGTAGTAGTCTGGTTAAGTCCAGGTCGATCCCACAGAGAAGGTGTTAAACTAATTACTTAGATTATTCTCAAACAAGAAAATAAAATTCAATATCTTAAAAGGAGCGTAGAACACAAAGTTCCACGGTTTAACAACTACTAAAAGTAAAGCAATTAAACTAGATTAACTAATTACTAACTAATTAATTAAAACAAAGATTTAGAACGTGTTTTTCTTAATTAAAAAGGAATGTTGGGATTACACGAATCCACCGCGACCTAGCCATCTACCATGCAGTTATGTTGAAGCTCAATGGAGCACACTCTCTACAATATTCCGTATTTCTCTTAGGATAAAGAATCCATCCTTTCATGCCCGGGACTATATCATCACAATTAAGTTTGAAATACACAAAAGCGGTTTAAAACAATAGTTTCAACTTGCACCTACAATGGTGTTAGCATTGAGGGTGGTTTGCAAAAGTTATTGAAGAAATATGCTTCAAGGCTTAAAGTTTACAGACTGTTTTGACAAACTGAGCATTTTGGGACAATTTGATAGCAATCCAGTAAAACAGAAAATCTAGGAATACTACATAGAATGTCCTCAAGAAAAAAGGTGTTCGATCGATCGACGCGCTTTCGATCGATCGAATATCTTCTTCTCTCGATCGATCGAACTGTCTTCGATCTCTTGACAATGTCTCTGGTCCGATCGATCGAACTACTTCGATCGACCAAACACAGGAATTAATCTGCTGCATGGCAGAGGCCTGAGATCACGGTTTCATCATGATCTCCCAACCTGGGGACTACTCAGACATCGTTTGAAGTGTCTCAGATTCGTTTTTAACGTAAAGTTCCAATAAAGTTTTGTTTGTTTGTGTTTTAATCATGCAAACTATGAAAATTATTTGTATAAATGTATCAAGCATGCAAAACTATGTATTCAACAGATTATACTACTCTAACTAAGTGCAGAATATAAATAAACAATAAAGAGGTAACCTGGAAAGATCAACTTCGATTAAACTAAAGAAAAACCAATCCAAAAGCAATATCCAAGCTTGTAAACCTACAAAAACATATAAAACCTCAATCTCTCTCTAAAAACTGATAAAAGTAAAGTGGGCGTCCCTTTGGACGGTTACAATACGAATATATATAGCAAAGACCTAATGCTAGGGTTGAAATTCCGTTAACTACTGCGTGCGTGTATATTCTGATAAAAGCCATGTTCGATCGATCGAACCTCCTTCGATCGATTGAACTTCTGAGTATTCGATCGCTTGAGCTTCTCTAGATCGATCGACCCTTCGATCGATCGAATGGTCTTCAATCGATCGAGCTCTATATTTCAGCTTTTAATTGTCTTCATTAGAATCCAGCACTTCCTTTTATCGTTATCTTTCAATTCTTCACACGGCAACTGTAGTCTGCACAAATTACAGCTAAAACACATAACTTATCATAGTTTAATCAAATTGTGTATAAACTGGCATTATAATTCGAATTGCAAATAAATGAAGGAATTGTAAACTAAATCAGTACATTTTCTTCTTTTAGCCCGATTGTATTTTACAAATACCCCCGCTTGTCAGGGTGAGATCCTTAAATGGGTCAATATCTCATTGGATTGGGTGGCAATATTAATTGTGGTGGATATTAATTAATGATGGAATCCATGTCTCAATTTTGGGATTGATGATATCCCCTTGAGAAAGCTTATAAGTTTTGATTATGTCAAACCCGACAGGTGAATTTTGTATCCGACATATCAGATAAGTTAAGCAGAGGATCTCAAGGAATTTTAAGAAATTAATTAAATATGATTGTCAGTAATTATATTTAATTAATGGATATCTGTAATCTTAACATGGGGAGATAATAAGCATTTAATAACATGGAGCTCGAAATATATTTTTGAGATAAGGGTAGGAGTGCAATTATAATTCTTTAGTGGTATGAATTATAATTTATGGAAATAGGAATCTGATTCAGTTCGAATTAGGGTTTCCTAATTCCATAAGGAAGCCTATTCCTGATTGACTTCTTATGGTCCCTATCGTAGCCTATATATATATATGTTGCTTTGGCTCTTTCCTTAGTTAGCGTTTTTCTATATAGAGAATTATAACTCGGAATAGAAAAGAGAGCGTAAAAGAGGGAGAGCATAAAACAGAAAGGATTTCGAAAGAGCCCACACTCAGTTCGATATTCTGGCAGCAAAGGAATACGGTAGAAGATCGTGAGCTATTATCGAGCTCGTGTTCTCGATTTGTCTACTACAGCAATCCGTTTTAGCAGTTTAAGGTAACCCTAGTTCCGCCCTTGTAGGGTTATTGTAGTTTTCACGTAATTTTTTTGCAGTACCAACTTATACGCGCTGTCAATGGATTCTGGGAACACAGTTTCCTAACAATTTTTATCTATGACCATTTGGAGGACTTAACCTCAATATGTCATTTTGGTTGTCTTTTATTCCAAAGTAGCTTTGTCCCAATGCCATTTTCACCGATTTCCCCTTTAAAGAAACTCTCTAATGAAAAAATCTCTTATTCTCGCACAGATCCCAAAAGAATGGATATTCGATTGCATAGCCCCACCTTTCATGAGATTAGTTTCGTCTCATGCTGAGTGGTCTTACAGGGATTCGATCGCATTTGCATAGAATTTTGCACTATTTCATTTCCCAATAGAGACAACGTTTAGAACAGTAGTTTGCCACTCGAGGATCTACTATACACAACATTTAGAATAGTAGTTTGCCTCTCGAGGCTCTCCTGTGCATAGCATTTAGAACATTAGTTTGCCTCTCGAGGCTCTACTATGCACAACATTTAGAACAGTAGTTTGCCTCTCGAGGCTTTACTATGCACAGTGTTTAGAACATTAGTTTGCCTCTCGAGGCTCTACTATGCACATCATTTAGAACAGTAGTTTGCCTCTCGAGGTTCTACTATGCACAACATTTAGAACAGTAGTTTACCTTTCGAGGCTCTACTATGCACAACATTTAGAATAGTAGTTTGCCTCTTGAGGCTCTATTATGCAAAGCCCTCAAGCTAAGGCACCCTGCACTGCTATTGCAAACACTCATGATATTATCTGTAATTGGCTCATTACTGCGTGTTTCGGGCATAGTTCGTCTTAAGTGGCTCTATGGACCCTTTCTTGTCTTCACTTAGCTCGCGCAAAGTGCTACACACGGAGACGCTATAAAGACCTTAAGCTGAGACACCCTGTATCGCTATTGCAAACGCTCGTGATGTTCGCTTGAAAGGTTTATCACTGCGTATTTCGGGCATAGTTCGCCTTAACTAACTTTATGGACCATTTCTCGTCTCCACCTAGCTCGCACGAAGAGCTACACACAGAGATATTGAGTTGTCCAATAATAGGACACCTCACTATTGCACTGTGCATGCTTAGGACACTCCGTTGCATTGTCTGAGAATAAGACACCCCGAAATTGCATCGTCCGCACTTAGGATACCTTTTATGAAGTCCAGGATCCTAGTTATGCCACAAACTGTAACTTGTATCCAACACTCAAAAATGTTGCATGTCAGCACTGGTTTGCGTCTCATATCTTTCATTGTGTTTTACTTAAATTGTTGCTTGCATGTGGTATGCACGTTGAACTATAGTTGATCTGATTTCCTATAAAGGAATACGTAGGCAGCTCTTTCGAGCGCGACCACTTGATTTTTCAATTTTCTTCCGGAAGTCTTCGGGACTCACTGAATGGTTATCATACTTTGACATTCCTTTATGGCATGCATTGCTTGCAAAGCTTTGTCAAAAAGGGGCAAATTGTAGACACCCTATTTTGGTTTATCAGTTTGACAGAAGGAACCCTGCCTCAAGAACAACCCGATGACTGGAACTAGGATTTATTGATTATGTGAAGCAAAACTTCATAAAGCATCGTGATCTCTTAGATATGTTAGATTAACCTCTGGGAAGACTTAGGTACATTAGAAACTCAATTTAGAGACAAAAGCCCAAGTTAGGATAGTTGTTTCATACGAAATGATGAAAATTGCCTTTACCGAGCAAATTCTAGACCTCGGGGTAGGATCCCAAGAGCTCCCTTTACAAAATATTCATAAATTAGCTTAAAATAATGCCCTAAGCCCTCATGTTGGCCAAAAACCACGTAGGAGAATTTTCGTGCCAAAATAGCCCTTCTACGCATCTCCGGTTAGATCATTTCCTAAGTCAGCCTCACCTTTTTCATCAGAACTCAAAATCAACAATTTATTTTTCAATGAGACCAAAAGCATTGAAAACTATAATTCCATATCTTTCCAACGGTATATCACAAGCCCAAAAATGATAAGCGAGGTGAGAGAACAAAGTCCAAGAAGTCAGGGTAGAAACACAACCTTTCGGGGCCAAGTGCCATAGTGTCACTCCGCTAGGGCCATGCAGCTCTCAGAGAGTGCCACTATGGCACTCAACCCAAGATCAATTTTTAGCCATTGATTAGGTCCCAATCTGCGTGAACTAGCATAAATTCAACCAATCAGATGCAAGTATGACCAAAACCTCTTTGGTACACCTCAAATAGCCTAGGTACAAGCCTTTAAAGCTTGTATTTCCATCCCACATCGCTTAAATAGAGAAAAAATAGCCTATAATTGAAACTATAAATAGGTCCCTCTCCATCCAAGGCACCCAAAAATCTTGAGAACTTGAGAGCTCAAGGAGAAGCACTCATCAAAGTTCTTGGGAATAGTTTAATCTTTTAGTTTTAGGGTTTTGATCCGAGAGATCGTGATATTAAGGCAGCTCTGCCGAAGGAAGATTCTGAGGGAAGTTCTTGAGGAAGCTATAATTGGAATGCTGCGCTGGTAAGTCCATATACCTTCCTTATTTATCACTTTCCTAGATCACCTAGAAGCATTTTTAGGGGGATAAAAACAGTTTAATTCCCTTACATGGTACTTGTGCTTAGAATTCCTATTTTTCTATATTTGAGTATGATTTGCACGTTTATTTCCTTTTGCACGCATAGGGGAGCGTAGTAATACGTTTAGTCCCCGATTTACTATTTTAGCACATGCATTTGTGTGCTAAATGTATAGTCTTTTGCACGCTCTTCTTTTCTTTAGTTGTTTCTAACTTGAATTAGGATTGCATTAGAAATAAATGAAATGGTCCATATAATATCTAGTCAAACACCTTGAAAGCTGAGTAGAGGCCCATCTCACTATGGGGCGAGAGGGGGTATTTTAGCATGATCTAGCTCCTTCCTCTCTCGTACCTTAATCCTCGAACCGATTTCTTTGGTAATGATGGGATGGTGCTCTCCATCCATTGGATATGATAGATTTAGTTTTCTTGTTTTCCTTTATCAAACCGAGTGGCGACTCTATTAGTGAGGATCTTTCCAGATTTAGCCTTGTGGGATATATATATGAATTACCAGTTGTATAGCCTTGGACATGAATCATGTGCATCAATTGGTTCCTCGAGAAGGATATAAAGCCCCAATAGAATCCACAAATACGAGTAATCCAAATCGGTCGAATCAGATAAAAGGCTAATGAAGAGTGGTGAACCTCACTCGTGGTTGTTAACATGAGGATTGTAATGGGATCAATGGCTAATGAAGGGTGGTAAACCTCACTCTTGGTCGAGGTACCCACAACTCACCACAGTTATGGTAAACCACCCCACTATCATCGGTACGCCTCATCGGAGTACTTGACCTTAAACCCAGACACAATTATTTGCCACATGGTCCAATTGACAACAATTGTTGCACACCGTAGTAGGCATATTATATATACCCCAACAGAATTTTCCATACGTGTTATACCGTGGCTTATTACCTCCACCATCCGAGGAACTTCCAAAAATGTCTTTTCGAGCTCCCTTGGCCACTATATTGGCTGGACCCCAACTCTTGTTTTGTTAGGTTGACGGTGCTTGCAAGCTTTACTGATACCCCATATCCCTCCTGGCGATTGAGGCACTATCTAATGCCTCTACAACATTCAGTAATCGCAGTACTAATACTCGTCCTCGGATATCTTCCTTAAGCCCCATTGCAAACTTTCTAGTTCTATCTCCCTCATTCGGTACTATATTTTCAGCAAATCGTGCCAAAGTTGTGAATTTGATGGAGTACTCTCGAACTGAGATCCCTCCTTGTCATAATTCCATAAATTCCCGAGCCTTCTGATCTTTGAATGATTTTGGAAAATATTGTTTTTTGAAGAGTACCACAAAGTCCTCCCATGTGTTCGGCTTACCTGGTCCTAATTTTGTACACCACCAGTACTGTGCTTCTTCTTATAGAGTGTCGATAGTTTACAAAACCTTCTGTGCCTCTAAACATGGAAGGACTCTAAATATCTTCTCCATATCCAACAACTAGAAGTTAGCCCTCATCGGATCAGTTTTCACTTTGAATATTGTTGTTTTCTGTTTCTAAAATTATGAGATTGTCGTCACCTCCTCCCTCAGATTAGGATTCGTCTGATCACGTCTTCCATCAATCGCATGAGTTTCAACCACCTATACCAATCCGGCTATAAGTCTTTGCATTCTTTCCATTCGATTTGGGGTTTTACCTCTAGACATTATGCCTGGCACCCACAATATGGTGCGCACACACACATACACACACACGTTACTTTAAATAACCACATGGCATGCTAATCATCATTAAAAGCATGATAAGTAAACGTGTATGCATGTTTAACGTCACTCATCCCAAAGGCTCTAGCCTATTGCTCGGACACCAAAAATTGTCGCACCATAACATACTTCGGGCATATTAGGACACATGTGACTATGCCAAAACACCAAAACACCAAAACAACCTCTAATTACTAAGGAAATCATGAATTAGACATCATAAAGAACTTTGTTAAGACAAAATAGCCCCAAGGGCAAAATGGTCTTATAGAAAATTGGATCATATTTTATATAAAAAGATAGCCCTTTGAATTTAGGTTCCAATGCAAAAATCGGAGCACAAATATGAATTTTCTAGAAAGAGTTATGCTTATTTCCGTATAAGTCGACAACAAAAAAATACATAGGCGGATTGATTCGGCTTTGGCAGAATGACTTCCAAAGCTACACGAAGACTTGGATTGATTTGGATCCACCATAACAACATTTTTCATCAGTTTCCCCTAGTTTGCAAGATAAAAAAATTACTAAAACCAAATGGAAATATCCAAAACCATTTAGAAAGCACTCCTAAGTGTCCCCAAACATTAACTAAACAACATAAGAGTTTCCAAAACATTTCACACCATTTGAGAAGTTATTGAAACACTTAAACACATTGATCTTCACTAGAAACACAAACTTCCATCGAATTTCTCTTAACAACTCATTCTAAGCATAAAGGTTCTAACAAGAAAATTCAAGTTAAATTTACAACAAAACTACTCAATTCTCCCAAGTCTTTTCCTCACTACACACAACTTGTGACTTGCTAGAGCAACTCACATCATAAGACATAACTAACATTAACTTAGACTTGACATATTACAAGACTTCCCAAAACATAAGTTGTTCAAACATTCCCAACAAAAGTTACATTAGGAACTAAAACATCTAAGCACATGAGCATATCCACATATTCATAATTCCCAAGCCCAAACCCGACGTATCAGTTATTTCCCCTCTTCTTCTCGTTTCGTACCTGCAATGGTTATTCAATAGCCATATAGAAAATAATATTCGTTTAAGCTTTCGCTTAGTGAGAGAATTAACCATGCTATTGGGGATGCTTAACATGTAAATGCAACAATTTTCATAAAACATCAACAAGATGATCTCTAGAAAGTCAAGTAACTCCAGACATCACATTCGGGTCCTTCTCACCTTAGATCTTACTCACTTTTGGACGCATATAGCATATCACACACTCTCGTCGCCCCGAAGGCATCACCGTCATTTCATTATGGTCGTCACCACGCCCTTCTCTTGAGTAATTTCTATCTCTTACATATGGGACCTATGAACGGTGACCACTACTTGACTTCCCTTTGATCCACATAAGCATATAAGCAATTTCACACCATTGACATGCTTTTACTTAAATTCATCATCATATAATCACATAAACATGAACTACGCATTCTTTAATAACAATTATCATAAACACACCTAATTTTGGGATTAGAACACTCACCTCTTCAGATTACAAGTAAATTAAGTGTAGAATTTCCAACTCTTGCAATTTCCCAACTCAAATCCTACCTGTGTTAATCCTACATAGTTTTGATACACCAAAAGTTAACAACCAAAAACGGTCGCCAGAAAAACACTATAAAAAATGAAAACAATGGACGTGCATGTAATCCCCTTACCTGCACGAGTCCAAAAATGGTTTCGGTTCACAAATCCGACGTTGAACGGCAAGAAACATTGCGAGGAACTCCGTCGTCTTCGTCTCTTCTCTCAGTTCACTCACTCTTCTCTTTTTTCTAGTTATGCTTTCTCAACAAGAGACACATATGCTATACATGCATATGTTTGACACTCTTACCTATATTTCCTTTTACATTCCCCAAACTTTCATAATCTTTATTATAAAACCTCCATGTTAATTATGTTAACTACCTATATTTTCTAAATGGATTTACTCTATGTCCTGCGCGGGTCTCAAACGTGGTCTCACATATAACATGTGGTTGTTATTAAACCTACTAATTATAAAACCATATTTATAAACATCCTCACATGGGTACCCAAACTGGTTATTTTTACCTATCATAAGACATAACAATATCTTTAAACATTTAAACAAGTATTCATGTAAACATATAATGATATCTAAATACAAATTATTTTAACTAGACCTTCATTGAGCCCCACTTTTATACCAGTCCTACCTATCACATGACTTTCATCTGTGTTTGCATTTGAACACCTTTTCATTTGTGGGTTCATATCCCACCTTAATCCATCTTATGCATTAACTATCATTAATTAATACCTATTAACTCCACTTTAACCTTCTTCTCTGAGTATGGGTGTTACCACACCGATTGATAAAAGTACAAAAAACTTATGGGCATCGGTGCACTCACACATATTATAGATAGCTAGATGTTAAATATAATCCTTTGAAGATCTTGCCCCAGGTTAATATTTTGTACTTTATGTTCATTCGGGCTTTATAGTGCTTTAATTATGGCTCACATTATTAAGTTATACTCTTGTCTTGAGTATAACTTAAGTATAATATATATCGTCTTGTCCTGATGTGATATTTGGATCATGTTAATTAGGTGCTTAATTGCAATTGGAAGTCCTAGGCTAGCACCTGGTGTGAGATTCTGCAAGGATGTTCCAAATGGTGGGTTTGCAAATGTAGCTGCAACTGTGATGAATCTCCACGGATTTGAGGCTCCTAGTGACTATGAGACAACTCTTATTGAGGTTGTTGATAACTAGATCAACAACCAACAAAAATCGAGAGTTGTATTATTTTAGTTAAGTGAATCACTAATGTTTCATTTCTTCATTGTATTGGTTTGGAAGTGTGAACATATTATAATCTGGCTCCTCTAGTCAAATGATTTGCAACGATGTGAGAATTAATTAGGAGTATTTTTCACTTTAGTATCTGTTTGTTGGGGTGTGTGTGTGTTTGAGTTGAAGCTATTAAAATTAACATATATCTCTCAGAAATCAGAATGCAGTTTGAGTATATTGGGCTACTCCCTCTATGAAAGTAGTAATGAACTTGATAATGTTGTTTGGTAAAAGCTATAATTGGATAATATCGTTCTCATTGTGACCTGTGAGTTTTTATTTAAAAATTTTTTTTAAAAAAAAAATTTTAAAATGGGGAAAATAATAATAATAAAAACGCGTCATTGGGCTTGACACGACCCGGATCCAGCCCGCCCAAATTTGACTCGGAATACGGGCCGAATACGAGGCATCGACTCATTGCTTACCCGACCCACCCAAAACAACCCAACCCGCCCATTTGCCACCCCTTTTTATTATTAATTGGGGGTATCTTTGTGTTAATTAAGTTAAATAAGCATTTTCAGAAGACCAAATCAAAGTTTTTAACTTGTTTTTTAAACTTTAATCATTGGGAAATTAGGTCTTTGTGACTTTGTTACACGTCCTAATCCGTGTGGGATAGGTTGGGGTCTGACAGATTATTTCTCACCCAATTCAAAACCACATGTTTCTTACTAAACGAATTGGATGAAATAAATTTTGTTATGAAGACAAAGACGCATAAGTTGGCATAGCTCAAGTGGCAAAGAACTTGACATTTATAAGTCTCCTTCAATGCATAAGTTCGGTGATATCCCCTCTCCCATATCAAAATAAAACATAAAATAAATATTGTTATGAAAAGGGTTAATTACAGAAACACCCCCTGTGGTTAGGCCTTTTATCAGTTTCCCCCTATACTTTAAATTTTATCACTAATACCCCCTGTGGTCTGGACTAAAGTGAAATAGTCATTTTTTCCGTTAAAGTTAATGGAAAACGGGTAAAAATACAAAATTACCCCTATTACATGCTAATAAGAACACCCTTATATGCTTAAATGTTTATTTAGGCATATGTGGTATATTATTATATTATTTTGATATTATATTTGTTGTTAGAGACCATTCTGTAGTCACTTTGAGGTACATTCATGAGAGTAAATTTATTTAATTTTTTATTTTATTTTTGATCTATCCTTGGACACACACACACACACACAGAGTCTTGGCGATATATTATTTATTTTTTATTTTTATCTACTCTTAGACACACACAATCTTGGTGATATGTTAGTTTTTTTTAATCTACTCTTGATCACACACACAGTGAAATCCAGTGTAGTGATGTACTAAGATCTAAAAAAAAAATTTATCCCCAAATTTTTTTATGTGTGTGTGTGTGTCAAATTCGCTCTCACAAAGGTACCCCTAAGTGACTACATAATGATCTTTAACAACAAATGTAATATCAAAATAATATAATAATGTACCACTTATGCCTAAATAAACATTTAAGCATATAAGGGTGTTATTATTAGCATGTAATAGAGGTAATTTTGTACTTTTATCAATTTTTCGTTAACTTTAACGGAAAAAGTGACTGTTTCACTTTAGTCCAAACTACAGGAGGTATTAGTGATAAATTTTAAAGTACATGAGAGTATTTGATAAAAGGTCTAACTACAGGAGGTGTTTCTGTAATTAACCCTTATGAAAACTTGGAGGTAGTTTTGATTATTTTAGCTTGCCTCCTTAGTAAGTTTTCTTTTGAGAAGAAAAGGGGAAATGTTATAGCATTTTGTCCAAAAGGACAGAATTAAGAACACAAGGAGGGCATCTATTATACCAAACAGATTTGTCCTCGATCGATAAACTAAATTTTGCTAAATTGTGAGCAACAACATTACATTTTCTGTTAGCACATTGGATCACAACCTCTTCAAAACTCCGAAGCATGTTTTTTATGTCATCAATGATTTGCCCGTGAGATGCCAAACAAGGAGCTTCATCTTTGACCTGACTTGTGATTGTAGTCGAGTCCACTTCAAACACAACCTTTCGTAACTGCATAGGTATTAATGGTAAAACTTCAAACACATGATTAAGGGTGCGTTTGATAAAACTGAAAATTAAGGGTGCGTTTGATAAAACTGAAAATTAAGTGCTGAAAATTAAGTGCTGAATTTTAAGTACTGAAAATTTTAAGTGATTGAATTTGTAATACTAAAAACAGTGCTTCAACTACTGAAATAGAATGCACTCAGTGATTATTTTCAGTAGAAAATTTTCACTTAAAGTTTTCAGTGGTTTTTTGGCTACTTTTTCAATTAAGTGATAAGTTATCAAACGCACTGAAAAAGAATAAGTGCTAAATCTTTTCATTTTCAGCATTTAATAGGGTTATCAAACATACCCTAAGTGCTGAAAATTAAGTGCTGGATTTTAAGTACTAAAAATTTTAAGTGATTGAATTTGTAATACTAAAAATAGTGCTTCAACTACTAAAATAGAATGCATTCAGTGATTATTTTCAGTAGAAATTTTTCACTTAAAATTTTCAATAATTTTTTAACTGCTTTTTCAATTAAATGATACCTTATCAAAGGAACTAAAAAAAAATAATTACTGAATCTTTTTATTCAGAAAGTGTGTATTTAGCCCAATTAAAAAAAACTTGCATCACTTTAATATGAGACTCTAATTAGCCACAACCGGCGAAGGCCAAGAAGAAGAAGAGTGGCTGTAAGGGAAACCCGTAGTCCCGAAGATCCAAAGAAGAGGAGGAAGAAGAAAGAAGACGAAGACTGGTCGTAAGTGAATTATAACCCCTCAATCCATTTCATCATTTTTCCGAGAATCTCTCTGGTTTTCCCCAATTTCATTTTATTCCCATCATCTTTGATTCCAAAATTGATTGAAATTTGAAACCCACTTTTCAGTTTTAACATGGGATGGGCCTCTCTGTGAACATGATTACTCGTTTTCTTGGAAACATCTGTGTTTCCGACGTAACACACCGAAACCGGACTTCATTTCGTGCGAAAAGCACTGGAATTTCGTACGAAACCCCGAAAAGTTTCGAATGGAGTTTTAATCCTTCCTTGATTGGAGGGATATGCAGAAGAAGAATTAGAAACTTAGTTTGTTGATAATATGAGTTTAGTTTGTATGAGAATTTGATTTTGTTTAAAAATTAATTTTTCGCTCAGTCCCCGCCTAGGCCCCTAGGCGCTAGCCCCCCTCCACTGCCTAGAGATTTTTAGAACATTGGTCATTCTCATCCCCCAACCCTTCAAATTTCCAATTCAATTCGTTTACCTAATTAATAAAAGAATGGCCTTGAGCTTTTCTAAGGTCCAACACTTATTTGAGTCTCGAAACTCACACTATCAAAATATTGGCACCTGAAAAAGTGCACTACACCAACAACAATCATACCAGATGTGGGTACCGATTGATAAAAGTGCAAAACACATACGGGCATCGGTGCACTTATACAATAGATAGATATTAATTGGGGGTATCTTTGTGTTAATTAAGTTAAATTTAGTACAAAGTTTATATATATATATATATGTATATATAACGTTTTCTATATTCTATGAAGTGTTTGACAATAGATACAAGATTGGCGACTAAATATATGTAACGTTTTCTATATTCTATGAAGTGTTTGACAATAGATACAAGATTGGCGACTAAATCCTCATATGTTATCGAAGTTGAACTATGTATTATTATTGTAATTACGAACATAGACCTATCAAAGTGTTAAAGGGTAGTCTTGTATCTATGTAATAATATGTATATAGTGTCCCACATCAGTTAAATGTAGAATTAGTCTACTTAGTTAAGCCTATATATATTAGCCTCTTGTATTCTCTTTTATTCATTCAATATACAAAGTCTTTACTTTTACATGGTATCAGAGCACCCGATCTTAGGGTTCGTTCCTCTTGTTGTTGCCGATCAAAGTTGATCGAGAGTGTTTCTCATGTTCTATCAATTGCCGGATCTTTGTCCAAAATCGAGAAGACCAGCAGCCCCTCAAACCCTAGCAGCTGCTGTTCATTCGAAAGTTACTGTTCATTCGAAGTTACTGTTCATCGCAAAAGTTACTATTCATTTGCAGCCTCTAGTTTGTCTAGATCTGTTCCGATTTGGTCCTTTCTCAATATGTTTTTGCTCCAAATATGATTTTTCTCTTTTCTCTTATTCTTCATGGAGTCTTAAGGCGGTTAACTCACTACTCGAAAGTTGAATGGTTCCAACTTTCTTCAATGGTCTAGGGCTGCCACCATTGCCCTTACTGGCTTGGGTTTTGATGATCACCTCACCGGCTGCTCCTACCACCGATGAGAAGGCAATTAAGCAATAGAGACAAATGGATGCTCAGACTGTTGCACTTCTTTGGAATTCTATGGAACCGCAAGTTGCGGTATGTGTGGTCATTTGGGCACATGTAAGGAGATTTGGGAGTATGCTCATCTCATGTACTCTAGTGCTTTGACTTGGATGTACGACCTTTCTAGTGGAAGAGTTGAATAGCGTCCTTCCTATCACTACCGATGCGAAGGAACAACAGAAGCATAGAGAACAGATGGCAGTGATGAAATTTCTTGTAGGATTGAAGTTTGATTTTGAGCCCATTCGATCTCAAATTCTTGATGGTGCCTCTCTTCCCTCTCTTGTTGAGACATATCAACGTGTTCTTTGGGGCACTTCTCGGATCCGACTACTCCCATTCTTGCGGCTACCGACCACTTAGCTCTTGTTACTCAGGCTCATCCAATTGGGAGGGGTGGTGGTTATCCCCGTCGCGGAGGTGGAGGAGGACATCGTGGTAGACGTAGGGGTCATGGCAGAGGCCCACCACATCATTGTGAGAATTGCAACAAAGATGGTCATACTAGGGAAACTTGTTGGGATCTCATTGGTCGTCCTGGAAGGTATGCTAATGCTATTGTTACTCCTGCTACAATTTTTGATGATCATTTCTCGGTCTCTCGTGAAGAGTACTCTCAGTTCCTTCAGTTCCAGGCGTCTAAGTAGGCATCCGGTCCTAGTACCTCGCTGGCTCAGCAAGGTACTCCTATTGACTACCTCACATCTCGTTGTTCACCTTGGGTAATTGACTCTGCTGCCACTGATCATCTCACAGGTATATCGAACCTTTTTTTTTTATCTCTTGAATCATCCTCCTCATTACCTCCTATGACGTTAGTTGACGGTTCCTCTATCTCTGTTGAAGGAATAGGGACTGTCCAACCGTCCCCGTCTTTGTCTTTATCATCGGTTCTTTATATACCTTGTTCTCCTTTTAATTTAATATCTGTTTTAAAGTTGACTAAGGCTTAGTTTGGCCCCCATTTTGGTGCTTCTCCTTTTTTAAAGCACAATATCATGTTAATCCATTTGGTAACTAGTTTATGAGCTTTGCAAAAATTGAACTTAGGGCTTTTTGGGGGGGAGCTTTTAAAAGCTCTAGAAAGGAGCTTTTAAAAGCTCAAGGTTGCTTTTTAGTTTCATAATGCTTTTTTGAAGAGTAATATGTCAATTGTATAAAATCATCAAACAACTTAATAATAAATTTCATAAGCTACGTTTAAAAGCCACGTGGGGGCCAAACCAAGCCTAAGAGTCTTAATGCCTGTGTCTCTTTTTTTCCTGATTTTGTTCTTATTCAGGATTTGACGACTCGGAAGACGATTGACGTAGGGCTTGAGTCCGATGGTTTCTGCTATTTAGATGATCCATCTCTACTACCTACCTCTCCCACTTCTTGTCCTGCTATTGTATCTCCCCACCAGATTCATTGCCGTCTCGGACATCCTTCCTTAGCCAACTTAAAGCTGCTAGTCCCTAGTCTGAGTCATTTATCTTTATTAGAGTGTGAGTCATGTTAGTTGGGGAAGCATCACCGTGTCCAATTTGCTCCCCGGGTCAATAAAAGAGTGTCTCCATTTCAATTGGTACATTCAGATGTTTGGGGTTCACACCATATAACCTCCATTAAGGGGTATCGGAATTTTGTTAGTTTTGTTGATGATTTCTGCCGAATAACTTGGATTTATTTAATGAAAAATCTTGCTGAGTTTTTCTATTTTTTGTGCATTCTGTTATGAAGTTAAAATTCAATTTATTGTTCCTATTCAGACTCTTCGTAGTGATAATGCACAAGAATATTTCTCTCATTCATTTACTATGTACATGAACAAATGTGGAATGCTCCACCAGTCATCGTGTGTGCATATACCTCAGCAAAATGGTGTTGCGGAAAGAAAAAATCGTCACTTGTTAGAAGTTACCCGCACCTTATTATTTGGAACGAGGGTTCCAAAATACTTCTGGGGGGATGCGGTTCTTATTGCCTGTCATTTAATAAATCGTATGCCCTCCTCTGTTCTTGATGGGTGTACTCCTCATGCTACATTGTTTCCTATTGAACCTCCGTTTCCTGTTAGTCCCCGTGTTTTCTTCCATCAGCTTACACCGGGTACTGATAAGTTAGACCTACGTGCTATCAAGTGTGTTTTCTTAGGGTACTCTCGAGTTCAGAAAGGGTATCGTTGTTGTAGTCCTACCTTAGGCTGTTTTTTTGTGTCTGCTGATGTTACCTTTTTTCAGTCAACTCCATATTATTCTGAGTCTCATTCCATGACCGATCCTGATTTTATGCTTCCCTTACCTCTTTCTGTTCCTTTGGCATCTTCTGTTCTTCCCATTCCAGAGATTTCATCCCACTTAGATTGCCCTAATTTGCAAACATACACTCGTCGTCGTCCGATTGTTGATACTATTCCGGATTCCGCTGCTCTGCCAACTGCCTCCGCGTCTTCAGATCCGCCTCTACCCGAACTGACCTTCCAATTGCTCTCCGGAAGCGTAAGCGTTCTTGTATTTCTCATCCTATTTCCAATTTTGTCTCTTATGATCATTTGTCTCCTGTTTTTCTTTGTTTGTTGCTTCTTTGTCTTATGTGTTTGTTCCTAAGACTGTTGCAGAGGCTGTTACCCATCCAGGATGGAGACAGGCTATAGAGGATGAAATGTTTGCCTTATGGGATATTGGTACTTGGGACTTAGTTCCTCTTCCCTAGGGAAAGACCGTTGTGGGATGCCGTTGGGTGTACACTGTTAAAGTGCATCCTGATAGCACGTTAGATCGCCTGAAAGCCCGCCTTGTTGCCAAGGGCTACACCCAAGTTTATGGCCGTGACTATTTTGAGACGTTCTCTCCTGTGGCTAAGATTACTTCTGTTCGTCTCTTCATCTCCCTTGCTGCCACGTTTCACTGGCCTTTACATCAGTTGGATGCTAAGAGTGCATTCCTCAATGGCACTTTATTGGAAGAAGTGTATATGGAGCAACCACTTGGGTTTGTTGCTCAGGGGGAGTCTAATATGGTTTGTAGATTGAGAAAGTCTTTGTATGGTCTAAAACAATCTCCTCGTGCCTGGTTTGGTAGATTCAGTGATGTAGTTGCTGAATTTGGACTCCAAAGATGTGGTGTTGATCATTCAGTCTTCTATCGCCATACTGCAGCAGGTAAAATCTTGTTGATTGTCTACGTTGATGATATTGTTATAACTGGAGATGACTCCAAGGGTATTCTGGAGTTGAAGTTATTTCTGCAGAATAAATTTCGAACCAAGGACTTCGGACAACTTAGATATTTTTTGGGTATTGAGGTTGCTAGATCAAGTGAAGGGATTTGCTTGTCGCAAAGGAAGTATGTTCTTGATCTCCTGACAGAGGCAGGGATGTTAGGATCTAGACCTGTGGATTCTCCTATGGATCCTAACACCAAGTTACTATCAGATCAAGGAGAGTTATTGGAGGATCCTGAACAGTATAGACGAGTGGTTGGTAAACTTAATTATCTCACTATTACTAGACCTGACATTGCCTTCGCGATAAATGTAATTAGCCAATTCATGAGTTCTCCTCGAACCATACATTGGGATGCATTGGTATGGATTGGGCTGGATCCCCTGGTGATAGGAGATTCACCACAAGATACTGTGTTTTAGTTGGAGGATATCTTGTGTCATGGAAAAGCAAGAAGCAGACAATTGTTGCTAGGTCAAGTGCTGTGTGAGAATATAGGGCTATGGCACACACTATGTGTGAGTTAGTGTGGATGAAGCATTTACTAGAAGAACTTGGGTTCACCCAATCTAGTCCTATGGATTTACTTTGTGACAACCATGCTGTCGTTCATATTGCTTCTAATCCAGTATTTCATGATAGAACAAAACACATTGAGGTTGATTGTCATTTTGTTCGGGAAAAGCTTCTAGAGAAAGTAATTCAAACTGTGCACGTGAAGTCCGCTGACCAGTTAGTAGATTTGTTTACAAAAGCCTTAGTTGGGACTCGGGTTAAATATATTTGTAACAAGCTTGGTGCATATGATATGTATGCTCTAGCTTGAGTGAGAGTGTTAAAGGGTAGTCTTGTATCTATGTAATAATATGTATATAGTGTCCCACATCAGTTAAATGTAGAATTAGTCTAGTTAGTTAAGCCTATATATATTAGCCTCTTGTATTCTCTTTTATTCATTCAATACACAAAGTCTTTACTTTTACCCAAAGGTTCAATTAATCCATTATTAACTTATACATACATACAATCAAGATTGAAGTTATATTTCCACACGTCTCTCAGTGTTTCCAAATTTTATGGTGTTTCTAAAACATTTCTGTTTTTTGCCAGTCAAAACAATTGATCAGAAGAAAGATAGAAGAATGATTGATATTTTATTCATTCACAATGTGTGTATATATATATATACAAGCTAGGAAATAAAGAAGAGAAAAGGAAAGAAAAGAAAAGGAAATAGACAACTATAATCAATTACAATCAATCTATTCCTAATTAGTCCGTGAATAAGTTTGACTATAATAAATATATATTCCAACACTCCCCCTCAAGCTGGAGATGGAGCAAAGATATCAATGAGACCCAGCTTGATCATAGACGACTTCAGGAGAGAGGGACCAACAGACTTTGTAAACATATCAGCAGCTTGATTGGAAGAGGGCACAAACTCTGGGACAATGATTCCAGAACGAACTTTCTCTCTAATGAAATGAACATCCACTTCAATATGCTTAGTACGTTCATGGAGAACCGAATCAGAAGCAAGTATAAGTGCAAACTTGTTGTCACAGAACAATGTAGATGAGCCATTAACCGGATAACCCAACTCCTTCAGAATAGAACGCACCCATAGAAGCTCACATGTTCCCTGTGCCATGGCACGATACTCTGCCTCAGCGGAAGAACGAGAAACTACAGCTTGTTTCTTGCTTTTCCATGAGAGAAGATGATTCCCATAGAAAGTGCAGAATCCGGATGTGGACCAACGAGCACTCTTAGACCCAGCATAATCAGCATCAGTGAAGTAGGACACCCCAGATTGTATACCTGTAGAATAAAATAACCCAAGACCCGGACAAGTCTTGAGATACCGGAGTATATGATGAACAACATCAAGATGAAATGATCGTGGAGCATGCATAAATTGACTCACAACACTGACTACAAATGTAATGTCAGGTCGAGTGTTGGTCAAGTAAATAAGACGTCCAACAAGGCGTTGATATACTGAAGCATCAGGAAGGAGTTCCCCAGACTCAGTAGATAGCTTATGATTGGGATCCATAGGAGTGGAGGCAGGACGACATCCCATCATACCTGTATCTTGCAGAAGATCCAGAGTGTATTTTCGTTGAGACAGTGATATACCTTGACGAGAGCGAGCAACTTCAATCCCGAGAAAGTATCGAAGGGGCCCCAAGTCCTTAACATCAAAAGATTGACTGAGAGCCTTCTTGACTTTGGTAATGCTTGGAGCATCATCCCCTGTAATAATGATATCATCAACATATACCAGGATAATAATTGACCGGCCATCAGGTCGATGATGGGTGAAGCAAGTGTGATCAGAGTGGCATCGAGTGAAGCCCAAAGATAAAATAACCTCACTAAAGCAGTTGAACCAAGCTCGGGGAGATTGCTTCAGTCCGTATAAAGATTTTCGAAGACGACATACCTTCCCTGAATACTCCTCCTCAGCCCGAAAACCCGGAGGAGGATCCATATAAATAGTCTCATCCAAATCCCCATATAGAAAGGCAATTTTAACATCCAGTTGATGCAAGGGCTAGTTGTGAGATGCTGCCAAAGAGATTATAAGCCGAACAGATGTCAATTTGGCGACAGGAGCAAAGGTAGCACTAAAATCCTTGCACGGGATTTGAGTAAAGCCCTTGGCCACTAGACGCTCCTTTTATCGCTCGATAGTACCATAAGCCTGATACTTAATAGTGAAGACCCACTTACACCCAACAGTTTTCTCACTCGGAGGGAGAGGCACAAGTTCCCAAGTCTGATTACGTTGAAGGGCATCCATTTCCAAGATCTTGGCAGCCACCCACCCACTGTGGATCCTGTAGGGCTTCAGAGACAGACAGAGGGATGGATGTGGAGTCAACTTGACTAAGAAAAGAGCAATAGGAATCTGAAAGTCCCAGATAAGAAACATACTGATCAATGGGGTGATTAGTACTAACAGAAAAACCATAACGATTAGGAGGACGACGAAGTCTAGAGGGATATCTAGGGGAAACAGAAGGTAAAGGTAGAGAAACATTACCAGATTCCGCTGAAGATATTGGAAGTGGAGTCTGAGCAGGAGGCCGGCGAGAGTACACCTGAGTAGGAGCAGTAGTGATAACCGGCGGAAGGTTAGAAGAAGGCTCCAGAGGTTGGTCAAACAGAGGAATAGGACGCGGAGGAGAGTTTGAATCCTCGGAGACTTCGGATGAAGGAGGATTAGACACAGACTGAGGACCTGCAAAAAACGGAGTATCTTCCAAAAAAGTGACATCCAAAGAATGATACATATGACGAGTGGTAGGATCATAACACCTGTAACCTTTTGACATAGGTGAATAACCTAAGAAGATGCAGTGGACAGCCTTGTTATCTAATTTTGTTCGAGTTGGACTGCGATCTTGGACAAAGCATGTACAACCAAAGACCCGAGGTAGGATAGGAAAGAGGGTTTTATCGAGCTGAAGAAGTTACAGAGGTGCCTTGCCTTGTAAAACACGACTTGGAGTCCGGTTAAGAAGAAAAGTGGCTGTAAGAACGACCAGATGCCAGAAATATTTGATTACATTCATTCCGCACAGAAGACACCTAACAACAGACATGATGGAGCGGTTCTTTCGTTCCACCACACCATTCTGTTCTGGAGGGTAAGGACAAGTGAGTTGCTGGAGAATACCCTGTTTATTAAGCTCAGCCCAAAACTGATTAGTAATATATTCACGACCATTATCAGAACGTAGATTACGAACAACTGTACTAAATTGGGTCTTAACCATTTGTAAGAAGTTAGAAAACAAGGAGAAAACTTATGATTTCTTCTTAAGCAAATAAACCTATGTACACCTAGTGTAATCATCAATGAATGTAACATAATAACGGTAACCAGAAATAGCAGTAATTGGGGAAGGGCCCCACACATCAGTATGGATAATATCAAAAGCAGACGGTGCAAGATTCATGCGAGGTATTTAATAATGGAAAAAGTTGACAAAGATAATGAAAGTTTGCATGACCCAAGCGGGCGTGCCACAATTTTATTGACTCTAAAGAAAAACTAGAAGACTTGGAAGACTCAGGCAAAACAGACGCCTGAAGACTCGACGACGACAAACTTAAACTCCCGCCAGGTAGATCACCAAAATAGTAAAGGCCATCCCGCTCATATCCCCTGCCAAAAATCTTCTTCGAAATCCGGTCCTGCAAATGACAACAATCTGGTAAGAACACAATTTCACAATTACGAGATTTTGCAAGACGACTCACTGAAAGAAGATTATAACGAAAACTAGGGACATGAAGAACAGACGATAAAGAGATACTAGGAGAGAGGAAAACATCGCCTTTACTTTTGACATAGATAGTGGACCCGTCGGCAATACGCACAGATTGGGAGATAGGAATCAAAGAGGATGAAAACAAGGACAACTTACCAGTCATATGATCACTGGCACCAGGATCCAAAATCCACGAGGGGTTGCTAGACCCAACATGGAGTGCAGTAGAAGGAGTACCTGAAGCCAAAGTAGCAGTGGGAGTGGTACCAGAATGAGAACCTTGCTGAAGTAATGCCCCTATTTGAGATTGAAGGTGGCCCATCTGAGTCTGGAGTTGAAGGAGATCCGGAGTAGTAGTCGTCTCAACCATAGCAGCAGTGTGGGATGGACCCTTTCCTTTATTTCGGGCACCTTTCTCACGAAGTTCAGGATGGAGTTTGAGGCAGCGATCCTTAACGTGACCCATATTACCACAGTGAGTGCAGAAAGGGCGATTACCAGATCCAGGAGGACAAGTGAATGGGCCTGTCGGGGCAGCAAGAGCCATATGATCAGGCACTGAAGTGGGCTCAGGTAAAGCCAGAGGTTGAAGCAAGCGACGACGTCTCTCATCTCCATCAATAGTAGCAAAAGCCTCAAATAAAGAGGGCATAGGGGATGTGTTTAAAATCTGAGTCCGGAGAGATTCGAACTCAGGTTTTAGACCCTTCAAGAACTGGTAGGTGTGATGGCGATTGAGACGACGGAGAGCAATAGTAGCTGCTTCAGGCGGAAATTCACTAAGAGGCTCATACTGAGCCAGTTCCTCCCAACGGGACTGAAGGTAACCAAAATAATCAGCAACTGAAAGACCTAATGTAGCCTGAGAAGCCTGTGCAATGTCCCAATAAAGTTCGAAGATACGGGAATCATTGCACTTATAAGCATACATTTGAGTCAGAGAGGTCCATAGGCTGGAAACAGTATCATGAAACATGAACATATGATAAATCCGATCTTCCATAGAGTTTAATAACCACCCCAAAATGGTGCAGTTATCAATATCCCACTGAGCAAATGTAGGATCAGAGAGCGCTGGTTTGGGTACAGTGCCTAGAATCCATCCAGACTTACCTTTGCCTCCAAGATAGAACTAGAAAGAACGGGACCATGCGGCAAAGTTCCTTCCACTCATCAACACACTAGTAACCTGTTGAGCAGGGGTGTGTTGAGAAAGAGACAGATCTGAACGAGCATAATCAGTATCTTTTCCGTCGTGAGCCACATCGGAGTGTCTGAACCCAAGAGAAAACCAACAAAAATTTGGAAAATCGAGAAGATGGAGGGCTGCCCAGAACAGGTAGAGCACAAATGGGGCAACCGGAGACCAAATAATGGTCTGAAAGAGAGATGAGAAGGAGCACTAAGGCTCTAATGCATCACAGGGATGCAGGAGAGGCCCACAGAGGGGCGAAGGACAACACAGAGGCTGTCGGAGAGGCACAAGGGCCTCGGTGGGGACTTGGGAGGTGCGCCGGAGCCCTGGGGCCCTGGGGGGCTTGTGGGACCCTCGGCTGGTGGTGGGGGGCTGCGCCGAGGTGGGCCGGGGGTGGGAGGTGGTGCGGCGAGCCTAGGAGAGGCTGTGGGTGGCGGCGGCTGGTGGTGGGGAGCTAGGGTTTGGTATTTTTGTTGTGGCTCTGATACCAAGAAGAAAGATAGAAGAATGATTGATATTTTATTCATTCACAATGTGTGTATATATATACAAGCTAGGAAAAACAGAAAAAGGAAATAAAGAAGAGAAAAGGAAAGAAAAGAAAAGGAAATAGACAACTATAATCAATTACAATCAATCTATTCCTAATCAGTCCGTGAATAAGTTTGACTATAATAAATATATATTCCAACATGATCAAAATAAAATTTTGATCCTTGGTTGGCACTAGGATTCGAATCTACACAAAACTCGTAGACTTGGCCTTGAGCTCTGTCCTTACTATCTTGCGCTGCCTCGTTTTGGGTTACACACTCTCGACCTCCAGAAAGATGCTAAAAGCTTTGACCAACTCAAACAAGCCAAAGTACCCATTTGGGCATCATGTTTACTGCACAAATCGTGCGATTAGGCCTGAATCGTGTGCAAATTGACTATTTGGGTAGTGTTGTATGTGCGATGTGTTTGCAGCCTACAAGTGTTAAATTCTCAATTGCCCAAAGCTGGGACGACCAATTTTTGGCAGATCTTGGGTTGTATGTGGTCAACTTATCGAGCACGCAAAGCTCCGCTTCCCTTGAATTCAGTCTCTCTCTCTCTCTCTTGCCTATCTTACCCCTAAATTCCTCTTAGTCTCTATCTCATATTTAAAAGTCCATCCCTCTCTCCTCATTAAGACTCGGTTTGATAAAACTGCAAATTAAGTGTTGAATTTTAGGTACTGAAAATTTTAAGCGATTGATTTTGTTATACTTGCAACAATATTTAAAGTACTCAAATAGATTGAATTCAATGATTATTTTCCAATAGGATTTTTCCACTTAAAATTTTCAGTGGATTTTTAACTGTCTTTTCAATTAAGTGGTACATTATCAAACGCACTGAAAACAAATAAGTGCTGATTTATTTATTATTTCATTTTCAGAGCTCATTTGGGTTTTCAAACACACCCTAAGCGTGTATGTATTTTGTGTTTGCATATTGTATATGTAGATTAGTACAATTATTACTTTATTTAGCACATTTAATTAGTTTATTACTTAACTTTACTTTATTTCCTATGTTTAATTGGTTATTAATAATTACTAATATGTAGTAAGAACTATGTATTCAATTATACAACACAAGGTCACAATTATCTTTTGGACATTCATAATTACTTTGTAACCAAACACTTACATAATATGTTCTAACATAACTACTTTTACAATTCATACCCAAACACCACAATTTTCAAAATCCATTCATCACATAATCTATATTAGTATAACAAAAGCTCTCGCAAAGAACCAAGTGACGCATTGCTTAAGTGGCAAAGAACTTGGCATTTAAGGCCCTCCAAGGTATTTGTTCGAAGCTCAAAGTTGCCCTCATTGCATAACAAAAAAGAGAAAAAAAGCTATAACCTTGCGGTAAGAAGAACGCAGCCTAAAATAAAAAGTTAGCATCCGTTGCGTTGAGAGGGCCCTGGACACATTCATCTTTATAACATCACTCCAACTAAAAATTGGGATCGAATTGCAGGTAAGAAGAGAGATGTCGTTGGAAGCCCCGCCTTTCCAGGAAGCCTCGCGATGCGACGTCTGCAAATGCAGCTTCAACACCTTCAAGCGACGGGTACTCTCTACTGTCAATGAAATTGTTTTCTTTTTTTCTTTTTCTTTTTTTATTTTTTTTTGCATGTTTATTTATTCTTATTGTACGATGATGTCTGATCTGCAAAGGAGATGTGCTTTTATTTACTTTTTTGGTTATTTATCTTATTATGTTCATCTATGTTTCTCCTGAGTCCTCCTGTTTTGTTCTCTCTCTCTCTCTGTCTTTTGGGGAAGGGATGGGGGAGAATTGTTATGTACTAAAGTTAATTAACAAAGAGTTTGATGTAAGAGGAGGATGTTTATCCTATCCGGAATTTGTTTTATATTTTTTCAAGAAACGTTTTAAATTGCTATGCAGTTAAGTTTGTTTCATTCACCGAACGTTCTTATTGGTGCAGTTAAGTTTTCATCGCTCAGTTCATCATCTTGTACTAAATGTGAACACAGTATCGAGAATGTCTCTTTGACTGATTGGGGATTGCATATTTGAGGATTGAATGAGTCATTCTCATCCCCCAACCCTTCAAATTTCCAATTTAATTCGTTTACCAAATTAATGAAAGAATGGCCTTGAGCTTTTCTAAGGTGTAACATTTATTTGAGTCTTGGAACTCACACTATCAAAATACTGGCACCTGAAAAAGTGCACTACACCAGCAACATGTTGAGTGTTATGTTTTTTTTTTAGTTCTATTGTATTTTATTTTTATTATTTATCTTTAGTCAGGGGATCTCTGTGTAATTATCGTTTTCTTCTATACGAATAAAAGAGAGGGTCTCACTGATGTGAACCCTAAGCTTTCACAAATTAACATGGTATCAGAGCCACCCTAATGTAGGGATTCACCTTCCACTACCACCTTGCGCCACCACCACCAAACCACTACACATCACCAGACGAAATCACCGAGCCATACCCAGACTTGGCCGCAACCCACAAATCACCAACCTACACCGGCCGAACCACCCACACGCTGCGTCAACAACAACCAGACCACCCAGCCTCTCCCAGACCCACTTCAGCGACACCAACCAGGCCCGTAGCCACTTCGCAAACACCCATACTGGCTGTCTAAGCCTTGCATAGCCACCACACAGCCTACTGTAACTCTTTGCAGCTTTTTTTTTGGGGTCTTGTTGGTTCGTCTTTCATCCTGGCCTGAGCACCTCACCTATATCCCTTCTATCAGTTTTCTACCCTAGATTAGACAATTTATGCAAGTGTGCTGGTCTGATCACAACCATTCATATTTTTTTGGGTCCATCTTTGGACCACATGAATTGTCCATAAAAAGGGACAATTGCACCTGATGGGTGCTTATGATTACTAGGTGAGCCTTGATTTCATTCATCATTTGGTTGATTGCTGGTTGAGTGTCCATCTTCATCATGACGAAAGACGGTGTGACCTAAAAAGAAGCCGATGGTACAAGTTCTCCTGCAGGTAATGAGAGACTCATTACCGAGAACCGTGGGTCCAAGATCACCACAGTGTTTCTTAATGGTGAGAATTATTTGTTATGGTCTCAGTCGGCTACGTTGTGGCTAAAAAGTAGGTCAAAGTTTGGTTATGTGAATGGAACAATCAAGGTGCCTAGTCCTGAAGATCCTACTTATGCAAAGTGGGAGGTTGACAATTTTTTGGTAATGAGTTGGTTGACTCACTCTATGGAGCCAGAGATTGCGGATGGTTTTTTTGGGATGGAGACTGCCCAAGACATTTGGGACACCTTTGCTGAGACTTATTCTTGCAAGGGAAATGTTGCCCAGATCTATGAGTTGAGACGGACTGTTGAAGTCAAAGTCTAGGGAGATCGTTCCACTCTGCAATATGTTACTGCTTTAGGTTCCCTTTGGAAGAGGATTGATCATCTGATAACTCATCATCCAGTTGATGCGGCTTGCTTCAAAACATATTGAAAGTGAGGATTTTCAAGTTTTCTTGCTGGCCTTAATCCAGAGTTTGATCCAGTGAGGAGCTGGATACTTGGTATGGACCTTTGCCATATCTTCGGGAAGCGTTTGCCTATGTTCAGAATGAGGAAATTCGTCGCTCCGTTATGCTTCCACTGTCATCTGCTGGCAGATCTGCTTTGGTTTCTTCTAGTCATCGAGGGGGCAGGCCTCCAAATTAGCATAGGGATTCTGGCTATGAGGTAAGTGATGAAAAGGATAAACTTGGGTGTGACCATTGCAACCGTCCTAGACATCCCCGTGAGACTTGTTGGAGCCTCCACGGATGCCCTCTTATGTCAAAAGGAAGGGGTGGTGGCCGTAGCAGTGGTCGTGGTGGTCGTGGTGGACGAGGTAGTGGTGGACCACGAGCTCACATGACTACAGGATCAGAGTCTACTGATCAGGAGGATTTATCAGCTCCTACTTCCTCGTCTATGCCAGGTAGCATCAGTAGTACCGATATTGAGACATTGCGGCGCATAATGACACAGTTAGACACCTCCGCTTGTGCCCCTACTTCTTTTGCCCAAAAAGGTAATTATGCTAGTTTTTCAAGTGCTTTGCATGCTAATTCTCCACAACCATGGATCATTGACTCTGGAGCTTCTGATATGATCGGTCTTCCTAGTATTTTCTCGACTTATAATCCATGTTCAGGGAAAGACAAGGTTAAAACTGTCTATGTCAACTTGTCCTCTATTTCTGGTAAATGTGTCATTAATGTTTCTAATTCACTTGCTTTAACTTCAGTTCTTCATGTTCCTAATTTTTCAACTAATCTTCTTTCAATTAGTCGTTTAACTCGTGATTTGAACTGTTGTATAACTTTCTTTCCATCTTACTGTGTCTTTCAGGACCTCTCCACGAAGAAGGTGATTGGCAGTGGTAGAGAGAAGAATGGTCTCTATCTGTTGTTGCCTGATAGAGTTGAAAATGAGAGATTGATGAGTACTGCTTATACTTCACAGAGAACATTTTCCTTAAAGAGTTGTGGCTGTGGCATAAAAGATTAGGACACCCTTTCTTCTATTTGCTTTGTTATTTATTTCCCTCCTTAGTTTCCAATAATTGTGTTTTCGAGATTTCTTGTGAGGCTTGTCAACTCGGAAAACACCACCGTGTAACTTTTAATTCAAGTATCAATAAAAGTACTATTCCCTTTGCACTTATTCATACTGATGTTTGGGGTCCATCTCATATTACTACTTTGCAACTTTTATTGATAACTACACTCGCACAACTTGGGTACATTTGATGAAAGAAAAGAGTGACGTTTTTTTTATTTTTAAATCTTTTCATAAGATGATATGTACCCAATTCAGTACTCTTATTAAAATTGTTCGGTCTGACAAGGGGTTGAATATATCTACAGTGGTCTCATGCACTATTTTTCTGAACACGGCATGATACATCAAACGTCATGCACCAATACTCCACAACAAAACGGAGTTGCTGAAAGAAAGAACCGTCGCTTGTTAGAGTTTGCTAGGTCTATGTTGTTCTCTATGGAGATCCCTAAGTCCTATTGGGGGGGAGGCAATCTTGACTGCTGCCTACCCCATCAATCGTTTGCCTACTCGTGTGCTTGGTAAGAAAGCTCCTATAGAACTTCTTACCAACCCTTCTTCACTCTTTCCTGTTCCTCCTAAAGTGATCACTCTCCTTCCAGATGGAAATTGGACCCTCGTGCTCTTAAATGTGTCTTTGTAGGCTATTCTCCTACACAAAAAGGGTACAAGTGTTATCATCCCCCTTTTCGTAAGTGGTTCGTGTCTATGGATATTACTTTTGATGAAAAATTGTCTTACTTCCAGTCTTGCAAGCCCTCTCTTCAGGGGGAGAAACAGTTAGGTGAAGAGAAGTCTGTAGAAATGGTGCCATTTATTATAGGAGGAGAGGAAGAAAAAAAAAGGAGAGGAAAATAGGAGTGAAGAAAAAATAGAAGAAAAAGAAAGTGAAAAATTAGAAGTTGAGACTGAAAAAGGAGAGAGGAAAGTGCAGAGGATAAAAGGAAGGAGTTGTTGACCTATTCAAACAATAAAGGCAGAAGGATTTTTGGGGCAACAGATGAGAGGATCGTTTCTCCAATACCACTACAATTGACTTCTTCGAGTGATGAAGGTCTAGGTATTTCTACTCCTCCTAATCCCTCTACTCCTATTTTTGTTTCTTCCTTTGAAAATGAGTTGGATATTCCTATTGCTCTTCGCAAGGGCACTAGAGAATGCACCAAACATCCTCTTTCTAAGTTCGTTTCGTACTCTCAATTGTCTCCTTCTTATTAAGCTTTTGTGTCCAAACTCGACTCTGTTTCTATCCCTAATCATGTACAAGAAGCTCTCACCGATCCTTAGTGGAAATCAGCCATGGTTGAAGAGATGAAAGCGCTTCGCAAAAATGGCTCTTGGGAATTAACTGAGTTACCCCGTGGGAAAAAGACAGTTGGGTGCAAGTGGGTATTCACTGTGAAACACAAAGCAGATGGGACGAGAGATACAAAGCTAGATTGGTAGCCAAGGGCTTTACTCAGACCTATGGGGTGGACTACGAGGAGACATTTGCTATGGTTGCAAAGATGAACTTCATCAGAATCTTGTTGTCTTTAGCAGCAAATTTGGAATGGCCCTTGCATTAGTTTGATGTGAAGAATGCACTCTTGCATGGAGATTTAGAAGAAGAGGTCTATATGGACATACCCCCTGGGTTCGAGGATGATAAGAATAGAGGAAGAGTGTGTCGGCTCAGGAAGTCTTTATGTGGCTTCAAACAATCTTCTAGAGTTGGTTTGATAGGTTCTCGTAAGCTATGGTCAGATATGGTTTCAGACAGAGCCAAGGTGATCATACCCACTTCGTTAAGCACTCGTCACAGTGCAAGGTAACAACACTGATTGTCTCTGTAGATGGTATTGTCCTTACAGGTGGTGATTTTGAGGAGATGAAGCTGTTAAAATCATATCTGGCTACGGAATTCGGGATCAAAGATTTGGGAAGTTTGAAGTACTTCTTGGGAATTGAGGTAGCTCGATCCAAGGATGGAATTTTCATATCTTAACGGAAGTATGTTTTGGACCTACTCAAGGAGACAAGCATGCTAGGGAGTAAGGCAGTGGATACTCCAATGGATCCCAACGTAAAACTTGGGGATGATTCTGGTGGAGAACTTGTTGATAAGGGGAGGTACCAGAGATTGGTAGGTAAATTAATATATTTGGCTCATACGAGACCTGGCATTGCTTTTGCAGTTAGTGTAGTGAGTCAGTTCATGCATGATCCCAAATAACACCATCTAGATGCTGTGTTTAGGGTCTTGAGATATCTGAAGTCAGCACCAGGGAAAGGTTTATGCTTTGCTAAACATGGTCATATGTTAGTAGAGGCCTGCACTGATGCAGATTGGGCCGGATGTATTACTGATAGGAGATCAACCACAGCTCATTGCTCGTTTGTTGGAGGCAATCTGGTGACTTGGAGGAGCAAGAAGCAGTCAATAGTAGCCAGGTCTAGTGCTGAGGCAGAATTTAGGGCCATGGCCCTAGGTGTATGTGAGTTGTTGTGGATTCAAATTGTGTTATCAGATCTTGGTTTCGGACAGGACTCAATGAAGTTGTATTGTGATAATAAGTTGGCCATTAGTATTGCACACAATCCGGTTCAGTATGACCGGACAAAGCATGTGGAGATTGATAGGCATTTCATCAAGGAGAAGCTAACCAATGAGAGCATATGTACACCTTTTGTGAAATAAGCGGAGCAGCTAGCTGATATTCTTACGAAAGGCTTTGCAAGTCGACCGTTTCAGTTCATTCTTAGCAAGCTGGGCATGAGAGATATCTTCGCACCAGCTTGATGGGGAGTGTTGAGTGTTATGTTATTTTTAATTCTATTGTATTTTATTTTTATTATTCATGTTTAGTCAGGGGATCTCTGTGTAATTATCGTTTTCTTCTATATGAATAAAAGAGAGGTAAGCTTTCACAAATTAACACAACAATCATACCAGATGTGGGCTTTTATGTTTAGTTTTCACTATGGGAAGTCTAATACAGTCCTCCAAAGCTCATGAAAGGGAAAATTTAAAGAAGAGATTTTTTGGAACTGGTTTAATTTCCAGATAGGACGGCCGGTGGCCTCTGAGATCAGATCTCTTTCCTTTTGGATTTATTTGTTGTTAGGCTTATGTATTTATTCCCTTGTTTATGTTTTCATATGGAAAAATGCTGTGCTTCCCAAAATTGAATCCCAAATTTTGGTTCCTAATTGCTTTACTAGTTGTACCACATGCCGTGGTATGTGGTACCACCGACCACTTGCACAACATGTGGTACGACTATTATAGCATTTGGGAAGCATAACATTACTCTTTTCATATGTATTATCAGTCAAATGTGTTTGGAAAACTTTGTATCTGCTGGATATGTGTTGTAGTAGTGTTTCATAGGTCATATTTTATGATACAGTCAGTATTGTGATTCTTATTTCCTTAAAACGCATTTAACAAGGCGGAGTTTAAGTTGAGAACTTCTAGTCGAAGTCCTTGGTCTACTGGTACTTATTTAAAAAGAAAAAGTTTAAAAAGATCATCGGTTTAGTGGGAAACAACAAACAAAATGTTATACCTATTCGGTCACTTAATAATGTATAAAGATTCCATACCCTCCCTTTTGTGCGACCCCATCTCACATGTGGACAGACAACAAATTAAACAAACCAAACTCCTTTCTAATGGAGACAAATAACAACGTGCAAATATGCACACCAGAATGGGACTGGACTTGACACCAAGACCTTCCATAAACAAGCCTTTGATTTCATGTGAAGTCACCACTTTCAGCACCAATATACTCTCAAGTTTTAGAATATATATTTTGAGAAACTAGCTTTGAAATCTTTTGGGATTGTGTGATGCGACCTTATCTGCAAGTTTGATGCCGGACAGATTAAAATTCTAGCTTGGGAAGCTTTAATGAATTTCGGACAGTCCTGGTCAGCGAACCACAAGATCGACCTGATTTTAGCTGGGCTTGAGCAGAGACTCCAAGAAACCCGATCGAGCCGAGTCCAATAAGGTTCCTATGTCGATTTGCTGCTGCTATGTATGAGTTACTCACATGCGCTGAGCGTTCACTATTACATGTGTTTGAACTACTTTCATGCACTGAACGCCACTATTCTTAATCCCCCACCACGAACATGATCACTGAATGCTGGTACTGTTACTTGCTGAAACTTGTACTCAATGTGGCAAGAATTTTCAACCACTATATTTCTGAGGTCATGTGCAACTTGTGATATTCTTATATCTTATAGCCTCATCAGCATATGGTTCTTCCTCTCAAAGGCAAATAACCTATCTATGGCTATGATCTCATGTCACTAAAATCACTTATGCTAGCTTCTTGTATCTTATGTAAACTAGTTGCAGATTTAGGTCTCACCCTTCTCTCTCTCCTTTATTTATATTGGCAGCATCATTGCCGAAGTTGTGGCCGTACTTTGTGTGCTGAACATTCTTCAAATCAAATGGTACGAGCTGTACATATTTATATAAGGAAAACGCACACACAAACACACATATTTCAGAACTGATGGACTCGACTCTCTATCCATCATCCGTTTCTTATTTTGACTCCTATTTTCAGGCCTTGCCTCAATTTGGTGTTCATACATGTGTCAGAGTTTGTTCTGATTGTTTTAACCACGCTTCTCGGTAACTATCTTTTTGCTGCAATATGTATGATACATTCCAGCTGTATATTGGCTTCTTATATGAAAAAAAATAAGTGAATGTCGAAAACATGATAGTGGGATAATATACACACATGCTCTTAAGTAGGATGTTGAGATATGTTACCAAGTTCTTTGTTTGAATGACTGCAATTGTGAAATGATTTGTTGAACCTTATTGTAGTTTTAGTATATTATAAGGGATAGTTACATCAATACCCCTTGAACTATGCCTTTAAAACTTATAGCACCCCAAAACAAATTAACATGACGAATCGCCCCTTCGAGTTGACTTGCCTAGACTACATTAACTGGAAGTATAATTTTACTATGTTATCCTTGATCACATTGTGTCACTTTTGGAGTCCATTTTCACCAGTGACAGATAAAGGCCACAATGAGCATCGGCTTCGCCGTCTTCCCTAAACCGTTTTCTTATCTCTTCTGACCATAGTTATTATTATTATTATTAATGTTATTATTATTATTATTTTATTCTTTCTTGTTATATCTATAGAGATGTGGATACCATTACCAAGAGCGACGTAGAATCATTGGAACACACTACATCACTAATTAGTTCAGTATATCAGCCTCATCTTCTTCAAGCAGAATGACTGTGGAACTTTTGATAATGCTCCTCATTTGAGTTTAGCTCCTTGCGAATTCAAATGACCTTGTTGCAAGTGTTGAAGACTCGAAGATTGATATACATTGTTGGCCCATTCTCTGACAGCTTAAGCTTTTGGAGCAACTGGTGACTTAACATGGTATTCGAGCCTTTGTGAGATTGCGTCCCACATCGGATAAATATAAAAAAAGTTTGACTGATATATGTAGAACCAAGGGGGCTACTACTAACAACTTGAGCTTAAGCAATTTAAGGACCAATGTGGTAGGCCTGTCAAGTTGTTGGGCCAGTGGACCACTTGGGGTGTTACAAGTGGTATCAGAGCCAACCCCGGTCCCGTAAGGGCGTCGTGGGGGAGTAGAGGCTCCAGAGAGGGGTAGAGGTCCCGATGTAATATACCTTGTGTACTTTAATGGGCTGCTCTGTGGTATACCTTTTGTACTCTAATGGTCACCGATGATCTGCTTCTACACTGACCAGCCAAGGGGAGAATTGGGCCTACACGACGAGGACGCCACGTCTTTGAGTGGGGGTGATTATGAGATCTCCTCCCACATCGGATAAATATAAAAAGTTAGTCCGATATATGTAGAACCAAGGGGGCTACTACTTGTTGAGTTTTTCAGAAAGCTTAGGGTTCACTTAGTGAGACCCTCTCTTTTATTCATATAGAAGAAAACAATAATTACACAGAGACCCCTGACTAAAGATAAATAATAAAAATAAAATACAATAGAACTAAAGTTAACATAACACTCAACACTCCCCCTCAAGCTGGTGCAAAGATATCTCTCATGCCCAGCTTGCTAAGAATGAACTGAAACGGTCGACTTGCTAGGCCTTTTGTAAGAATATCAGCTAGCTGCTCCCCTGATTTCACAAAAGGTGTACATATGCTCCCATTAGTTAGCTTCTCCTTGATAAAATACCTATTAATCTCCACATGCTTTGTCCGGTCATGCTGAACCGGATTGTGTGCAATACTAATGGCCGAATTATTATCACAATACAACTTCATTGAGTCTTTCTGTCCGAAACCAAGATCTGATAACACAATTTGAATCCACAACAGCTCACATACCCCTAGGGCCATGGCCCTAAATTCTGCCTCGGCGCTAGATCTGGCTACTACTGACTGCTTCTTGCTCCTCCAAGTCACCAGATTGCCTCCAACAAACGAGCAATAACCTGTGGTCGATCTCCTAACAGTAATAGATCCGGCCCAATCAGCATCGGTATAGGCCTCTACTAACATATGACCATGTTTAGCAAAGCATAAACCTTTCCCTGGTGCTGACTTCAGGTACCTCAAGACCCTAAACACAACATCTAGATGGGGTTGTTTGGGATCATGCATGAACTGACTCACTACGTTGACTGCAAAAGTAATGTCAGGTCTCGTATGAGCCAAATAAATTAATTTACCTACCAATCTCTGGTACCTCCCCTTATCAACAGGTTCTCCACCAGAATCATCCCCAAGTTTTACGTTGGGATCCAGTGGAGTATCCACGGCCTTACTCCCTAGCATGCCCGTCTCCTTGAGTAGGTCCAAAACATACTTCCGTTGAGATATGAAAATTCCATCCTTGGATCGAGCTACCTCAATTCCCAAGAAGTACTTCAAACTTCCCAAATCTTTGATCTCAAATTCCGTAGCCAGCTATGATTTTAGTAACTTCATCTTCTCAAAATCATCACCTGTAAGGACAATATCATCTACATAGACAATCAGTGCTGTTACCTTACCCTGTGACGAGTGCTTAACAAAGAGGGTATGATCACCTTGGCTCTGTCTGAAACCATATCTGATCATAGCTTGCGAGAACCTATCAAACCAAGCTCTGGGAGATTGTTTGAGGCCATATAAAGATTTCCTGAGGCGACACACTCTTCCTCTATTCTTATCATCCTCGAACCCAGGGGGTATGTCCATATAGACCTCTTCTTCTAAATCTCCATGCAAGAGTGCATTCTTCACATCAAACTAATGCAAGGGCCATTCCAAATTTGCTGCTAAAGACAACAAGATTCTGATGAAGTTCATCTTTGCAACCATAGCAAATGTCTCCTCGTAGTCCACCCCATAGGTCTGAGTAAAGCCCTTGGCTACCAATCTAGCTTTGTATTTCTCTATAGTCCCATCTGCTTTGTGTTTCACAGTGAATACACTTGCACCCAACTGTCTTTTTCCCACGGGGTAACTCAGTTAACTCCCAAGTGCCATTTTTGCGAAGCGCTTTCATCTCTTCAACCATGGCTGATTTCCACTTAAGATCAGTGAGAGCTTCTTGTACATGATTAGGGATAGAAACAGAGTCGAGTTTGGACACAAAAGCTTTATAAGATGGAGACAATCGAGAGTACGAAACAAACTTAGAAAGAGGATGTTTGGTGCATTCTCTAGTGCCCTTGCGAAGAGCAATAGGAATATCCAACTCATTTTCAGAGGAAGAAACAGAAATAGGACTAGAGAAGTTAGGAGTAGTAGAAATACCTGGACCTTCATCACTCGAAGAAGTCAATTGTAGTGGTATTGGAGAAACTATCCTCTCATCTGTTGCCCCAAAAATCCTTCTGCTTTTATTTTTTGAATAGGTCAACAACTCCTTCCTTTTATCCTCTGCACTTTCATCTCCTCTTCTTTTTTCACTCTCAACTTCTATTTCTTCATCAATTTTTTCACTTTCTTTTTCTTCTATTTTTTCTTCACTCCTATTTTTCCTCTCCTTTTCTGCCTTCCTCCTCTCCTCCTACAATAAATGGCACCGTTTCTACAGACTTCTCTTGACCTAACTGTTTCTCCCCCTGAAGAGAGGGCTAGAAGTAAGACACATTTTCATCAAAAGTAACATCTATAGACACAAACCACTTACGAGAAGAGGGATGATAACACTTGTACCCTTTTTGTGTAGGAGAATATCCGACAAAGACACATTTAAGAGAACGAGGGTCTAATTTCGTCTGGAAGGAGAGTGATTGTGAATGAAGCAGACACAACCAAATACTTTAGGAGGAATAGGAAAGAGTGAAGAAGGATTGGTAAGAAGTTCTACAGGAGCTTTCTTACCAAGCACACGAGTAGGTAAACGATTGATGAGGTAGGCAGCAGTCAAGACTGCCTCCCCCAATAGGACTTAGGGATCTCCATAGAGAACAACATAGACCTAGCAGACTTTAACAAGTGACGGTTCTTTTTTTCAGCAACTCCGTTTTGTTGTGGAGTATTGGTGCATGACGTTTGATGTATTCACCCCCCTGTAGATAGCGAGTGAGACCACTGTAGATATATTCACCCCCCTTGTCAGACCGAACAATTTTAATAACAGTACTGAATTGGGTACATATCATCTTATTAAAAGATTTAAAAATAGAAAAAACGTCACTCTTTTCTTTCATCAAATGTACCCAAGTTGTGCGAGTGTAGTCATCAATAAAAGTTACAAACCATCTATAGGCATTCAAAGTAGTAATATGAGATGGACCCCAAACATCAGTATGAAAAAGTGCAAAAGGAATAGTACTTTTATTGATACTTGAATTAAAAGTTGCACGGTGGTGTTTTCCGAGTTGACAAGTCTCACAAAAAATCTCAGAAACACAATTATTGGAAACTAAGGAAGGAAATAAATAACGAAGCAAATAGAAGGAAGGATGTCCTAATCTTTTATGCCACAGTCACAACTCTTGAGGAATATTTTCTCTCTGTGAAGTATGAGCAGTACTCGTCACTCTCTCATTTTCAACTCCATCATGCAACAACAGATAGAGACCATTCTTCTCTCTACCACTGCCAATCACCTTCTTCGTGGAGAGGTCCTGAAAGACACAGTAAGATGGAAAGAAAGTTACACAACAGTTCAAATCACGAGTTAAACGACTAATTTAAAGAAGATTGGTCGAAAAATTAGGAACATGAAGAACCAAGTTAAAGCAAGTGAATTAGAAACATTAATGACACCTTTACCAGAAATAGAAGACAAGTTTCCTTCTGCAGTTTTAACCTTATCTTTCCCTGAACATAGATTATAAGTGGAAAAAATACTTGGAAGATCGGTCATATGATCGGAAGCTCCAGAGTCAATGATCCATGGTTGCGGCGAATTAGCATGCAAAGCACTTGAAAAATTAGCATAATTACCTTTTTTGGGCAAGAGAAGTGGAGGCACTAGTGGAGGTGTCTAACTGTGTCATTATGCGCCGCGATGTCTCAATATCTGTACTACTGATGCTACCTGGCATAGACGAGGGAGTAGGAGCTGAGAAGTCTTCTTGATAAGCAGACTCTGATCTTGTGGTCAAGTGAACTCGTGGTCCACCACTACCTCGTCCACCACGACCACCACTACCACGACCACCACTACGGCCACCACCCCGCCCTTTTGACATAGGAGGGCGGATCCAACAAGTCTTGCGGGTATGTCGAGGACGGTTGCAATGGTCACACCAAAGTTTATCCTTTTCATCACTCACCTCATAGCCAGAATCCTTACGCTGATTTGAAGGCTTGCCCCCTCGATGACTAGTAGAAACCAAAGCAGATCTGTCGGTAGATGACTGTGGAAGCATAGCGGAGCGACGACTTTCTTCATTCTGAACATAGGCAAATGCTTCCCGAAGTGATGGCAACGGTTCCATACCAAGTACCCGGCTCCTCACTGGATCGAACTCTGGATTAAGACCAGCAAGAAACTTGAACATCCTCTCACTTTCAATATATGTTTTGAAGCTAGCTGCATCAACTGGACAAACTGGATGATGAGTTATAAGATGATCAATCCTCATCCAAAGGGAACCTAAAGCAGTAAAATATTGCATAGTGGAACGATCTCCTTGGACTTCGACTTCAACAGTCCGTCTCAACTCATAAATCTGGGCAACATTTCCCTTGCGAGAATAAGTCTCAGCAAGAGTATCCCAGATGTCTTGGGCAGTCTCCATCCCAAAAAATCCATCTGCAATCTCTGACTCCATAGAGTGAGTCAACTAGCTCATTACCAAAAAATTGTCAACCTCCCACTTTGCATAAGTAGGATCTTCAGGACTAGGCAGCTTGATTGTTCCATTCACATAACCAAACTTTGACCTACTTTTAAGCCAAAATGTAGTCGACTGAGACCATGACAAATAATTCTCACCATTAAGTAACACTGTGGTGATCTTGGACCCAGGGTTCTCGGTAATGAGTCTCTCATTACCTGTAGGAGAACTTGTACCAATGGCATCTTTTTGTGTCACACCGTCTTTCGACATGCTGAAGAGGAACACTCAAACAACAAGAAACAATGAATGGAATCAAGGCAGCCTAGAAATTATAAGCACCAATCTATGGACAAGTCATAGGGTCCGAAGACGGACCGAAGAAGAAGAAGAAAAAACGGATTGCGATCAGAATAGCCCAATTATGGTGAGTCTACCCTAGGGTTTAGAAAACTTGAACAGTAACGATGAAGAGTAGCGATGAACAGTAACGTGAACAGTGCCATGAGCAGTAGCGATGAACAGTGCTGATGAACAGTGCCGTGAACAGTAGCGATGAACTGTGATGATGAACAATGACGATGAACAGTGCCGTGAACAGTACGATGAAAATAGTGACGTGAACAGTGTCGGTGAATAGTGCTCAGGTCATGTTTGTGGGTTGTGGCTATGGTGGTGGGAGGATCGAGTCCCCTATTAGGGTAGCTCTGATACCATGTTGAGTTTTTTAGAAAGCTTAGGGTTCACTTAGTGAGACCCTCTCTTTTATTCATATAGAAGAAAACAATAATTACATAGAGACCCCTGACTAAAGATAAATAATAAAAATAAAATACAATAGAACTAAAGTTAACATAACACTCAACACTACTAACAACTTGGGCTTAAGCATTTTAAGGGCCAATGTGGCAGGCCTGTCAAGTTGTTGGGCCAGTGGACTACTTGGGGCGTTACAACCTTGCTTGTGGGAGGTCTCAAGTTTGAGTCTCTGTATCCTTTGTGGTTTGCATCTTTGCAGTTTGTTGTTTGTCTCCATGATGATGGAGTTTGTTTTTTGCCTCTCTACGCATAGGATGGGGTCGCACGTGAGGGAGGGTGTTGAAATTTGATAGATATTGTTTGGTCCATTCTCTAACAATTTGCGCCTTTGTAGCAACTAGTGATTTAACAAGAAGTAAAGGGGGGTGTGAGATTTATAAACTCCTTCAGGATCTTCTCCAGACGATGTAGAACAAGTACATGCACTTGATGCCTCACCTCCCCTCATCCATCTTGGCCTTCTTGCCTTAGGTTTCGTGGCTCTTGGTTATCACACTTTCCAAGAATGATCATAAATTGATACCTTCAAACAAACTCAAGAGAACACATTTGAAATGATTCATCTCTTCCTTCTATGCTTCGCAAAACACAATCATATCATCTGCAAAGCGCATATGACAAATGATGACTGATCTCAGATTCCCATTCCCCACTGCGAATCCCATCAATATTCCCCTCTCCACAACTCTTTACATCAACAATTGAGGGATTCCATTTGCAAAAGAGGATCACCTGTCTCAGTCCCCATAGAACTCCCAAAGAAACTAGACGATGAGCCATTAATGAGAATAGATACTTTAGTTGTTGAAAAACAAAACTAGATCCTTCTCATCCACTTCTAGCTTACATAGTACCCCTGTTCCATTCCTTCTCAGGCTAGAATCCACAAGGACCACAACCTTATTGGCATATCTTATGGCATAATACCCCTGTTTAACTTTGAGATGATTATGCATGTCTTATCAAACACATTAGTAAGATGATTACGGAACATTTTGGTTTTCAGCACTTAATCTTTTCATCAAAGTTTTTGAAATTGGGTTAACATTATTCTGGGTGAGGGTTGTTTACTAACTAACATGTTGTTGAGTGGCTTTTACCTTTTCATTGTTTATGCTAAACCTAGTACTTGTGCAGTCACATATAGATATTATTCTGCTCTTGGTAATTTGCTTTCACTTCCTACTCTGCCTTTCTAGTCTTTTTGTTATTTTCCAGCTTGTCTTCATGTTTAAGACACTTTCATTCTGAGTGGAGGCGTGCATTTTAAAGATAAAATGGAACTGCAGTGGTGAACTTTTTAATCTGTGAGTGCAAGGCATAAGAATTGTTCTTGGAAATTTTCCTTGTATTTTTTTGATGCAATGTAATTACAATAACAAGAGGAAATTGAAAATAAATTGAAGAACTAGGGTTTTGGGAAGAGAAACTCCATTAAAGAGCTTAAAAGCTCACTTGGTTTACAACCAAATCCAATACAAAACTCATCTTCTACTAGCCTAGCCAACTTATATTACCCCTATTGGGTTATACTACTCTCACATGTTGGTCACAAACCAAAATAACAAACAAACCACATTAAATGAAAATGTACAACACTTATGGCGTGTTGTATAACAAAATACTGCATCATACTCTCCCTCTAAAAAGAAGCGCGTCATCAAGTTTAAGAATTAGCTTCCTCAATTGCATTTGGGCGGTGGTTTTCCTCTTGATATTAATATTGGAAAATATTATGGTTGCCATGCATGTTCACTTGCATCGTCCACTCTTAAGAGAGGAAATAAGATGTAGCTTTGATATTCAAATGCTCAATTCGCCTTGATGGCCATAAAATTACCTATATATTCATCATCGTCAAATCCCCCCTCGATCCCATTATCACACAACTCAATGTCACACTCATCCCATGTAGGTATCTCGAAGTTGTCACTTTCAACAAACCCCTCAACAAAAACTCCCAAATCAAGCTCATCGTCACCATCTACACAAGGAAGTCCTTCGAGAGAGTCCGTGGCATTCTCTTGTAGATCCTCACATTCGTAGCCATACTCCTCTTTATAACTTCTTGTAGCAACATCATTCTCCTTTGGAGGCCAAAAAAGTTCAATAAAGTCCACTTCAATGTCCGTAAACTCACCACCATAGCAATCATCAAATAGTGGCTTCTTATCCAATTCCTCGTCATCTACATAGCCTAACAAGCCAATTCACAAACCACAACGAAACAGCAGTTGCTGAAACTTACTACCTCAACCCAATAGGAACAATTACAGCAAAAAAAATCTCAATTCAAGGTTGACGAACTTTAAACTGATTTACCCAAGTCAGTCGCAGTCCAACATTGGACTGAGATTCAACTCTTGGGAGACGGTCACACTAGTTCAACATTGGACTTTTTTTTTTCTCGAGAAATTTGATTTAAACCCAAAAATAGAACATTAAACTAGGAAATAAAATCTCTAATTCCAACATTCCCCCTCAAGCTGGGGCGAAAATATTGACTAGCCCTAGCTTGCGAAGAGATGACGGAAGAAGACTCGGTCCGACAGACTTAGTGAACATATTAGCAATTTGTTCACGTGAAGACACAAAATGTGGGATGATGACCCCTAACCGAACCTTCTCACGAATAAAGTGAATATCAACCTCAATGTGCTTTGCTCTCTCATGAAGGATTGAGTCAGATGATAACATAATTGCATACTTATTGTCACAGAATAAGGAGGATGAGTCCTTCACAGGAAAGCCCAGTTCCTTAAGGAGAGAACGAAGCCAAAGTAGCTCAAAAGTTCCCTGAGCCATGGTACGATACTCAGCTTCAGCGGAAGACAATAGTCTGTTTCTTACTTTTCAATGATATGAGATGATCACCACAAAATGTGCACAACCCAGAAGTAGAACGTCTATCACTTTTCGAGCCCACATAATCAACATATGTAAAACAGAGAAACCTGACTGTACTCCTGTTTTAAAGAACAAACCAAGACCTGGACAAGTTTTAAGATAGTGGAGAATGTGATACACAATATCCAAGTGAGAAGAGCGCGGTGAATGCATAAACTGGCTCACAATACTAACAGCAAATGTAAGATCTGGTCTTGTATTCGTTAAATAGATGAGATGTCACACCCCCAACCCGCCCCCACGGATTAGGACACGTATAACAAGACAATACGCACCCAAAATACACTAATAAGCAAGAACTATGTTAGTTATTAAGGAAAAACATGATTTGAAGTAACTTAAAACTACTATGCTGAGATAAAATAGCCCAAGGGCGAAATGGTCATTAATAAAATATGACAAAATTTTACATCAAAAAATAGCTCTTTGAGTCCCGGTTCCAATGCAAAAAACGGCGCATGAATTCGAATTTTCTACAAAGAGTTATGCCCGTTTCCGTAAAAGTCGCGAAAAATACCTTCAAAATCACTGTCTTGTGCAGAGGGGCATTCGACCGGTCGAGCGGGTCAATTCGACCGGTCCAGATACCCTCTGAACCATATTTTCCCCCATTTCACATTCTAAGAAGTCCCCAAACACACAAGTCACTTGGGGCTACTTCCCAACCAACTTAGAACTACCGAAAAGTGCACAAAAGCATCGAAAACTCATCAAATCACGCAATCGTTGGAAGATTTCAATTCATTCCAACCGAATTCAAGCATGTAACGAACTTAAGTTCTTTCCAAGAACTAGCATATACATGAAAACAATTTGAGGAGTTTGAAGCTTTATTAAACAAGCTTGAGTTGAATAACACTAGTATAACTTGTGCCAATTAGGCAATTCCGAGAAAAATACCTACCAACCTTTATAATTGAAAGTGAAGTTTTTATAGGTCAATGGGACCCCAAAGGTATCCTCTTGGCCTTTTAAAAGTTAAAACAAAACATGGAAACATTTAGAATCTAAGGGCTGGCAGTGGGTTTTTCGACCGGTCGAACGGGTCCCTTCGACCGGTCGAAAGCCCCTCTGCAGAACCATTTCTACAGCAGCAACTTTCAATCTGTCTATAAGAAGTTTTGGAACTAAAACTAATCCAAACATTTTTGAAAGCTTATAAAACTTCTTGAACATGATCCTAATGCACATTAGGATACTTCCAACCACTCTAAACTTGTACCCAAGCTCATTTGAATCAAATAAGACATTAACGCCTAAACATTGGTTCAACTTGCATGAATATAGAGTTTTTATCGAAATAGAGTTCAAAAGCTTTACATATAACTTAGTTACAAGCGACACTTGTCCAAAACTGGTTGTGACATACACCCGGACTTGCCGGAATGGTCCAACTTAACTAACACACAAAATCCATAGTTTTAACATAAGGAATTACATAAGTTCCTCTAAGTGTAACCCCAACTTTCACACTAAAAGCATTATAACTTAATTATCACAAGTCCAAACCATAATTTACATCATATTATACGATTGTAAACACGTACACGTAAGTCCTAGCCTTGCCCCAGTCCAAACTCGTTTCACCTCCTCTCCGAGCCTTGCTCCGAACCTGCGGTGGTTGTTATGTACCACAACAGAAATAGGAAAACGGTTTTCTTAAGCATTTCGCTTAGTGAATTAACTGACATGCTAGAGATGTCGTGAACATGTGTAATGCAGCAATTTAAGCACATAAGCATACGTAATCGCAGAATTCATGGGCTAATGGTTCATTCCAACTCGAAGACCTTTCCTTTGGTCCCGCGGCCACTTCTATTCCTTGGACATCCGTTCTTAAAGTGGATTTCTTCTCTTCTCCTCCCTTATTTCACCATAATGAACCATTATCCCCCAATCATTGCTTGACTACTTAACACATAAGCACATAGTCACATAATCATGAATATTTCTCACCAATTTAACATGAGAAATTCTAAAGTCAACATGAATTTAACTACTAAATCCAGAATTATTATCTATTAACTAACAATTGAAGCACATAACATGTACCCACATCAAAGCTTAAGTTAGAAAACTCACCTATTTCAGATTTTACCCAAAATTAAGCCACTAGATGCTGAATTTTGCCACAACCCAGCTCAAATCTCACTCCGGTATAATTTCCTACATGTATTCGGCAACCGTATCTCACCGATTAGAAAGGGTCACAAAATTAAGATGATTACAACGTAAAAGAATGGTATAGAAATGACCGTCTCACCTCCATGAGTCCGAATACGGCTTCGGTTCGCGAATTGGACGACGAACGGCGACGGAAAGGCGAATTGTCGATGTCGGAGTTACGGAATCTCGTCGTCTCTCTCCGAGCTCTCTCTTTTTCTTTGATTTTCTGTAATGTTTTGAGAGTTTAATCCCTCTCTTGACACATGCATGATACATGCAATGTGTTGGCAACACATTTTTGCCCTTTTGCATTTACACCCCCGAATGTTTCTAACTTCTTATTATGACATCCCCCCACACATTCTATTAACTACCCAATTATCTAATGAGTTTTTGTCTAAATTCCGTATGGGTCCCAAATTTTGTGAAATTGCTATCGTGCCTACTAAGTTTAAATCTTTTTTCATTTATACCCTTATTTGGGTGTCCAAGCTATCACCAAATGCTAACACCTATATCATCATATAATATAGAAGCATTTTAAACAAATATTCATGTATTCATATAAATGCATTTAATCACATAAAATGCAAATATTTTCATTCAGGCCCTTCACTGGGTCCCACTTCCAAACCTGTCCCACCTCACTGGGGACTTTTCCAGCTAGTGTCCCTCTTAGAACACTTTTTACATGGGCGAGTCCAAGCCTCCCTTTAATCCTTTTTATACACTAATTATATAAATTAATGCAGATTAACATGTTTATTAACCCTTTTTCCGGGTACGGGTGTTTCATGAGACGACCTACAAGACGCTGATAGACAGAGGGATCAGGAAGTAACTCTCCTAACTCAGCGGACAATTTCAGATTTGGATCCATAGGAGATGATGCCGGCCTACAACCAAGCATACTTGTATCTTGAAGAAGGTTAAGAGCATCCTTCCACTGGGATAAGGAGATACCTTGGTGAGAACGAGCAACCTCAATACCAAGAAATACTGTAGAAAGCCCAAATCCTTAATATCAAATGACAATCCGAGATCACGCTTCACGAGAATAATTCATGGCGCATCTTCACGTGACACCTGTGATGATGATATCATCGACATATGACATATACTGAGATAATAATGCATTGGCCTCTAGAGTTGCGTCAAATAAAACAAGTATGATCGGAGTGGCAGCGAATAAAATCCATAGTAAGTATTACCTCATTGAAACGACTAAACCATGCACGAGGAGACTGTTTCAGACCATAGAGAGACTTACGGAGACGGTAAACTTTCCGATAATACTCCCCCTGAGCGCGAAAACTAGGCGGGGGATCTATATAGATGGTCTTAGAGAGGTCGCCATCAAGGAATGCATTCATAACGTTCAGCTGATGAAAATGCCAAGAATATGATGTAGCAAGCAAAAGCAGAAGACGAACCGTGGTTAACTTAGCCACAGGAGCAAAAGTAGCACCAAAATCCTTACCAGGAACCTGAGTGAAGCTCTTAGCAACAAGCCGGGCTTTGTATCGAACAACAGTGCTATCTGCCAAATATTTAACAGTGAAAACCCACTTACAGCCAACAATACGCTCACCAGGAGGGAGAACAAGAAGATCCCATGTTTGGTTGCCCTGAAGAGCACTCATTTATACTTTCATAGCATCCATTTTGGATTTTGAAGAGCCTCATGAACTGATCGAGGAATAGAAATGGAGTCAACTGTACTAACAAAAGAGCCAAAAGCTGGTGACAGTCCCTGATAAGAAATATACTGGGAAATGGGATGGTTAGTACTTTGAGAAATAAGAAAGCGGGAAGGTGGGCGGCGAACACAAGTGGGATGACGGGCGGGGGGGAACAATATCAGGAGGTATATCAGAAACTAAAGGTGGAGGGCAGATACCTAAGTCCGAGAGTAAACTTGTAATGGAGCACTGGAAACAACAGGTGAAAGGGACTCAAATATAGGAAACAAACGACGTTGGACAGAAACATCCTCCACCATGGGCTCCACAAACGCTGGAAGAATGGAAGAACCTGAATAAAAATGAACAATTTCGAGAAAGGTAACATCCAAAGAAATATAGAAATGGCGTGTGTGAGGATCATAGCAGCGATACCCTTTAGACATGGATGAGTACCCTAGAAACACAATGGACTTCCTTATTATCAAGTTTGGTACGGGTAGGACTTTTATTTTGGACAAAGCAAAACCCGGGGTGCAATGGGAAAGAGAGTACTGCCAGGCTTAAGGACATGAAGAGGTACCTTTCCAAGAAGGACACGACTCGGAGTATGATTAATAAGTATGTAGCAGTGAGAACAGCCATGTCCCAAAAATATTTAGGGACACCTATACCACATAAGAGACATCTAACTACAGTCTACAGACATGATGTGGCGGTTCTTACGTTCCGCCACACCATTCTATTTTGGAGTATAGGGACATGTAAGTTGTTGAAGTATACCATCCTTATTAAGGGTAGTCCTAAACTCATCACTGATATATTCTCGACCATTATCAGACCGAATATTATGCACAATAGTATGATATTGAGTTTTAAACCATTTGTCAAAACTTTCTAAAGTGAGAAAAGACTTCAGACTTTTTCTTCAAAAGATAAACTCAAGAACAATAGGTGTAATCATCGATAAATGTGACATAATATCTGTGTTGGACAAAGCCGTGGTAGGTGAAGAACCCCATACTTCAGAGTGAATAAGATCAAAAGCACTAGGTACTCGGTGCATGCGAGGTATGTAAGAGGTGCGTGTATGCTTTGACAATTCACAAACTACACACTTGAAATTATAGCTTTTGCAAGCTTTATTTAATGGTGGAAATAACCAACACATATACTGAAAATTTGCATGTCCTAAACGGGCATACCACAAATTCAAAGTTTTAAGAGAAAAAACATAATTATTCGAATATGGTAAGACAGAATTATTGGAAATAGGATAAACAGTAGTTTGTAGGCTGGAAGAGGACACCCTGGTTGAAGGAGGTTCACCAAAGTAGTAGAGACCATCGTGCTCATACCCCCTGCCAAAAATCTTCTTCGAAGTTAGGTCCTGCAGATAGCAACAATTGGTTAAGAACACAACTGCACAATTATGATCTTTGGCTAACCGATTAACAGATAGAAGATATTAGGCAAAATTTGGAATAAAATCGATAGACGAAAGAGTAATATCAGGAGACAAATAGGTGTCACCTTGACTATGAATAGACATAGATGATCCATCAGTAATACGAAGCAATACGAACTAATTGGTCAATGGAAGTAAATGAAGAAACATAGGAAGAAAGCTCACCAGTCATATGATTACTGGCGCCGAAGTCCAGAATCCAAGTAGGATGGGTAGACTTACCATAAAGAGCAGTAGGAGTACTGTGGCAATAGTAGCTAGATCTAGAAGCGGAGGAGGAGGAAGTGCCAAGGCCCAAATGTGACTGCAGCTTGGCAATTTGGGACTGAAGCTCAGTAGAATCTGGTGAAGGTGGAACCATTTCAACAATGGCACCAGTACGAGGAGCACCCCTCCCACGACCAATAGTGTGACTGAGCACACGGCAGTGCTGGCAACGTGGACGGTTGCTAGTAGGACGAGGACCTGAAGTACCAAAAGGCGAGTATTGGCCCGAGCGGGCAACAAAAGCCATCTGGTCAGAGATTGGAGGGGCAGTCACAGTCGGTGATGCAAGAATATGACGGCGACGCTCGTCACCCTCAACGGTAGCAAAAGCCTCAAATAAAGAGGTTATGGGTACAGTATTTAGAATCTGGGTACGCAGGGCCTCGAACTCGGGTTTTAGGCCCTTCAAAAACTGGTACGTATGCCGACGATCAAGGCATTTGACTTCAACATCTCCATCATTAGGAAAGTCACTAATAGGCTCATACTGGGCCAATTCCTCCCATCGGGTATGCAAATAGCTAAAATATTCGGAGACAAAATGATCCAAAGTAGCTTGAGAGGCGTGAGAGATATCCTCGTAGAGCTCAAAGACACGTGAATCAGAATGGGCATGGGCATACATTTTCTTCAAAGCCCATGAACAGTGGTGTGAACATAAACATGTGATATATTGGCTCGCCCATCGAATTGAACATCCACCCCAAATAAAACAGTTATCAGAAAACCATTCTTCATTCTTAAAGTCAGTTTCCGTAGGTTGAGGTTCCTTACCGAGTAACCAACCAATCTTCCGTGTACCGCCAAGGTAAAGACGAAGGGAATTGGACCAAGCATGAAAATTCTTCCCATTCAAGACAACACTAGTGACCCGTTGAGCAGGGGTTGGACGAGAGAGATCCAGACGAGCAGGGGTTGAAACCGGGCTAGTGACAGACTTTGTAGGATCATCCATGGCAGCTGGAAGAGAGGAGTAGACAGCCGGTGGGCAGCGGCGGACTTAGACGGGGGTAACCGGACGTTTGGTTACCCGACAAGACGACAGGAGAGCACGGAAGGCTCCTAAGACATCAGGGACCGGACGGGCAGCCGGACAGGTTGCGGAAGAGGTCTGAGGAGGCCCGAGGTGGCGCAGGGGCTGGGGATGCGCTGGGCTGCGGCGGCTTGGTGGCGCAAGGGTTGGGGCTAGGTGAAGTGCAGCAGCGATGTGGGTGGTGGGTGTGGTGTTTGCTCTGATACCAAAAAGAATGTAGAGAAAGGGATATATTATTCATCTAACATGTATCTCTATATATCAATAATGCTAGGCACACACTCCAAACCACACCTCAAACCACACTCTAGTGTGAAAAATTCAAACAGCACAGAGTACATGCATTTAAAGCATATAGTGTGGTTTGGGGTGTGTGCCTAGCACTTCTCCTCTATATATACAAGCTAGGAATGTAAGAAAAGAAAGAGAAATAAAGTTAATTAAAGAGAGAATAAAATCAAATTAATGTGGTCAACATGACCCAAAAATAGAACATTAAATTAGGAAATAAAATCTCTAATTCCAACAGTTTTTACCATGACTGAGGAGTCAACTCTCAGGAGACGTTCACACTAGTTGCAAATTGGTCTTATTCAAGAAATTGGATTTAACAACATTATGTGAAATGGCATATGAATGACTGGGCATTTGATAGAATGAACTGATGCAACTGTAGACGCCGGGATGTTTTGCTAGTTGATGAAGTTTGTATGGTAACTTTGGAAAAGCAAATGAATTATTGGAACTTTGAGGAACTTACTGATTGCCAGCGTCCCAAGGTCTTCAGAGATGTGATCACATCTCACATTTTTATGTGGAAGGGGGGCTTCTTTACGGAAGATGTTGGTCAATATTATTACCGTACTGGGCATTTTCGTTTCTTGCCGTTGTTCTTTAGTTTTCCCCCTTCCCATTTCTCCAATATTTTAAAAATTCTCATCCAGGGAAGACGACAAACAAACTGCTTGGAATGGGGTTGATCATGTAACAGACACAGTATCAAGATTAGACATTAGTGCACAGGCAGACTTGAATTCCAAGCCAACTGCTGAACACTTCCCTGCTTTAGGCATTTCAGAGTGCAAGTGTGGAATGCCTTTATGCATTTGTGAAGCTCCATCTCCATCACTAGATGCTGTAAACTTGCTGGTAGATATCATTCACTTCTTTCAAAGTTGAAGCTGCATTTTCAGTGAATCCCATGGATATCATTCACTCATTTTTGTTTGTGGCAGAACAAAACTACGTCCAGCTTTACAGTTCAGTCACACCCTAAACCAAAGAAGACAGACATATTGCCAAAGAATAGAGCATCAACATCCAACACCAAAAGTGGGTATGTTAAGAAAAAATCCATTTTCTATTTCATCACAAAAGAGTTCTGCTATTTCTCTTGTAACAGACTAGAAAGTTAGTTAATTTTGACAGTCTTTTTTTTTTTTTTTTAATCTTTACCGCCACATAGTTTACTCCGATAGTTTATATCTTCCACTTTCTTGGTTATCTGGTACTTGTGCCTGTCCCCATGATATTCTACTCTTGGCATTTTTCTTTCCTTCTTCCCCCAACTCTCTGCTCTACCGCCATCTCAACTGTAATTAGAGATACAACTGAGCTGAACTGGGCCGAGAATTGGCTGTTCAACCTCAGCACATCAATTTTTTGGTACCTAGGCTTAGCTTGTTCTCTTGATTAAGCTTGACTAGAATAGCTCAAACTCGCTTGCTACATGAAGAAACTACCAACAAAAAGAAATAGAGTCGTCTCTGTACCTAATCAGATCCTAGTGTCCGAATGTATGTCGACAGATCTTGAATGAATATTAAAACTCATCCATAGATCACTTAAAGTAGATAGGTGATCAGCACTTACTTCATCGTTTTACAAGTCCAGAGGCAACAAAAATAATGTAATGTAAAGATCATTGAGGGGTGAGTGAAGACCAATCTATGGAATTAGCTGTCACTTTGTGCCAAGGTAATGCTAAAGGTTAGGTTTGTCTCCAGTTTATTGATCCGAACACATTTTATCGGCAGGAACACTATTCAATAATTCTATACTGTTTGAGAATTTCCCCTGGCAGTTAACTTGTGCAAAACTTTGCAGTATGGTTTTCAGTCTCGGTCAAGTGACCAGCAATAGTTTGGAGAAGTCCCAGATGGATTATGAAGTTAATGGAGAGGTATAAAACTCTACATCATCCTTTTGGAATAGTTAGTTCAAGGCTTAAATAAGTTTGCAAAAGCATATTGTGTGCTGAGAAATTCATCATTAACTGAGCAGATGTGTTACTGAACTGTTTCACAGGGTTTAAGAGAAGCAATAAAGAACGGTGACAACAGTGCTGTCAAGAAGCTTCTGATTGAGGTGCTTTTTATCTTAAATAACTTGTAAGGAATACAAAATTTAGGGATCATTAAGCTGAACATTGTGAAATTGGTAGGGTGTGGATGCAAATTACTGTGATAAGCAGGGATTATCTTTGCTACATCTGGTAGCCTCTCTATCTCTCTTTCTCGTGCTTGTGTTTTTGATTTGGTTTGATGTATCCAGTATTGTTTTTACGGCTTCCTAAGGCTTTGTTTAGTTTGTGGATTTAGAGAAGGAAAAGAAAAGGGAAAGGAAAACAAGAAGGAAAACTAATGCCCTTGTGTTTTCCTTCATGCTTAAACAACATTTAACGATAAAAAAATTTCAAAATATAATTGTAAAGTAAGAAAAAAAAAGGAAGGGAAATGACTCGCAAAAGTGTGTTTAAATTAATTCTTAACTTATTCTCTTCCTTCCTATTTTCCTTATTAACGAAACAAAGGAAAATGTTTTATTTTATTTTCTTTTCCTTCACTAAGTCCATGAACCAAAGCCAGCCTAAAAGTTGTGGATGTTATCATTTGATTTATGCTTGTAGGCCACAGTTTTTAATCAAACTGATACAACTTTTGCCCTTATGGAATATGGAGCAAGGGTTGACTGCAAGAATCCACAGGGTAATTAATTCTAAAATTTTCACATTGGTTAATTTGTTGATAATTTTTGGCTCCATTTGTTCTGACATAAAATTTTGTATGCTGAAATTTTTTTATGTAAAATTTTTACATGAAAATAAAACCACTTTCCTTCTTATTTTATGGTGTTTGGTTGATATCTTACAAGTTACAAGTAACAAAAGTTACAAAACAATGTATTAATAAGTAGGGGTGGCTGAAATAGTATTTCAGTTCAGTCATTTATTTCGGTTATATTTTTCGGTTCGGTATTAATGTTCAGTTTGGTTTTCGGTACTACACACATAAACCGAACCGAACCAAAAACCGAATTATTATATATATATATATATATATATTCTTTATAAGTTTTGCCCCTAGGGTTTTTATTATTATTCGGTTAACCAAACTGAACCAACCGAATTACATTTCGGTCAGTTAACAGTTGACAGTTTCCCAAACCGAACCGAATTTCTCCGAACCGAATGCCCACCCAGTGAAAATATTATAGTGTTTAATATTGACTTGCATTTGTATTAGTGTTTAATATTGACTTGCATTTAGCTTTTACATAAATATTATAGTGTTTAATATTGACTTGCATTTGTATTAATGCATATAGGAACACATCAAGTGAAAATATAAACAATGTATTGACAAGCACTTTTATAAACATGTGCATAAAAAATTCGACTTGCATTTACATTAGTGCATATAAGAATATGTACACAAGCGAGAATATATGTGAATATATAGAAACCATACATTTATAGCAGTATAGGCGTATATATGTTGACAGATGTGTGTATATGTGTACACACATACTGATTAATTGGTCATTTCATTTTTTACTATTGTTCGGAAAGTTTTCTGCTGATAATTTTCAGACTCTTACACTCATTTTCGTAGAATTTCTGTAAAACATCTTACGGACATCCAAGCACCGGAAAAGGCTGAAATTTTTGCAGAAGAAATATTTTATGTCGAAACAAACAGATTGTTAGAATTGAATGTTGATGAGATGTCTTAGGTTGACCTTTTTCTAGATTAGCAAAATGTTTATATTGCACTTTAGGACATTGGTAGTCATGTTTGCTGAAGCGATGTCAAATTGCCAATGACCATGCATAACACAACATTCCAAAGCCCTCCTGAAAATATTAGTCCACAAGTCTGACTGAATATGATTGTTTCACGCGAGTCTTTTCGTCACTTTTGGGTTTGTGGAAAAACAGATGAGAGTTGTAGGTGGTTGTGAGTCACTTGAATTTGTAGCTGTCTGACTGATTATTCTTATTATTTTTTAATCTCTTTTACTTTTCAGGGGAGACACCTCTGGATTGTGCACCCGCTATGTTGCAATACAAGATGCGAAAGAAGATGGAAGAAAGTGAGCAATTTGGCCCAACCTAGATCAGATTAGGGCAACAGTGTCTCACCTTTATCCCCAAAAATGGAAAAAGGAAAAAAACATGATGATTGTAATCGGAGTTTTGGAGAGGTGTGTAATAATATAAAACCCATCGTACAAAAGATTCTCATTCCCCACCATTGATGAAGTTATTGTGAAAATTTCCATTGCATCCTTGATGTTAAGTACGGTTCAGTTGGTTCTGTGTCCGAAAAATCAGTAGACTAGAATTCCATTATTGCTGGGCTTGGCTGGCTACTAATTGTTAAATTTGAAATAGCCCATCATCAGCATTTGCCTTCACGTGTTATTGAATAAAATAGAAATAAGAGTGTGAGAGATTGTAAATTTGTGACCAAGTGGCCTAGAAGTCTTCATCCAAATTTTTTTTTTTTTGTTGATACACACTACATGGTACTGCTCTCCCGCCCCCCGTAAAAGTCGTCAGCAACTTTGAATGTGCGCAGATGGTATGGTGGTATCATGGGATGGATATTACAACACATATGGTAGAATCTGGCGACCAACCAATCCTACGAAAGATGATCCGGATATGGCTGTCCACACCATCACTTAAAACTTAATTTCACTTAAATTTAATTTGTGGTGTCTTATCTCGCTTTTTTATCTGCGGTATTGTGGTTGTGGTCCATAGCATTCGATTTGCCAACTCTTTCTGGGATTAGTCAATAGTTGTCTTTCCTTTAATTGCTTTCTGAGGACATAATAGGGGTCCCACTTCGGTACGCCAAAGTGGTTTTGGTGTACCAGTGTACCTACCCAATGTACCTGGGTAGATAACATTTGTTTCCTGATAGAAAACTTTTGTTCTAAATTGGCCAGGGTGATTTTGATGGAACAAATGTTTCCTACTCGAGAACAAATGTTTTCTACCTAAAATCATTTTGGTGTATATAAAAGTCGTTTCCACATAATGGTAGTATCGAGAGGAAAATTTCAAAAAGAGGAGGATTTAGTTGGGGGTGAAGTGGAAAAAGTTGTCTTTCTCTTGCATCCAGGTTTAGAGTTTTAGGGTTTTAGGGTTTAGGGTTTAGGGGTTTAGGGGTTCGGGTTTAGGGTTTAGGGGTTTAGGGTTTAGGGTTTAGGTTTTAGGGTTTAGGGTATAGGGTTTAGGGTATAGGGTATAGGGTTTAGGGTTAGGGGGTTAAGGGGTTAGGGGTTAGGGTTTATGTCACGCTCCGGAACCACCCAGATGATCCTAGGACACGTGGCACGCCACCAAGGCCTTACACCAGTGATTAAAGTTTTAAAATAAATTTAAAATAAACTTAAACCCAAAGAAGTTCAAACAATAATAAAAAAAAAACAAAAACTCCATCTGTGAAATTAGCCAAAAACCCCTGTTTTAGCAAGTAGTAAATTTTCATATAATAATACCAGATCACCAGTTAAAATCAAAACTAGTGCTTTAAACCATTTAAAGTCAACCAAAGTCACAAACATGAGCTTCCAAGTACAAGCAAGAGTTTTTAAATACTTTAAATAAAAATACTAAAAATAACCATTCAACCGCACCCAATAAATAAATCTCCGAGTTCAAACGTCCCAATCTAATAACATTAGTCATAGTAACACTATGATCAAATAATCCCAACTAACACAGTCCAACCTTATATTACAGGAGTTAAGTTACAATCCAACTAAAGTATACAGCTTAACTAGAAATATTACATAAGCTTAAACCAACCAAAGAGATTAAAACTAATTACAACTATATTGCAAGTTTGGGACTAAAAGGACAAGTAGCTATTAACAATATTGCAACTCTCCCAAAACCCATAAGCCAGCCAAGTCACTTCCCAGCTCACTTCCCCGATTCCTCGCCACGATCACCTACGATGGTTATTCAATAACCATTACAATATATAAGCTATATGCTTAGTGAGTAATGCTAATCATGATTATGGATAATGAACATGCTCAATTCAACATATTACAAATAACTATAGTCTCTGGCAATTACTAGTTCACTCCCACCACTACCGGCTAGCCCGCGGCTCCACTCCCCAAGCCCACGTGACTAGTCATGACCCACGCCCTCACACGTGCGGTCCCATAGGCCTCTGGCGGCCGTGGTCGTCACCACAAAGATTACCTCATGGTGGTATAGAACTAGCAATTTCCATTGAGCCAAATAGGCAACTCAACATGCTCATTTAATCATTACACCGTGCTTTCACAATCAAATTGGGCCTAATTTAACCGCATGAATTTTGCCCAATAATAATCTAAATAAACTAATTATGCTAATTAGGCATGCTTTGGTATCACAATTGAACCTAACATGAAAATCATCCAAATATAAAAATTAACATCACTCACCTCTTGGGTTTCGCTCCTAATCGTGAAATTAAAGCCCTACCATGAGCCAGGTACAGATCCTATAAATAAATTACAAGTTATGAGCTAAAACCCTAAAATGGGTCGCGAAAAAACTATCACAGAACTCAATAAAATTAGTACCAATAGATTAGACTCACCCCCAGGAGTCCGAATATGTAGCCTGTTTTAAAAACCGACGTCGTTCGGCGCGTCAATCGGCGTCGTGCAAGTCACCGTCAAACTTGTCGTGAACTCTCCTATATCTCTTATGTTCTAACTAAATGAAAATGAAAAAGTGGAAGTGACTCATCTCCAAGACCCCAACGTGGTCTTGATATAAAAATTCTTCATTTTATTATAACACCCCCTCGTGTTTGCTAGTTTGCAATTACGCCCCTGCTACTTATAAAACTTATTAAAACTATCCCAAACCTAAATGGGTATTTGTCTATGTCTCGCATGGGTCCCATAAGTGGTTCCATAAAGTTATATGAAGTTGCTAATTAGCCTACTAATTAGGTAACGTGTTCAATTCGTGCTCACAAAGGTATCCCTAATTGACCTCAAAAGTGGTCATCATCTAACAACATGATATTATTAACAATGAAATAATAAATCATTTAAGCATTAATAAACATTTAGGCACATAGGGTGTTCCATATATTGCTGTCCCATCTCAACTGGGACCCATCAACACACATCCCAACTTGGGATTGCCATACTGGCCATAACTGGGTTCCCAACTGGACACCCATAATCAACTTAGTGGGTCAATTCCACTCCAATAAGTGTCACATAACACGTTAATTAATATTAACTCATGATTATGCATGCTAAAACAATATTAAATATAAACCGCGGGAGCGGGTGTCACATCTCTCCCCTCCTTAAAAGGAGTTTGTCCCCAAACTCGTAGTACCTCATGTTTCGAACAAGAATGGATACTTATCTTTCATTTCATCTTCTCTTTCCCACGTGGCTTCCTCAACGGAGTGATTCCGCCATAGCACCATAACCAAAGGAATTGTCTTTGTCCTCAGAACTTGCTCTTTCCTGTCAAGAATCTTGACTGGATGCTCGATATAAGTCAAGTCTTCCTTGACTTCCAACGGCTCTGGAATAATCACTTTCTTCGGATCCGACACACATCTTCTTAACATTGATATATGGAATACATTGTGTACATTAGCCAATTCTGATGGTAACTCCAACCGATAAGCTACTGGTCCAACTCTGCCAATGATCTCAAATGGCCCAACATACCTTGGATTCAACTTCCCACGTTTCCCAAATCTCGTGATACCCTTTGAAGGTGATACTTTCAAGAATACAAAATCCCCAACTTCAAACTCCATCGGTCTTCTTTTCAAGTCCGCATAGCTTTTATAACTACTTTGAGCTGTTTGAAGTCGTTGTTGTATTGTCTTTATCTTCTCCGTAGTCTTCTGAACAATTTCAGGCCCTATCAATCTCCTCTCACCAACCTCGGTCCAACAAAGTGGAGAACGACACTTACGCCCATATAAAGCCTCAAAAGGCGCCATCCCAATACTGAATTGATAACTATTATTATAAGCAAATTCAACCAATGGTAAGTGTTCTTCCCAGTCACCTTTAAAATCCAAAACACAAAGTCGAAGCATATCTTCTAGTATCTGAATTACACATTCTGATTGGCCATCGGTTTGAGGATGAAAAGCTGTACTGAAACTCAATCTTGTTCCCATCGCTCTCTGCATTCCTTGCCAAAATCTTGATGTAAATGCACTATCTCGATCTGAAACTATAGATACTAGAACTCCATGAAGTCTCACAATTTCTTGGACATACAATTCAGCTAACTTCTTTGGATCATTAGTCTTGATTGGTAGAAAATGTGCCGACTTGGTCAATCGATCAACGATTACCCATACACTTTCATTTGACTTTCTAGATCCTGGTAAACCTCCCACGAAGTCCATTGTGATATTTTCCCATTTCCACTCTGGTATAGGTAATGGTTCCAATTTTCCCGCTGGTTTATGATGTTCCACTTTGACCCTCTGACAAGCTACACACTTTGCCACGTGCTCAGCTACTTCCCGTTTCATCCCTGACCACCAATAGATCTCTCGCAAATCACGATACATCTTAGTACTACCCGGATGGATTGAGTACCTCGTGTTGTGCGCCTCTTCCAAAATTACTTCCTTGATACCATTTATGTTGGGTATACAAATTCGATTCCTGAATTTCAACATTCCATTCTCAAAAATAAATTCTGGTTGCTTACCCTCAGGTATTTCTTCATGAACCTTCTTCAATATTGAATCTTGAAGCTGTTTGGCTCGAATTTCATCAATAAGAGACGGCTGTGCAATAATGGCTGACATTAGACCACCTCTAGTTTTTGGAATCACCTCCAACTTTAGTTGCTCCATTTCCCGAATTAACTTTTCTTGTGAAGTCAAAGCATAGGCCAAATTAGTTGTAGACTTTCGACTCAGTGCATCGGCCACCACATTAGCTTTCCCCGGATGATATTGGATTGTTAAATCATAATCCTTCATTAGCTCTAACCACCTTCTCTGTCTCATATTCAAATCCCGCTGTGTAAACAGATATTTTAGACTCTTATGATCAGTATAAATTTCACACTTTTTCCCATAGAGATAATGCCTCCAAATCTTCAAAGCAAAGATCACTGCCGCTAACTCAAGATCATGTGTTGGGTAGTTCACTTCATGTGGTCTTAACTGTCGTGAGGCATAGGCAATTACCTTCTTGTTTTGCATCAAAACACAACCCAAACCTCGATATGAAGCATCGCTGTATATCACAAACCCCTCAGTCCCCGAAGGAATAGTCAATATAGGTGCCATCATCAAACGAGTCTTCAATTCAACAAATATTTTCTCACACTCTGGACTCCAAACAAAAGGAACATCTTTTCGCATAAGTTGTGTCATTGGCATCGCAATTCTTGAAAAATTTTCCACGAACCTTCGGTAATATCCAGCTAATCCCAAGAAGCTTCGTACTTCTGGCACACTTGTTGGCGACTTCCAATTGGCTACAGCTTCAATTTTCTATGGATCTACTGATACACCCTCCTTTGAAATCACGTGCCCCAAAAATGCTATCTCAGTTAACCAGAATTCACATTTCTTCAACTTTCCGAATAGCTTCTTTTCACGAAGTCGCTGTAGAACCAACCGTAGATGCCTCTCGTGATCTTCTACACTCTTGGAATATATTAAGATATCATCTATGAAGACAATTACAAACTCATCCAAATAATCTTTGAACACTCGATTCATCAAATCCATAACAAGGAATTCATAATGACCATAACGGGTCCTGAATGCTGTCTTCTCCACGTCTTCTTCTTTGACCTTTAACTGGTGATAACCCGATCGCAAATCAATCTTAGAAAAGACCTGGGCTCCTTGAAGTTGATCAAACAAGTCATCAATTTTAGGCAACGGATACTTGTTCTTGATAGTTAACTTGTTGAGTTCTCGATAATCGATACACATCCTCATAGTCCCGTCTTTCTTCTTGACAAACAAAACTGGTGCACCCCATGGTGATACACTAGGTCGAATGAATCCTTTATCTAGAAGATCTTGCAGTTGAATCTTCAACTCTTTCAACTCCACCGGTGCCATTCTGTACGGTGTTTTCGATACTGGCTGAGACCCCGAGGCTACTTCAATGGTAAATTCAATTTCTCGCTCAACTAGTACATCAGGTAGATCTTCAGGAAAGACATCTGGGAACTCTCGTACAACTGAAATATCTTCTACTCTAGTCCCTGTGACCCGTGTGTCACTTATTGAACATAAGAACCCCCGACAACCTTGTTTCAACAACTTGCCTGCCCGTATTGCTGAAACCAAATAGGGTGGTGCTACAACACCAGTTCCTTGAAAACTAAACTCCCCTTGTCCCATTGGTCGAAAAGTAACTCTTTTCTGTTCACAATCGATAGTAGCTTGGTTTGCGGATAACCAGTCCATACCCAAAATTACGTCAAAATAATTAACGGCCAACGAAATTAAATTCACTGTCAAAACCCTATCATTTACCCTGATTTCACATGCTTTAAATATTGATGAAGTCACCATAGGTTTACTCAGAGGTAACAATATCGACAAATCAAACCCTAAAGCATCTGACATGCTGTTTAAGTGTTTAACAAATTCATGTGCAACAAATGAATGTGTTGAACCTGAATCTATTAAAACATACGCCGGGTGTGAGCAAATGAGTAATGTACCTGATACCACGGAATCGGTAGCTACAGCATCCCCTGGTGTTAATCGAAAATATCTTCCTTGTCTTTGTTGAGGCCCTTTCCCTTTTTCCGCACTTGTCCCTGGTTTTGCCACAGTTGAAGCTATAGAACCTGTCCCTCGTTGTTGTCTTGTTGGGCAATCTTTTGCTTGATGTCCTGGCTGCCCACATTCAAAGCATTTTCCCCTCATGTTTGGATTGATACTCCCCGTACTCTGAGTTCGAGCTTGTGGGCAATTCCTCGCTATATGGCCCTTCTGCCTACAAATGTTGCACACTAAGGTCAAATGGCACACTCCCCCATGTTGGCGATTACACGTTGGACATAGCGGGCGACTCTCCCCAGAAAAAAAACTTCCCCTTTGAACTGTTGAGCTAGAACTAGAACCTCGCGAGAACGGCTTCTAAAAGAAACCCTGTCCTTTACCTTTTCCCTCAACTGGCCGCTTATTCTATTGGCTCTGTTTGTACTTGTCAATATCCCTTTCTGCGATCAAAGCAACATCTTGCACATCGGCCACCTTTCTGAGTTGATGTGTATCCACTCGGCTTCTAATATTATCTCGTAGGCCTTCTTCAAATTTTCGTGCCCTATCCACTTCCCTTGGTACTGTTCGATATGCAAACCAAAGTAAACTGTTGTACTTAGCTGCGTACTCATTTACTGTCATATCCCCTTGTTGTAGATTTGCAAATTCACGGCCCAACTGTGTCTTGACGGATGGTGGAAAGTACCGCTTATAGAAGACCTTTACAAATCTGTGCCATGTCTCTGGTGCCCCTTGTTCAATCACATTTGTCCACGAGTTTTGAGCTTCACCCTTCAAAGTGTCGGTAGCACACATTATCTTTTCCTCATCTGTACACTCTATTGCCCGAAAGATACGGTTCATATCCATCACCCAATGGTCGGCTTGTGATGGATCTGGGCCTCCATCAAATTGACTCGGTTTTCTTTTATAAAATTGTTCAATGACTCCCCATTCGGCCCGTGGTTGTGGGTTTGCAGGTCTATCACGTCCCATCTGATCACTTACTGCCCTTACAAAATTGCTTACCACATCTTCTAGGTGGTCCATCCTCGAATGAGGTGAACGTTCCCGATTATGATCCATTTTCTTACCTGTCAGTCAATTGACATAAATATATTGCATGCTATGCCAATATGTTATATAACAACATAGCAACAATTATTCATATGCATTCATGAAATGCAATTACATGCTCGTCATCTACGCGTACTCTCCATCGTCGTCTCTCGTACCCAAGGCTCTAAGCCTAATGCTCTGATACCACTAAATGTCACGCCCCGGAACCACCCAGATGATCCTAGGACACATGGCACGCCACCAAGGCCTTACACCAGTGAATAAAGTT